>OX392468.1:12574311-13774311 GCA_947623365.1 Achlya flavicornis
AAAACCGCGACTCAAGGGAGCTGTCAAATTGACAAATTCGCGACTCAACAGGTTAAAGGTTCATATTCCGTCATTACTCAGTGGCGCTAGTGTCGAACTCACTCTCGACACTAGCGCCACTGAGTAATGACGGAAGTGAGATGAACTACGACAGATGAGTATTTTAACGTTACGAATATACTTTTGATTGACTTTGGAGTTCTCGAAACTCACTTCACTTCACTTGGCCTTGATTTTATCTTTTCTATACCAATACAATGACAAGCGAGATGACAATCGAAGTGAGTGTGAGTTGCGAGGTGAGTTGCTAGATGACTTTCGAGATGATTTACCTTTTAAAGAATAGCATAGCTGGTCTGTATGGCTTAGCGGAGAGAGGTAAAACGAGCGAGAAATACGTGCGAATTCCTCGCACCTCCTTGTTTCAACAGATGGTGTTTGGTAGAGGTCATATCCAAAAAGATTCCGCTACCTATCCTCATTTGTACACATTACTCGCACATCTCTGGTGGATGGTACCACACCATTACACAGCTTCACTGCGCATCCTCGCACAGCTCCGCTACCTCGCACAGGTCTGGTGGATGCGCAGCCTTAGCCACGTTCCCGAGATCAAAAGATTTTGTTGGCTAATGTAGCTATTGGCTAATTTCATTTTATTTGAAGGTGTCGGTGTTGTAGCATGATTAGCCGTACTTAATCGATCGGCCAAGTTAAACTACCACCGTCGTGGCCGGTACCTAGATGAGTGACCGCTTAGTGGTATTTAAAATCGAACGCTTTTGTAGGCACGTAAAGCCGTTGGTCCCGGTTATCACTTAATGCAGATAGTCGTTTAGCTAGTTGGAGACGGCTTGAAAACTCCAACAGTAGGTTGACCCCTAGCCTACCGAGCACCGATCCGCAGTAGGCACGCGTGTTGAAGTATCTGCCCATTCCCTTAAAGCCTTATTTGTGAAAGGAGGCCTGTGCTCAGCAGTGGGACATTATTTCGGTTACGATTACGGAGCGCCATAACATTCCTGATTCATAACAAAGTCATGAAACGTTGAATAGTTAAAAAAAAAAACGATTTAGTTATGTTATACAGTGATAACTCATAAATTCGATCAACTTTTACTAAGGAACCAACCTCGAAAACGCTAAAAAAAATACAACATACATTATAGCCAAGGTCGTACCTTTTGTATAAAAAGCTGTTTTTTTTTTGCGATTAGGAAGTTGGTGAAAGTAAAGTTGGTATTTTATTTGGTTTCATTTATTGTCGTATCCACCTGGTATATAAATTCATACATGACCATCACCAAGCTACCCCACTCTCTGTAACTGTTATAAGAAAAGTAAAACATGAAGAGGGGATGCAACCCAGTGAATATACATACCTGTAAGCTTTCTTGATATCATCTTCAGATGCACTCTTTTCGACTCCAAGAATCTTGTAATAGTCTTTGCGCTTAGATTTCTTCAGCGCAATTTTAGCCTCATGCAGCAACTGCTTATTCTCCTTGCTTTTGTCTATCTTGTACAATCTTTCGTAGTCTTTAACAGCGTCCTCGTATTCGCCAATTTCGGTGTAACACTTGGCACGTCTGAGTAGGGCCTTCACGTAGTTCTCATCTAATTCCAGAGCAGCTGTGCAAGCTTCAGCGGCTTCCTTGATTTGATTCAATTTGGAGCATACTGTAGCCTTGTTGAAGTAAAGTTTCGCATTTACAGTCTTGTTGTTTTTGTCGACAGTCAGTGCTTCGTTGTACAAGGTCAAGGCTTGCTGCCATCGTCCCATTTTGAATGCTTCATTACCTGGAAAAATAATCAATTTGGTATTCAAATATGACTACATACAAATCATTACCTACAATACATTGTTTTTAGTAATGGAATAATGTCACAGAATTAGTAATAGTACTTTAGATAGCTTGATCGCTGAAGCTGTGCCACTTTCTCTCGCTGTGTGCATCTATCGATATTTATCTCATGTGCGTATGATGCGAGTTCCCCCTCCGACGACGGAATGGTAATGCGCATCAGTATACCCTATTCTAAAGATATCGAAGCACACAGTGGCAAAGCTATATGGGCCAATATAGGTACTCGTTCGTTGTAGAAATCTAAATTTGTGGGTCACATGAGATTAAAAGAGTCGTTGACATTTAGTCAAATAGTGACAGCTGTATCACAAAAAAGGTTTGTTTCAAAATCAGGGTGTAATCGTCACTAGTACTTTACTTTGACCATGCCCATACTAACAAATAAAAAAACCACGAAAACGATAAGGCCGCCTACACAAGTAACAAACAATCAGCTCCATTATAATCAAATAACTGTATTCATAGATTGATATGCTCAAATTGGAACACAAAACCATGTTAAGAAGTTTAAATTGTGATTACTCAGAGATCCTTATCTGGTATGAACGTGGGCGTGGACCTTGTATTCATTTGCGATTGTTTGTTAGTATATAAATATATTGGCTGATGGTTGGTTGAAATCTTCAAATGGAACTAAATGCAACATCTATGTTGGTCTAATCGTAAGTTTGGATATAGACTTGATTGAGTTTAGTTTGATACAACCAATTTAAGACGGGCCAGCTGGCGTGGTTGGTCAAGACTCTGGTTAAGATTCCACCTATCACGCCGCAGGTCGTGGGTTCGATTCCCACACAGGTGGTGGTGAACATGTGTTCATGCACACAAATGCATGTCCACCACCTGTATGTCCTGAGTCTGGGTGTAATTATGTATATTAAGTATGTATTTACAAACAAAAAAGTAGGATATGTATTATATCAGTTATCTGGTTTCCATAGTACAAGCTCTGCTTAGTTTGGGATCAGAGGAGACCTGCAATTACAGTCAAAGATAGAATAGAATAGAATATTGTACGACTAGCTGTCTTTCGCGGTTTCGAAAAGTAACAAACAAAAAATTCATAGAAGTTCGTTACAATAACTTCTATGGCGGAAGAAGGTTGTGTAGCTTATTACCATCTTATTTAATCGAATAGGTAGAGCATAGCGTTTATTCGCTCAAAGAGCAGCTCGACTGGGGAAGTACCTCCACCTTACAGAATACCGCAGCCAAATAACTTTATTTTGTGTAACGTTGTGTTCCTGCGCGTGAGTAAGGTTGCCAGAGCTAGGGGAGGGGGGATAGGTCGATAACGCGTGAGCGATGCTTCGTGTGTTGCAAGCGTGTATATGGCTACGGTAACCGCTTACCATCAGGCGGGCCGTATGCTTGTTTATCGACTAAGTTGTATGAATAAAAAAAACTTATTAAACTTCCTAAAGAGTTGTTGCATCCACAACAAAAAACATGTGAAACATAAATTAAAACATATATATTTATCTATACTATAATTATCTTTATATATAAAATTATACTGTACGTGTGTATGTCACTGTATTCCTCCTAAACGGCTGGACCGATTTGAATGTTTTTTTTTTGTATGCGTTTGCCATCTGCCGGGCTGATTTGTGAATCTAAAACATCCAGGGCGCCCCCCAAACGCATACAAAAAAAAACATTCAAATCGGTCCAGCCGTTTAGGAGTTCAGTGACAAAATCACGTAGAGTTGAATTTTTTTGTATGGGTTTGGGTGACGACTGGATGGTTTAGATAGAGTAGGGTAGGGTAGCACCACGCGAATGAAGTCGCGCCGGGCAGCTAGTATACTATATATTTTCAAAAAATATATTAATTATAATATTAATATTCTAAAATATAAATAAATTAAAAAAAGACCCTCGTTCCCAGGATAAATAGCCTATAACACTTGGAGAAATTCCTATTAGAGAAATAATTTTTCAAATCCGTTTGGTAGTTCCAGAGATTTGCGGATTTAAACAAAAAAAACAAAAAGACTCTTCCGCTTTACTATATTAGTATACATAGTCTAGCCAGTGATATTAATATTTTATACTAAAATTACCTTCTTCTTTTTTCTGTTTCAGTAATTTAGCCTTTTTGTATGTTTCCATTGCCTTCTTGTGATCGGGAGCAAGTCTTAACACTTGTTGGAAATGCTTAAAAGCTTGCTCATCTTTGTCCTGAAACAAGTCATAATTTCCTTTTATGTCAATACAACTAGACTTCGGCAGGTTACCTTATTCAGGCAACTTTCAAATCACTTATGTAGTCATTATGCTTGGCAGGTTATTGAAAGGCCGTTTATGAATCACAATATGTACTCGTACTGCCTCTACAAACGATATTTTATTAACAATATATACCTGTATAAGTAAATCAAGGATAGTAAATAATTGCATACCTCAAAATAAAGGCACAGTCCCCGTACATAAATGGCTTCAGCATCAAAACTATCAAATCGTAAAGAGTCGTTGGCAATCTCTTGGGCTTCCTGACAACGCCCAAGTAACGCCAAGCATTCGGCTTTGGCGAGCTTCGCTCTAGAACAATGAACAGTTGTATAAGTTGAATTATTTTTTATGATTTTATCACCAGTCTGAACACTGAATACTAAGTGGAATGTAGTGTTCATGCATCATTTAGCAAAGATAATATTCCTAGATCATTTTAGAATCCTATGACTTGACTTATGATCCTATGTCCCCTAGATAGGGTAGAGGGTTTATTAGACTAAATATTACCTAGTATTGCCAATTATACTAGGTACTATTTAGGTTTCAATAAACGTGGTAGATTAATCTATGTTTAGTCAAAATAATGTATTAAATCTTAGATTAAAATTATTTCTATGTTTAAAACTAATTAAGAACCAAATCTTGGTGTGCATACTCTGTGCGGCCTTTAAATGTATTTACAGAAACTGATATAATCCCACGCTTCCACCCACATCACAAACTTGAAAAAGTAGAGAAGCACTATAAATCTTAAATAAGGTAGAAATTGAGACAAATGTACATTGCGACCGCCGAGAGAAAGAGTTTCTCTTTAATATTTGGTTATTTTAGGAAACGTTTAATCTAATCGACGGGCCAGTTGTCGCAGTTGCTAACAGCTCTTTAGCAGAGCTGGTCACTTATAAGACGAGAGCCGACACTCTTTGTACGGTGCAAAATCCTTTTTTTATGCTGTAAAATTCCTTTTTTTATGATGTAAAATTCCTTTTTTTATGCTGTAACGTCATGTTGTTCAATTTTGTTTATTAAAACAAATTATTACACTCTTAAATATAGGTATTATACTATACAGAATTAATTTTTATATAATTTCATTTTAGTTTCACGATTTATCTATTCCCGGTCTCGGCAGAAATAAAAAATGTTAGTGGCAAAGTGTACTAATGATAAAGGGAACAACTAACTTGGCACTAGATGGGCTGTAATCAAGGCAGCGGTCCATGCAGAAGACAACTCTGCGGTAGTCGTGGGCCTCCATGGCGCGCTGGGCGTCCTCGTGCAGGCGGCGCAGCGACTCCAGCGCGCGGCGCTCGCTCGTCGCGCACTCCGCCCCGCCCAGCTCGCTCGCGCGCTTCACTGCCTGCTCCCCGCCAGTCAGGTCACCTGTCACCCGCCATATGTCTTTATACCTATATCTTTACCTATGGTGCCTAGTCTAGTCTTGCCCACTCTACGATGTATACACAGCACAATTTATAACACTACTGTATAGATTGGAATACCACAGTAATAGTATAACCACCAGTATTCCGAGTCCTTGGATCTTAAACGCCTACCGCCACCACATAGGTATAGAAACTCACCCAGGTACAGGGTTGTCGAATAATTTAAATATTTAAGTTATTGTTTTAGGTAATTTTTGTCTTTTTATTTAATAACAATGTGACTTAATACCTTAATTGATGAAACAAATGATGTCATCACTTCTACAAGACACAAACTGTTGACATATATATAAGTCAATGTCTATTCTAAGGGAATTAAAAAATAAGTTAATCAAATGTTATTCTGGAATTCTTTGAAATAAAGTTCATTGTCCATAGAGAAGGTGTAATAAACTCACTGATTTGGAACCAGGTCAATGTGTGCTGTCATCATAGTATTCTATTTATAGGCAGTGTCATTCACATCTGAACAATATACTAACTATGGCTCTATTCACACAAACCACAAGCATACTACAACCACAACCACCACCAGCGGCACCGGAAACTAGGGGTACAAACATTTTGTAGCTACCACAATGCAACCGCAAAAAGCCGCAGCGACACTATCCACACGTAACTCACCTTGACTTTCATTTTGTCGCGAGGCTGTCGTGTGGTTACCGTACGTGTGAATAGACGCTTAGGTAGTTTCAGATGAATAGTGTAAGGTGCATAGCTACCAAAGAAGCATTTTGATTCATGGGTGCATTCCATTTTTATAGATGACACTTTCTTGTTTACATATGAATGGAATGCACCCATGAATCACATGTGTTTTTTTGGTTAAACTTTAGTTAACTACCTAAACCAATGGAGTATAGTGTAACTGAGGGTTTGATAAAATATTATCTTTTCAGTAAATATTTTTCAAAATAATTCAAAACAAAATAAATTGGGTCAATAACACACCCCAAACAATTCAGACTAGTTTTAATAATTTTGATATATAGAAAATGATGAGTTATGAGAAGCAGTGGCAGACTTGTGGAAATTTTCTATATATAGATTGTAATTTGTATATATTTGTTGTAAATCAAAAAGAATTATAGTTCTGTATATTACAACATACTATAATAGCTTTAAATGGATGAAGATAAGACAATTAGCTACTATGAGAACTAATACCAGTTGTGTATGGTTGAAAAAGTCTTGACACTTAAAACATGAGGTTTGGCATGCCTTTATCCAAATCTATATATTTTAATATGTGAAGTGAAATCTTTACACCCCTTTTAAGCACACATGTAGAATTGTGAGATTTTGGCATAGAAAATTCATATGGAGAAGGATTGCAGAAAGATCAATTTTTTTTACCTATCTATACTACTACTTGCTGTATACTTATATGTTTTATTTTGTACTGAAGAATTGATGATGTGAGTAAAAACCAAAAATGGTTTATGTCACACTTTATGTATAAGTTTTATTGTATTCTTTTAATAACAATAAATAAATAAATTCAAACCTATTTTTTTTATAAATAAAATTGTGGTCAAATTGGCCAGTTGGTGACCACTAATTGTAATAATGTTGTGTGGTGTCAAACACACTACACTATCAAACTGATAGTATAAATGTGAGTTTCTTTGTTTGTTACTTCTTGACCTCAATAACATAACCAATTGTGATCAAATTTGGCATGCAGGTGAGTTCTGACCCACCTGCATTCAAATCCTGGACTAACATATAGTTCTATACCCTGGAAAAGCATTAGATCCCTCAGGATTGCAGGGAAAACAACAGGGTGACTACAAATAGGTTGATAAATACAACCCATATTTACATACCTAGAGCTATGCAGCACTTTGCTATACGGATGAATCCTTTTGTGTATGTTGAGTCCAAAGCTATAGATTTTTGAGCATCATCCAGTGCATTCTTGTACATGCCCAGCATCATGTAGCAAGCTGATCTGTTTCCATAGTATGCAGCATTCTCAGGGCATAGTCTAATAGCTTCGTCGTACATAGCCAGGGCGCCTTTGTAGTTTTTAAATTTGTACAAATGGTTACCACTTTCTTTTTTTTCTTCGGCCAATCTATTAGAAGCGTTAATTAATTTTAATGAGTTACCGAAACAACATGTGAAATTGAGATCAGGAAATTGTATTGAAACTAGGTCATAGGGCAAATGCCATAGCTCTCTTCATCAAGTGTTCAAATCAAGTAGTCCTTCAAATCGATGCAATGTTGCAAAAATGTTACAGTTCTGCGCTTTACCATAATGAATACATTTACATGTTTTTGCAATGAAAAATGACCTCCGTAGGAATCATTGGCGATAATATAATATTTACCTTTCTGGACTTTTTGGAACAAAATCATCAATTGTGAGATCCAAATCCACTACATCGGATTCTGCCATTTTTAGATTACCTTTTATTGAAATTTTTATGAATAAAAAATTATGCCCACTATTTTGACGACGAATATTCTACCAAAGAGAATATAACGCTACGCTAAGAAGAGGCGGGACTCCCTAAGAACTGAATGAACTGAATGGAATTTATTTAAGCTGCATTTTTAGGCAACGACACTGTCAAGAGTCATTTCACTGTCAAAAGTACCTAATACCAACGTAACAGAGCAAACGGAGAAAATAGTGGTGTTGGCAAGTATGGGGTTGTTTTATCGATATCGATAAAATGTATGACGTCAGCGCATGCTTGCACACCTGACAGTATTTTTATTAGATTTAAAAGGGCAATTGAAATGAAAAACATACATTTATCATCACACCTCTTTTATTACATATTACACAATAACATTAACACAAAAAAAAATATAATATTGTATAAAGAAATCTAATATATTTTCTAAACAAAACTGAATTTTATTGTTAGTAAATATTTTTA
Organism: Achlya flavicornis; assembly: GCA_947623365.1. Taxonomy (NCBI): domain Eukaryota; kingdom Metazoa; phylum Arthropoda; class Insecta; order Lepidoptera; family Drepanidae; genus Achlya; species Achlya flavicornis. The sequence goes on from OX392468.1 coordinate 12,582,759, forward strand.
AACAAATATTGTTCTTAAGGTTCAAATTGGTACGAATTGTCAACAGTTTGATAGATATTTTGAGAATAGAGGAACTAAGAAAACTCTTCATTGAAGTATGTACCAACACTATGGATTTATGATTTATTATCAATTAAACATGAAAGTATGTCAAAAATCAACATATAGATATAAAGTATAGACTCACTTATTGAGTATTTAAATTGTGTTCACAATATTCTTAAGACTACATAATGTATTATTCTTTGAGATCTTGTGTTTGGCACTAGTAAATAAAAGTAAATAAATACCTAATATAATACACACAATATCTAATAATATTTTGTTCGCCATTAAGTTCATAAAAACATAGGTTATCCGACAGTATAACAATTCTTACCGACCGAATATTTTTTTTATAATCACTGCTATTGAATTTTTTTGTCGAAATAGTACCTTTTTCGAAGTAATTTGCTGGTTGCTTGAACTTTTTTCATATACCTTGAAGCATAAAAACCAAGGCATGGTCAGCCGTTTCGTTTATCCTACCTTCTTCATCTCCAAAATCTACGTAACCATCAACTTTGTCGGAAACAATATTATAAATTAGTCTTCTTTTAAGTGCTATTTCATTAAACATTAGAACGCATATTTTGTTTACTTCTATTAATTTTTCTCCTTCTTTTTTTAAATGAGCCATTACGGAAGGGTATACACCTGGATTCATCCCAACGTTTTGCAATTTTTTTTGTCGTGATCTCTGACTTGGCATTGTGAACAGATAGTTCAAATATCTATATACTTTTGGAGATTTTTTGTAGATGGCAAGAGCTATACTTTTGTCTGATTTTGTCCGCCTTTTAACATGCGCTTTCCAGCCTTTATAGTTTTATAAAACTGGTGAATTTATTTTGTCAATCTGTGCCACTATTTTTTGAAGGATATTAACACTACAGGATATTAATTTTAATTTTACTTTTTTTCTAATTTCCTTACTAGTTTTTTCTTCCGAGGTGAAGTTTTGATGCGTCTGAAACATATGAAATATGGATAATAACAGGTATGCTACTGCATATTTGTGATTATTAAAATTAAAAAGAACCTTACCAAGATTGGGTGATGTTTTACTTTCTTTTACTGGTACAGATATTAGAGTCGATGTTGAAGATACTGTAATTAAAATCAATTTTAAAACAAGACTGGCAAGAAACTTACGGCTATGTCACACGGAGGGAAAGAAAGAAATTGGTGATTATAAATGTGAATGAAAGTGAGATAAGTTAAAAATAAAAAAATACCTATATCATAAGGAGGCACAGTTTTTTTTAAGTATTATTTATTTAGTACAAAATGTAGATGATAGGTATGATGATATGGAAATTGCTCAACTAAATCGTCTGATAATGTTTCCATACGAATGCCCACTGATAGTATAGCCCTGACATTTGTACACAATATTATTTACACATTATATCAACATACCATCTCTTAAGTCAACTTTTCTTGCGGTTGAAATCTTTGTGTTGAAAGTAATCACCACAAACATATTTTAAATGGTGCAATTTCTCAATTGAAGCACAGGCCAGATCCTCGTTACCAATTATTTTCACCCAATGTCTGCAATTGTAAAAAAAAATGTAATGATACTAACCTTAATTACTGAGAGCAATCAGTGAAATCAGTAAAAAGTTCAATATGGCGGAAACATTTTTAAATTTGGATATAAGATTTATGTTATGTGGTCCAAGGATCTCTCAAATACCTACAACTACACACTACGTTCGTAGTTTGGCGATTATAATAGATAAAATTAATATAAGACTTAAGTACAAGTTATTATGAAATAAAGTAAAAAAATGAAAATATCATACTGATTGTCACAAAAATACCAGCTGTTACTAAACAACAGATATTTGGAACTGCTATTTTCGAATAACTGTAACATTGATAACAGGTCTCAAAACTATCGACAAATCACCGGTCAGCACTAGTAGACAACATTGAAATTACGTATATTTAAGTTTATAACATATGTTTATACTTATAAACCTTTTATTAACAAATAACATGCTTACCGGGTTTCATCCAAGGGAAGTCGAGCCGTAAATTTTCTTTTTTCTTTAACATTCCCACGTACTCCACATATCTCACATTTTCTAAAAGACCGGACCGGTGGCATTTTGAATGCAAATGATTTAGTGACCAAAGATAATTGGCGACTTTGTAACTCACTATTATCCTTCCACTCACGGAAAATACGAATTATCACCAAACTGAATTTTTTTAACTCCAACAAATTAACAATAAATGACAACAATGGCGCCGCTTCAAATATTGTCAAAAAAGACAAAGAGTAGGAAAGCATTGAGAGAGAGAGATGGCAGTATACACCATAAATTGCTGCTTCAATTCCATACATCAAACCATCTGTTCCTACTTGCGTCAGACGGTATTCTACAAAAGAAAATCAAAGTAGAGATGGGTAGCTATTCATATAACTAGCCAAAAAACGGCTATACACAAAATAGCCACGGCTACGTTATCTGTCAACACGATAATTAGCTACTGGCTACTGGATGGCTACTGGCTACTGGATGGCTACTGGCTATGGCTAGCTAAAATGAGGAGTTTTCTTAAGATACCTCTATGCTGAAAATACCTGTGTAACTATTGATAATTCGAACCAATTTGAACCTTAATTGCACGATTTTCAGGTATTTTAACCTTTTGTAACATAAACAATCCTCCTCATTACGAGAAGTTAACGTCACACACAGCGGGTAGCCGCCTAGCCGCCAAAGGTTAATAGCCACTGTAGCCGCCACTAGCCGGTAGCTGGCCGGCTAGCCAAAGCCATTCTAGCCGAGTAGCCGAGTAGCCGCGTAGCCGCGTAACCGCGTAGCCGATAGCTGTGTGTGCGTGCGTTCACTGCGAAACTGAGTTGTGTAAGTTCCGAAAGAGTGAAATTCGAGTGCATTTCGTTATTATTAATTCGAATTTGAAAGGTACTAATTATACGAATTTAAACCTATTGTTTTTTAATTAAATTAAATTATTCTGTAATATTATTATTTATTAAATAAATCGTTAAAATCATCTGAAGTAGCGCGACATCTATGGTTTACTTGCCTACAACTAACGACTGAGTTGATGTACTGTGAAAGCTTTTAGTTCATATCCATAGAGATGACGTTATTGTTGATTTTCGATGTTTTTTTTAGTAATACGTACGACCTATGAGGGAAAGTCATTTATTTTCAAAAAGTATACAACAAAATAAAAAGTAAATGAAAAACAAAATCATAACATTAATTTATTACATTATCATCTAGACTAGACTTGTTGCAGCGGCGAGGATCGAACTCAGATCGCAGTTGAACGTTATTCATCAAGCTGCGCCGCCGCTCATGCCTAATAGCCAAATAGCCAAAATAGCTGACTAGCTAGCTGGCTTTTAGACCACATATAGCTGGCTAGCTAAGCTATTGAAATTTCGGCTAGTTACCCATCGCTAAATCAAAGAAGAAACGCACACAGACACAGACTCTCCTATATATATATATATAGTTCATATGTCTGTGATACAAATGTACAAATGCCACAGACGACCACCATAGGCAGTATTGCCAACTACTAGCTTTAGCCAGTAGCTAGAAATCTTGCAAAAATTTGCTAGATTGCCAGATTTTGCAAAGATATTTTGTTACCCAAAAAAGGTGCTAAATAATAAAAATAATAATAATATAATGTTGTGTTGACACAAGAATGTTATAGAACTTCGGATGTGCCCTCGCTAACAAAAAACTGTGTCGCTGAGAGTCGGCCACCTAGCTGTACAAGCCGGCACGCACACATTCACACATTAGTCGGCCATTACGCGGATATCTCTTGTGTAGTGAAATGGTGTAAAAACCGTAGTGACCGGAGAAAAAAAATACCAGGAATCACGTTTCACAGTTAAATTAATAATTCAATCACTTAGTTCCCGAATTTATAGATCAAAACAAATATTCATTCACCACACCAAAATAATAAACCACAAAGCCAGTGCTGCCAATATTTACTTGTGTAAATAACCCGAAATATGGGAATTATATATTTTATGGTTATTATTAATACGTATTTTATTATAAATTGATTCTTTTATTTTTTTCTTTTTATTCTTTTATTATAAATAGAGTGTGTTACAATTTTACTGGGGTGTAAATAAAAATAAAGTAAGATCCGTTAAACAGTAATTTATTGCAAAGACAAAATAAATATTACTGCTAATACAATGTTAACTTTAATTATAAAATTGCCAGCTAGACTCAGCGTGTGGGTTTAAGAATAAGATTTGAATTGGTTTTGAAACAAGAAAGTATTTAGATTGAGCGCCACTGACAGTAAAGGCTGCCAGTCCTTTAATGATTGTCCGCGAGTGGACTATAACGATAAGGTACCGCACAATTGATCCGAAGAACACGCGTGGCGGTTAAACGCCTCGACGAAATACACGTGGCTCCCACGAAACACACGTGGCGTTTCAAACGCCCCCACGGAACAGGTGTGGCGGTCCTATGCCCCCACGGAACAGGTGTGGCGGTCCAATGCCCCCGCGGAACACCTCCTTATCGAGGAGTCCCTGCCTCCGGAAGGTGGACAATGTCGACTCCGGTCTGTCGACGGCTTGCCCGTGCTGGTGGCAACGCCTACACAGCACGATGCAGATAAGGTTATAAAAAATCAACGGGGCGTGCCCGACACGTCCCAAACTTCGGAGCACGCGTCGGTCATAATTCCACAATACACAAAAAAACAAGTATTAGGTTGCTGTCTCCCATGAGAACAAAATGGAAAGTCACAGAGTCATCGTACGGCACTAAGGAGGTGACACAAAGATGAGACTCGATGCAATCATCATTCACCTTGGCACGAATCGACCGGGAACAGGCTAATTGCGCTCGACTACGTCAAGGCCAAGGTCGGTCAGTGCAAGGGGACATCACTTTAAAATGTCAGTGACAGTCGCATATTTCATCGATCTGTCACCTGAATCAAAACAAACAAGGTTAGGAAATCAATAAACAATGTTTATTGTTCAAAATAATGTGAAAAAAGTTAAAATAAGCTGTAAAATAACAACCAGTTTTGCTAATTCACGTAAACCTTGACGTCTATGAAATAATGGTTTGTTTCCTCTGCTCTGTCTCAGCATTTCAAATGAGCTCTCAGACAGCGCCCGTGCGCCGTGGTGAGAGTACCTCTATATCGCTAGGTAGCAGCCGTTTACAAAAAATAGATCGCTGTGCAGACAAACAATTTTGTCGTCTCTACTTGATATTTGTGTGCAAAAATGAAGTTTTTATTTTTATTTTTGCCGATATGTCGTGTTTGGGCTCCTTTTATTAGTAGTGATGAAAGCTTACAGTAACACAGACTGGACAGCCCTGATGATGGTTCTTGGAGACTGCTACTGGAACTCCTTGATGGATTGGGATAGATACGTCGTGTTTGGGCTCCTTTTGTTAGTAGTGATGAGAGCTTACTACAAGACAGACTGAACTGACCTGATGATGGTTCTTGGAGACTGCTACTGGAACTCCTTGATGGATTGGGATAGATATGTCGTGTTTGTGCTCTTTTTGTTAGTAGTGATGAGAGCTTACCAGAAAACAGACTGAACTTACCTGATGATGGTTCTTGGAGTCTGCTACTGGAACTCCTTGATGGATTGGGATAGATATGTCGTGTTTGTGCTCTTTTTATTAGTAGTGATGAGAGCTTACCAGAAGACAGACTGAACTTACCTGATGATGGTTCGTGGAGACTGCTACTGGAACTCCTAGATGGATAGGGATAGATATGTCGTGTTTGGGCTCCTTTTGGTAGTAGTGATGAGAGCTTATCACAAGACAGACTGAACTTACCTGATGATGGTTCGTGGAGACTGCTACTGGAACTCCTAGATGGATTAGGATAGATATGTCGTGTTTGTGCTCTTTTTGTTAGTAGTGATGAGAGCTTACCAGAAAACAGACTGAACTTACCTGATGATGGTTCGTGGAGACTGCTACTGGAACTCCGAGATGGATTGGGATAGATATGTCGTGTTTGCTCTCCTACTCCATCATCAGACGCCGAAAACCATATATGGTCAAAGTTCATCTCATAACAAAGCCAACAATCCCAAATACGGCTAGGATACGTTGCTCGGCTATGAAGTTCTAATACCTACTCTATAATCAGACCTTGAAAACTATATATCGTCAAAATGAATCTCAAGACAATACCAACAACCCCAAACACGGCTAGTATATGTTGCTCCGCTATGGAGTTCCTTTGCCTACCCTCCTACTCCATCATCAGACCCTGAACACTATATATGATTAAAGTTCGTCGTATGACAATTCCAACAACGCTAAACACGGCTTTGATACGTTGCTTCACTATGAAGTTCCAGTGCCTACTCTCCTACTCCATCATCAGACTTACTGAAAACCACATTATATGAAAAAAGTTAATCTCAAGACGATTTTATAAGTCGAAACACGGCTAACATACGTTATTCTGTCATGGAGTTCCAGTGCCTACCTTTCGGATATATCATCAGATCAGCTCGATGGTACCAAATTATTGTATTGTCATCCGAACTACATACACTAGCAAAGTAAGTTTTATACATGTGAAGCTAATAAAAGCGTTTTAAAAATGTTTAATAAATAAAATAAATATTTAAAAAAAATGTTAAAGTATCAAATCAGGTTGATTCCCTCTTATTAACGTGGTTTCGGCCGTGCATGTGTGTGCGTGTGGGAATTGCAGATATAGTAGTGCGATTTGCTACCTATCAATTTTGTAAACGCGTCCTTAAAGACTGGAAACTATAATATAACTCGACACTAGCAGAAATGAGCCCTAATTTGGGCTTGGTTGCCAAACAAAAATAAGAACAAGAAGAATCAGTGATGCCAACTTAGCTACTTTATAGCCAGATCTATTTTTGGTGTTAGGTGTTAGGCAGCTAAACTTGTAGCTAAATTTATTTACCTACTTTTTCTAGCAACTTTTCAATAATTTCGAGTTGAGTCTCTAAAAAAAAAAAACACGACGCTATGGGTCTGGGTGTGGGTATAGGCCTGGAATTCCCCGTTTCAACTCTACATTCAAACCTTATATTACTTCTATAGTAGTCTGTATTACTACCTCAATTCTGCCACTTCTCATCACTTCTGTCTTGTTTCGTTTTATCAATTTAAAACTAATGCTCGTTGTTTTAATATACTATATATTGAGAAAATGGTATTAATTACCTGTAAAAAAAAAGTATGATATGACTGATTTTTAATTCTCTTGTGTTTGATGCACAGACATTCGTATGTTTGGTTTGATGTAATAAAACACGATTTTTTTATTGTTATCTACCTACTAAGTAAGATTTAGCTACTTCTAGCACCTTTTTTGGGTAGCAATATTTGGCAATTTAGCATCTTTTTGCAAGACTTCTAGCTCTATGGTCTCGCTACTGGCTAAAGCTAGCAGTTGGCAACACTGAGAAGAATTAAATTCATTCATATTTGGCAGAACTTGCCGATAGTGCCGATACGATATATTACTACTCTTAGTGCGTTCGAATTGGAGTGATGTCGTTTTTAACAGTTTCAAAATGGGCATTTTTGTATTTGCGTTCGAATTGGAAAATTTCAACAATTTTGCAACTTTTGCCACAAACGATATGTCCCAAATCGAACGATTAGATACAAAAATGACATTTCCATACTCATCGCCTGCTTGTCACTTGTCTCAACCTACCTTTTTCCTTCAGTTAATCATTAAACAAAGTTAATCTAACAAATTATTTTCTTACCTGTTAGTATTTCTATAAAATTTTATAATAAAAATTAGAATTTTCGCTTCCCGTATGAATTTTCCGAAACTTATCTGTTTCCAAGCAAAACGAACGGTGAACGAAAAATGGTCAAAACGACAATTTCGCCCACAACTTTCCAAATCGAACGCCAGTTGTGATCGTTTTTGGCATTTTGGACTGTTATTTTTGCTACCATACCCCAATTCGAACGCACCTTCTATACTCTTTGGGCAGAACTGACACTGACTGACTGATCTGTGACTGATCAAGCACGTTAAAAAAAAGAGGTGTTTATATTTTCTTCAATCAATTTAAAGTTGGTTTATTCTTTTTCTGAAACATTACAAATGGGAAGTCCAGAGCGTGAATTGTGTCCTCCACCTTCTGAAGAAGATGAGTTAACTCTGCCCAGAGCAAGCATTAACAAAATGATAAAGGAGTTAGTCCCTTCTGTACGAGTAGCATTCGAGTCAAGAGAGTTGATACTCAACTGTTGTACTGAATTTATACATTTACTGAGTTCAGAAGCAAACGAAGTATGTAATCAAAGCAACAAGAAAACTATTAATGCAGAACACGTTCTCGCAGGTAATTTGTGATATATTGGCGCATTGAGAAACATAGTAAATATCCTGGAATAAAGGGGCATAGGTATCTTTATGAGTCTTAGTGATCATCATTTGGCACATATTATCTGAATGTTGATCTATATTTTCAGCTCTTGACCGGCTAGGATTCAGTGACTACAAATTAGAAGCAGATGCGGTTCTCAAAGATTGTAAGGCTGTAGCAGCTAAAAGACGAAGGCAAAGCACACGCCTGGAGAATTTGGGAATACCTGAGGAGGAGTTGCTAAGACAGCAACAAGAACTTTTCGCCAAGGTAATGCTTTTCATGTGCCTAGTGGAATTTCAAATCAAGTGTTTTTTGGTCCAAGCAATCACTTAATTGTGATAGTCTTTAAGCTAGTTGAAGGCCTCTTATAGGCTTGGAAACTCCTAAAAGCCTAGTAGATTCACCACAAGCCGACCTCCATCAATCCGCAGTGGGCATGTGTGGTGGAGTATCTGTCCATTCCTTTACACCTCATATGTAAAAGGGGCCTGTGCTCAGCAGTTATTCTTTTTAGCTGTTTGCTATTTATGTATTTCTTAATGTGTACACACATTTCAGGCAAGAGAAGAACAAGCAAAGCAAGAACAGCAGCAATGGCTGTTACTGCAACAGGGGTCAGTTGGTGCTGAAGGTACAGCTCAACCATACATCCCTCCTTCCATTATTCCCAAGACTGAGGATGATGAAGATGATGATTACTCATAAACCTATCCCAATATTAACTCTAATGAACTAAAAAAAAAGTTTTCTTATGTAAGAGAAATATAAAAATAATATGTATAACATTAGTGTGTACAAACCTAAACAGTTTCTTGATTTATTAAAAACTACATGTACTATAACTCTACATACCTACATTACTAACTAATAATTATCTGTATCCATGTCAGTGTATCTATGAAATATTTAAGTGTCAATACTTGTCATTGTAATACAACATTTTTGGAAATATGTGAATTTTAACACTGCACAATGTCCTCCACAAAATGAGTAACAGTGATACAAAAAAAAAATACAAAAGAACCAAACAGATAACATCAACAACAACAAATTCAGAGCCTTCGGTATTGTACCCAAGAAAGAGTTATACTTGTCTGTTGTTTACAATCAGAATAAATAAAAGAGTTTGTAATTACAGGCTTCGCGAACACATAGCAATGTCCCGAAAATCAAGCCACCAGAATCACTGTGTCCACTTTTAGCTAAAGACTCGGAATGGGTTGATATACTGCAAAATTCTACTGCCAAGTCATCAACTAGTGATCCTGATGAGGAGGAAGTACTGCAACTCGTAATTTTACTTACGTGTTTAATTCTTCTTTTCAAGTATCATTTGTACTATTTTAGGAAATATTCTCCAGTGCAATGTATATCTTTATATATAAAATTCTACTGTACATGTGTATGTCACTGAATTCCTCCTAAACGGCTGGACCGATTTGTATGACTTTGGGTGGCGCCCTGGATGGTTTAGTTAGGGTATGGTAAAGTAGGGGTAGTGGTAGGTTAGTATAGGTTAGGACACCATGCAAACGAAGTTGTGCCGGGCATATAGTAATTAATATATTTTCTTAGGTAGAGTGTGAGGATGGACCCCAATTGAAGCCACTAGCTATAATGTTTCCTAGTTTGATTGATAAAGATCCGCAGACATTGCAAGGGGTCCTAAATAAGGCCATGTCAACCACAGAAGTCACAAGACATTTAGTAGATCTTGGCCAGAAAGCAAACTTTACTTTCATGAAAAAAGCTGATCGCTTAATTCCAAGAGACAAGGTACATTAGCCTAAAGATATTTAAAATACGTTTTTGGAAGGGAAACTTTGTATAATTAGGTTATTCATTTTCAGCAATGGATGGAGAGTTTAACAGAAAATACTAATTCACTTTGCTCATTGCATTCCAGTCTAAGCCATTGTAAGTTTATCTTAATTTAATTCAAATGTAGGGAAGTATATGTACCTATTGAAAATTTTAAAACGGTGAGTACAAAAGTATTTTTCGTCATAATATCAAAGGTATTACAAGCGAATCTGAAGCAGATGAGGAAATAGATGTTGAAGAAAATAAAATCAAAGTAAGAAAAGAAATTGAACTCGAAAAAGTTGAAGCAAGTTTGCAAGATACGATATCTGATAAAAGTGATCATTTGGTGAGTTACATTCATACTAAGCACGGAGTGGACAGTTTGTAACTGCTTCGGTTCATTGTCCGATACACCGTAGAAAAATAACATTAAAATATCTGCATATCCATCTACATAAATATTCACTAGCGGTCGCTATTACAAGCTTAGCCAGGGTCAAAAAACTATAATTTAATTCTGCAGAGCAAGCCAATTTTCAAAATTAGTTCGGTAGGTACCTACCTACTTATCGTGGTTACGAAACAGACATAGGGTAAACATACCGGCTATCGACCAGTTAAGCGACTTGTTGACTTCAGAGTTGATTTCTATCATGATGCTGTACTCCAAGACATTTCATAAAATTTTCATTTCATCCTACTATAGTCTAGTTTCATAAAACCTAACGCTCATAGACGTATCAGTGATACATAATTTAAAAAAAATATAACTTCGTAAAAATAGCAAATATACCGGCTATCGGCCATTTCACTCAGTTTTCGTCCACCAGTGCACTGGTTAACGGCCACCTAATTCACGGTAGAAAAACTACTCTTATTCAATAGATCATAGGGTTTATAATAGTATGAAAGTAAAAAATGAATACATTCACAAAAAGCGGTATATTTTTACTCTCTTCTATGAATTAAGTAACAGATTAAAATCGCGATTCAAACAAATAACTACTTTTAGCTTTAGCATCAGTGAAATGTAACACAATCATATAAAAATTAAATTAAAAAAATATGAAATTCTATGCCCGTAAGTACCTAAACCGAGACTTTAACAGCAACTAAAATAGATACTAAGATAATTTGCCGTGTGGTTCTCGGCATAGAATAGGGCCAACCCTTCCAATCCTGAGGGTGTTGTAAAAGGCGACTAAGGGAATACACCAGGGGACGGGCAGCAGCGTCCATCTGTGATACGTCATCACTACTGCGATCACCAACCCGCCTGCCAAGCGTGGTGATTACGGCAATACCTCTCTACTTGACAACACAAACACAACTACGGCCTCCAGTCCTGGCAGCCCCGATATCCCGGGCTACGGTAACGGTAAGGCAGGAGTGCTAAGAGTCTCCGGCAGAGATCCGGCTACCAACACCGACGACTGGACCTGGTAACATACAATACACGGACTCTGAGGAACGAGGAGAAGCTCATTGAGCTGGAGGAAGATGTTGACAGGTTGCGCTGGGATATAATGGGATTATCAGAAGTCCGAAGAGAGGGGGATTATTATTACACGATTATCCTTAAATCCGGTAACCTGTTCTACTACCGGGAGGGTGATTACCTCTCACAGGGTGGTGTTGGGTTTATTGTCCGCAAGCCCCTCATCAAGAATATAGTGAGGATAGAGTGTAGAGTCGCATACCTGATACTCAGAATTACAAAACGGTATTCACTGAAGGTCATTCAGGTATACGCTCCGACCTCATCACACCCAGATGACGAGATAGAGACATTGCATGAGGATATCTCACGAGCCATACATGCCTCTAAAACTCACTATATGGTATTGATGGGGGACTTTAACGCGAAGCTATACATTAGGCGATGAGCTGAGATTGGGGCATATTGGGTAGAGGAACCCTAGAGGGCAACGTCTGGCCGACGGACGTCACATAGGAAATGGACCTGGAGTAGCCACGATGGATCCACCAAAAATGAGATAGACTTTATCTTGACGACAAAGCGGCAAATCTTCAGTGATGTTTCTGTGATCAGGGTTAAGACCGGCAGCGATCACCGATTAGTAAGAGGCACACTGAACCTGAACATCCAGGTGAAGAGATATCGTCTACGCTTCGACCACCATGTGCATGTATCCAAGACCCTGAAAGCTTTCAGCTCGAACTTCATAATCGCTTCCAATGCCTGGATGATTGCGTGAAGGTGGACGATACAAACAATAGGCTCTTAGAAACTTCCCATGCGTTAGGATCTAAGTTTTTTAAAACCTGTCGCACGAATATAACCCAAAAACTCTCGGATGCAACTCTCAAACTCAGGAAGCGACTACCGGCTTTCGCCAACTCAATTATCCAATCAACGATTTTCTTTTCCCGCCTGAACTAAATTTATGGTCTGGGCCAACTTTTCTCCTTTGATGAGCAACACTATCGGAAAGCCTGTCATAGTGGATCTTGGAACTCCGTAGTGCCGGCATGCTTCTCTGATGCCGCGTATATTTGAAAGAGTGGTTTTCAGTGCTTCTTCACTATAAACAAACCTTCGGGAAGTCAAAGCCATTTATTCAATTTAGGACCTAGTAAGTAGGGCGCTTAGTAGGCGCCGTTCGTAAGTCGGCCTTCAACTGAGAAGAACAGGCAAGAAAGTCAGCGCTTAGTTAATTTTTACCATTTATCCGCGGCTTTTAATGTCCTAGGTCGAAAACAGATTTATTTTTTACTAATTATCGGCCGTTCTTTTTTCGAAAGGCCGGAATCAGGTGTAATTTTTACCAATTTTCGGCCGCTCTTTATTTCAAACGGCCGGGGACAGGTTTTGTTTTTACTGGTTATCGGCCGCTAAACGTTCGGTATTTTGATCGTTGATATCTTTGAAAATATGAGGTATACTGGCGGCCGGAATCTAGTTGTAAATTCACAAAATTCTAGCTGTTCACAAATATAATGGAATCTCTGTTGGTGAATGTAAGGTTTCCGCAATAAAGGCAAAGAGAAATGACGTGAATAAACCAGTTGTGCGACCACCCGGTCGATAAGTAGATTTTTAAATTAATTGTTAACGTATTGTCCGACCACCAAAAATATCACAAATTTTGAAATGTTTGATGAGTTTGGGCACTTGAATATTGAAATTGAACATGCTAAGTATACGCCAACCAAATCAATCACCAATAAACCAACAGTAACACTTAAAAACTTACATTTGAAATTCAATCAACCTGCTATTTTTTTCGCTAAAATTTACACGCGCCAGTACACCAAATTTTGAAATAGCGACTGAGGGCTCAGTTCGCAAATTTCGAGTTCATGCCGTTGGATTATGAACCGTGAAGTTTGTCCGGAACGAATGGCGCGAAATGAGAAAGGAATGGTCTTTAACACTGTCTATTATTTGAAATAACGTGCGAAGTGGTCGATAAGGGGTAGTGGCCGGTCAACCGGTATGTTTACCCTATTGACTTTTACTTTTACAATAATGGTAGTACAAACCTACTTAATGACTTTATTGAGGACTAGCAGTCCCCCGCGGTTTCACCCGCGTTCTCGGGATAAAAAAGTAGCCTATAACCTGGGATAATGTAGCTCCTATTAGTGAAAGAATTTTTACTACGTGCTAGTGTAGGCGACAGATTCTCAACTTGAGAGTGGCTGCTGACGAAGCTTTTACCTTCTACAAAGTACTCTAACTTCGTGCGAAACTATGTGACCAAATAACATGTTGTAATGGGCATTTTTTTTTACGTCCATCGAATTTGGATTTTCATCTATATTGCATGCAATTGTTGTTGCCCGATATTTAGTAGGTACTCTAGAGTGGAGAATTGGCGCAAGTAAACGATTGACGGGGATGGAAGGAAGCATTACCAGCTTATGCTTCAATTGCCAACCTCACCTGCACGCGGTCATCCTGCTGACTAACGAACGAGGCTTTGGCGACCGGCTGATGGCGGTATAGCCCCCCCTATCCTGGCACAGTTAAATCCACTGGCCACCGACGGGCAGCAGCGACGGTGGTGCGAAATAATTGAGCCCTGCGATCTCCAACCCGCCTGCCCAGCGTGGAGATTATGGGCATCAACCCCCCAAATGATACACACAAAAAAGAAATGGCCCCCAGTTCCCGGTCCTGCCCTGCTATTCCTGGTCAAGGTAGCGGTCATGGTTACGGCAGGGCAGGGGGTGCTAGGAATCCCCGGGCTACCTCAGGCTACCTCAAACAACTGACCCTGGCAACGTATAACGGACGTACTCTGAGGCTTGACGAGCACCTAGCACAGTTGGAAGTGGAGCTGGAGAAAATAAAGTGGCATGTTTTGGGGTTATCTGAAGTCCGACGAGAGGGGGAGGACACCGTAACCTTAAACGGAGGCCACCTGCTATACTTCCGTGAGGGTGATCAACCATCCCAGGGTGGCGTAGGATTCCTCGTTAACAGGGCTCTCTCTAATAACGTTGAAGAAATCTCCAGTGTGTCAACCAGGGTAGCGTACCTCATACTTTGGCTATCTAAGAGGTATAGCCTGAAGATTATACAGGTTTACGCACCGACCTCGACACACCTGGATGAGGAAGTTGAAGAAATGTACGAAGACATATCAAAAGCCTTGAATAACACCACTAAGGCACACTTCAACGTTATTATGGGGGACTTTAACGCCAAAGTGGGAGTCCAGAATCACAACGAATCTCAAGTGGGCCCACATGGTTTTGGTAGTAGGAATCACAGGGGGCAAATGCTCGTCAACTTTCTGGAGAAAGAAGGGTTCTTCTTGATGAATTCATTCTTTAAGAAGAAGCCCCAAAGGAAGTGGACGTGGCGAAGCCCTGACGCTGCGACCAAAAATGAGATCGACTTCATCATGGCAGACAAAAGGCGCATATTCAGAGATGTCTCTGTGATCAACAGGTTTAATACCGGATCTGATCACCGGCTCGTACGAGGCTCTCTGAATATCGATCTCAAGCTGGAAAGAAGTCGCTTGATGAAGTCCACGCTCCGACCTAATCTACTCCAAATCACGGCAGGCTCTAAGAAGTTCCAAAAACTTCTCGAGAATAAATTCGATGCCTTGGAACCCACCGAGGACGTAGACGAGGCCTTACAGAACGTGGTTGGGACGCTGTGTGAGGAGGGCATCAAGTTCTGTAGAACGCAGAGTACAGGTACGAAGTCCAATCTCTCGGTCGAAACTCAACGGCTTATGACAATAAGACGGGAAGACACGCAAGCTACTTCATCAGAGCGGTCAGACCTGAACAAGCAGATTGCGAAGATGGTACGTCGTGACCTTCGGAGCTCCAATACGCGCAAAATTGAACAGGCAATAGAGCGAAACCGAGGGTCCAAAGTATTCACTCAGCAGCTTGGAAGGAGCCACCTGACGAAGCTGTCAACGCATCATGGCAATACCGCATTGTCAAAGCCGGAGATTTTCGCTGAGATTGAAGACTTCTATGGCCGGCTGTACGCTTCACATGCCCCTCAGACGCAGCGTGACATTCACGATTCCAGAGCCACCCTGACTCGACACTATACCGACGAACTACCAGACATCAGCCAGGACGAGATTGTGTTGGCTCTAAAACAGCTTAAAAATGGAAAAGCCCCGGGTGAAGACGGAGTTACTTCAGAACTTCTGAAGGCAGGAGGAATTCCTGTACTGAAGGAACTACAGAGCCTTTTTAACTCTGTCATTAACTGCGGGAGAACTCCAAAGGCGTGGAACGGAAGTATTGTGGTTTTGTTTTTTAAGAAGGGAGATAAAACCCTTCTTAAAAACTATAGGCCCATCTCACTCCTGAGCCACGTCTACAAGCTGTTTTCTAGAGTCATCACGAACCGTCTTGCCAGAAGACTCGACGAGTTTCAGCCACCGGAGCAGGCCGGGTTTCGAGGAGGATTTGGTACCATAGACCACATTCACACAGTGAGGCAGATTATACAGAAGTCAGAGGAGTATAATCGGCCCCTGTGTCTAGCCTTTGTGGACTATGAGAAGGCCTTTGACTCCGTCGAAACCTGGGCT
The DNA here is from genome assembly GCA_947623365.1 of Achlya flavicornis. Classification (NCBI taxonomy): domain Eukaryota; kingdom Metazoa; phylum Arthropoda; class Insecta; order Lepidoptera; family Drepanidae; genus Achlya; species Achlya flavicornis. The sequence continues at coordinate 12,599,052 of OX392468.1, forward strand.
GTTTTGGAATCCTTGCAGCGTTGCCAAGTAGACTATCGTTATATCGAAGTGCTGAGATGTCTTTATGATGCCGCAACCATGAGTGTCCAAGTACAGGACCAGCAGTCTAAACCCATCCAACTACGCAGAGGAGTGAGACAGGGGGATGTTATATCCCCGAAATTGTTCACAAACGTATTGGAGGATATGTTTAAGACGCTGAGCTGGAAAAGGATGGGCATAAACATAAACGGCGAATACATCTCACACTTACGATTTGCAGATGACATAGTCTTGATGGCGAAGTCGCTGCAGGAGCTACAACAGATGCTGGACGGCCTAGCTTCTGCCTCGCGACGTATTGGTCTCGGCATGAACTTGGATAAAACCAAAGTCATGATCAATGATCACATTGATCCGGGACCAATCGCCGTAAATGGCCACCATCTCGAAGTTGTTCAGGAATATACCTACCTCGGGCAGATTCTGCAATTAGGTAGAAACAACTTTGAGAGGGAAGCCAAGAGAAGGATCCAGCTGGGCTGGGCAGCGTTTGGGAAACTTCGTAGGGTCTTCTCGTCACCCATACCGCAGAGTTTGAAAACGAAGGTTTTCAACCAGTGTGTCCTACCCGTTATGACATACGGAGCCGAAACGTGGACACTCACGGTACGGCTAGTGCACCAGTTTAAAGTTGCTCAGCGAGCTATGGAACGAGCTATGCTCGGAGTTTCTCTGAAGGATAAGATCCGTAATGAGGTTATCCGACAGAGAACCAAGGTCATCGACATAGCTCATAGATTTAGCAAGCTGAAGTGGCAGTGGGCTGGCCACATATGCCGAAGAACCGATAACCGGTGGGGAAAACGTGTTCTTGAGTGGAGACCGCGTCTTGGCAAACGTAGTGTAGGGCGCCCTCCAGCGAGATGGAGTGACGATCTGCGAAAGGCTGCTGGTAAGAAGTGGATGCGTCGAGCCGAAGATAGGGCGAGATGGCGCGCATTGGGTGAGGCCTATGTCCAGCATTGGACTGCTGTAGGCTGATGATGATGATGATGATGATGATGAAACGATTGACTATCCCATTTGAATTTACAAAATGTTTTATTTATGAGATAAATTAGTTCATTCATCATATCAACCTAGGGATGTCCACATTGTCCACTGCTGAACATAGGCCTCTCCCATTAACTTCCACTTCGAACGGTTTTGAGCCGCTTGCATCCAGCGGTGCCCAGCGATTTTGACCAGATCGTCGGTCCACCTGGTGGGGGGTCGTCCCGCTCGGCGCTTTCCAGTACGTGGTCGCCGCTCGAGAACCTTCCTTCTTCATCGGCTATCAGTTCTTCGAGCGATGTGGCCTGCCCATGGCCAGTTCAGCTTACTAACTCTCCGAGCTATATCGGTAGTTTTCGTTCTCCAACGAATGTCCTCGTTTCGGACCCTGTCACGTAGAGAGATTCCGAGCATAGCTCGTTCCATAGCGCGCTGAGTGACTCTGAGCTTATTTAGTCGGCCAGCAGTAAAATACCACGTCTCTGTACCATATGTCATCACTGGTAACACGCACTGATTGAAGACCTTTGTCTTCAGACTCTGAGGGATTTTAGACGTGAAGATGTGCCGGAGCTCCCCGAATGGGCAGCCCAGTTGGATTCTTCGATTGACCTCTTTGTCGAAACGAGGAGAAGTAGGTACCTAGTTGGACAATTTGTCCTAGGTAAACATACTCGTCTACAACTTCGAGAACAGTGCTCCAAACAATCACCGGAATATGAACATTAGACATAACTTTTGTCTTGTCCATATTCATTTTGAGGCCTACCTTCAATACATTACGTATTAAAGAGGCGTATATCATGTTGCATTGCGTTTGAGATCTGTCTATTTAGCTGCCTATATTCGGCTGTATCAGCTGAAGACTGCAACCTCATTTCACGTCATCACTTCATGAGTTTGAGAGTTTTTGAGTTTTATTCGTGTGGCGGGTCTTAAAGAACTTAGATCCGCATGGACAGTTTCCACGAGCCTGTTGTTTGTATCTTCCGCTGTCACGCAATCATCCAGGCATTGAAAGCGATTCTGAAGTTCGAGCTGAAAGCTTTCAGGGTCCTGGATATAGGCGGATTGGGGTCGGAGCGTAAACTTTACCAGACGACATCTCTCCACCTGGATTTTTGTGTGGATTGGTTCAGTGTGCCTCTTACTAATCGGTGATCGCTGCCGGTCTTAACCCTGTTGATCACAGAAACATCACTGAAGATTAGCCTCTTTGTCGACAAAATAAAGTCTATCTCGTTTTTGGTGGATCCGTCGGGGCTGCTCCATTTCCTGTGTGGCTGCTTTTTGAAGAAGGAGTTCATCATAAAAAGCCCCTCCAACTCCATGAAGTCAGCCAACCGTTGGCCCCTAGGATTCCTCTGCCCAATTCCAAACTGCCCTACTCTCACCTCATCGTCATTTCTAATGCCTAGCTTCGCGTTAAAGTCCCCCATCAATACCATATAGTGAGTTTTAGAGGCATGTATGGCTTGTGAGATATCCTTATACAATGTCTCTATCCGTCCGTCCGTGACTGTGTGTTGTGTACCATATTGAGGGGTTTTGCCTTAATCACCACGCTTGGTGATCGCAGTAATGATGACGTTTCTCAGGTAGACGCTGCTGCCCGTCCCCTGGTTTATTCCCTTAGTCGCCTTTACGACACCCTCAGGATTGGAAGGGTTGGCCCTATTCTATGCCGGGAGCCACACAGCTAAGTTAGTTGGTAGTTCCATTAGTATTCCGCAAGAGGCGCTGTTCTAATTCCAATACACCGTCACACCGTGATAGTAAGCGTTTACTAATGGCTATTATTTACACCCAGGGTACCTCTATCAGGGGCGTAGCTACCGCCCGTATCTTTGATTCGGGGTCTACAGGGGCCCCGAACGTGTGTAAGTAAAAATTCGTAATAATCTTTACCCTCCATTTACGCCACTGGCCACCCAGCCATACCTAGGCTTAAAACAGGTCTAATCACGGATTTTAGAGTTGTGTGTGGTGTATAGCATTCATCATCAGCTACCTATATCGAGATGATGCGAATGAAATTTAAAACATAAAAACTTCAGCTCTTCGGCATTCAATTAATTTAATGATTTCAGGTTGTCTTGATTCAAGAGAATCATCATAACATAAGGCTAGGTATGTGAATTTACCTACTGTAATATACCTAATTCATAATAATAGGTAAGTACCTATGTATTAAATAAAACACTTGTTTTTATTAATTGCAGCAGATCCTAATGGCACTGACCCTTTACCAGTTGATACAGAATCACCCCAACCTCAAAAAAAATAAGGAAAAACGAAATTGTGAGAGAAACATCAGGCATGTATCGATAAAAAATATTTTAATAATATAATAACACAATTTATTATTATAAATTTACATTATAGTTTCATTTTAAAACGTGAGAGCATAGATGATTATTATACAAGCGTGAGAGTTGATGTTATGGAATGTATTTTTAGTAACTTGTGATTGTATGGCTTGTTGTCTATTAGTGCACGAATAGGCAAAGATGGATGATTTCTGGTATTCGATTCAAATCTCCCTGTGATGAGATGATGTGTGGTAAGTACACATGTTCGCTCAAATGCAGTTACCGGAATACTAGTATTATATTGGCGACAAGTAACTTAGGAAGCGAATCTTCGAGTGGAGACGGCGCGTACGGGCAAGAGTGTTATGATGATAAGATTAAATAATCAGCAAGAAGGGTGCTTCAGCTACTTTTAAATTCTAAATAAAATGAACATGTACCTAACCATTCAGAAAAACACCATTCATTCGACACCTAAGCATTTTTGGGGAAATTAGGTATAATTATGTCTTCAACGAGCCAGTAGCGCGATCTTGTGTGACCCGTTATTTCACGAGGTAGGTTTAGATGTATAATAATGGATGTATGTTCAGTGCAAATTAAACTTCCTATAACGACAAAAAACCTAATCAACCGATACACTAAAACTATTACATTGCAATAGCACCTGTCTATCGCGTGTTTTCTATCCTAGCTAATAAATTGTACAGACTAGGTACTGTGTTGGAAACAAAAATAATTAGGAATTATATTAATACTATGTTTCCAGTAGCATATACACAATTTCATGTCTCAGAACTTGAGGTATAGAGACGAAATCAATAGTTGAGAATAAAAAAAGCATTTATAATAGAAATAATATAATATTAATAAAAATACTTGTGAGCAAAAAATCCATACCATAGGATTTTATTCAGTTATACGGTTATACTTAAAAATAATAGGTGTACTTTATGAAAGCATTATATTTACAGAAAAAATAACAAATACCTAGGTAAAAAATGTGAATAACGTTTGTGTTTTTGTTGTGTTTATAAAGGCTCAATATTGTATACTAAGTTATCCATACTGTTAAGTAATTCAGGTTATTATAAATCCTGGTTGCATTCTTATTGCTTGCTTATACTTTTTAAATGTATAGTCCTATTTTATTTAAAACTAATAAAGTTGGATTTCAAGTTATACAATGACCGTAAGCTACCTCTAATCTTATTTAGCGGGCACTATTTTACATTTATTTATGTAATTATGTTAACATGCCTATAGTTTTACAAAAATACATTAATATTTTCCACTAATGCTTACTAATGTCAGCGCTTGTATTGTATTCCTACATGACGCGCTTTCGTCAATTATGACTAGTTAAAAGAAATTGGTTATAAACAATTATTATAAAATATATATATTAATTGGTACGTGCAGTAACCTTATAATTAAGTACAGGCAGCAATTTTAAAACCAAACTATGAACATAGTTTCTATCTAGGACCGAAACCAGACCTGCGCCGCGCCGGTGACAGGGTGACTGTATAAATATTTTGTTTAAACATTGACATCGACAGCTCTCCACGCACGCTTATCGGATACAGATGGCAATCATCCAACCATCAAAATATAAGCAAATGAGCTTAGTACCCAGAGTAAAAAATTTACATTAATAAAAGCTTACTAATCTGTGACTCGATTCTTGTAACAAAAACGGTATAGTAGCGACTTCAACAATTAAACTATTAAAGTTTTTTAAATATTATAATGTCAAATGAACGATTGAAAAACGATCCAAACGATTTATTGAATATTTTTTATACAGAATATTTCACGAAACACAATTTAAATAGTTGATGTCCTACGACACCGTTGAAGTTTTATTACGAGAATCGAGCCACTGATCATTGCATCCCCATATAATCAAACATGATGCATTCTACTTATTATTTCTTACACATAACGGATATTGCTAATATACATTCCATCTCTATAAACTAAGTAATTGTACTGTATATACAGAATGAGATAATCGAATAAGACTAACTGGCTATCGCCCAAAATAAATTTCGAATTTGTTTCTTTATTGCATGTTAGACCGAGAGATACTGGCACAAATTTCCTGGTCATTTGTACCAGTATGGTGATCCTTCAGGGGTCTAATTACGTAATGACGAAAAGGAAAATAATGGTCATAGCGCTGGTACCGGCGGCCCAATCGCGTGGCCGTTAATCGCACCTTTGCCATATGTATGTATGGTGGCCATTTGGAATCATCGGAAAAGTATGCATGGTGATTTTCATGAATAATTACTTGACAATGATTAGCTATGCAAAAATTTGCCTCGTACAAATAATATAATAATAATTAGTACTAACTAAACTAACTAGCTTAAGTCTACAACATTTCATTTTAATACTTGCAACCGCCTATTTCTTTTTCATCGACTATCGGAAAATACAAAAATGTTGTGGAACAAATCGTTCGCCACTCGTAATTTATCCGACACGTTGGATTAACGCCCACGCAACTGGGCCGCTGGTATGACCATCATTTTCCTTTTCTTAATTACGTAATTAGACCCCTGAGAGGTCACCATACTGGTACAAATGACCAGGAATTTTGTGCCAGTATCTCCCGGTCTATGTCTATCGAAATAATTTTTTTTTACATGGGTATTATCTATCAATAATGTACTACAATATTAAATGTTATGAATGCCGAATAAATTTAATATTACAACACTAGAACACAACCATAAATATTATTTCTTAGTACATATGGGATGGGTAGTTGTAGGGTTCTCGCGCCGGTAGTTGCGAGGCATTACCGTCTAGCAAGACATTGAATTTAGAACTTTCTCTTATTCGATGACATTTATTTTCTTCAGAACTTCATTATCTCGAATGCACTGATTATCAAACATAATCGCAGTATTTAAGAGTAATATTTATATACAAAATAATAATATACTAATATTATGAAAGTGAGTGTCCGTTAGCTGTTTCCATGGCTAAACTTCTGAACCGGTTTTGATGAAAAATGTCACAAAGTATCGGTGTCTAGGCTAGCTCCGATACCATCATTCCTGGAATGCGGGTGAAACCGCCGGTACAGCTAATATTATAATATTATTTCACATCAAACATTACACTTGATCTATTAAAAAAAAAACAAAAGAGAACAACTATTCACATACTAATTTACAAAGTCTATCAAGTTGATTATTGCATTAAAATTAAGTGTACAACAGAACTTTTACTGTTATTATAGCCACACATTCTACAAAAGGAATTAAAAACGGCAGTGCTTCTGTTATAAGTTTTACAACTAAAAACTTTTTTATTATTTTGTTGCTAATGTTGAGTAGCATTATAAGTTAATTCATGATCATCCGCATTAATTAGGTAAAATTGTAGTATTTTTAAGCAAATTTGAAGTTGGTTTAAAAATACTTACAATACATATTTCACTTCACTGGTGTCTTTGTATTGATGTTTATTAGATTAAAAAAAAACATTGATTCTCCAAAACTATCAAATTAATTTACGAAACCGTGAGAAGTAAAGCGTGAAACAAAATAGTCACTGCCATTTTCAATGTCACTCTCAATGTTCAGGTCATAAAGATGGTTTACTACCAAGTCTCTATTAAAATAATGACCCTTTCGTATCAGTTCATTAGTGAAGTGGGAGTGGTTCCGTTTTAGTAAGCGCGAGGCCGCCGAAGACCGCTAGAGCGGCGGCCGCGGCGAGCAGCAGGCGTCACGCGCGCGGGCGCCGCGGGGTCGCGCCGCCGCCGCCGCGCGCGCCCGACGCTCCGGCCCCGGCGCCGCGGCCGCGGCCGGCGCAGGCGCACCGTCATTGCGCCGGCTTCAGCGCCGCCATCTTGCGCCCGCGCGCCCTCGCCTCCTGCCGCGACGTCGTGTACTCAAACCAAAGCACGTTCGGTATTAGAGTTGTGTCTCGTATCATTAACATTTCACATAATTTCCTGTAATTAATAAGGTATGATGCTAAAATTGTATTGGAGAAGCAAGGTTGGCAAGGTGGCAGATGAAGTTAGAATACAATAATCCCATGTCATAGGATAAGGGGTTGGTGGCAGCACTCTATACTTCGAAAAATTCGAACACTGCAAAAAAATTGTCAGATTACCTTGTGTCAACTAGTTTTTTTTACACAACTAATTCGGAAAACAGGCAGCCTGCTTCGTGCTAAGTGGTTACCATAGCCCATGAACGCTTGCAGCATATGAGGCGTCAATGTGAGTGACGCCTCATGTGCCTCAACTACCGACCCTTCCCCTCACCCTGATGAGCTCAATGGACACCTTACTCACGCGCAGGAACACAACATGGCATTTGGCTGCGGTATTCTGTAAAGTGTAGGTACTTCCCCAGTTGAGCTGCTCTTTGAATGAAATACCACTATACTCTTAAGTTTCAGTCATATGACTAGGAGCTGGGGCTAACATAATAGCTGGTTTTTACAAAACATCTTCATATGACTAGGAGCTGGGGCTAACATAATACCTGGTTTTTACAAAACATCTTCATACCATCTCATGTAATAAGTGGCTACTATTTCATTCCTCACACACAGCTATCTGATCCGAAAACTAAGCAGAGCTTGAGCTATGGAAACCAGATGCAAATATGCTTTTAATTAGTCTTTATAGATAAAACTTATAAATACAATATATTTATACTTACAAAGTCACTATTTGTGGAAATAGTGGTGTAAAAACTCTGTGCACCAATGTAAACCATATAGTTGCAAATAAAAATCCTACAATTCCCCCAACCACAACTTGTGAAGTGGTGTGGTAGCGTAGATACACTCTTGCAATGCTCACTAGTAAAGACAGACTTATACAACCACCAACAATAATAACCCGCCAGAGGGCAGATATTATACTATTATTGTTTATGTGGTGTAACCTGAAATAATAATAAAATATTATTTGTAATAGGTTTAGTTTAGTAAATTAGGTAAACAGGAACCAAATTTTATAAGAACACTTGTTAATTTTATACTACAATTTTTATTAACTCACCTAATTAAAACAAAATAAAAAACATAAATGCTAAAAAACCATATGAATTGAGCATGAGATGATGGCATTCCATATTCATTATAGAGATGCCCTCTTGACAGTGGTCTGTTTTCACATATAATATGCTTCAAGATTATATTTGTAATCTCATTGATTAAGGTACCACTGAAAAATGCTATCTGAAAAACAAACAAAAATGCATTAAGAAACACATCAGAGGCAAAACAGCAGTAGCATAGCTATGGGGGATGGTTTGCCCCATGACATGATGATAATAGGCAGTCTCCTCCCTCACTCACCAGGATATTTATATTGTTAATTATGTACCTAGTAGGTACTATATATTATGTAATGTAATGTTGAATAACACTATACACCCACCAATTATTATACTTATACATATCAACATGCCTAACATTTAATGTCTCATTTCAAATAGTAGATGACTATTGAGATGTGATAACAAAGTAGTTAATAAAGTAAAACAACAAAAAACCCTTTATAGTTATTTCTAGATAAATTTGTAGACAGGCTAGAAAGTGACATTATAACAACTCTGCGTGTGCTCTGTGTGTTTGCTAAAGTTGTGCCATACTAACCATAAACATATAACTAGTTATTTTTTATAAGCCAACTTCAAAAAAAGGATGAGGTACTCAATTTGGTTGTAATTATATTTTATATGTTTGTTACGTCATAACTCCGTCATTTATTAACAGATTTGGAAAATTCTTTTTTGTTTGGAAGGGTACACTTCCCGTTTGTACCCATTGTCATCAGATCAGAATTTCATTACTTCTTAGTGTACTTTGAATTTGGTTTAAGTTTTTTGTAAAACAGTTCATTTATCTGAATACAGTTTCACTGATGGCCAACCAATGTTTCTAAACAACCAAACAGATTAGACTATTATGTATTCAATTGCAATATATAATTCTAGTCAGTATTAGAAAGTATCAATAAAATTAGTAGGTAGTAGGTCCAAAAAATAGGACATTGGATAATACTATCAAATATTGTGGCAGTTGGCCAGGTGACTTTTAAACAGAATGAAAATCCATCTTACAGTGTGAAGATCACGACGAAATAGGATAAGTGTGACAAATCCAGCACCAATTCCAAATGGTGACAGGCTAATAAATGCGAAGAATTTTCCAACCCAATCACCTGGAGGGAAAATGTATTATTATGTATGTAGTATTACTGGAGCATAACATAAGTTCAAAATATTTTTGAAGCAGAAAGAACAGAATTATTTATATACCTTTAGGGTACTCTACCAAAGTAAGAGCCAGTGGTTGCCACTCGATTTCAACATTATTAGGAAAAACTTCACTCACTGAAGAGATTTTATCTTCCATTTTAAACTCATTTGTTGATAATGAATGTTAACATACAATAGTGGTATTTGATTGATGTTTATGTAAATTGGGAAATAAAGTATAAATCCACGTAACCTCTACCTCCTAAACCCTAAACAACTAGGGCTAGAGATGGGTAGCTATTCATATAACTAGCCAAAAAACGGCTATACACAAAATAGCCACGGCTACGTTATCTGTCAACACGATAATTAGCTACTGGCTACTGGATGGCTACTGGCTACTGGATGGCTACTGGCTATGGCTAGCTAAAATGAGGAGTTTTCTTAAGATACCTCTATGCTGAAAATACCTGTGTAACTATTGATAATTCGAACCAATTTGAACCTTAATTGCACGATTTTCAGGTATTTTAACCTTTTGTAACATAAACAATCCTCCTCATTACGAGAAGTTAACGTCACACACAGCGGGTAGCCGCCTAGCCGCCAAAGGTTAATAGCCACTGTAGCCGCCACTAGCCGGTAGCTGGCCGGCTAGCCAAAGCCATTCTAGCCGAGTAGCCGAGTAGCCGCGTAGCCGCGTAACCGCGTAGCCGATAGCTGTGTGTGCGTGCGTTCACTGCGAAACTGAGTTGTGTAAGTTCCGAAAGAGTGAAATTCGAGTGCATTTCGTTATTATTAATTCGAATTTGAAAGGTACTAATTATACGAATTTAAACCTATTGTTTTTTAATTAAATTAAATTATTCTGTAATATTATTATTTATTAAATAAATCGTTAAAATCATCTGAAGTAGCGCGACATCTATGGTTTACTTGCCTACAACTAACGACTGAGTTGATGTACTGTGAAAGCTTTTAGTTCATATCCATAGAGATGACGTTATTGTTGATTTTCGATGTTTTTTTTAGTAATACGTACGACCTATGAGGGAAAGTCATTTATTTTCAAAAAGTATACAACAAAATAAAAAGTAAATGAAAAACAAAATCATAACATTAATTTATTACATTATCATCTAGACTAGACTTGTTGCAGCGGCGAGGATCGAACTCAGATCGCAGTTGAACGTTATTCATCAAGCTGCGCCGCCGCTCATGCCTAATAGCCAAATAGCCAAAATAGCTGACTAGCTAGCTGGCTTTTAGACCACATATAGCTGGCTAGCTAAGCTATTGAAATTTCGGCTAGTTACCCATCGCTAACTAGGGCTACATTCCGAATTAGATAATATCGCTCACAGTGCTCACAGCAATCATTTGCGTACCGAGTTAGATATCACGATAATAACAGCTGAGAACTGTCAACAATTCGGAACGCCCGTTATCGCGCTCACAGTCACTGTTGCCAACTGCTAGCTTTACTAAGTAGCTAGACATCTTGCAAAAAGTAGCTAGATTCCCAGATTTTGATACCCAAAAAAGTTGCTAGAAGTAGCTAAATATTTCTAAGTAGGTAGATAACAATAACATTGTTAAAGAGAATTAAAAACCAGTATATTAAATACGTTTTTATTTCAAAGGTAATTAATTTTCACAATATATTAAACAGCGAGCATTAGTTTTAAATGAGGCGATTTCTTATGATACCTCTATGGTCAAAATACCTGTCAAATCGTGTACTTAAGGTTCAAATTGGATCCAAATATCAACATTTTGACAGGTATTTTGACAAAAGAGATATCATAAGAAAACTCCTTATTCCCGGCCACCGACCTATACCCACATCTAGGCCAATAGCGTCGCGTTTAGTCTTTTTCTATCGAGACCCAGTGCTCTATTACGAACTTTCGAAAGTATTGAAAAGTAGCTAGAAAAAGTAGCTAAATAAATTTAGCTACAAGTTTCATTAAATTGTAGCTGCCTAACACCAAAAAATAGCTAGATCTAGCTATAAAGTAGCTAAGTTGGCATCACTGCTCACAGTATTCAAAACAGAGGCTACATTCCGAATTAAATAATATCGCTCACAGTGCTCACAGCAATCATTTGCGTACCGAGTTAGATATCACGATAATGACAGCTGAGAACTGTCAACAATTCGGAACGCCCGTTATCGCGCTCACCGTATTCAAAACAGAACATTTGGGAATTTAATTAAAATCTGAATTAACAATGCGCTAGAACTCCTTATATCTTTTATTAGTTGAGTCGCAGAAAGGAATATCCGCATTTTTTATTATTTTTCACTCATAAAATCATAAAAAGTATCTTTGCCATATGGAAAACCAAAAATCTTATTAGATTTTTGCCGAAAACCCAATAACTAACCGTCACTTTTTGACAGCGCTCACGGTGATATCAGTTTAGGGCATGGTCGGTGTGAGCGCAAGATGGCGCATGTCATGACGTCATCTATGACGTTTCACGGGACATCGTGATGGCGCTCAAACTAATATGGAACGGGTTTAAGCACGCTCAAATCGATTACAGCGAAAATTAAAGAAATTGCTCTTTTTACTTACTTCTTCCGAAATGGTTGTTTTGAAAATCGTATCAATAAATTTTATAATTATTTGGACTAATAACATTAGGTAAAACAGAGAGTTTGGAAAATCTATAATGTGTAAAATTCTGAAGTTGGACTAAGACTGACACCGTGTGAACCCGTATTATTTTCTAAAGTTTATAAATTTGATGTCCACTCAAAAGCAACCATTCGCTGTTATATATAGGTACGTTTAATAGGTTTACATAAAAATTACTATACAACTATGTGTGTTTATTCATGTTAAATGGTGTGTAAAAATTGCTTACCTAGTTTTTGATACATAAATAACGATATATGAAATGTCCTGCATATTTATTTTTAACTTCTTTGGTTATGATGACGATGAGGCCTATAATGTGAATGTGATAAACCTGACTATAATATAACTCGACACTGGCAGAAATGAGCCCTAATTTGGGCTTGGTTGCCAAACTTAAAAAAAAAGAAGAAGAAGGACTTTTTGGCGGGAACTTGCAGAGTGACGTAGCATTTTCATTTTCATAAATTTGTGTATTTTGAGTTTTATTGTGTATTTTTGGTGGTATTTTACCCAATAAAGATCATCCATGTGCACCAGTGAAGTGAAATGAAATGAATTATGTGTATCGTGACTTTTAAAGTTGTCTCAAAATGTTCGTGAAGAGTTTTAGTACAATTACCACCATTGTAGTAAAACATGACTTTTATGGACGGTGACTGACTGAGGACTATAAGACTATAATGTGAAGTGATTTAGTGTGACTGGAAACTATAATATAACTCGACACTGGCAGAAATGAGCCCTAATTTGGGCTTGGTTGCCAAAATTAAAAATAAGAAGAAGAAGATGAAGAACATGGAATAAAAAAGAAACACAGCGGGTTGCTAGTGCTCATTTTATGCTGAAACTTGCTTGACAGAAATGAAAATTATTAAAAAAAAATATTTTTGAAAATTTTTAAACAAGCTGTCTCAAAAAGTCTGTAAAAATTTTTAGTACAATAGTACAATGACCACCATTTTACTAAAACATGACTTTTAAGGATGGTGACTGACTATATGAAGTGATTTATTTTGTGACTAATATTTAAAAATACAACTCGAGAAAATTTAAATAAGACAAGGCTGTATGGCTCAGACCTTTGCCTGCCTTTGGGCATATAAGACAAACAACAACAGTAATTTATTTATTTTTATTCTTCTGAGTGTCTGAGTTTATTTGTACAAAAATATTTGGCTAACAAATATGGTTTTTTACTTTACTAGTAATGTGGTGGCCCCACCAGTTACATTATTTATGGGTGCTGATAAACATGAGAGTGAGTTGATAGACTTATTTTGGAAGTCATATTTTTTTTTTTACTTACCTACCAAAATCCGAGAGAAGTAGTAAAAAAGGAAGAATTGCACTGGACCTACATAGATCATTGGGACTCGCAATTGTTTTAATTATTTGATGGGTTGTGTCCAGATTATTAGGACATCAGTATAGTAGTATTTATCTACTCTGAGGTATAGTCCTTGTTTAATTTGCTCTTGGTGGCGTGATCCCGATATACCTACGTCACATTTAAAGAAATCGCCGCTCGTAAACGAATGTAATGCACCCTAAATTATGCCCTTGGATGTTGACACATTCTATGAATAAAATAAATATGGTAATTGCATTGTTTCAGATGAAGATTTGATAAAATGGGGTTGGCCTGAAGATGTTTGGTTCCATGTAGATAAAGTATCATCAGCACATGTGTACTTACGCCTTACAGCGGTGAGTTCTTTAGGAACATCTAAACATTTTGTTTCTAGTCTCCCAACTATGGTAGAACCTGATGATCAACTGTGTATTGGAACCATGGCACTGACAGGGCCACCATGGTGGATCTTAATGCTGAGTGAATGAGATAATTGTTGCTAATAGTTACCTATCACAATTCTTTGTCCATGACTTAAAGTTATAAGGTTTTGGCCCTGGTAAGAACTAAATTCAAATACTTAGAAATTTTGGTTAAGTTCACAAAGAATTCCAACCGGTTATGGTAGACAGGGCCACAGGGCTGGTGTCTGTAATCGAGAGTACACTAACTTGTGTCTCCGATTCTACTAAACCTAGTTGATTTCTACCCCAACAAGAACCACTCAAGCCTGTGTGTTCACCGCTAAGAAAACCCCATGGTCTGTGGCTCCACAATTCCAGAATATTTCCTTGAACACCAGTCAAAGCATTGGGATCCTTGGCGAGCCCGAGCTCACAAGTGGCTTAGAGCTCCTCAGTCTGAGGAGAGACTTTGCCTTCTTATGTGTGTTCTACCGCAAGTAACAAGGGGGAGTGTTCTAAAGAATAGTTCGACATGATGCCCAAGACTACTTTTCACCATTGCAACTCTTGCCTTTGACGGGGAGTCCATCCTCACACATTGAAACCAGAATTGTTTCGAACTGTGGGCTAAAAGGAGGTAGAGCATAGCGTTTATTCACTCAAAGAGCAGCTCGACAGGGAAGTACCTCCACCTTACAGAATACCGCAGCCAAATAACTTTATGTTGTGTACCTGCGCGTGAGTAAGGTCGCCAGAGCTCATAGGGGAGGGGGTAAAGGTCGGTAACGCGTGAGCGATGCTTCTTGTGTTGTAAGCGTCCATATGGCTACGGTAAACGGCGCTTACAATCAGGTGGGGCGTATGTTTGTTTACCAACTAAGTTGTATAAAAAAAAAAAGATTTCTTCCGCGGACGCTCGGACTGTGGAATGAGCCCCCCGCCGTGGTTTTCCCAATTTAGTACAGCATGGGATTCTTCAAAAAGGGTCTGAAGAGATTTCTTCAGGGTCGGCAACGCGCGAGATACCCCTGGTGTTGCTAGCATCCATAAGCTACGGTAACTGCTTACAATCAGGCGGGCCGTATGACTGTTTACCACCTTAGTTGTATTAAAAAATATATATTATTACTTCCCCACTGCCATTCTGACGCAAATTACAATATTAATATTATGTACCTACCTTCATGTTTCCAGGGTCAAACAATAGATGATATCCCAAATTTAGTACTTGATGATGCATGTCAATTAGTCAAAGCCAATTCCATAATGGGCAATAAAATGAATGACATAGATATTGTCTACACAATGTGGGCAAATTTAAAGAAGACAGCTGGCATGGAGGTATTTCTTTTTTAAACAAGATGAACATAACTATACTATAATTATTCCATAATAGATGATCAGATGGATAGAAAGTTAATGAAGTTCATTTATCATATTCATTTGTAGAAATACGAGATATTTTTAATAATACTTAATATATACAACAACCAGAATCCACCCTACCATTTTAACTGCTTTTAACTGCACAGGGATGCATGTATATGATGATGTAGCGTAGTAGGCTCTGTTTTCTCGGGATCAATATCCTGTGTTATTACAAATTGTGATTATTTTGAACTAGCCCTGCAGTTCTACTCGAATTCCTGGGTATCTGTTTTCCAGTGATAAAAATAATTCCTTAATATTTTTTATAGGTTATGATTTATATTTGTCCCACTTTTTATCAAAATCTGTTAGGACATTGCTGCATGATTGAGTAGTAAAATATACAAACTATCATAGAACGTATTACATAAGGAATGAACATAATTTCGTTTTTCAATCATTTCACTGTTTTTTTTGAGTAAAAAAATATTGCACATTTCTTTAAAAAGAACCAATATATATAACTATAATATTTTCACTTTTATAATTTTGTT
Organism: Achlya flavicornis; assembly: GCA_947623365.1. NCBI lineage: Eukaryota > Metazoa > Arthropoda > Insecta > Lepidoptera > Drepanidae > Achlya > Achlya flavicornis. The sequence goes on from OX392468.1 coordinate 12,614,975, forward strand.
ATTTTACCATGCACCCATATTTATTTTACAGGCTGGCCAAGTAGCATTTCACAAAGACAAAGATGTAAGAAAAGTAAGAGTGGCAAAAAGAAGTAATGACATTGTAAATAGGCTTAACAAAACAAAAAAGGAAGACTTTCCTGATCTGAGACAAGAAAGGGAAAACCGAGATATGCTAGAGAGGGAAGATAAAAAGAAACTATTGCGTGAGAAAAAAGATAAGGAGAAGGAAGAGGAAAAACGAAAAAAAGAAGAATCAGAACTGAGAAGTTATTCTACATTAATGAAAAAAGAAAATATGAGTACTAACTATGATGGCAATGATTCTGATGAATTTATGTAAAGAAAATAAAACCTTTACATATAATTTAAATGTATTTATCTGTTTTGTATGGTGTGGGGGTTTTGTATGTTTCTTCTAAAACAATATTAATTTTCAACTAATTTTATTCCGACAGAGCTTAAAGAGTTTAACACCCAGGTAGGATAATTTCCATCAGAATACATTTCCTTTACAAACTTTTTCACAAATTGTGGAAATGTTCCATTCTCAATATTTTCTCTCATGGTTCTCATTAGACGCATCTGAAAAATAGGACCAATAATAAATGGTTATTATATCAAAATTATCAAGTATAGTAAATAATAATATATAAATATTAACTATTTATGACTTGAGCCTTTTATATAAAGACCAATAGAAACTCAAACAAACTGCTCAAGCATTTTGACACATTTATTTGTTAAGTCAGGGTGGGTGGTACAGGGAGGGCAATGTGTTCCCAAAATTCTACAAAGCCTACTGGTTCTCAAGTGTTAAGGTTTCCTTACTATACTATTTTCCATCACTGAATGCTAAATCTCATAGTGAGACATCGCAGTTTTTGACGGAACTCTACATCACTACTTCATTAGAGCCATATTCGACAATTGGCTACAAATTCAGAATTCTAATGTTGGCAGCTTTGCCAGGATGGATCATACTCAAGATAGCCAGATATATTCATAGTATAATGTTTTCTTGTCACACAGACTGGAAGTGACCACAAATTATGTCAGCTAAATGATATAAGCAATCAGCGCCACCCGTCGTTTCTCGCGAGGGATGCGCATCCAAACAATTGATGTCATTGTTATATTTTTAACTGAGAGCCAATTAAGTAAATTCTAGGTCTATATTATAGACAGTTGAACTGTTGTTTTATGTTATATGATACAAATAAAATTGATATGGGAATCGAAAGGATCAGCAATAGAAATACACTCATCATTTTAAATAAATTTACCTGAAAGGCAATATTGTGTACTGATATTAAGTGACAAGCCACTGTTTCCACAGTGACAATGCAGTGTAAGTATGCTCTAGTGTAATTCTTGCATGTGGAACATGTACACTCTTCATCAATGGGTCTCAAGTCCATTTCATATTGCTTCTGCTTTAAATTTAGTTGACCTTTGTTTACTAGAGCACATCCAAATCTCTGAAAATTGGAGGAAAACTAGATAAGATTAGAATAGAAAATGATTACTCGAAAATCACTTTTACATGACCCATCACTCGAGATCTGTGGTGGACACGCCGGGCAGAAAGCTGGTGAGTAATATATAAATAAAAATCTTACAGCTGTACGTGTTGGAAATACGCAGTCAAACATGTCTACACCAAGTGCTACACAAACCACAAGGTCAATGGCTATTCCAACACCCATTAGATATCGAGGTCTGTTCTTGTCCAGTATTCCTGTGCTAAGGCTAACCATTGGCCAGAAATCATCTTTTGCCTCCCCGCCACTGAAAACAAATAATAACACTTTATACCTGTATTTAAGATGTCCTAAAGCAAGGATTAGACAATGCATATAAATAAAAAGTTATACCTAAGTCCTCCTATAGCAAATCCATTTACATCTTTAGTTATATGATCTCTTGCACTTTGTTCACGTAGGTCCCTGTTTAGTAAGCCCTGTACTATAGGGAAAATGCTCTGTACTGTTGGTTTCTTATGTGCATTTAGGCAACGGTCTAGCCATCGACTAGTTCTCTCAGTGGCTTCTTTAATGCGTTCATAATCCTGGAATGTTGTCTGTACCACATCATCTAACTGCATTATAATATCTGCACCTGAAAAGTGAACTTACATTAGTTGGTCATGCATCATGGCTAAGCAGATTTCAAGTCACATACACAGATAATATCTTGGATAACTATTTACCCCAGCAAATATTAGATCCCTCTGGAATGCAGGTAAAACCATAGAGAAACTAGTTCATTATAAAGTTTAAAAATCAGAAGAACTGGTATTCTTTATTGTTTCACCATATAGTTTGCAAGGTGATGCCTTTTGTTTTCAATAAATAGCTGGATTGGAAGTCTTAAAGTATTGTGGAAGAATTTTTTTCCACACTACTGGCCGGTGCAATAATACAGGTGCATTTTTAGTTTTTATCACACAATCGTTCTGTATATTTAAGGTAACATTTCCCACTTAAGTAGATACCTTAATTATTAAATAGAAAATGCCAGAGCCAACTCTTCCTTAGTTCCACCAGTAGATATTATGATGATTAAAGGATTTTATGGATATGTTATAGCCATATACAGGTTGTTAGTCTTTCTCAGATTAGTCTTATATCATGAGAAAATATATTACCTATACAGTTTTGAATTTCTATTGATTTTTCTGGAGTCAGCATAATTTCTGAGCCATCATATGGGGACTTAAATTTGACACCCTCTTCTGTTATCTCAGCTAATTTTAGTAATGATACCATTTGGAAACCACCAGAGTCAGTCAGAAGTGCTCTTTTCCAACCCATAAATTTATGTAAGCCACCAGCTTTCTCTAACACATTGGTACCAGGCCTATTGCCTAAATGATATGTATTTCCCAAAATTATTTCACAGTCCAAATTTTCAAGTTGGTCAGGCAAAAGTCCTTTCATTGTCCCCTATAAAACAAACATCAATAATGAGTATGATTTAAAATAATTATTTAGGCTTTTTTATAAAGAATTATCAGATCAATTCAAACAGGATTGGTCAGTATTACAGGCACAGATTACAGGTATTAGAGTCAGACTATGTACCTGCTAAAGTGCGAAGTTAAATTGCAACAGCAATTCTTAAATGCGGTGGTAAGTATATAATATATAATAAAATAAGTATATATATAAATATGTTTTATTCTCATTCCCTCAATGGCTGCAGAGCCTACGAATACTATCTTTATCATTTAAATTATTTTTAAGAGAGGTAGAGCATAGCGTTTATTCTCTCAAAGAGCAGCTCGACTGGGGAAGTACTTCCACCTTACAGAATACCGCAGCCAAATAACTTTATGTTGTGTAAAGTTGTGTTCCTGCGCGTGAGTAAGGTTGCCAGAGCTCATAGGGGAGGGGGGATAGGTCGATAACGCGTGAGCGATGCTTCATGTGTTGCAAGCGTCTATATGGCTACGGTAACCGCTTACCATCAGGCGGGCTGTATGCTTGTTTATCGACTAAGTTGTATAAAAAAAAAAAAAAAACTAAAAACCTTGGCTCGCGGTTAAAAATATACCAATGAAATCAATTATTGGTGAATTATTGTTAAAATAGGACGCGCGTCCCTAGCGAGAACCATACCATATTATTATAATAATTTTAAGTATAATAATATTCTAACCTGAGTTCCCACTGGCATAAAAACAGGAGTTTTAACTGCATAATGAGGCAATTTCATGAGCCCGGAACGAGCTCTTGTAACGTTACATTCGGCTTGTACATGATAGGATAATGCAATGGATCGTGCACTCATTGCGAGGCGTTTATTTATTGTATGTTACTTAGTTAGTATCTCTAAGTAATCTGTGATTGACTTTAGTAAATATTGGTATTATGCGGATTGTTAGGTATTTTATAAACTTTAGGTAAAGGCAGAGTTGAGTAGCTATTCATATAACTAGCCAAAAAACGGCTATTCAAAAAATAGCTACTAATATGGCTACTGGATGGCTACTGGCTAGCTAGAATGAGGAGTTTTCTTTTAATACTTCTATGCTGAAAATACCTGTCTAACTATTGATAATTCGAACCAATTTGATATGAATTTGATGGGTACCCGCTATACCTGTAACCTGTACGCTGTAACCTGTGGCGGCACTGGCGGCCCGCCAGTGCCGCCACAGGTTATTAGCCGCAGTAGCCGCCATTAGCCGGTAGCTGGCCGGCTATCCATAGCCATTCTAGCCAAGTAGCCGATAGTTGTGTGCGTGCGCCACTGACCTCCATTATACAAGTACGCTGGACAGTATATTTCTTTCGAAATGACAGTTGTTTCTTGTGCCCAATCAAAGCGCCCCTCTCGAGCGTCTCAGGTACTATTATTGACATTTGTTGCAAATGGCCGTCGTGTTGTTTTTTTGCGACTCTAAGAATTTTGGAAAAAATCTCGAATAAAACTACTTTGTGCATGTTTGATTTATTTCGTGTTTTCTACGTGACATTTTAAACGTTTTGAGTATGAGAGTTTGCATATTTTGTAAAAAACGATATCAAAAAAGCAGCGGGATAACCTGTAACAAGTAAGTAAATTTCATGGCTGTAAATTTGTGTAATTGCTTGTATGAAGCTGTTATTATTATTTTGGTTTATAATAATAAACGTTTTTATTCATATTTAGGTAAAATAAGAGCTCCATTTCCAATAAATATATAATGTAAACAAAGAAATAGGGCTGTAATGTTTCATATCGATAATGGGTCGATACTTTTCTTCCGAGTTTAATGTGTCTTAAAAAATTAGTGGCGTCAACCATCAGACTTGATAATATAAAAAAATAATGTCGGATAAAAGATTCAATGAGCGACTTTTTTTTATTGCGCCCCGTTATATTTTGTTGGGTTACTTATTGTTCACTGATACTTTTAACTAAATATATTTAAAAAATGTGTACCTTTAAACAATAACCGTTGAACTTAGCATCTACAATTTTATTGTCATGGCAGGCTATTATATATATTATTTCTTTATCAGGATAGCGCTGTGCGACTCTGCGACGTGACGACCAATACACGGACGCTAGGTCGAAGATGCTTGACCAGATAAAGAGAGAAGTACCAGGACCAGTCTATCACCAGAATCTCATACGGACCCAAGAAAATTTCAACGAACTGCGCGAGTTAGCGCACACTTGGCACACAATCTGGTGAACATATGAGGAATAAGGCACATCAAGCTCAAGATCAGCTCGACGCGAAGTCACATACTGTGGCGTTACGCCACAGAAGGGGGAGAACTGGTATGAGAAAGGAACACATATAATTTGTAGGGAGCCAGCGAAGTGCACGCGTGAAAGAGCTTGATAATTACTTGTTTTGAAGTCGATCAAAAATAAATTATTATAAGTAATTCTTTGGGTTTTTTTAGTAGTACCTTTCCAAGTGATCTACAGGAACATTTAACGAATGAGTATTTAATCCGTACCTAAGCCAGTTCTCAAGCCTTATTCATCATTAATTTTATTGTCACGCCATTATATGTTATATATACTATTATAACATCCATACTTCCATACTATATATAGTATATAATTTTATTATAAATGCGAAAGTATATATTTGTTTGTTTGTTACCTACGCATTCACCTGAACCGCTTAAGCAATCACGATAAATTGTGCATGCAGATGGTATCGAGAAGGACATCTACTTTTTATCCCGGGAACACTGGTGAAACCGCGAGGGACAGCTAGTATACTATACATATATATATGTATATAATAACAAAAAATAGTCAAAACAAACAATTTGTTACCTGTTGGACAGATTCCTCTTAATGGCTTCTACAGACATAGCGCTTAACTGAGTTGGTTCCTGTGGTAGTAAAGCGGTGCTGAGGGGTGCGTTTTCATCACGTCAAATGACAAAAGAGAATTAAAAATGTATCCCTCCCTCCCGCGCCGCTCCACTACCACTAGAACCTACTCAGTTATGCTCTAAGTATGCCTGTAATATTATTAATACCAAAGTAAGGATTACTTATTTGTTAGTCTAGCGATTACAATAACTAAAGATTACGCGGACGAAATCACAGGTACATACAAGTAATGTCGATAAATAAAAAAGAAAAAACGTTTTTTATCGATATAGACACTAAAATGCCCCGTCTCTACTATTAGTTCCGTGGACGCTCACGATTGCTATCAGCGCCAAAATGGCGAAAATCAAATTGCTTCATTAAAAGGTCGATGATATACTGTCCAGCGTACTTGTATAATGGAGGTCAGTGGCGTGCGCTCACTGCGAAACTGAGTTGTGCAAGTTCCGAAAGAGTGAAATTCGAGTGAATGTCGTTATTATTAATCTGAATTTAAAAGGTACTAATTATACGAATGCAAACCTTTTTTTTTTAAATTAAATTAAATTTTAATTATTGGATTTAAACAAATCGTTAAAATCGTCTGAAGCAGTGCGACATCTATGGTTTACTTGCCTACAACTAACGACTGAGTTGATGTACTGTGAAAGCTTTTAGTTCATATACATACATAGAGATGACGATATTGGCCCTGATTTTGTTGTTCACAACTAAACTAATTTTAATCTCGCTATGTCTCTTTCTAACAAAGAACATAAGAAAAGGATGTAAGAAATTTAGTCCTGTCAAATTAGTCCAATGCTTGTTATCAATATAAATTTAGTCGCCATCTATCGCGGTTACGCCTAAATACACGCAAAATAAGACGGCAAAGAATAATTTGACAGCTTTAAATATGTTCTATCCTTTTTCAATAATGTTCGTAAGAAAGAGATGAGATGTGACTAAAATTAGTTTAGTGCGATCTACAACAGAATCGGCACCATTGTTGATTTTAGTAATACGTACGACCTATGAGACAAAGTAATTTCTTTTCAAAAGAGTAGTATACAATAAAATAAAAAGTAAATTAAAAACAAAATCATGACATTAATTTATTACATTAACATCTAGACTAGACTTGTTGCAGAGGCGAGGATCGAACTCAGATCGCAGTTGAACGTTATTCAACTAGCTGCGTCGCCGCTCAAGACAAATAGCTAAAATAGCTGACTAGCTATCTGGCTTCTACACCACATATAGCTGACTCGCTAGGCTATTTAAATTTCGGCTAGTTACCCATCTTCTTCTTCTTCTTCTTATTTTTGGTAACCAAGCCCAAATTAGGGCTCATTTCTGCCAGTGTCGAGTTATATTATAGTTTCCAGTTACATTAAATCACTTCACATTATAGTCCTCAGTCAGTCACCGTCCATAAAAGTCATGTTTTACTACAATGGTGGTCATTGTAGTAAAACTCTACACGGACATTTTGAGACAACTTGAAAAGTCACGATACACATAATTCATTTCATTTCACTTCACTGGTGCACATGGATGATCTTTATTGGGTAAAATACCACCAAAAATACACAATAAAACTCAAAATACACAAATTTATGAAAATAAAAATGAAAATGCTACGTCACTCTGCAAGTTCCCGCCAAAAAGCTTACCCATCTTCTTAGTTTTAAGTTTGGCAACCAACCCAAAGTAGGGCTAATTTCTGCCAGTGTCGAGTTTTATTATAGTTTCTAGTCTCAATAAATCACTTTAACATTATAGTCCTCAGTCAGTCACCGTCCATAAAAGTCATGTTTTACTACAATGGTGGTCATTGTAGTAAAACTCTACACGGACATTTTGAAACAACTTGAAAAGTCACGATACACATAATTCATTTCATTTCACTTCACTGGTGCACATGGATGATCTTCCGTTACTGACGCATTGGTTTGGCCTGGGCTGCGTTCAGTAACAACGCCGTGTGATCGCCCGACGATCATCGTACCGTTACGTAGTACTATTAAATATTCTGTGGTACCGTTCAGTAACAGTTCAATAGTATGTGGTGTGATCGTCGGACGACGTCCGATGATCGCACCGGTCGCCCGGTGTGTAGTTACTGAACGCAGCCCTGTAGTTTGGCCTTACCTTTAGGAAAATGGGAAATTCGGTTTGACACTTATGTATGATATGACTTTGACATTGATTTGACATTATACTACAAAATGACAAAAATCTTTACCTACATTTACATTTTACAATAAAATCTGAGATAATGGATGAGAAAGATTGAGCCTGAGAAGTTTTAACCTAAAAAAACATTATTTACAGATTTTACATTTCCATTTTGTGAAACAGACTTCTTGAGTTAGCAGAGTGAGTGTTCATTCTCTTTTGAATAAGATTTATGTAAGATATTGTTTTGAATTGCGTGTGCTAGGGCTGTGTAACATTGTGAAATGTGTCTTTAATCCATACGTAATTATGTGTACAATTTAGAAAAAATCAAAGGAATAAAGAGCGGTCCTGATAACTTTTTTTTTATTTATCTTTTCAACATTTATTACAAGCTATTGGATATTAGACTCATGGGCGAGCGGTAGTTTTGGCTCAGTTGTGACCACGTGTGGTTACGAATTTTGGTGATCATGGTTCGATTCTGATCTCCAGTTTCCTTTTTGGAGTTGATTTACTTTTATTATTCATGGATTTTCTACATATTTATGCAATTGTTATACATTTTTGTTCAAGTAGAAAGTTAGCCACCTGTTCAGGTATTACCTATTTATGGAATCCGAAATTACAATTGAAATTATTGAATCAATATTTTAGGTATTGCCAAAGTATGTTTTTAAGTAAAACCAGGCTGTAATAGAAGAATAAATACTTTTTTTTCCAGGTACTGTGGAATGTTACCTATTTAGTGTGTTCTAATGATATTTAATTTAAAAAATCCAAATGGAAACAAAAATAGAAGCCAAGAAGGATTCAACATCAAAAAAAGATGATGAAACTGCAGTATTTGTCTTGTCACCACATCTTTTGCAACAGTTAGGGATCAATTTAGAAAGAATTGATTGTCCACCAAATCATCCTACTATATTGGAAGGTATGTTTTTTTTTAAATTTTAATTTTTTATTACTTGATAGGAATTTGGTACATAACAATCACTTACATGGCTATGTTTTTAAGACAATTACACACATTGATTAGAAGTTCATCAACTACAACAAGTCTCTTATCATTATAATATGGAGATGCTTGATTAGATGAAAATTCTTGTTGGTTGTCACTGGGGTGTTGGAATTTGTGATCATAAAGATTTAGCCCAGAAGAGATGTAGTTAAAATGTTTGTGTTTTGTTTTTAGGAAATTATGAAAGTGTTACTCCTAAAAAGTCAAGTTATTCAGAAACAGGTACTGGTAAAGGAAATTACTCTTCAATATTAGAAACAGCATGTTTGATAAAAAATACAGTCTTATTAAGTCCCACTTTCATTCCCACTGTTGCTAATACTATTACAGGTGAAGTTGAAATAGCAAATATAAATAAAGAATCAGAAAATATTGAAATTTGTGGGAATATTTCTAACACAGTTTTACCGAAGAAAATAAATGAGTCACAAATTGAAAAAAATATAATTAAGCAAGGCAGTGATGGTTCAACACAAACAGGCATGAATGATAATCTTCAATCAGACATTGAAAATGAATATTCTACAAATGAAAATACAGAACCTGCAAATCAATCATTGCAAGGAGTTAGAATCTGTGTAGAAGAAAAACAAAATGAAATGTTAATAAATGATCAACATGAGAATGTTTACTGTAATGATTTAGAGCTAAATAAAAGCTTGGAGACTGTAATTCACATTCCAATAAATAATGTTACTTCCAGGGATTCTCATAAAAAAAATAGTCAAGAAAAAGATGAAATTTTTAATGATATTATTCATGATAATGTTATTTCATCTGATCATAGCAATTTGAATCATCTTCCAGAAAGTAATGTTACTATTACTGGTTTACAAAAAAATAAAAGTGGTGAAATGAATACTATATCTGAAAAATATATTGATTCATCAAACTTTAAGGAATTAGATAATCTTGATTCACCTCCAGTGGCAATAAAGTCTAAGAAGTTCATTTCAAAAAATATTATAAATTATGCAAATACACATGAAATACAAGAAATTTCAGATGTGTGTATATTATCAAGTTTGGAATCTAAGAAAACAATGGTGGATGACAAGTGTGATTATAGTGATACTTCATCTACTGCTGAAGGTATTTTTACATTACCCCTTTATGATAATGCTCAAACAAATAATGAAAGTGTGTGTCATCAAAAAACCCTAGAATCAAATATAAAAAATAAATATAATGTACAAGAGGAAACCATATACAACAATAGTAACACCACTTATGCAAGAGATAAACCCAAATATCTTAAAAATAAAGACAACTCTCAAAATTTTGAAAATATTGAGGAAGTCTATAGAAATAACAATAATTGCGACGATTCTAAACCAATCTCCAACACTGGTGAAAAATATGACTTTGAAAATAATTTATGCACAGATATTCGGACTCCGGAACTAGTAATGGAAAGGGAAATAGATAACAGTTCAAACAAAGATTTTGATGAAGAGTATAAATCATCAGAGCATGTATGTGTAAGTGATCAAATCAGAAATCATAGCAAATATATATCTAATAGATCCAAGGAAGATAATATAGATCCTGTGAATTCAAAAAGTATAGTTGCAGAACAGAAGCAAAAACATGGTATATTGAAAAGTCCTTGTAATAAGAATCTGATACCTTTAAATAGTCCTATAAAAGAATCAATAAAATCTTCAGAAATTACAAACAGCTCAATCGATAAAGTTGAAGAAATAGCCGAATACTTATCAAAATTTGTAAATAGTAATCGTAACAGAAAATTAATGCGAAACAAACGAAATAATGTCAAATCTCTAAAAACTAAGCCAAAAGCAAATGTTACAGAATCAAAATTATCTATTCAAGGTGTTGAAAAACCAGGTGGATTACAGACAACGAATGAACACAAAGGTTTGCCTGTGACTGTGAAAACATATAAAAGAAACATACAGAGACAGGCAACTATAGCTAATATAGGACAACTTGGAAATAAGACCTTACTTGATGACGCTACTGAAGCACAACATGAAAATGATATAGATACAATAAATTTATCAGATAATTTCATAACTAATGAATTTTGTGTTTGTGGTGACTTTGGTCGATTGAGTTATTATGACAGTAACACATTATACAAGCATATTCACTTTCAGGAGCACAAAATAATTGATTGTAATCCAGATACTGTACACAGCTTGTATGTTGATAATTTCTCTTGTGAAGTAAATACCACTATATTCAATGAAAGTAGGTTGGAAGAGAAGAATATTGATTCATATCAGCATAATATTTCTTGGAATCGCCTTGATTTTTCTTGTGACTCTTTTGATGTAGAAATTGGATTAGATTCAGTTGTATCGTCAGGGGAAACTGAAATCGATGTAGATTCAATGAACACTTTAGTAAAAAATGAAAATACTTTTTCTGAAGCAAATGATGAAATTCAAAATAAAATTGCTACAAATCAGACATGGCTAAGAAAAGCTAAAATAGTTGTTGATACTGAAATCTCTAGAAAAAATAAACAAATTAAGACAGTTGACAATGAAGTAATACAAAATAAAACTTCAACAAATCAAATTGAATCACAGAAAAACGCTGAAACCGATTTAAATAAAGGAAAACTAAAAGAAGATAATCAAGATATTGTGTCTGAAGTAAATGACGGATTTCTAGGTAATATTGCAAAGTATCAGGTTGTATCGCCGATAGAAACTGAAATCGATATTTTGGTGCCTAAGAAAACTAAAATATTGGAGACTGTTTCAACAAATTTGGGATCATCTTTCCATTTAAATAATGCAAAGATAAGAATAGAAAGAGAAGAATGTATTGAATTTGATAGTCCTGCTGAAATCATTGATAAAGGTGAACCTTCTGCTTGTGTGACGAATGAGGATGGATTAAGTATTGATGCAAAAATTAATGATAATACCAAAAATAATGATAGCCAGGATACACTTCCTCTCATCATTGAAATGATTGATGATGATGTTAAAATTCAATGTGAAACCAAGGTAAGGAACAATCCTTTGACTGTTTGGCGATCCGCGCGGGCGAGGAAAACAATAGAAATGAATTGTAATAAAACTGAAATACATACAAGAAGGTCCCACATCTTTACTTACAGGTTGGTTAACTAAAGCTGGTACGTTCACAGTACTCACACTTATGCAATTTCATGATTCAGTATGTTTTATTACTTTATTGCTTCTAATCAGTTAGCCAATTCTAATGGACGAATGCAAAAAAAGCCCTCTATGTATATTTATGAGCCGTTCATACTTATAAGCTTGACCGCGCGCGAGAGAGACGGACAGACTTTTCATAATGCGAATGCAGTGCGATACACGCCGCGCGCTTATTCACAGACACTACACATACGCAACGTGTAAATGTGTTGAACGTGCCAGTGTTAGTTAACCGACCTTTACGGAACCCTTCGGTGGGAGTCCGACTCGTACTTGGCCGGTTTTTTAGCCTATTTTGTCAATAGACATAAAAATATTTTTATGAAAAAATATTAAGTACATAAATATTATTTAATATTTTTCAGATGATTGCTCTCACAAAAGATCAAATAAAATCCAGTATTAAGAAAGCAGATCAGGAAATGTCAGTCTCTAAGCATATTGAACATAGTAATAAGGACATTATTCATAAACATATGACTGAGGAAAAAGGAAAGACTGCAAAGGTAAGGTTTTCCTTACAAAATACCGCAGCAGAATAACTTTAAGTGTTCCTGCGCGTCAGTAAGCTCGCCAGAGCTCATAGGGAGGGGGCAAGTTCGGTACCGCGTGAGCGATGATTCGTGTATTTCAAACGTCTATGTGGGTACGGTAACCGCTTACCATCGTGCGGGCCGTATGCTTGTTTACCAAATTATTCGTATAAACGAAAATAAATAGTTATTGATAATTATAATAATAGGCTGTAATTAATACTGACCCGAGAACTTTCGGGCTTGGAACCTAAGCACCTGCTTCTGACCCTTACTCGGCATGAGTGGGCCCGAGAGTTATACGTGCTTATAACGTGGAATGCCTCTCTCAAAATATATCAAAAAAGGTTCGGCCGTGAAAAGGTAACCTTACACCTTTGGGTTCGAATTTCGGAAAATCTTTTCTTAGTATTTAGGTCATCGAGGAACAATCCCTGGGTGGGTTAATCAATGGGTTAATTGTTCGATGATTTAGGTACACCGTTATATCCTATGTATTATCATCAAATTTCGAGACAATTGGGCAGGACAATATAAATTTTCAAGTGAAGGAAGATCCTTTCTAAGGCAAAAATATTTTTTTCCAAATTACAAACTCTTCAGTTTTTATAATATTAGTATAGATAAAATAGAGCAAATAAATAAATTAATAGGTATATTGTATCCTGGTTATTTTTATTTATTACGCTGCGTGTAACCAGACCAGCCTTCATAAGAAATTGACATACTTACTTAGATCCAATTATGAGATATAAATTTTATGTAAAGGTAATTTTCATTTACAGAAGCGTAAATCTGACTCTCCAAGAGATAGCACAACCAATGATAGCACAGCCAATGATAGCACTCCTGACACGCAATGCAAAAAAGATATAAAGTGTGGAGTTTGCGACCAGTTGCAATCAGAGGCCAAGTGGGAGGACCATATTGAGAATGAGCATTGTTTTATAGCTTGGAAAACAGACCAAACCATTGTAAGTTGAATTCGGGAGTTGATTATTATGCACTAGTTTCTGCCTCGCGGTTTTACCCGCATCCCGGAGAATCTAATGTTTCCCCGGGATAAGATGTCTAATGTTTTATTCCAGGGTATGGATCTATTTATGTGCCAAATATCATCAAAATCCGTTCAGCTATAACGAGTAACTAGGTAATGTCCACACAATTTTTTAAATTTATAATATTATTGTTCACTGTTTGAATTATACTTATTTTACTCCAAACCATTATGCCAATTGAGACTGAGTGTCAGTTCACAGCGAGTGATTATTTATTACACAAAAAGGTACATATTTCAGTGAGATAATTCGAATGTCTCGCGGCGTCGAAGTCATTTATCACAAAAGTTATTGATGTTTATCGTCAGTAGTCTCGTTCCTGAGTAGAATTAGTTTGTAAACTTTGAACTTTCACACGTGCAAGACTCCTATACCACACCTATACATTTTAAAATTATCATGTGATTTTAAATTCAACAGAATCTTAAAGATGATGAGTTATATCAAAAATTGAAACAGAAATTAAAAACCGTTGGCGAATTGAAATGCACTTTCTGTGGCAATAAAAATAAATTTGTGAAAAACTTTTTGTCACATGTCCAGAAATGTATAAAAACTAAAGTGAGTATATCATCGTGAGGACATCAATATTCCACATTTGTATTGTATCCATAAACATTTTTAACATAAATTGCTCAGAGTATTTAAAAAAATATAATGGGCGTGATGATATTTATTTTATTACTTACTTTTATAAATATTGTGTCATCTTTGTCTTATATTTCAGTGTGCATCAATAGATAGTCTAGTGAAATGTGGTGTTTGCAAAAAAGAATTAAAAGAATCATCCTGGCTGAAGCATAAAGCGGAACACAATTATTTTGCTTGGAAAGATACGGAGCCCCCTATAGTAAGTTACTATTAAGAACTAAGTGAGAATTCTAATAATTATAAAACAATAACACTGAAATGTACCATTTTATGTTGATATTTATATGGTTGTTCGGTATTTCTGTTAAAGATACTATTTATAATCACATAAAACAGACAATCAGAAAGGCCTGTCTTATTGGGTTAGCGGTATTGAATGAAATTAATCAATATTTAAATACATTAAATATTTGATTGCGTCATTTAGGATATTTGTCTACATGCAATGACGTGACGTTACAATTTGTTTAGTATGGTAAATGCCTCCTATCTTTGGGGATGGGGGCGCGGGTTGGTAACGCCTCGTGTGTTGCAAGCGTCCATATGGCTCCGGTATCCGCTTACCATCAGGCGGGCAGTGTGCTTGTTTACCGACTTCGTCGTATAAACAGACATATCGTAAACCCGTTGATTTACAGAAAAAAAACGATATGGATTGTCATTTTTTCGAGGTAAAAGTATCGATAAAAAACGAGAAATTTATTTTAGTCGTTCAAACTTTGTACGCGCACTTCGTTTCAAGGCATTTGGTACAGTCGCTCTATTTATATTATAACTACTGACTACGCTCCTTTTTTACGAAGCCCTTGAAACATTGTCTTTGGTACCCTTTGTAAAATAAGAAATCTTTCTTTTTTTAGGTGCTAGAAGAAGAAATCGCATTAAAGGAATACTTAATGGAAATTTGTAAAGCAAATGGTGGTTTGATCTGTTTTAGATGTGGCTTGAAACGAAAATATGTGAAATTATATCTGGATCATATTAGAAACTGTACTGAGAGTACTGAGACTAAGGTTTGTTTACAGGGTACTTCTTATTTAATAATAGTGTTACGAGCTGGGGTTCAGGATAAATAATGGTACACGAATTTACCAAAACACTGGTCACAATTTTATTAAAACACTCACAAATTAAATAGTTCACAAGCAAGTACCTGTATTTCACTTCGATGTTTACTTACTGTTTCGCTAAATCAAACTCCAACTCCCGTGTGCATTGTCCCGTATTTATACTTCATAAACGGCAACCGGAACATTCGCCAATTTATTTTGCTTTGACATTTAATAATGTCAAAGCAAAATTGACCTTATTGCGTCAAAATAAGGTACGCACCGGGGGTCACACCCATTTGCAGGTAACATCCGACTGTGAAAAAAATTAACTTAGGTACACAATGCTAAAATTAAAAAAAAAAAACTCTTGTGACGTCTACGTGCCGACGTTTTTGCAATTTATAGAAATTGTTAAGTTTGATATAGATGAAATCATATTATAATAATTTATTATTTAGGTTCAGACTGATTCATCCGCTTCTAACCCGGATATGAATACAACAAACGATAATGACCAGGAAACAGAAACCGGGCCCTCAATGGGAATTGTGAAATGTGGAGTATGCCAGGTTAATGTTAAAGAATCAAATTGGATTGAACACATAGGAAATAAACATGATTACCTTGCTTGGGTTGATGGAACACCTCCTATAGTAAGTTTAATTTACCTCTATTGTTATATGTATTAAATTGTTGTATGTATGTACATAATATCACCATACTCGACTGGTTAATATGATCTCCCTCATAGATTTTCTGAACGATCATTCTATGGCCGCGATTCTCTTAATTTTTTGGGAAGATGTCTTATATCCCTATAAATATTGCTATATTCATACATGGCAAAAAGACATTTCATGCGCACGAATGTGTGCCCTGGGCTGGAATCGAACATACAGCCTCGGCGTTGCAGTCTAGGATCAAGCCACACCATTAGCCTCATCACTATGTTCACATTATTACAAACTCGATAACGCCCCCTGATTTTGCCCGCGTCCGCGTAAGAATTAATGTTTCCCCAGTGAAGAAAAATTACTTTATAAAAATATTCTCTGTTTCATAATTATTGCAGGACACTAAGGATAATTTGGAGGTGATTAAACATTTGGGCAGCATTTCTAAGCAAAATGGTGGATTGACTTGCAGCAAATGCGGCATTACTCGTAAATATGTAAAAAAATATTTACAACACATACAAATTTGCGGTGAATATACGGTGGGTATTCATTCAATGCGTATCTCTTGTATCTCTCAAACAATTGAATGTGGCAATGCGTCGTTCGAAGAGACACCACCATGTATTTTCTAATAGAGATAGAGTATAGCGTTTATTCGCTCAAAGAGCAGCTCGACTGGGGAAGTACCTCCACCTTACAGAATACCGCAGCCAAATAACTTTATTTTGCGCTCCTGCGCGTGGTGAGGTCGCCAGAGCTCATCGGGGAGGGGGGAAAGGATCGGTACTGCGTGAGATATGTCTCGTGTATTGCAAGCGTCAATATGGCTACGGTAACCGCTTACCATCAGGCGGGCCGTATGTTTGTATACCGAGTTTGTCGTATAAATAATTGGACTGTTTTACAAAAAACTTAAACCGACTTCAAAGTAACCAAATCCTAATCTGATGACAATGGGACCAAACGGGAAGTGTACCCTTCCAGTCAAAAAAATAATTTTCCAAATCGGTTAATAAATGACGGAATTATAAAAAACATAAAAAAAAAGAAAACAACCGATTTGAGAACCTCCTCCTTTTTTTGAAGTCGGTTAAAAAACAAACAAAAAAAGAAATACAGCCGTACAGTAGTACCCAACTGATATGGCTTACCGATGTACCTGCGCAGAAGATATATTTTCAAAGCGCGGGAAAGGATGGTCGGTCGGCTGCTGCCGCCATGTGTGTGGAGGGGCGTGACTTGCGAGTGAGACGGAACTAACAGCTGCAGTTTATTATGAACCTTATAGTAGTGATCTAAGGTTGATTGTAAGTTTTAAGGATTCTTTCGTTAATCTTCGGGCCATATTTTCTTTTCTGTGCGAACGAAGATTCACGACGCGCCTTATCTGTTAAGTACTACTGTACCCACTTGACTGAGTTTTGGGACAGCCTGTATATCTGCAGCTGCCATGACTTTTTTTTTTGCTTTTCCTCGACGTAAAACTTATGAAGGAGATGTTTAGAGTTAAGTCGTGTCACTACGACCTATCACCGAGGTCAAAGTAGGTGATCGGAATATGTTGTGGGTCCAAAGAGATCTGTACTAAATTCCCATTGATATTTATTGAACCCAACATAATTTACAGACATCGATCGAAGAAGTAAGCGTTAGCGATCTGGTAGGTGACGCATTGAGTACTATTTTCGAGAAGAGCATATTTGATGTCATCGAAAAAAACCTTCAAGGAACAGTATTATGTGGGGTGTGCCACAGTAAGGTACCATCGCGCGATTGGATTACACATATTCAGAGCAAACATATTTACAAGGCTTGGATTGAGGGACAACCAGTGCTCGTAAGTATCATAATCATTAAGATAACACAAGGCCTTTAGGTACTCGGTGTATTTTATTTAATTATTTATTTTATTTATTTATTTTATTTATAGACGAGCAGCTTGTAAGCTGATGATTCTATTTCACACAGTGTTGAAAGTCACTCCGCACTTATACATAGTTCACTTTTCAAGTTTTTTGACCTTTGTCCAGATATCCAATTTGTTTTTAAAACTGTTTATTGAGGTAGCAGATACAACATCCTCAGGTAATCGGTTCCAGTTCCAGACCACTCTATTACTGAGAAAGTGGTGTGCGGTGTTAGATTTAGATAGTGCACGATTGATTTTGTAGTGATGCCCACGGGAGGATTTAGCACAAGATTGATTTAGTTTTTAGGAACCGATACATGAAGAACTTTGTAATAGTTACAGTTTTTACATAGTTTTGTAACCTTTTATAATTAACTAATATTTTAAACTTTCAGGATGTAAATAATGACATTATGGTACGGAAATATTTAAATGTAATATCAAAAAGAATTGGTGGGCTTATCTGTGAAAATTGTGGTATAAAAAAAGATAAAGCACTTTTTTATTTAAGACACATGGAAAGATGTACAAGTAATCTTAAAAATAACATGGACAATGACTGTGGAAAAGATGCTGGATCTTCAGTGCAATATAAAGGTACTATAGTTGTATGTAAGAATAGTAGTATAAATAATAGTATTATAAAGTAATTAGTTTAAAGTATTTTAGTTCTATGTTCAAAGGATTAATTTATAGGAGGCATAAATTAAACTTATGTACTATAAAATATTAAAAACATAAAAGTACCCTGCAATTAAAATACTAACCAATGGACTACTTTCTGTATTGATAAAGGGAGTTAAACAAGGTTATCCATTTTCCAAAATATACATTCACGTGTATGTCACATATATTTGTGAAGAGTTTTGAGGTGGAGCTAATGAAAGGCCTGCCTATCTCTCTAGAATGGAAAGTCACGGACAAATGCTTACTTTAAAACAAACCTACGATTGGTCAAAACAGTAACGAACTGATACTACAAAACGTCGGCAAGGACAAACGACATCGTGGTAAAACCAAGCGGAGATGGCGGGACGACATAAACTTAGACCATTTCCCTGTAGTGGGGCATATTCAGCTCATAATAACAATAATAGGGAGGTTCCTTTAAGAGAGGTAGAGCAAAGCGTTATTTCGCTCAAAGAGCAGGTTGACTGGAGGTATTTTACAGAAGACTGCAGTCGAATAACAATGTTGTGTTCCTACGTGTAATTAAGGTTGCCAGAGCTCATTGGGAGGGGTGAAGGGTCGGCAACGCGCGAGTGATGCCCCGGGTTTTACATGTTTCGCTTTTGATCCCGACAACCGTAGCATTACAAGTTTCAGTACATATAAATATGTGATTTTATTTCAGTTGAAATTGATATCAGCCCATTACCTGTCTCAGAACAAGACGAGATTATATCTGACAATAATGCAGATCCTAAATTTAATGAATACCAATGTGCAATTTGCTTTATTAAAGTGAAACGCAGCGCATGGGATAACCACGCGATGAATTATCATTATAATTTAGCTTGGCCTGTTGGTTTCACGCCAATTGTAAGTATTACAAATTTTGTATTGTATTCACATACTACCAGTCGGGAGTAATCCTTAATTATATAGTTTTTCTACGCACTCCGTCGCGTGCTGTGTAGCGCGCTTGAAGTCTGCCCGTTTGGTGTGATTATTGTTGTTAAAAATAATGGCAAATCTATTTAGTAACAGATAGTAATGAGTTTGTAAATTTTTCGTCACCTTATTTAATTTAAACCTATACAGGCTGATTATATTACGCCAGCTTTATCTTATTTTCAGGGGGGGAGTTACCCATAAATATGATCTACTATTAGTATGGGACCATCTCTACATTAGCGAAAAAATAAATTGCTGTTTCATACATTTTGTTCGACTTTTAGCAATTACAGATTTGGTCCTATAGGCAAAGTGATAGTTTCTATTGATAAGTCCAACATATCTTAAAGTTCTTCTGGTGAATTAAAAATAACCAAATATTAAACTGGATATCTTTTCCCGGAAATGCATTTGATTCACAGAAACACGGGTAAAGTCGCGGGGCGGAAGCTAGTCCTTCTAATATTATATGCGAAAGTTTGTGGATGTTTGTTAATTTGTTTTACTGGCATAGTCTTAATGCAAAAGGCATTGTATTATTTTTACTCAAACACGCCGATCATACCTTCAAATTTGGATTAGATTTTTTTTTTAAACATTAGATCCTGGAGAATACGACTCGTCGAAATCATCTCGACCCGAGAAGAGCGTGGTTCTCGGGTTCATCTCAAACGAAACTCACCCTTTAGTTTAGAACTCATATTGTATTTTAGTGGCATTCAATATAAAACTAATAGCTTCTTCACATTTTTCAGGACTTAAAGAAGAGTTACGTAGTTGAGAAATATCTAAAAGAATACAATAGGTTCAATAAATTGGTATGCAAAGTCTGTGGTATTAGTAGAGCGTCGTGTGTTGGATTCTTTGCTCATATAATTGTCTGTGGAAAAACTGAGGAGGTGAGTTTAAACAACAAGCCACAGTAAGGCATGCCAGGCCGGTTTGCTATACATTAATCCGCATGCTGTGGTGTTTGAGCCGCTTTGTTTAAATTTCCTACTAAAAGGAAATTTGTAAACTTGGTACATGAAAGTTTTAAATGATATGTTAAAAATTTCATCAGCCTTAGTTGTAAAATCAATAGTCTACTTACAATGTATTCAGATTGCTTATAAGGTTCATGTTTTTCAGGAAGTAAAAAAGTTCAAAGAACAGTGTGAGATTTGTAATAACTCATACTTGTGTATATACAAGAGCCAACATATGAAAGTGCATAGAGAACAAGAGTATGCTAAGGAACGTAAATTAAAGAATGAAGAAGAACAAGCGAAGAAAAAGACGGAAGAAACGGAGTCGCCTTCGGGCCGAAGGAGAGCAGCGGAAAAGTATAGTCCTATTTTCTTGTTATACTAATAATCGTCATGCTATAATTGGATGGAATAAACAAATATTTTGTTATTTTTAGGGCGAGAAATGTGATAGAACAATATAATACAAGCTTGAAAGAAGTGAGTAATTTAAGATTAAGTAACTTCAGATTTTTTAATTATATTTATTTAATAATATTAACTATGTTCTTAACAGGCTAGTCATACATGTCCGTCATGTAATTTCGGAAGGGACTCTAAGGAAGAATTAGCAAATCACAAGTGTGTTGGCAAATATTTAGATTACTCGAGTGATTCGGATGTATCTGTGAAATTGGAACAATGTGATGATGACGTCGACGACGACGAATTCGAGGAGTCTGATGATGATGCCTCTAACGTGGAAGAAGCAGAAGTTGTTGAACACAAGAAGAAGCGAATTCGAGAGTCACGTAAGTCTTAATTCCTCTTTAAGTTTAAATTTCCCTTAGAATATATTAATAATGATTATTGCTTTTCATTTTCAGTTCCTCCACCGCCAAAAATACCAAGAATATCATTCAAAGTTTCCGATCCTGACTCTTATTTAGATGAAAGTTCTAAAGATTTGTATGTATATTTTATTTAAGATTCGTTTACTGCTTTAAAATTTGTTTAAGTTTTGTTTAAATGGTGTTATTATTTTTAGTTATGAAACACACTTTACAAGTGATGTACTATTTGATGAGTGGCGTAATTGTGAATACGAGTTGGTACCAGAAAGTGAGACAAGCCAATATTTGCCGCCATTGGAGAAGTCCTGTAAGATTAAATTTGGCACTGATAGTTGGACAAGTTATGAACGATTTGAAGCACGGCGTCAGAAAGGTATTAACCACGATTACTTTTAGTTATCTATTGTTTAGAAATAATAATTTTCACCATAATTACGATGGGATTTAACATATCTTCGGTGGAATGTAATAACACTACTGCATTCGGGGGCGTGGTCTCTGTACAACTTAACTGTTCTTTCCCTGGCAATTTAAAGTCAGAATGTATCGGGAAAAAAACTTTTAACAGGAAAACATCAGTTGACTTGACTTTGTCTTTGCAAACATGGGCGTCGCCAGGGCCATCGGCTGGCGATGCCCATGGAGGCAAAGTTGAATCGCATTAGGAGAAGGCCCTCTGGTACTATCGGTGGTCCCTCTTCGGGGATTATGAGCGAGAAAAAATACTATGAAGAGTACAAAACAAAAATTCATCACTTCTCAAAATGTGAAATTTACCACAAAGTTTTGTTTTATATGTCATGTTTTGATCATTGATCATTGTACCATACCTTCGCCTGTATCCATATTTTCGTTTCGTATAACGCTGATTGGGACGCATATGTTTGATAGTAGCACTGTTCGTGTCAGGGTGGTGTTTATTCGCGGGGGCATGTGTCCAGTGCATATGTTGGGCGCCGCCGCAGCTGGCGGACGCGGGGGACTCGTGCGGGCACTATCTGGCGGTCGCCTGCCACACCCACACCCATAGCCACAGCGACCTCGACGTACCGCGCTACAACTATGATCAAATAGCACAACATACTAATGCCATACAGATTTGGAATATCGGTGATTTTAAATCGTAAGTGCTTATTTTATTTCCTAGTTTCTTAACATGATATCAAATAATTATGTTAAGAAAACTCGATGGCGTCTTTTAATTATTTGTGTTTGGTTTCTTTATTATTGCAAAGCAGACGGATTGCCTTTATTTATTCCCTGTTTATTTGGGCTGAGAGTTTACCCATCTAATATTTTATATTAAATTTAGGTTTAGATTCTAATAAATTTGTTTAACTGGACTGGCCTGGAAACATATTATATTGGTACCCAAGAAATAGGAAAAGAAATCGAGGTAGAGAGTTTCGAAGGAGTTATGACTTACGAGAGCGCAAAATAGTACAGAGTGGAAAGATATGGAGGAGGCCTTTGCCAAAGTTGGGCAAACAGACCGGTTTATCGGTATCATCGACTCGCCAGAGTTGTTAGATTAGGTTTAAACTATTGTAAAAAAAAAAGAAAAATACTGTGTCTGAATAAAAGGCTTATATTATTATTTAAGTTTGTTTTAAATTGCAGTTCGTTGCCAAAATTTGTATTCGGAATATCACACGATTACGGTACGGTTTGGTCTATGGATTGGTGTCCATCGGGAGCTAGAGACCTGCTGCCTCAGACCGAGACAGAAACAGAGAAAGAATTAAGATTGGGGTTGCTAGCTATCGCGTGTTCCAATGGACACGCTTATATATTTTCTGTACCATATCCTTCTACCGTATCCAAAAAGTACGTATTTTGAAAATACTTTTATAAATATACAATAATGCTTATTAAATATTGTTGCCAACATCTTAAGATTTGTGTATTTCATTTACACTTACGTTATCTTATCAATAAATGTTTTTTTTTTCAGGGATATTGATGTATTCTATAAACTCAAGCCTGTAGTAGAACTAAGACTAACGACGAATGAAAATCGAAGGATGTATCAAGCCACTTCAATATGTTGGTCTCCTGTAAGTAGACAAAATATTTGATTGTCATCATATCTAGCCGTTTGGCCAACAAGTTTCTGAAGCAAGCTTCTTATCGCACGTTCGGATGGGGACCTTAATTTCAAAATATGTTACGAACGAGTCGATGCAACACGACTCACTGCGTTGCATCATTATTTCATTTGATTTTATGTACGCTTCGCTTCTAATAACTAGGTTTTATTAAAATTGTTGGTTTGTTCGAATTATTTGGCTAATGTCGAAATAGAGGCAAACCAAAGGAATACTCGCGGCACTTACACTCTTCTTCATTTACATTGTTTTAGAATACTGGAATGCCGGATTAAAGTTCTCAGAATAGGTAGCTATAAAACGTTATTAGGATACTTAAGCCATCTATATAAAAGTAATAAACTAGATTTAAAAAACATTTTTTGCAGCAAAAAGGTCATACAACAGTTGTTGTTGGATACGCAGATGGAACGATAGCCTTTTTCGATTTGAGCTGCGACTCACCAATATTGAGTTCCAAAGTAAATAATACTACAATTCTGTACCCATATGAAGATAAACGTCCACAGAATTCTTCTTTAACAGGTTTGTTATGTTTTTAAATTGATGTATGTACGTAAAGTAAAATTACCGAGGGAAAATATGAATTAAATGTAGGTATTAAAAAACCGATGGAGGAGTATACTGTGTCTCTGAATTTTTGAATGTGGGCATTAGCATAAGTTTTTGACTTGACTCTCATAAGTCAATCATTATTTAATAAGTGCTTGGATGGGTCAAACTACCACTTCCGAGAACGAAACCGACCGTAGGTTTGTTTGGGCTGGGCAGCATGTCTCAGGATATTAAGAGAAAAAAAAAAGATTAAAGATAAGGTTTTCTACCAGTGCGCCCTGCCCGTAATGACCTACCGAGCCGAGACTGTAGGGCAAAAATGTGGCAAACGTAGTGTGGGACGCCTCCCGGGTCGAATGACTGACGACCTCAAAAAAGTGTCTGCACTGGGCAAGAAATCGGAAGGAGTGGCGCGCTCTGGGAGAGGCTTATGTCCGGCAGTGGACTGATATAGGCTGATGATGATGAAGATGATATTGATGACGTTGTGTTTGTGTAAGCTGTATACGGTATGTAAGTATGTATGTATCGTTGATCAGATGTGGGCGTGTACCCTGGTGCGGGTGGTGCGGGTGGCGCGGTGTGCAGCGCGTCGGCGGGGGGCGCGGGCGTGCGCGTGGGGCGCGTGGGGCGCGGGGGGCGCGCGCTGCACGCGCACGTGGCGGCCGCGCGCGCCACCTTCGCGCCGCACTGGCCCGCCGTGCTGCTCGCCGGGGACGAGTACATCGGTAACTTACCTTTAGTTCATATCATTCCCACCATAAACAATCAATAATACTTTCGTTTAGTAGCGAAACTACTTGGATATTACGCATCAGGTTTAAAGAATCATGGCGAGATCCATACATTGAATTGTACAAAAAAATAAAACATTTTAGAGGGTTTTGAATCACTTCCAATCTTGAGATTACATTACCAGCAATATGTTCGTATACATGAAATATTTTATAAACCCCGCAAAACATAACAACAAACATAACGGTTTTGTACGCGAATAGTCGCGATTCACCGGCATGCCATAGAAATTCGCATTGATATCCCGGGGTTCTAAAAATATTTTAAATTGCTCAAGTTATTCCTTAGGCACCAAGGATCAATTATAACTTCATTCTAACGTCTCTAAAAAAGTCTTTTTACAAATCTCGCCATGATTCTTTCGCAAAGTGCACAAATTCGGTGTAAAAAGATTATGCAGATTATTCTCTGCTGAACATTTCCAAAGGTCGCTTCCGATCTTTAGTTCGTTAATGGTCTCACATTAAAGCTAGAATTGCATAGGTAGGGTGAAACCTAACTAGCTCCCTTTGATATGACTTGAGTCACCCAACCATTACTTCTGCCTGACTACCACGCTACGGAGTTATTTAATTTTCGGGTGGTGATAGGAAACCTTGGATATGTAGCTATGTTCTTCATATACTGACACATGGATCGGATGTTGAGCGTGTGAGTTTGTTACACAATAGATATCAAGTTCCCTCCTCAAACAGGTGGCGGGATGGTCACGGTCTGCCAAAGCGGGCATTTTTGAATATACATATCATTCGGTTTGTCTTATTCAGACATCTCAAAGGTTGTAATATTTTTCTGAAACTGTCGATCGGATCGCTTCCAAACCGTATGGTACCCGCGTTGTATTCTATTTATCTATAAACTATTACAACTTTATAATTGATTGCCATCTCAAACCACCAAACAGTTTATTTCATTAAAATAATATTCTTAAAAGTATTGATGTGAAACGGTGCCAAAAACATATGACAAGTAAAATGTGTTTTTCTTCATGTCCACTGAATAAGAACTTCACGCTCCACATGCACGCAGCTTGCGTGTAAACAGTGTCTAAGTGTGTGTGCCGTTTTTTGCAATTTTCATATCAAAATAACCTCTATAGTCTATATCTTGTCCTTTATTCAATTTAGGCCCCAGAATGGCAATTTCCAATTTCTGTTTGACGTTTAAGAATCTGCGTCTACACTAATAATAAAGAGAGAGAATTGGATTTTTGTATTTTTGTTTTTAATGAATAAACTCAATGACTACTGGCCCAATTTTAAAAATTCTTTCACCAGGAGAAATCTAAATGAT
The DNA here is from genome assembly GCA_947623365.1 of Achlya flavicornis. Lineage (NCBI taxonomy): Eukaryota > Metazoa > Arthropoda > Insecta > Lepidoptera > Drepanidae > Achlya > Achlya flavicornis. The sequence goes on from OX392468.1 coordinate 12,641,219, forward strand.
CACTGAGTAACATAGGCTATATACATAAATTTCAACCGGGCGAATGCTGGGCACGAACAGCTAGTGTGTGTGTAGTGTGTCAAATAAAAATATACCTTATTGTAATGTAAAAAAGATAATTTATATTTGGCATGATAAAACGTCAGAAATTGAAATTGCCACTAAATATCTGACTTGAATGTCCGCGTGGTTGACGTCTGACGTCGTTGATGATGACTTTTCTTTAGTGGTTTATTATAATGACGCCCGGCCTCAGACCTCATACCGCTAAAAAAAGTGATCATCAACGACGTCAAACATGTGGTGGTTCAAGCAAGTCTCATCTTTCGTGGTACACACGGCTACAGATCAAGCTATACATTTCCAGTATAAGCTGATCTCGCAATGTATAGGATTTCCGTACAATGGGAGGTCAGCTTATAATAGAAATGAATAGCTTGATCTGTAGCCGTGTCTACTATATAGGTGTCGCTAATGCATGCTTTGTGTAGTGAACCAGTGCGTGAACGAGTTGGAGTTGAATGGGTCGGGTCGTCGGCTGGGCACGGTCCGCGCTTGCGCGGCGAGCCTGCGGCTGGGGCGGCTGGCCGCGCACGTGCCGCCGCTGCTCAGGCTCATGCGCACGCACCCCGCATACAAGGAACTACACAAACCGGTTAGATATTATCTACTTCATACGTAACACATATGAAACACTCATCCTGCCTGACTATTCCCGACTGATATGATGACCATAACGTCATAAAAAATATTTTCAACTAAGTCCCAAACCATAGACTGAACATTGCAGTTTTAACTATTATCGTCTTCTCTTTCAACGACAAATTCTCTGCTCATCGCTGCTTTTCTGCTCTTTAAAGTTAGGCCAACAAGACGAGATAAAATATGTAAACAACCTGACCATCACTGAGTTACATTACGATATCGAGCGATTATTATCTCGCAATAATGACGTCAGTTGGTCGACGACAGCTGTCGTTATGTGATAAGTGGTACAGGAAAGCGGTCGTTACAGCAGCTATCAACATTTGTTCGGATTGCGATCGAAGTGATACGAATTTTCTTGTTGTTCCGAACCAAAAAGGTAAGAAGGAGTACTGGTGCCAATCGGTCCGTCTATCCTTCTCTTTTATGCCTTCGGTCTTTCTTTTTGAAAAAAAATATCTATATATCTATATATCTATATCTATATATCTATATATCTATACATATAATAAAACTGTAGAAAAGTCGTGTCTGTACATTGAATATATTTACAAAAAACTGATTGGGGGTGATGTAGAATGACTAACACAATACATAAATACCATTTTAAAAAAAAATGTCTGTCTGTCTGTCTTTCTGTCTGTCTGTTTGTCTGTTTGAACAGGATAATCTTCGAATCCACTGAACGGATTTGCATGTTGTTTCCACAGAGTGATTGAGCGTTGCTTGGCGCTTCAACTAGGCTTTGTTTCATCAAAATCGGCTCACGGGAAAAAAAGATATCTCAATTTATTTATTTACAGGCCGTCTCACGGCACAGACACAGAGGGAGAGAACTACTAGATGGCGTTGTCTTTTTCCTGAATCGCACTATGGTTTCGTTCTCACAATTTTATGACAGGATCAATGATTTTAATATTCGTTTTTTGGTTGATGAGAGCCATCAGCGCTCTCCCGTTTGACCATTTAGTTTTGTTCACTACAAAAAAAAGCTACAAATAAGTACAGCTGCATCGACGAACTTATGAAAAAGGCTTACCTAAGTAAGAATCGAACCTGTAAAACTTCACGATGTGTTCTCATTAAAAGTTCTTTGCCTACATATGGCATAGCTCTGGGTCGAGTAACTATTCCCACTGTACCACCCTCGCGGGAACTCTCCCGTGATAAAAGGCATCCTATTTTTAACCGACTCAAAAAAGAAGGAGGAAACTGTAAGTTGGACGCGTATGTTCTTTTTTCATGTATGTTCATCGATTTCTCAAAAACGACCATGAACAATTCAGATATGATGAAATTGCTTGACAGACTAAGTGGGAAATAGAAAACAAACAGAACACAAATAAATAAAAAAAGAGACCAGCAGTTCACAAAGAGAATATAGCTGCTCTAATTTGCTGCCAGTTGGTAGTGTGCCCAAACTTTGCAGGCGGCGGCAACTTTGTATGGTGATGCTTATATTCTAGCTGGAGTATTCGTCAGCCCTTTGGCTATAGGAACCGTCAATCAGACGCCTCGATATGTCGCGAAAAATACAATGAGCTCCAGGACATTAATGTCAGATGGACCTCTTATCATCGTTACGCTTCAAGCCACTCGATATACGAATAGCTAACACGAGAGCTCTGGCAAGAGCCCTATGAATGATGTCATTAAAGTCGGAGTGGAGCGGAATCCTGCCTGTGCTTTTTACGCACGATAGTGAGTAGCCAGCCTGATCGACAAAAGTACCATACTGGTAGCCATATAGGCATATAAATAGTTACACTTACGACGAAGACAGGACAAATAAAAAACTTGCTGTTCGTCTGATGGCAAGCAGTTAACGTTGCCTATTGACGCTTGCAACACCAGGGGTATCACTCACGCTTTACCGAATCTCTCTCTACACCCTTCTTGAAAAAGTGTTTGAAGGTTGAGAGGAGTCGCTGTGCCGGCAGCGGTAGGTATTATTTGGTGCCTACTACATACTGGTCCCCTACACCCAGCTCTGGCGACCTTACTCACCGCAGGAAAACAACTGCGATGTAAGGGGGAGGAACCTCCCTGCTCGGGCTGCTCCAAATTAGTAACGAGAGAACCTGCTTGCAGCCAGAGTCCAATTTCTCTTTCAAGTGGTTACGTTTCGGGAAATCCTTTCTTAACGTGTAGCCTATACCTACTCTATGAGGCATCTACTTAGCCACTAATTTTTAGTATAGTGCTTGGGATATCGTTATTAGTGACTGGTATTTCGTTTTTATTTGGGTTCCGAACTAAAAAGCTAATAAGGAAACCCTTATGGTGCCAGTTAGTCTGTCTGTTCGACTGTTACAGCGGTAGGTATATTTCAACAACCAGTAATGCTGTTGATTAAAAATTTGGAATAGTTTTAAATATTGCATACCCAACCTTATTGCAAATATATATTTTTTTACTTTTACGGTTGTAAAGGTGAACAGAGTGGGCCCTGAAATTTCAAAGCAGGGCTACAAATTTAAGTGAGGTATCATGGTAAAGGGCTTTATTTGTACATTTTAAAACATGTTTCTATTATTTTTTAAGACTTTTTGACTGTTGATGAATAATGCCAATGCCTCCGAGGTTCGCAATGCGAAAAATCTGCAAAAAGTATAGGAAAAATAAAACAATGTTTCTAACTAGCACAGTTTTTTTTCAATATCATCCAAATTCCTTCACAAACAAACTTAATTATGCGGTCCGGTTTTAAACAACAGTGATGGCCCAATCCAATAAATATACGTCCAAGGAAGGTCAGAGCCCTCGGTGCGCGAGTGAGACTAAGTCTTGAGCTTGGCCGGCTTTATATAAAAGATTAAAATTACTCATTTAAAAAGCAAAGTCCTGGCTGATTGATGATTGATGGATGGGAGCACGTGGTCCTCCACCAGCTGTCGCCGCGCCGCGCTCCCATCATCGCATTGGCCACAGAGTTCACAAGAACAATTAGGAATCTTCACGAAATTAATATCTTAGCGTTTATTACGCGAACACATCTTATAGTCTACGCGAGCGAAGCCGCGGGCAAAAAGCTGTTTAAAATAAATAAGAAAGTTTTTATAATTCTTGTTTCTTCTTATACAGACGACAACGATAACAATAGGAAGTTCAAATTTTGTATATAATTTCTTTAAATAAAAATGTTATTAAAGTTTATTTACATTCTTTATCTCGTCTCATTGGCCTTACTTTATTTAATTTTAAATATGAAAATATTTAGCACTATTTAAAATCCCCAAAACGAATAATGATATCCATATGATGTAATTAATATGTGATTTTGTTTTAATCATAGGTAATAGGATTGTTACAAATGGTACCGATCGATAGAAAGAGAAAGATAAACAAAGAAAACGATGAACTGGCAGTGACGTTACAGCCGACAACTTACGAAGATGCTATAAAAAAATATGGAATTGAATATACTATTATTAATCAGAAAAATAAGGTAAGTTGCTTATTATTTACATTGCAAATAACCTCTCTCTAAAATGAATCATTCCTTACTGTTCAAAATCAGTGCAAAAGCACTGACTAGCTGCGGAATTTGATTGCTTGGTATTACTACTCTCAAAGGATTTGTCCTCATTTTTTATTTGACGCTCACACCGAGCGGAATAAACTGTTTTTTATCGTGTAAGTTATATTTAAAAGGATATATCCTGGATTTGCCAAATCCTAGCCTACTATACTATCCTATTGGGAATAGTGACAAATGCTCAAAAGTGCCTCGGGGGTCGGGGCCGATTTTGATAAAAATTAAAAATGTATACTTGGATTTTCAAAAGAAATGGTTTTTGCCGGGAATCATCGAACGCGTTGATTTTGAAGAAGAAAAAAGTACCCTCTGTATTTTTGCACTATCCTATAGAGTCGCTTACAAGGATCAAATTCTGGGAAGTTTTTTTTTTATGCCATCTCTTGGAAAATTCAACCTGTATCTTACTTCTGGTTCTAAGACGGATTCTTACTAGTATTTAGAGGATGATGATTGCAGGAAGGTTTTCATCTGTTGTGTTACATATATGAAAGTGATTGCTTATCATAATCGTGTGATGTTGATGTTAAATGCGTTGCCATTAGACAAAACGGGCCCGTTGGCGCAGTTGGGTAAGACGTGGAGTCTTAACCTATAGCGCCGCAGGTCGTGGGTTCGAATCCCACACAGGACATGCATTTGTGTGCATGAACATGTCTGTAGTCTAGGTGTAATTATGTATATTAAGTATGTATTTACAAACAAAAAGTAGTATATGTATTGTATCAGTTATCTGGTTTCCATAGTACATACAAGCTCTGCTTAGTTTAGGATCAGATGACCGTGTGTGAGGAATGTCCCAGGATATAACCAACTTTATTACAGCTGTTCAAATTAGACTGGTTTTAAAGTATTTCGTGATAAAAATTGGTTTTGTCTTTTCATGCCTTCAAGCTTCGCAATAACCGCCAAAGAATTTCGTCCAGTCTGACAAACTGATAATTTACATAAAATAGTCTTCTCTTCTTTGCGATAAGAATAAATGAATACCGATAATCCTAAACTTATATTATAAATGCGAAAGTGACTGTGTGTTTGTTAAGCCTTCACGCCGCAACGGATCATCATGAAATTTGGCATGCAGATAGCCTATGGTATAGAGAAGGACAAAGGATATTTTTTATCCCGGGAACGCGGGTGAAACCGAAGGGGACAGCTAGTTTATAATAAAGTTATGAATCGTTCATTAGTTAAAATTCCGAAGTCTTTATTTGACGTGACATATGGTGATCGAAAGAGTAGTTACCTACAATCGGAGGCAACTCGGAGGACACTATAAAACTGATTTAGTTACAGCGATTATGAATTAGGGGATAAGTGTTCGTTAAGGCATAATTTGTTGTATTGTAAATAATATAAAGTTTTCTTTTTCACGCAGGCCGAGCAACAGAAATCGCTATCAACTGCAAAGGAGCGTTGGTTAGAACGATTCCCTCTATCAGACGTTTCTAGTATGGCGTTCTGTCACTCTGAAAGACATCAAAACAAGCTCGCCATTGCTTTGCACGCTGGCTTCATATTAATCGTCAAAGTATGAGAATTATTCATCAATACTGTTCCATTTACACGTTATTTTACGGATATAATGCCTATATTGTTACTGAGTTAATGTAGTCGCTACCTTATTTGGAATTCGAGCATGCATAATTGATTTTTACAAATTGTTTATCGGTTTGTAAACAATATTTTAACGTGTTTACTGAAAATGATCAACTTTATAAAGGATCATGGCGAGATTTGTACAAAAAAATAAAGATTTTTAGAGACCGTTACAATGAAGTTATAATTGATCCTTGGTGCCTAAGGAATAACTTGAGCCATTTAAAATATTTTTAGAACCCCGGGATAAAAATGCGAATTTCTATGGCAAGCCGGTGAATCGCGACTATTCGCGACCAAAACCGTTATGTTGTTGTTCTGTTTTGCGGGGTTTATAAAATATGCTGGTAATGTAATCTCAACATTGGAAGTGATTCAAAACCCTCTAAAATGTTTAATTTTTTGTACAAATCAATGTATGTATCTCGCCATGATTCTTTGGCAGGGAAATAAACGATGCTAAAGTTATTAATATTAGTTGTTGCGCGAATGTGCTAAGGTTGTCACCGTTGACGTTAGTCTTTTGATCTACGGGAGTTGCTCGCCTATTCTTACCTCCCAGTTCTAGTATTCTAATATTATGCGTAAGCGTTACAACTGTTCGAGGACATTCAATGATGTAATTTTGTACATCCCACTATTAGATTATTCTCTAATGCACTAAGACTAAGGTACAGTCGAGGACATAAATATGTATACACTTAGTAAAATTCAACAACGGTTTCCTCTTAAACTACTGATTGAAATTATGAGATATTATAAAGGCAGAATCTTCTAGCATATACTATTATGATTTGTGTAATAGTTTAACACTTAAATGTTAAACATGCGAGAAAATCGCTTTTGAATTTCAAAAAGTGTATACATATTTATGTCCTCGACTGTAGTACGACTGGAACAAATTATACCCACATAGTTTTTTGCGCATATTTATTTAAATGAGACCCGGTTTTACATTGATGTCCTTACATAGCAACTACAGCATATTTATGGCAATGTTCCTGCTACGTTTATACTATTAATAATATTTTCGATGTCAGAATTCTAAAACAACAATTACGTTTCGGTATATGTTAAATAGTTTTTTGATAACCTCCACCGATTGGAAAAAAAAATATTGTTCAATTTAATTGTATTTATTTGTAATTATAATTAAAATAGATTATTCAAAAAAAAATAATTAAATGATTGGACTGAAAAACAAACTAGAACAAATTATGACGCAAATAATGATGTTTAGAATAATGTTATAGGGACAGTGACGGTCGCATATAACAGTCACAAATTAACGTTTAACAATAAGCTAAGTTATACACACTACTACATGGGTCATATACCTGGGTCTTACACACTACTATCTACTACTTATAAGAATGTAAGTCTTGTATGTACAAATAATATATGTTTTTCTTTTATTCTTATTCAAAATGAATTTCATATTTCATTTTCTAAAAGGGATCATAATTATATGTTAAAAAGTTTGCGAAATAATTTCCTAAACTCTGCCCCATTTATGTTACGTCATTATTGCCTTATGACGTCATGCTATTAGAAATATGGTTATACGCGTAGGTGGTATTCAAAGTGATTCAAAGTGATTACATACAAGTGTATGGTTTTGTCGGAATCGGTTAACACGACGTTGCTATTTTGGGAGAGAGTTGAGAAGTGAAATTTTCCCTGGAGTTATGTAATTATTGAGGTTGCCCATGTTTATATTTCTGAAGAAAATAAACGGTGGCTTTTCACGGAAACAACTTGCTTTCGTTATATTGATTTTAAAATACGCGATTGTGAAGCGATTAAAATGAGACGGGTTTTCCAGCGTTTTTATTAATCAAACATACTTACGACCCGCCTGATGATAAGCGGTTATCGTATTACGTGGTATTACTCCCTATTATTATTATTAACCCTGAAAATATTACAAAAGTTGTGTAGGTCACAGTTTTCATACCGACCTACATTGTAGTTGTCAGAGAGCCCCTATTGCAGGCTGTAATACTTTATCATCTACGAACTGACAAACAGCTATTGGATTTACATAAGCTCGATGGTCGATCACAATTGTAATTGGTAATTCAAGATACCTGAGAATTATTTGAATGGAGCTAATGGCAAAATACTGAAATCCCATACTCATTTTTAAGGTTTGATTACGTCCATATTTATTTGACAAACAGTTTGTATGGGATGTCAAGTATTTAAGAAAGTCCCAAGTGGGGTTTCAGAATTCATTTCATTAAAGTTGCAATATTGTATGTAAAATAAATGTTCATTACCGCTAGCCAGCTCCATACAAAAAAAGTACATAATTTATATATCAACGAAAATTACTCAATGAATTTTTTTACCATCCAATCTATTAAGCTTTACTAATAAAGCGAGACAGTTTTCTTGTTTGTTATTCGGGCTAATCTCTGGAACTACCATTCGTATTTGAAGAATTATTTCAGTATTTGGAATCTACATTATCCCATAGTATTATAGGCTAGGAATGCGCGTAAAATCGAGGGGGGCAGCTAGTAACTAATAGGTAGGGTTGGTATCTGGTTTAAACAGTCATTGCATTCTAACTCGCAATTTTTGTAACAAAATGCTTTTTCTAGAATAAATATAACATATCTGTGAATGTTTACTCACCACTCATCAGGGGTATAGGAAAAGTAATTTATTTCCCATATTAAAAAGTTACATCTTCATTATCAGTCAAGTTATTAAATTGAACATGGATTAAGAAAACATAAAATAAATGCAAATAAATCGATTGCCGTCACACCCAGGCGACTGATAGAAATGGCAATACTAATAATAAATACTAAACGGGAAAATATTATAATCGCGAAAGTAGTCTTTTACTTAGCAAATTTCAGAATGAAAAGGCAAAATATTTGAGAAGGGACTAATGCGGCCGGATCCGATAATTATGTTTACCGGTATTTTCTTTTTAAATATTTATTGAAGTATTGTATCTTTCTTAATAGAAATTTTTATTTCAATCGATATTTGCATATTATTTTGGTCTCACAACAGCTTTTATTAATTGTTGCATAGAAATAAATATACCTAGAAAGAACGTCGCCATACTACACGAATATATAAAACAGGCCAACTTTTACAGGCTGCTGCGCGTAACAGCTACGTTTTACGCTCCCTCTGCGTCATTCTGCTTGTCATAGTGACGTTCATAATGATAGCAGTTGTTGAAATATTCCCATTAAAATCGGGAGAAATTTAAATATTAAACATTATTTAGCAATTTTATTTATTTTTATTTGATTTAGCCTCTAACAGTTAGGGCGTATTTTTATCGACGCGTGCACAGCTTCAACACTCAATCTGGATGTATCCTTAATCAAAGAATTGTTGTTTGCATGTTTTTAAGCTATAAAGTGTGATGTAACGCGATTACCCTTTTTCGTATAGAAGTTATTACTATAGCTTGATGTATAAATTGTATCCAAATAATGTACAGTGCTATTTTAAGTTATTTAGTTGTAATTTGTAGTTGTATATTTCTTGTTGTAGTAAACATCACATTTTATAATGTTCGGCCCTGTCCTGTATCGGTAGGTATATAATATTAAATACATAATGATGAAAGATCTTCATGTAAGTTTGTAATGTTACAATATACATATATATTGCAATATTATATTAGAATATAATAAATTTAATGTTAGTGGTAGCTGAGGTGGTAGTAATAGATGTTGATGTCATAATTATTTTGTTTTTAAATTCAAATGTAATTAACCTATTTGTAGCTTATTTATTCTTAGGTTAACGTCTAATATATCGGATTTAAGAGTGATATTATTGTGTAACTTCAATGTATATGTATATCTCGTTTGGTTGAGATAACGCTTGTTGTCACATAAACTTTTTAAATAAAATGTGTAAAAATGATATACGCTTTTATTCATTAAAGGCTAGTTTGCTTTGTATTTACCGAGCAAGCCTAACTTTGTTGTCACATTTGTAGTAGGTATATATTTATTAAACAAATACCTATATGAAAATGAACAGAATTTGATCTTATATAAAATAATAATCCTTGATATAATATAATATTAAGTGAGTCTACCTGTCTGTCTGTTTGTTACCTTTTCACAACTAAACCTCTGAACTGATCGCGATGAAACTTGGCACGCAGATAGCCTATGGTATGGAGAGAGGGATATATTTTTTATGCCGGGAACAATTGCGGGGGACACATAGTGATAAATAAATTTAAAAAAAAATAAAGATCAAAAAAATCAACTGCTTGGCGCAAATTATTTCTCTTGGTAGCAAATTAATCTATTTGTTAGTTACAAAAATCCATTTACTTTTTATTCAGGTCCTTTATGATTTATAATTTCAATAAAAAATAACTTAGCTTATGGTAAAATCTAATTTTATTATATCCCAAGTCCCAGTGTCCTCAGGCTTCAGGTTTCAGCATCATGTGTTGTTTCATGTAAACAATTCAAGTAAATTATTTCTCTATCCGAGTGTTATGTTCTTTAACTCGACCGCCAACATTTTGGGACGAGAAACTAGTGAGAATACTCACTGTCGCTGAGAGACCGTCTCGCGCGGTTCGTTGTGAAGTATTATTGCAGCCGGCCGAGCCGAGCAGTGAGAATCAAACCGCGGAGGGGAGATAACGCTTCGTTGATTTCGAATATCACTCGCGCTTTTACGTGTACTTACGATAATATAAAAATTAAATAAATAATATTACGAATAGAAAAAAATACTTCAGCAGTAAAAAAATATTTCCATTTTATTCATAGAACTCGATTCGAATGACCGCGTAATACATTGCAATTGTTTGGATTGTTTATGAAGCTTAAGAAAGATTAAAATGGACTGAATGCAGTAAAGGCAGAGGGTTTAAGAACCTGATATTTTATTTTAATCAGTGACGTGAACTTTTATCATGATGATGGCCAGTGCGAAATTGGTGAGAGACTGTAGCTCGGAGCTGAGCTCCGATGTGCGCTCCCTGTCGGTGGCCTCGTCCACCGAGGAGCAGGAGTCTACCACCACAGAATCAGAATATACAGAAGAAGAAAAAGAATACGAATTGGAAGATCTTCAAATACTTAAAACGATCGGTGAGTAAACTTTCTTCTACGTTTTCTTTTTACATTTATTGACGAGAGAATATTTTAAGGTTTGAATGCGAGCAAGTATGATTGTAATTGCTTTCTTGTCAAACATAATAGTTTATTTATTTAAATATAATTAGGTAGTAGCTCATAATTAAGTAAAAGTACCTATTAGGTGAGAGTGGGGTCACATAATAAATAGGATTAGGTATTATTGTTAAGATTCGTAGGTGTAGGATTTTCTTTTTCATACAAGAAGCCATAGACATATCAAGAAGCAAACAATTTAATTCTACTGGAGTAGGTAATCGTAATTTTTTTGAAAACACTTACGGACGACCGTTGCAGATCTTGTGAGGTTCCTTTTGACTTACGGAACCGTAAAAATGTATTAAAATTGATATTTCCAGGAAAAAATCTAACAGCCTTTGTGTAATGTAAATATACATACATATTTTGTACCCATACCAAATTTTCGCAATCATTTCAAACTTGTTTATCACAATGATGAACAAGCAAAAGATGTCAAATAGGTACAATGTCATGACAAATTGACGGGCCGGTTCACTGGGGTATGTAACATACACTGACTACCACGCACAGGCCTCGGGGTCAAATCCCACTACATTATAAATGCGAAAAATGGTCGTAATAGCTAAACGGATTTGGATGAAACTTGGCACATACCATCTTGTCAACATTTAGGACACCTTTTTTACCGAGAAAAACATTAGATCCCCTGGAAAACTTAAACTAATCTAGTACCTACCTATCTATAAAGTAAATAGTATATACTTAATAAGAGTATAGTAGTAGTAGTAGTAGTACTATTAAATATTCTGTGGTAGTAGTAAAAGAAGTAGTCGGAGAATATTTTCTTTTACTTTTCACAAAAACAAACGGTCGCTTCTTCTGAAACTAGCTATGCTATTATTACCTACAAGGGATGGCCTTTGCCAGCTTAGCATTCGTTTATTACAATTCACCCGGACATAGTGCTTTTTTGGGATAAATTTGCCTATGGAAGTGTCCGATACTAAAACTGTCGTTGTATAAATCACGGCGTGTGAATGCACTTAAATAAGTATATTGACTATAAAATCAAAACGGCGTTTATCATTATGTAAGGCAGTTTGGCTTGGTTACAGGCTGTACATATCTAATAATAATAGTAAATATATATCGCACTAATATGGCTGCCATTGGAGCGGATATACCTACCTACCGACTAACTTTAGTTCCTCTTTCTTGTTCTCACACATGCCCATAACTTCTTTCTTGGCTTCCTCATTGGATAAGTCGGTGGGATTTTCACACAATGTAGCCAAAGTGAATAGTTTCAAAGATTTAATCATTTGCTTTATTAACTTGATAGTCATCGCGTTATAAAAATATGATACCACCAATGTACATGTGTTATATATTATATATGAATCACGTCACACTACTTCTACCCACACGAGGCCTGCTAATGCGATTTCCCAGAAAAAAATATTTTTCTATGTCCATGATATTGTATTAGTCGTTATGTTTGCATGTTATTGATAATAATCTATCTATACATATAAAATGCTTTGTCCTGAATGACTGATGGATCAACGCACAGCCTAAACCGCTGATCATCGAGACGTGAAACTTGGAGGGTGTGTTCTTTGTATGATGTAGGCATCAGATAAGAAAGGATTTCCCGAAATTCTACCCCTAAGGGATAAAAAGGGGGGCAAAGTTTCCTTGGTTCAATCTTCTTCAAATATTGCATAAACATTCTTTAACAGAATTGGTGGAAGACGTGTTTCATATTTTATTGAAACGCATCGCCTAAAGGAATAGGAATAGAAAAATAGAAAGTTATTTTAGGGGTGATTTGCATCTAAGTTGATATCAATATTATCAATACTCCTTAGTGCTTTTGATTTAAATATTCTTTTATTGACGGGCCGGCTGGCGCGGTTGGTTAAGACTCTGGTCAAGATTCCACCTAACGCGCTGCAGGTCGTGGGTTCGATTCCCACACAGGACATGCATTTGTGTGCATGAACATGTCTGTATGCCCTGAGTCTGGGTGTAATTATAATAATAATAATACAACAGTTATCTGGTTTCCATAGTACAAGCTCTGCTTAGTTTGGGATCAGATGATCGCGTGTGTGGAATTTCCCAGGATATTTATTTATTTATTTTATATTTGGCTTTCCAATTTTAAAGTATTGCATTGCACCAAAACTTAAACTTTTTTTTGAATAAAATCGGAGTTTTAATCATTTTTGTGTCTGTTACTTACTTTTATTTTTGAAAAATAATTTGTGTTCCGCGCATAAATATTCAAACCGTGCGCGGGTGAAACCGCGGGGGTCTGCTAGTCTGTAATAAGTTTCTTTTATTAGTTATTGTAATATACATGAAATTAGCCTTGCATCCCGAGGTTTCACTCGAGATGCCTTATTTTACCCCCTTAGGGGTTCAATTTTGGTGGTTACAAAAAGTTGGATGTCTCTGTTTTAAATGTGTAAATCCTATGCGTGGATTTGTCAATCAGTTTTACATATTATTATTGTGATTATAAATAGTTATTTACTTTAATATCTTACGATCTTATTTATTTGAACGATTAGATATTTAAGTCACCTTATTAGTTTTAAAGCGGGAACATTTTTTTTACTAAAAGGAGTTCGGTACCTAATGAAAGCAATAAGCTTTTATTATCTGTTTATTATCGTATCTATCCATAAGCAGCCGCGTGATATTAAAACGCATCTTGAGGATCTTATAAGATAGTAGGTATTACTATCTTATAAAGAGAATCTTATCTAATCTGGGATAACTTACTAAATCAAAATTTTAAGAAAACACTTAGGTAGATTTATTGGTGGAAGGAACTTTATAATTATTAAAGGACGACAAAATGTATCCAAGTATTTGCCACCTAGTACAATTCTAAAATAGGTATATCCTTACTAATAATATAAAAGCGAAAGTGAATTTGTTTATTACGATCTCACGCTTTAACTACTCAACCGATAATCATGAAATTTGAAATGTAGATAGCCTATGTCATGGAGAAGGACAAAGTCTTCTTTTAATCCCAGGAACTCGGGTGATATCGCGGGGTACAACTAGTTACTAAATAGTATGTTGCAAGCAATGATGTTATCTGAAGTCATTACGGCTGCAAAACGTAGCTATATTTAAACGTCATAATGTAATTCTACAGTCCACTATAAAACTGTTCATCATAATTTATAGACGCCAGTATTAGAGAAAGCAGCAGTTTTACTAGTCTTTCTTTTAGAAGCCACAAGACTATCAAAATCTCTTAATAAATCTTAGTCTGACATTGATGGATTGTGCGGAAAATTATGCGGAATGAGCGTATCTTCCTACCTGATAGGAAATTAACCAGTGGCTACATAAGACCTTATTGGAATTCACACGCAACTTGGTTGAAAGGAACATTGAAACTTGATACTTAGTGCGGGTAGGATATGCTGGATGGTCTAGTAATTATGGTAAACTATAGCTGATTATTATAATCCCAGGCTCTTATGTTGGTAATAGCTACTTATTGTCGATTTATTGCTTTAATCCTATGAAAATGAACTGAATTTTTATGTTAATTTGACACGCTTCACTTTTGTAAAAAGTAGGTATATCATAGTATCTTTTAGCTCAATTTAAGGCTATGTCAAGGACGTAGGTATCATTGGGGGATTGATGATGATTGGGAAAGACAGGAGCATAATTTATTGGATTTGAACATTTAGTGCATTCCTATAACCTCTCAGAACATGTCAATGTAGCCCTGGTTTATCAGACGATAATTTTCTTATTTTTTTATACCATGAAATCCCCCAAGAATAGGAATAATATTATGCGTACCTACTTACATGCCATAAACGGACTAAACTGAAACGTGTTAGTGTAGGACACTATAATCAGTGCGTGTAAAAAGCTAGCTGAAAGATATGAATTGATTAAAACTCGATTGTGACTTGTTCGACCTAATTCTATGAGCGAGCGCAGCAAAATATAGGCCAAGGACGAATGAGCTGTTATCGGGTCAACCCGGTAGGATAACTCTGACGTTTCGGTATTAACGGTTAAGTATTACGGTAAATAAAGTTTACACAGTCGATAATGTTGTCGTAGTCAATATTTATAAATTATGTTTTGTTTCAAATCATAATATTCTAATTCTAAACTGTGAGACTTATAAATTTTTGTATTGATTTGCATATTAAATGCAGACAGCAATATGAATGTAAAGATTAATCGAAATGAAATTTATTGATTAGAACTAATACTTTATAAACTATATTTGAAAGATATAAATTATTAAATTATTGTTTATTTAACAACTTTTATACATAAGATGCGATCGCAAAAATCGCTTGAAAGGAAGATTTATTATTGGCGAAAGTTAGAAAATCTAGCGGAAATCAGTATTCTGAATGAACACTGATGTTTTGTAATTGGAATTTCATTGACTATATTATCGTTTCTACAAATACTATAAAGTTTAATTTGTTTTAACTGAGGATTCAAAATTCGTGCTCAGAAATGAACAATCTATCTACCTATTATAAATTACATGTTTTGTGAAACAAAATAATATACTTACATACGTGGTAAGAGTAGAAAGTGAAGATGCATACAGGTACATGATGTAGGCTGAAATTTGTGTACAGAAGCCAATTGTGAAGGTGAACCAGAGCACAAAAAGTCTCCGAGCACTAAGATCTAGTTTGTGCATTATCCTCTGTGGTGCTCCAGTTACAGCTAACGAGTGCATCACGCGCGCCCGCGCAGCCGCAACCATACCCGCTCCATATACGAACATTACCTTACAAATAGGCAACTGCTTTCAATTATTGCAACACTTTTATTACAATTGATGAAGAGAAGTAAAATTTAATATGTAGTTTACTCGAATACTACCACAAAAGTACCTACCTATCATTATGCTTAAGCACGCGACCATTGTGTATTGTCACGCGTGATTAGCACCAGATATGTAGGTCAGTGTGCCGCGTCGTGAACTGTTTAAAGTGATTATTATTGTCTAGATAAATTTAATTTGTGCGTACTTATATCGCCTTTTGTAATTATATATACCTACGAACATTTCCAAAACCCATTTTATCTAGGTATGGTTTGAGGAAACTTCGCAACCTTCAATTGGTATGAGGTCTTACTGAAGTTAATAGGAATACCATAAATCTGTCTTAATACATGGTCAGAAAAAAATGAATGAAAGTTGAAAGTTAGTTTCAAGTTTGGGAAACCGTAAAAAGTCTTGGATTCATTTCTTATTTTCCATAACAGATTGAGTGATTCGTAATCGGATTAAATGAGGCCTACAATTTGTGGAACGATACATTAAATAACCAAGAGAGATTATGAAGTTAAAGTTTCCACTCTACGAACATTCAACGTTCGTACGGGTTAATGTCGACTAATTTGCTAAGTTGGACAGAGAAGCAATTAATGTGCGTGAAATCTCGAATTAGTGTTACCCATAGTTCGCACACATTACCGTGGCTGTACAATTGAAAGTACCTGACTTGCTAAGTTAGAGTAAAATTAAGAAAGGAAAGTTGGTGAAGAACAATGAGGTAGCCCGAGTCGCGACACGACTGCCGGCGTCGTCGCCGCGTCGGTCGTTACTCTGACGAGATGGAACCAAACCGGTCATAGTGCACGCCTTCCACATAACTCGTGATAAATAGGTAATCCATGTTTACCTACATTGTACCTATGCTTGGATGGGAAGACCACAGATGTATGTGATAAAATTTACCATTGTAATCTCCGAAACACACTAAGTATTAAATCAGTAGGAGCTGCTGAAAACAAAGGAACATAATATTTTCATGTAGTTCATAGCACCGGTATAAAACTTATTTATTTACTCGGGTTAAAGACTCGGTAATCTATTTACCCACAGTATGTACCTACTTCAAATACACACACTATATAATAGGTACTTATAAAAGAAATTACGGAAGTAGAGAAGACATCAAAATATATTGATTCATATTTTGTACATAAACGGTTGACATCGTTCATAGGAAAACGTAAGAAAAAGTGCGATGGAAAGATGGAAACAGTCATATAAGAAGTATATGCCTGTGGATGGAAATCATATTATCACGCAATTTTTCATACTCGAACAACGAGCACGGCTTAAAAATTACCTTCGAGTTATGAAATATAATAATTTTCCGGTGTAAAGGTATTGTATGTAACTAATGCGATTGTTCGTAGGCATAGCATATCTACATGGTAGATAGGTATGTTGTGCATGGTCTATATTCTTTCGCTTAGCCGACTTCTTTTACAAGAATAAACTTATATCAATACCCGATCCAAGCTAGAAATCTCTTTTTTAGGAAATTTCATCAGAACTTGGCAGTGAATCTTCTCATTGAAAATCGGAAGTCGGTTTCCGCTCAACGCTCTGTCGTGATGTGAATGCGCCTTGAAGGCGTGGAATAACATGTCAATACGAATAAGTTATTTCTTGTCCATAAAACTGTATGAATAATGCATAAGTTCAACCCTCATGACACTGCAGCTATACCTGTGCCTGGTACCTACTGTATCTGTACGGTAGGACGGTAGTCTGCAGCGCGGGCGGCGCGGCGCATCGCGATCGGTGCAATCCTCTGTGCCATTGGCGCGCCCTTGGCCGTTTTCCATACTCTCTTTATTAACCTGTCATTACTATTAATATTCATAATGTAAACTGGGATGCGGGCGCCGAAGGTCAGTTAAAGACGTATAGTTATGCCATTTTCATGTTAATTAGTTATTATTGGCAAAAGCCAGGCCAAAGAACATTGTACCGAATTTACACACGTGGGTATCGAATTCCATAATGAACGTTCTCCCAAATATTCTTTTGTTGAACTTTCGTAGCTATTGATATGGTCTGCTTAGACATATTGATCGTTTTGGTTATTTTCCATAATTGCCGTCTGCGACTAAACCGCTCTTGCGCATATCAATAAAGTAGCTTGCTATGCTATAAATAACTTTCATTTTTTATAACATTTTTATTTCTCATAAGATTTGTAGATAGTGTCTGTTCAGACTTTTATAGTAAATTCGTCTTTTTTGCTTAGACTGTACTACCGTGACTGTACTCATTTTGCCTTTAGCAGCGTGTCTACTGGGTAAATAAACAAGTGATGCCGAGCCGGCTGCGAGCGAGCAGAACTGTTGCGTAATGTGAGCAGCTGGCTGCGCGGGAGTGCGCTTTGCGATTTACGATTCTGCCTTTGTGTGCGTGAGTGTGTACTTTCTCTGACACGAGTATAGTGCAGCCGTGACATTGCTGGCTTATCGGTTAGCTACCGGAGAGTTGTAATTCCAAGTAATTCCTTCTGTTTTGCTATTCTTGGATTAAAGAAGTGGCCACGTTACGATTGCGATGCATATAGGTATATGTATCTACCTATCCAACTAGATTGATTAAATAGTAAGCAGTTAAAATGTCGTGATAATGATGAGGGATTATTAGAATAAAGAAGGAGGTTGCTTGCTGCATGATCACGAAGTTTTCGGCATAAAAATAATAATATTGCGGTATTGTAGCTATACATTTACATTGCTTAGATTTCATTCAGCTATCATTATTCTTTTGAATTCAAACCACGAACATAATCGTTTATATAAAAAAATACTCGTTGTGGATTTTGAACGCGGATTGTCCGAAGTAAGTATTACGAGTAACAATAGCAAATAAAACAAACGTAACGTCTTACTGAATCGGTTGTGGACAGGTTTGTTTATGTAATGCGAACGTAGGTAATAATCGAAGACGGTTTCTGGCATTTCAAAAAGCCCGTCGACAGATACGAAAAAAAGTGAAATGTTTATAGAGTCAACAAACTCGAAAGTTGAGAATCGAACTCAATTTAAGGTGATGTGAGTATTTGCTAACGGAAACTTGATGTTCTACAGATTTCACAACAACCCACCTATTTCTGTATCCCATAAGTAGGTGTGTGACTAGCATGTTCCGTTGTTGACTTGTTCCGACTTATTTTCGTCTACAGCAGTTTACCACCAGAATTTGAATAAGGCGTCGTGTGACGGGTCGCTCACTTCCCTCCAATATGGCGAGGACGGCGATGGCTGCCACACGCGTCATACTTGTGAATAGGTGCTGCTTGTGGGGACTGGTCTGCTTAAGTTTGCTATTTATTTACTTTTATTCAGTCTACTTTGTAATTTTGCCGCCGCGCCGGGGCACGCAATTGTTTTCAGTGCGATTAGAATGTAAATACCTATTATGTAATGAATCTAAGCTTGTTTTGAAAAGAGTAATTGCTGAGTTTATTGCCGGCTCTTCTCAGCAAATGCAACCTTCCGAACCGGTATTAGAGTCAGACTTTTCATAAGTGCCGGCGACGGTCTAAGATTTGAATAAATGATTTTAAATTTTGAATTTTTTGAATTTTGTACCTTAATTGGATATTTTATTTTGTCGTATGCTTTTGTTTAACATGATTCTAATATATAGAAATCCTGTGTTCTTCCATCCTAAGCCGAAGCAGTAGGTTCGTATGAGCTTGAAACTTACAGATACGAGCCAGTATTACCACTTAAATACCTTGCACATTTCCAGCTTTATGATCTTAAGGGTGCCCTAGTATTCTATTTAACGGTTTAAATTGCAAATAAAAATAACCAACAAGCGATATAAAATAAACAGATATTCCCTGTTCCGTCGAAGGCGACCTACTTCGCAGTCTTACGTTGGAACCACGGAAAAGAGAATTGGAACACTCCCACGCTTCTGGGAAATGCTCATTTACTGTTTTGACAATTTATTAAAACGTCAAGAAAGACGTGCAGTCATGAAGATAATAAAACGAAACGACGAATAACGTCCTTTAAAACGAACTTTACCTCGCTTCGTGCTGGCGTGCAACTCGAGATCTATGCGTTCAACAGAAAATACGATGTTATTGTGATTTCCATGCGGAAGACGGCAGATACCATTATTTGGTCTGCAAAACTTTACAGTCTCGTAACTACTAAACATCGTTGAATACCTGATGGTGCGTCCATGCTTGGCGAACCGAGCACGAGTCGAGCCACGAACGAGCACACTGCGAGCACGATTCGTGTAGCGTGGACGGGCTTGCGAGCCTTTAACGAGAATTCGTATCGTGCTCAACTGCGCTCCGCCCGATTGTCAGTTTTTTCACGAACACAGGGTTTCGCATCGCGCTCGTTGTAGGCTCGTTGAAGGCTTGTTACGAGGGCGTATAAAGCCAAAAAAATATGGTAATGTCAGATGAAACAAACTTATGTCTAATATTCGCGTGGCATGAGACGGAGATTGCGTGCTTCGCGGAACAAAAAAGAACTAAGCACTTCTAATCTAAATAACTCGTAAAGTATAGAATATGTTAAAAAATCGTTAGCATCAGCCCTAGGACATACGTTAGTGATATTATTTATCGAATTTTTGTCTTAATTACGTACACCATTAACGAATGAAAACGAAAATTAATTATTATTGGAGGTAGCTTTGTGATTTTTTTCTATCGAGGAATTTTCATTTCATTATGTTTTTGCTCTGATATAACCCTCGTGTATATAATTATAACCATATTAAAGTATTTTTTCATTTAAATATTATTTACTTGGGTAAATTTCAATTCTAAGATATGTTATTTTGCTTTATAGGCACTCTTAAGTTCGTCCACGCTTGAAATCGCGAGCAACGAACGAATCCTGTTCGTTTGAGGCTCGGCTCGTGCTGGCTTCGCGTAGCATGGACGCATCATAACATTTAGTAGGAGATCGCAGTGCCGTCAGACCTTTCTTATTTTCTGACGGACAAAATGTACCGAATTGATTAGTATTAGTAACGTACTTGAAACGTATGAATACCTGCTAACTTGTCCCGTCGGCCAATAGGTATGAAGGGTATGTTATATACCTAGGTTTTCATAAATTCTGAAAGCAGATTTTTTTATTTGTTACTCAGGGAACTATTTCAATACTTTTTGCAAGCAGCCAGACCAACCATAGCAGCCAAACATCCCCTCAACACAATTAAAATGTCGCTGGAGTACCTATCGGCGCAAGAGCATTATTTATTTCTTTTCTCTGTGATTATTATAATGCGAGCGATACATGGCATTTTTATACCATTGATTAATGGCTGTACAATATAATAATATAGGTACTATTATACGACATATAATATTATATATTATCATACAATATGTATAATATTATACGACAATTATAATAAAGGACAAATCAAATCGTGGACGTACCTACCTTAATTTTGTACTCCTGCTCGCTTGGGACACAAGCCTTCCAATTCAGTTCTGGGTTCAATTTACTGAATAATTATAAATAATTAATAAAAGCTTTACTACACTTTATTAGTGGTGTTGCCATTTATTTGGTAATTACTGTGTTTTTTACGATGTTTTTAGTTTTTTATTATTTTAGGTTGGTGTCAATCCAAATATTTTTATTCTTTGTGTAATTTGTTTGTTTGTTAATTTTTAGTTAGTTGGAATTTTGTACCTTTTTTTAATGTAATTTTCTATGTTTATTTTAGTATCTCAGTTTTTTGTGATGTCGGGTAGGGTTCGACTGAAAACCAGTTCCAAGGTATGTACCACATACCTTGGAGTCAAACTGAGTCGTAATCCTTTTTCGACATCACACAATATTACTGAATATGTATATATATTTAATGTATTTATTATAGTGTATGTGTTATGTAATTCTGTAATGTTGTGTGTATGTCAAAATAAATGTTTTTTCTTTCTTTCTTTCTTTCTAAAGGATATAATAGTAAAAATTAAATAAAAGCATAATAATAATAATAGAATAATTTATTCTCTCTTCACAAATTATATGTAAACAATAAAAACTTTTTAACAAAAAATTAACCGCCTTCAATCAAAGTACACTAAAAAGTATGAAATAACTTATCTGACACTGTTTTGAAGTCAGCGAAAGAGCATGACGGGTTCTATAGAAAAATATTTCGCTGACTAGTTTTCAATACTTTTCAAGATTTGTCACTTTGTGCATATCATTGATAAAATTTCGACAATATTGAATAAAAATGCTTCAATCGCGATGTTTCTGCTGTTTTCCGTTGAGGAATTCCATCATATCTTCAATTTCTACGGTCAGATCACGATAAAATTTATATTAGACCACCTCGGGATCTACCTTGACATTAACAGTTTAAACGGTCTTAATTGCATTAGCCGTTTCGGAGTAATCGGTGAACATACAAATAATAAAAAAAAAAACATACAGTCGAACAAAGAACCTCCTCCTTTTTTGAAGTCGGTTAAAAGCAATAATGAGTATTTTAGTATGGCAAAAGATACAATTTGTGAGAGAGGTGTATATACTAGAAAAACCTGTACCACACACTCCTACCCCGCGACAATAATGTAGTAGCTCATTCAGTATGAATGAATGAAGAGTAAAGAAGTGCAAAAGCATTGATATACGACTAACCATTACGCTTATTGCAGTGTTCCTTATGGTGCAAGCGAATGTTCGTATATCAAAGGTTTCGCGTATATAAAAATTATTACGAACATTTTAATGCATACGTTCAGTTCTTTTTTAACCAAAAAGTGTGCTTACCGCCTTCGGCATATACCTAGTCCCTACATGATATATATGAAACATAATGTGCGCGTATAATCTCATCATTCAATCACAAGGATCGATTCAAGGCAGATGTCAATTGAATTAATCAAGTACATGCCTCTCATAAAATACCCATCTGGATGAACATGAATTTAACTTGATTTATGTATTCCTTTTGCGTCACAGTCTAGTTGATTCGCTTCCCTTTGACGTATATGTACTGTATGATGCAATTTAAATGTGGATATATAAATATTCGTTTCATCAATACAGACTGTGGTGAAAGAATACTACATAGTGATAGTACTTAAAACTTAAGTGTGGCCGCCGAGGGAACGCGTTCTGACACCTTTTTTATTTTTTATACCACTAAGATGGCAAACAAGCATACGGCCAGCCTGATAGCCTGATAGTAAGAAGTTACCGTAGCCTATGGATGCTTGCAACACCAGGGTATCACTCACGCATTGCCGACCGTGAAGAAATCTCTTCACAACCTTTTTGAAGAACCCCATGCTGTCAAAATATGTGGCTTGGCCGTTTCACTACTTCAAGAACTATTGTATAACAAAAAAGTATTGAACAGTGTGACGGTAGCGAAACGGCCAAGCCACATATTTTGACTCAGGTGTAGAGTTATAAGCTTGGCTCTACATGAGATCTGATAACTTTTTGACAGTGCGAGCCATATGTCTTGGCAACATTTTACATAAAAATGTTTTTGGTGGGATCATTTATTCAAATAGACCTTCGAAGGCACTTATGCAAAGTCGGACTCTAAATAATTTAATACCGGTTCGGAAGGTTGCATTTGCTGAGAAGAGCCAGCAATAAAATCAGCAATTACTCTTTTCAAAACAAGCTTCATTACATATTATTTACATTCTAATCGCACTGACAACAATTGCGTGCCCCGGCGCGGCGGCAAAACTACAAAGTAGACTGAATCTATATTTAATAAGTAAATAAATGGCAAACTTAAGCAGACCAGCCCCCACAAGCAGCACCTGTTCACAAGTATGACGCGTGTGGCAGCCATCGCCCTACTCGCCATATTGGAGGGAACTGTATAGGGAAGAGGGAAGTGTAAGTATGTCGATTTGAAATATCAATCCCATACAAAGGTTGATCGTTTACTGTCGATGACGATTGTATATAACCTGGTTGAATACCAGCCGCTACAATTGGTAGCGGCTGGTATTGGTATTGGCTGGTAGTGGATTCCCCAAAATAATTTATTTTTAAGTTTTATGTAGCCAATAGCGACGTAAAACTGAATGCGACCCACCCAAATAAACCTGATCGAAAATCGGCACTTCGATTTTTAAATTTCATATGATGTAATGACAATAATGCCCCATTTTCCGAATGTGTCTAAGTAAGTAATTGTATGTGAAACGTGTCCAAAATATTACAGAAAAAATGGATGCGTAGTTACAATGCTAATTTTAAGAGTATTTGCCACACTGTAGTGCGATGAGAGTGAAATAATCGTGCGTCAAACAGCAGCCAACATCATACGTTTTATTGATAGATATGATCTCCGAATGAATTTTACGATACGAGCATTATTATTTGAATGGAAGGAACTGTATATTTAAACATTGTTATGAAAGATTATTATATCGGTCGGTGGCTGCCAAAACGTGGCGTATGAAACGGAAGTGAGTTTAGTATTTGGAAGATTTTACATCCTCCATGATTACTAATATCATAGCAATAAGGAACAAGTTGAAGCATATTTAAAGCCACAGGATATAATACTTTGTGGGAAATATACATAGTTTCCCTGTGGGGCTCCCTGTGTTCACCCGCATTTTCGGGATGAAAAGTAAAAGTAATCAAATGAATACGTGTGTTAGGCCCTTACGGGATAGACGGAGAATATAGGTTAAATTATTATATTTCAACACTTTTTTTTTTGTTTATTTAGACTGTATTTTATTTTACGATGTTTTGTCAGACTGCTTAGTGAACTTATAATACCTAATACCTCATAATAATAATAGAACTTATAACTATAATAATTAATGACGACAAGATGAGTAAACTATATCACAACAAAAACATAATAATAAATAGTACTTATAACTAAGTTATATCTATTACAAACATTACCCAAATGCACTATTACCACAGAATAAATAACAGTAGGTACTAACTACTGTATGTAGAATAAAATACACTGACATCATAAAACATTTCGGAAACCACGCAAGAGAGCTTCTTGAAGTGAAAAGCAATATTCAACGTGAAAATAGTAGAAAACGAATACCAGCAGGTATCTGATTTTGAATTTGTATTGGCTTTTTTGGCTTTCGTGTTCCGTGCGATCCATCTGCCTTTTATTCTGTAATCTGTGGTTATAGTTTATAATTTTTTGTGTTTTTTTGTTTTTTATTATGTTTTTTTAATGTATGCTTCGAATGCCGCGCAAAAATAAAAGTTGTTTCTTTCTTTATTTCTTTAGTTGGTTTTTTCCTTCTTTAACACATTTAATAAAAAAAAATTTTGTTTCAATTTCGTATTTTACCTAATTTGAAATGTTGAATGTTGCTTTTTACTTCATGAAGGTATCTTGCGTGGATTCAGAAATATTTCATGATAATTACCTAAGTGGCTTATTATGACTGAAAACTGTGGCTTAGTGGCTGAATGATTATCATTTTATTTCATTTATGTTTTTTAGAATTATGTGTTACTATCGTTCAGTATTAGTACCTTCTATATTGTATTATAGTTTTGTTTAGTTTATAGTGCCCATTATTTTCGGGATCATTCAAAATACCTACCTACCATATACTAAGTATTGTATTTACATTACATTACATGAATAAAAATAATTATAAATGTTACTTCAACGATTTCGATCCGTTCCACATGCAACATTACCTAAAAACAAACGATTTCCGTTTGCGAAAGAGCCTACTCTACCTACTCAGCGCGGTAAACATTGTTCGCAATACAAAAAGTTTTGTATCTAAGTGTAGAGCCTATTTAGCTGTGAGCAAAGCGCACATCCGATTCAGGCAAAGATACACGCATCAAGCAAGCGACAAGTGACGAAGGTAAAAAGCCGCGACAAAAGAGTTGCTGTATTCAAACATTCATCAGCGATTACTCGCAAGTCGTAACGTTTAAAGACCATTGAACCATCTGAACTTGCTCCCCATGAATATAAAACACCTTTTATGTCCATTCATATTAAATATTCATTGCTTACCGGCGAGAAATTAGCATAGCGATTGACTCTTCGATTAAAACTGAGCTACATTGTTGGTAATATATTAAAATTATTCGTGTTAATTAGTGATTTTACTAAGATTACTTACTTTTTTTAGAAAGTACTTTACTACCTAATATTATTGATTCTAAGTAGTACTTTCTTAATTAATGTTCATTGAATTGGGCAAATCGTAATTAATTTTGACAAATGTGTACCTATTCAGTAGCTTTACGAACATTATAGTACAATAGGTATCGTAACACCGCATTCCAGAAATATTTCATGCAATTCGATTAACCGTCACTGTTTGAACAATTGTGTAGGTAGCTAGGTACTGTTCGTTGTTGGTACCTACTAGTAGGTTAATGTTTGTCATGCTGCTACCACTGCACGCAACGCTGGAAAAACTGGAAATTCGCCACCAAACCTTCACCTTCGTCACGAACCGTCATTACTTCCGCATGAAAAACTAACTTAAAATGTAAACCAAGCTTTATCGACTCCGCATCAACTAATGGAACTCTGCATTGTTATACTGTTTTTTGTTAGAACAATAAAATGTAACTTTGTCTGGTTACTTTGCGTGTTTGCATTTCGCCTTCGCAGCACAGTGTGTAAGATTCCGGTTTCTAGTATAACAATCACAATGGTTTGGTAATACAAAACTGTGACTTTTAATTGTTTTATTCAAGGATCTGTAACGGTTGCTTGGTACATAACTAGGAAATTACGAGATTGTAGGAATGACGGTCAACAGATTGGCATTGATATATTTGAGATTTATAGTGTGAATAAAGGCCTAGTCGGAATCTTCGTGCTGCGGTTATAGATTATGGAAAGTAAGCTTCGGTTGAAATTGAGCTCTTTATCACAGTTAGTACGTTGGTGTTTATTTGATTAATTCATGTATAATTTCAAATAATATTTTTTTGTAAAAAAAAAAAAGCATTTTTAATGCAAGGTGTTTTTTAAGTGACTGTACTTTTTGTTGACTGTACTTGCATTCAAAGTCAAAGCCATTTATTCAATTTAAGCCCCAGAAGGGCACTTATGAAGGTCAAATTTACTGAAGTTGTAACGATGCGACCTCTCCTATTTCTATTATTGCTTCTGGTCACAAATCTTTATTCTAATTTTTAAATTTTCATATGATCAATTCTCGAATTCTAATTTTCAAATTTTTGAAATCTCATATGAAGAATGTCCATCAGACATTCAGTCTATTCGATCAGTTCTGAGACAAAACTTAAATTGTGCGGTCATGTCTTTACAAGTGAAATAAAACAAATCAGAATATATTTATTGCATAAAGTGAAATAAGTTACCAATGTGTACAATACTTGATATATAGCCGTGTGTACAATGTGACAATATCCAGTGCACTTATAGTATAAATAATTAACATACTACTAGAACCCAGCTGGGGTAAGTTCCTTCGTTTCATATCTCCACTTCCTTGTATCATAAATTGTTGTCTCAGTATCCATATCAAAATATTTGGTTATTCTTTCTTACAAGTGTTTTATATCATATTTTCATTGTTACAGTTCTTTATTTTACTCAATAAACTATATGGAAGACAGTCTATAAGTTTCATTTTTCTTCAACATCTACTATTTTGAATGCTCCGGTCGTAGGCTGATAGTTAGCTGATAGCCAAAGCCTACGTGCGTGACATCTGGCGCCCGAACTACCTATTTGAATCCTGTTCTATCGTAAAAGAAGACACACCAACTTCAAGATCCAGAAAGAAATAATTTTTCACTATTATAAAATTCTGTACATAATTATTAATAATTTTACCTGTCTAATCATTTATTCCACAGTTTTAGGTTTGACATTTTTATTTATTTATGGTTGTCATAACAAACAACAGTTGCTATGACAATCTAATCTCTGTGACAAATCTATCTCTGCTCTGACATAGACATAGATGTAGTATGTAAATAGACTACGTAAGTACCTGAATGCAATTTTTTTGAATATTTTTTTTGAATAGTTAAAATCAATTAACCAATTTATTTATTTATATATTACTCACACTTACAGACATTAACACGGTCGGTGCTGTGCCTGGTTGGTAACAAATGTTATCCTTGTAATTATCAGTACAGCAAAGGCCACTACAACACTTAGTTAGGCTATTGCATATATTTTCATAGGTCTTCGAGACCGACTATATGAATTATAGCAATAGCAACCAATATAAATATTACACTTCATATACAATATATATTTATTATTTATTATATAACTTACCTTAACTTATTATCTACTTAACTTTATCAAGATATCATGGATTATCATGGCATTTTTTCAAAATTCAAAAAACCCATTATGACGGTCACTGATTATTAGAATTCCTATTAGACAACATAATTCTCAAAATTCAAAAAACCCATTATGACGGTCACTGATTATTAGAATTCCTATTAGACAACATAATTCTCAAAATTCAAAAAACCCATTATGACGGTCACTGATTATTAGAATTCCTATTAGACAACATAATTCTCAAAATTCAAAAAACCCATTATGACGGTCACTGATTATTAGAATTACTATTAGACAACATAATTCTCAAAATTCAAAAAACCCATTATGTCGGTCACTGATTTATTAGAATTCCTATTAGACAACTTAATTTCTTTACTATTTTAATATTATAACTGTAAATACATTTGATTATCAATTTGAAACTATCATTGAAAATTTCAATTCTTAACTATTTTAATGTTAATATAATTAACTTTAATTTAATTAATTTAAAATATTTTATTCTTTTCACCACATCTTATTTTGGAACTCCATCATAACGTTTCACGTAATTTTATTGTATATTAATTATTATTTACCTCTTAGAGAGGTTATTAACTTCTACTTACATGCAATTATCTTTCAGTATAGAGCGGTAGGAATACTCTTTAAATAAGCCCCATTCCATGTCCAGTATTTTACACACATAACTTCAAATCTCTGAATAGTGCGGTACCAACACTTTAAATAAGCCTTGGGTAGTGCGGTACCAACACTTTAAATAAGCCTATGGTTATTTTAATTAGCATTAAAATGCTACAATTAATTATTACCCATTTAGTAATTACCAAATAGTAATTACTACTACCTACCTTATTTATTGTGCTAAACACAATTACCTAGTACTTTACCAGTACATTATTTTGTGCAGTGTGCACTTGTGTATAAACTATAATTATCATCCATCATATACCCTTAATGCAGCAGATGGTAACTGCCTAAATAAGCTTATACCAATTTATAGTTAGATTTCTTGAGCAGCTTTCTAATGAATATAAAGCGTCTCTTTTTGTGCAGCGTCTTAACTCCACAAATATGGAATTAAGACTGCAAAGTGATATGATGTATGAATGACGAATTTTGAATCTTTATGAATGGCGAAACTAACTATATGTATATAAACATTATAAATAACATTCCATCTCTAAATTAATCACTCACATAACCATTTTACTAACATTTTACTTTAAAAATATTGTCTTCCAACATCTTCCAACTTTTGATTTATTAATTTGAAATTATTTTACATTTACCAATTAAATTTTTACTTTTGCATCAATTAATTTAACATTTTCAAATACTTTTGTCTACTCAGAGATAGATTTGATTTAAACAATTGCCTTCTTTTATTAATACTTTCAATTGTTTTTTTAGTCACATCGTTATCAAGGGTTTTACCTTCACTAAATTATACCAAACATTATTTTATTTAGAAGATACATTAAAAAAATCTCTTCAAGATTTTTTTTACCACGGTGCACCGGGTATTGTAACGATGCGACCTCTCCTATTTCTATTATTGCTTCTGGTCACAAATCTTTATTCTAATTTTTAAATTTTCATATGATCAATTCTCGAATTCTAATTTTCAAATTTTTGAAATCTCATATGAAGAATGTCCATCAGACATTCAGTCTATTCGATCAGTTCTGAGACAAAACTTAAATTGTGCGGTCATGTCTTTACAAGTGAAATAAAACAAATCAGAATATATTTATTGCATAAAGTGAAATAAGTTACCAATGTGTACAATACTTGATATATAGCCGTGTGTACAATGTGACAATATCCAGTGCACTTATAGTATAAATAATTAACATACTACTAGAACCCAGCTGGGGTAAGTTCCTTCGTTTCATATCTCCACTTCCTTGTATCATAAATTGTTGTCTCAGTATCCATATCAAAATATTTGGTTATTCTTTCTTACAAGTGTTTTATATCATATTTTCATTGTTACAGTTCTTTATTTTACTCAATAAACTATATGGAAGACAGTCTATAAGTTTCATTTTTCTTCAACATCTACTATTTTGAATGCTCCGGTCGTAGGCTGATAGTTAGCTGATAGCCAAAGCCTACGTGCGTGACAAAGTTACCACCGGTTCAGAACTCAGCCTTCAACTGAGAAGAATCCGGCATTGTCGTCCAATATACTAATTTATACCAAACAAAAATC
Source organism: Achlya flavicornis (assembly GCA_947623365.1). NCBI lineage: Eukaryota > Metazoa > Arthropoda > Insecta > Lepidoptera > Drepanidae > Achlya > Achlya flavicornis. The sequence continues at coordinate 12,671,533 of OX392468.1, forward strand.
CGACCATTGAAAGTGGTTTTAATTCGACTTGCAAGATTCCACCCGAACAAACATAGTTACATACATTCATACATAAAAGCTTGTAAAAAAGCTTGTAAAATAGAATAATTTCTTAGTTTCTTTCGAGGTATTGAAACAGCACGTGTTCTGTATAATGACTTTGTTATTACTATGTAATTAGATATAATTTATGCAGATTATTTAATTATTGTCTCTTTAGTATAGAGTAAGAACTACATACTCACGCTCGTAGGCTAGACAATCATTGTATTACAATAGTTTGCCCGAGTTGGACTTGACTCCTGCGCAGCTAGTTTTAACCAACTCGTGCGTGACGTTACAAAAAATATTGTGATTTTCCTTCTTTGATAGAAAGAAAGAAAAAAAAAGAAATTTAAAAAATTTATTTCCACCAAAACCCAACGCACAAAATACAAATAGGTAAATAAAAAGGAATACAATAAAAAAAAATAGAAATAAGAAATAAAACTACAACAACATAAAATAATCTGTGCGTCGCGGAGCGCGCGGCGCGGAGTAGAAATAAGGCCCCGACTCAGTACCCATAAAGTTGTGGGAGCTACCCACAACACTGATATTCTGCCGGCACCTTGTAACGTGTGAGGAGTAGGAGGTGTGTGTGAGTCATGAACATCGGCTAGTAGGTACAAAAAATATAAAAAGAATATAATAAAAATGTTATATAAGAAAATGTATCATTTGATAATATTCCTTTTTTTATACTACCAAGGTAGCAAACAAGCATACGGCCCGCCTAATGGTAAGCGGTTACCGTAACCATAGACGCTTGCAACACTAGGGGTGCGCTATATCACTTGCGCTTCATATATATGTATAATGGCAACATAGTTATTTTTTTATTTACACTGAAAACCAGTCATCAGACAGGAATAACTTACTATGGTGAGACATATTGGTAAAACATTAGTAGTTGTTAAAATAATCGGTTTTTAATACCTATTGAATTGTAGATAAATTATAATATTGTAACAAAACAATGGCATGCGCCGGCGCAAGAATAGTCTGCGTCGCTTTGTTTTTCAGAGAGCAGCGACTGGAACTGCTGGAACGTAGTCACAGAGCTCTCTGCATAACCTTCGAATGTGATCTATTATTAGGCTATATCTTGATTAAACATTACAGAAGTTGTTAAAGACAATTATTGCGTGAACTGACGTGATTTCAGAACTATTTTTACATAAGATCAATATACTGGTTGAGTGTGTTCAATTGGCACGTGTTGCAGACAGGTTTTTCATGATTTTGCACTGATGTAAAGACATATTGTACAATTATGATTGATATTTGCACCCTAGTTCATGACTTATACTAACCATTAGTGAACATAAACAGCCGGGCTATTGCGTATCTTTAAGCAATTTATGCGTTATTTCATCCAATAACGCGCACGCGGTATGACACGACGATGACCATTCGTGGGCCCTAATTAGATCAAATTAATTAAGGGTGTTCGTTACGATTACCACCAAAGTTACGCGGTAGAGCTCCAGGTCAGCCTTGTGGTGCTTTAGGTATCTAACGGTAAACTAATGTAAAGATTTTAATATTTTTTTAGCTTAGGCCTACCATAAGCCTATCCAAAAAGTAGGATACTATAAGTACCTACTATAAGCTGGTAGGCAAAAATAATGAAATCGATCAATCGAATAGATCGAAGAAGCTTTCAAGCGAAACTTTATTAGACCGGTCTTGTAATGTTTCAAGTCAATCACTTCTATGTTTAGGTAATACTCATTTCAAGATCTTTTTTCGTGAGTTCAGTGAGTTCATTCATAAATTTAAAGAAATACGATCGCTGATTCGACATTTTGGGTTTAGTCCAAAATCCACCACTTCGACTTGACAGACTTGACACAAAATAAATGGTTACATGATTAATATCAAATAACAATTTTAGTTAAAGTGCCTTTTTTTTAATTCAGAAGATTTTTACGAAACATTTTTTGGATTATAAAATAGGTACTACTAAATTTTGTCATCAGAAACTGTTACCGCAGGGTCAATAATATGACTGTGTGCAAGATTCTGTACCTATATAAAATAACGTGGATAACGTGTCCAACGTACTTATGTAAAATTGGACCTCAGAAACAAGTAGCATACCTATAACCGGAGTCATTTTCAGAAATATTAATTAAGTAATAGATTAATTTAAAGATGCTTGAATATAATTTACCTTTACAGAAATAATCTGGAACCTTGTTGTTAAATCCTTTTTTACCTATTTTACCTTCACGCGGAGGCTGGAACAAAATTAATAAAAGCTTTTTAGATTAAAAATAGTGAGTGTCTGTGTCAAGTTCATGTCGCGCCGTGTCTGTAGCAGCTGTGGGCTGACGTCATCGTCTGCAAAAACACCTACAAATGTTGTTTTCTATCTGGATGACTTATTCATATTGGAAACGGTGTGAATGTGATCTTGAGTGGAAGCATTGGTAAAGATATCATATTATGTCATTTTAATATTTATTTATATATTTTTTCCAGTGATAAACACTGATATTAATATCTGATTATAGATTTGATTGCGGAATATAAATTGTTCATATTTGTATTTCGTTGATTAATGAATCTAAAAAATTCGATCAGTTTCGGACTTAAATAGCTACTAGGTATTTTTTTTTTTTTTTTTTTTTTTTACTGAGTACAGGCCTGTGATTGACCACAATCTCACTATGGTAAGTGATGATGTGGTCGAAGGTGGTAAGCACACAAAGCCTAGAAGGATACGTAACATCATTTTGATTAAAATTAAATAGTAGTTCAAAAATCAATCAAATCAAAATCAAAAATTATTTATTCAATTTAGGCCCTAATAAGGCTCTTATGAACGTTAACAAATGACTCTACACCGGTTCCAAATACAACTTGAAGTTACCAAATACAAATACAACTGAGAAGACTCCGGCAAGAAACTCAGCAAGTCTCGGGCTCCGTGAGGTTTAAAGCAAAGAAAGTAGGGTAGGGTAGGGTAGGGTAGGGTAGGGTAGGGTAGGGTAGGGTAGGGTAGGGTAGGGTAGAGTAGGGTAAGGTGGGGTAGGGTAGGGTAGCACCATAGAGTAGGGTAGCACCACGCGAACGAAGTCGCGCCGGGCAGCTAGTTTGACATAAAACATAGATGCATTATTATATTTACAAATAAAATCTACTGTTATTTTATGTACAAATGTGTGCCTAATAGTCGGCAACATAGCTAACCAGGAAAAATAAAAAAACTTAAAAAAGAGAAAATGATTGATGTACGCACAGCAGACGCAGACGCAGCGTCTATAGTAACTTAAAATTTTACACATAGTTTCCCTCAATAACGTAGCCATCCATTAACAAACGGTTATACGTATCTCAAGGAGGGTAGGTGAAACAGCGTGGCGGACATCTTACACCTATATGAATTCTGTCAATTTTACAAAATCAGTAGACATTAACACTTTTCACCAGTGTAGTGACAGAATAATCTATAGGCAATCGTAAATCAAGCCTAGTTTTTAACATCTTGAAGCGCCAGGCCAGCACACGGTTGGCAGCCATCGTTAATTCAGTCGTCTCTAGCTAGGGCGTTTGCGTTAGTACAGTGACTAAGCGAAAACAACTACACAAAATATTTGGAAAGTAGGAATAACACCGCCAAGTGTTAATTCATATTCCCAACGGGCGACATCACTGTGTTAATTGCTTGAGTGATTGAATGAGGTGATTGCTTGCAAAATTACATTTCACCTTCGGATGGAGTTAAGGTTTGCTTGATTAAGTCTTGCCTTTCCTATTTAAATTATAATTTGTGACCAGATTTATCTCCCCTGTTCTCCCTCTTTCGTAAATCCTTTCTTAGTGCATCTCTAGTAGGGATTGCAAAATCCGTTTTTTTTTTTAAATCCGTATTCAAAGATTATCATCACATAAATCCGGATTATCCGGGTTATTCGAATTTTGGTGTTTTTTTTTGCAATCTTTTGTAATTTTAAATTGTACGCGTAGTTTTATGCTAAATTTTTAGTAGTTTGAAGAGAGGTATTCTATTTTATTGTTTTTCCAAAAAAGTCCCTAGATTGTAAGAGTCAGGAAATACAGTCACCGGCTCCCTGGCTGTCCGCATTGTAATTGAGGATGCAAAACCATGTGTCTCTATTTTCGGTATGTCAACAACGTACAGGTGAACAATTTTCCGGCGTCTTGTGGTTCCGAGTAAAAATGGGGATAGTGTTTGGAATAAGGTAGAAAAATTCCTGCACACACTCTCCAAAATATATCCTGTAGAAAACCGATAACGCCATCGAAGCCTCGACCATCGAAGAAAGGTTTCTTCGATGGTCGAGGCTCGTGAGAGCCGAGCGGTGTATGTGTGTGAGCGGTGTGTGATTTCAGAGTAATACTGACCTAAATCTACTGGATATTCAATGAAAAATGTTAGTTAAACATCAACTATTATCAATTATTATTAATATTCGAAAAAACCGGATTTTATTCTCAATATTCGGATTTAATAATAATAGGCCCTAACATCTGGATTTTTCAGTTATTTTCGAATTTCGAAGTATCCGGAATGCAATCCCTAATCTCTAGTCTAGGGTACTCAAGGAATATTTCCTCCTAAGTCTTGGGCCTAGAGATTTGCATCGTTCATTGTTGGAGATCAACCTTTTTTCAGTTCAAGTTTAAATCCTAACTAATATTATAAATGCGAAAGTGAACTACTCAACGGATCATCATGAAATTTGGAATGCATGTAGCCTATGGTATGGAGAAGGACATAGGCAACTTTTTATCCCGGGAACGCGAGTGAAACTGCGGGGGACAGCTAGTTCCTTATAAATGCTTTAATCAATTCTATTTTTTATATATTATATTTCTCTACATGTAGATAGGACTAGTTGGTACAATAGTTGCTTTTTAGGATTTTATTAATATGTTTAACAAATTCTTTATTATCAATGAAATCGTGATGCTTTAAAAGTTTAAACAGACTTAATGCTAATTTTAAATCGTCACAGCTTGATACCTACCTCATGGACTTTTATAAAATAAAAACATCTTTGCATGAGAGAGTGATAGGTTTAATTAGCGTAGACTGTACATCAGGTACCTACTCGTTGTACATATATAGAAAATGGAGCGAGGCTGCATCCAAAATACACTTTATGTTTTGACACTAAAATATACTAAAACATTTTCAGTGACCCAAACTTACATGAATTTAATACGCCAATATTCAGGTTTACAACTGTAATAAAAACGCTCATCTTTCTTAATTGAGTGTTATCGAACGATATTTTATGATCAATATACCTAATACCTAGGTATACATGTTGGTTTATGTAATTCGGATACACGTAAAGTTTGTTAACCTGCTAACGTTAATAATAGGTAGGTACCAGATTATAACCCCTCATTTTATATTGGCACACTTATACACGGCTATAAATACTCACAACGGGCTATCTACACAACCAATCAATGTGCGAGAATAGATTTTCCTTACGCACACGTGTGCTTCTAAAGTTTTATTTCTTGTAGGTAAACAAACATTCTATTAATCTAACATACGTGCTGTCGATAATGTTTGATTACTCAAATTTACTTTCCAATTTCTCAGGTTGCTGTGCTATGACACATTATTCAAGTACCTAACTCAGAATTTATCGAGATGAGGTAACAAATTTTTATGAATGTCAAATAATGAGACAATGGCCGTGATATTGATAAAAATAAGTATCTAATCGTATCGGCCCACTGCCGATGACATGCTGCGCTGCAGCGCCGCGCCGGGGCAAGGTCGGTTTTTTGTGCGTCTATCAAGTATGGGTGTCAGTTGATTCACTTTTGATCATTACTCATCGTGCCATATGAACCATTTGAAAATGTTAAATCGATACTTCTGATTTTAACTTTTACTCTTACCTACGACCAAAGGTTAAACTTAAATCGCAGGAGAAACGTGCGATTAATTATGATAATCGATCAAACAAATAAATATGTCTAAATTTAAATCAAAGAAGAACTTGTTCGAATGTTAAATATTTTGGTGCGTCCATGCTTGGCGAACGGAGCGCGGGCCGAGCCACGAACGAGCACACTGCGAGCACGATTTGCGTAGCGTGAACGGGCTTGCGAGACTCGTACGAGCATTCGTAGCGTGCTCGACTGCGCTCCGCTCGATTGCCAGTTTTTTCACGAACACAGGGATTCGCATCGCGCTCGTTGAAGGCTCGTTAAGTTCGTCCACTTGAAATCGCGAGCAACGAACGAATCCTGTTCGTTCGAGTCTCGGCTCGTGCTCGCTTCGCGTAGCATAGACGCACCATTTCACTTCGTATTAAATAAGACTGATTGAAGCCTATGACCATATGACGCAAAGATACTGGCTGCTGAGTTGTGCGTTATCCGCAGTGAAAGTGGTTCGACCGGCGCCCGCGCCGGCGCGATCGCCTCCACTCGGGTAGTGGTCACTAATGCCCTTCACTGCTATTCCAAAAGTCATTATGTTATCTGTCGGAAGAAATATATTATCTAAAGGTCAGTTTTCGTTTCCCAAAATTTTACTTTCTACACGTCGCGAGAAGAAGGTAAACAATGTATTTTACTGAAATATGCTTTATCAATATAACGATAAGGAGATTATAGCTGACATCATACCTACAGTCATGCATGTTTCGATTGTATGCAAAACTATTATTTCTGCATTGGCCGCTATCTGAAACACAAAGAACGCAGATCTTATACCTACAAACATTCCATTAAGTTACAAATGAAACAATTGGAGCATTTTGGTCTTTAATTCTTACACGCAGATTCTAATTTCAAAAAGCAATAGGTATTTGGCATTATAATAAAGCAGACAGCAATACTAATTTCTAAGTTATGGCTAGCCTATGGAATACCGTGACCATTTGCAAGCTACGAGTACGCCCTGAGGTTGATGTTTCATACTCAATTATTTAAAGTATTTACTGAGGAGGGAATTTTATAATATCTTTCTTAAAAGTATGCATATAAGTAGCTTTCTTGGTACTTGTACTGTTTATTATTTTAATAATCTATATGTTCTTCGTATGTTTGCCATCAGTCAATCATCGGACATGTATTTGATGAATGATGCTATTACCGGCAGAATAGGGGTAGTACGGAATCGATTGAGATTAAAATTTATTGCTTTAATGCTTTCATATGATAAAATATACAATATACTTCAAGAGGTGCTAGAAAAGCACAGCAAGGTTCTCGAACATGATTAATGTTTAATATCAAAGAAAAACCGGCTATAATACTGTTACGTGACTCACAGGGCTGTTTTCATAGTTATTCGTCATGTCATTACAATAGATACAAGAAAAAAGGAAAAGGGAAACGAATAAAAAATCATCCATATGTGTTTTACAATTTATTTACCTTAAAACTTAAGGCCTTGTAAGTGATGACGTGGTGTCGTGGTCGAAGGGAACTGGCTATTATATGTGCATTTGCCGGAACCCACCCATAGGTTCTTGGCGATATAATAAAGTGCCCTACCAGCACCCTTGGGTTTTAAATTTATCTATCTATACATAAAGATATATATTATATCTATCATAGAGTTAGTAAGCTGAAGTGGCAATGGGCGGGCCACATCGCTCGAAGAGCCGATAACCGCTGGGGAAGAAAGGTTCTCGAGTGGCGACCACGTACTGGAAAGCGCCGAGCGGGACGACCAGGTGGACTGACGACCTGGTCAGAGTCGCTGGGCGCCACTGGATGCAAGCGGCCCATAACCGTTCGAAGTGGAAGTCAATGTGGGAGGCCTATGTTCAGCAGTGGACATCCATCATCATCATATCAGCCTATGGATGCTAAACCTATCATATCAGCTAAGACATTAAGATTCAATCAGTTAAGACAAGTCTTATAGGTGTAGATACACATATAAGACTTGTCTTAACTGATTGACAATCAAACAAAAAGTAGTAAGTATATGTATTATATCAGTTATCTGGTTTCCATAGTACAAGCTCTGCTTAGTTTGGGATCAGATGACCGTGTGTGAGGAATGTCCCAGGATATTTTATTTTATTTTATTGTCTTATCAATCAACCTACTGCCTAAATAGTTGGTGTTTGAAATTTGAAACTTAGCATACAGGTTCCAGATTTTCAAAATTTTACCCCTAGGGGTGAAACCGTAGTGCGAAAAGTAAATTTATAAATAACTTTACGACATTGATATAAAATGTGTTTTTCGTTACTTAAAATATTGATAAGTCACGATAGTCGTAAGTCAATGAGTGATGACCTGACAGATGATGAAACGATGGAAGGCCCTGTCATGTCAATAATATTAAAATTTATTGATAAATTGTACGTACACCTATACTTGATAAGGGAAAGTGATAATACGTATGATAAAAACTAACTGATCTAATCTCAGCTTAGTGCCTGAATCACTGCACTTGGAACAATATAGTGGGTAACATGATAGATAAATATCTAAAACACATACCCCCTTATTAATTTATAAGTGTTAGTCAGTCTTGTAACACCCAGGTATTAAGATAGCCCCAGCCCTTTTTGTTTATATGACATTAGAATGTGACGGATATATTTAAAACCTAGGTAGGTATATAAATACTATAAATAGGGGGATAATGTTCTTGCAATTGATATTATTATGTGTATGAGCAATGTAATCACATTACATTCTAGTCTTTGTGTTTACTACCTTCGGCTGCGTCATCACTAACGATGGTGAGATTGCAGACAAACACAAGCTTATCCGAAGCAGAGTCTTTCTCTGATTATAAAAAAAAACAAAACAAACTTAATATTTTGGCGAGTAGTGTATGTTATATATAGTTATCATTTATTTTCAATAAAAAAAAAAGTAATTACAGATTATTGAACCATTTCAAAACCTTTTCCAATGCGGTGATTAGATAGAATCATCTTAAATAGTAATAAAGAAAGTAGATGAAGTCATAAAATTATTTATTTATATTTTTCACAACTGTCCCTCGTGCATATTTACAATATAATTAAATCAAAGAACCGGTTAATCCATAGAATCGATGATTGCTTTATATTTTGGTCTGAATACCTAGCGGCAACCATAGTTATTGATGGGGTTCCGTACCCGAAGGGTGACAAACGAGACCCAATTACTAAGACTCCGCTGTCCGTCCGTCCGTCCGTCTGTCTGTCAGTGGGCTGTATCTCATGAATGGTAATAGGAAGACATTTGAAATTTTCAGAATATATATTACTATATGATTAGCTATAACAAAAAATAATAAAAATGAAATTAAATTAAAGGGGGCGCCCATACAAGAAACGTTTTTGTTGAACGTTTTTTTTTTCATAACAAAGTTGCTTTTGTTAATATTGTACGGAACCCCCCGTGTGCGAGTCCGACACGCACTTAGCCGGTTTTTTTGTTGTGGTTTTGCGCAACATATGGCAGAAATAAAGGTGTGAGGAAACCCACAGCGATATTTCTGGAATTAACAAGTGTTTCGTAAAGTTACAATTTAGTTTAATAATAAAAATGGGTTAGCGGCCTTCTAACCTAAATAGTAACTGTTGCACCAATATCGTATCTTGTATTAGAACACCCTATTTCTATCCGGTTTAATAAATGACTTCGCGTCGGTCTATACGATCCCTCGTTACAGAAAAAGCATTTTTTAGTCACGTAAAAAGTGTTCCTAATTTCTCATGCATTATGTTAGTCGGGATTCGGGTCTATCCATCGGTTTAGAAGAGAACTTACACTTTAATAATATGTATATCGAGTCTTGCTGCCTCTACAGGTCAAAATACCGAATGAGTATCCTTAGGAAAATGGATAGAATTAAATTGGACTAATAACTGTATTTATTTAACTTTCCAATTGAGTTTACATATTTGATAAGATGTGAATATGTTTAGGTCCCTCAAGTTAGCGTGCGGTGTATCGATACTAGTTGTATTCATACTCATGCGTGTAAATGTTAGCAATACGAGTAAGATATCTCATGAAGAATACAATTTACGATTGGTTTCTAATTTATCGTTCAAAGAAAATGGGTCATACGAGAGAGAGCTCACCAGGAGATATTTTCCTAAGGTTTATTGTTATTGACTTATCCACAGTCTCTTTTGACGTCTTTATCCCAACTGACGTGAATCTTTGTATAAATTTGTGATTTATCAATTTAATTAGCTGCTCATTAAGCTGTATGAATGTTGACATTATTGATGCAGCGACAGTTGCGACGAGCGTAACTGGCTGGCACGTGTTCATTACTTTTGAAACAATATTCTCTGTTTGCGATGACCATTGTAGTTCATTGTATAACCGCAAAAGGTCAACAGTATTACATAAAAGCATTAAATAATATTGTTAATTTGTACTTCTATCGATGCATCATAAAAACATTGAATCTCCTAAAGATTATGCCGCAAATAAATACTTTATAATAATAGAGTTAGGCCTTGAATCATGCCAAGTTTCAATAGCTGTGCAATTAAGAGTTTTTGCCACCTAGGCCTATAGGGGTGGTTGTGACCTATTACTAGCTACCCCTTGCGTTCAGTGTACCCAATTAACTAATGTACCTACTCTTGCTCGTTATTGAAGGCTTCGTCATTTACATAAAGGTCGACGACTTGCACTTTACGGCTTAAAGTATCAATTTGAATTAGTTACTGTAAACGAAAGTACTAAGCTATTAAATTACATTAAACGTAATCTTCTCTCAAAGTGTATTTTAAGGGTGCATTTGAAGTTTATACTCAAAATTAGGCAGGTTGATAATTTTAAGCGAAGCACTATCTGAAATGACTTCAAGGTGATGGAAATTTTGTTGTTTAATGGAAGGTCTTTCTTCAGCGGGAGACATTGAATCTTTATTTAAAAATATAACACTTTTACATGATACAACGATTCGTAAATAGGTGGTGTGTCATAATCATAAACGAGTTGACTCAAGGCACTGCGGAGAAAATATATATGAAACTTATTCCTTGGAAACAATAAAGAAAATTTATCAGAACTCATATCTCATGATAAGGTTTTACAAAGTAAGTGCTAAATTCTATAAACTAGAATAGTAGAACTTGAAATCACAGAAGCGTTTTATAAAACCTACTTTCCGTATTTCAGGTTCATTAACCGATTGTTCTATACTTTTTAGGTCAGCCATTTAAGAATACATTAGCAAACGAATCTAAATGTTATCTGTATGTTTATTTGAAAGTACGCATTCTAGGAATAGCTATAATGGTAAAATGTTCAATATAAAAATATAAGGTTAATTTTAAAAGTTACTTTAATAAACCTTCATTTCTTGCATTTCCAAACAATAATCACGCATGAAAGGAAGAAGTTTTATAAATAAAGAGCTACAAAGTTTAATTTACAATAAAAGTAAAATAAAAAAGACACAAATACTAATTGCCAATATTAGTCAGAATTACCTTTTGCAATCTATATATGGCAGAAAGGTACGATGGTCGCGTTATATTAAAATTAAACAAAATTGGTAAAACCTATAAGACATGCTAATTCAGGAACTAAACGTTTAAACTAGTCCAAAATATTTACATTTATCTTTATTCAAAGGATTATCTAATATTTTTCCATTGTTTGAATTATTACAACAATTTGGTAGTGGTGACTCACACCTATTGAAAGATAGAGAAAAGCAGTAAGTGTTAGTTGTGAGTGCGGATTGGTTGCATGTAAGTAATTTATACCTCGCTTTGTTTATGTGCCGTGAACGGTTTGCTATCGTTTACCTACATTCAAGTATGGTGAATTATTTACATACATACAACTCATACAACCCAAATGTAAGCGGGAATCTCCGAGTTTGACTCACCAATACGGAATATCATTCTTGGAATTGTTTTCGCGCCACTTGTAGATTCTATTCGATGATAAAATTCCTCAAGTTACGAAATTTTGTGTTTATACCTATAAGAATTCAAAGAACTTGAACAGAAAACAAATCAATTGCGATAATGTTATGAAAAATTAGAAAAAAATGCCTGAAACATTTTTAAATGTTCATAGAAATGCAGTGAATAAAAATAATTTGGTGGAAGAAGTTTTAATAATAATGAAGTGTTAATACTTTTATAGGTAAATAGGAAAGAGATACAGATATTTTTTTATATTTCGAGACAAGAAGAAGATCAATAATAATATAATAATAAATCATTTCTCCCATCACATATTACATTAGGTACCTGATAATATGGTATTAAAACATGAATTTGTCTTGTTGCAGGTACCGGCACGTTTGGTCGAGTGTGCTTGTGTCGTGACAAAGCAGCAGACGAATATCTAGCGATGAAGATCTTATCCATGGCTGATGTTATTCGTCTAAAACAAGTAGATCACGTCATGAACGAGAAGAATATACTCGCAGAAATCAATCATCCTTTCATAGTCAATTTGTGAGTATAATACGTGACAGTAATTATTTTGCTTGGTGTTAATCCAACACGTCGAAATCGACTCGATTATTCCAAAAGGGTATCATTTATTTTAGTGGGATCATAACAACTATGTTTACCATTAAACACTGACATTTAATTAAACCTGCATGGGTGCATTGACGCACGTCAATTAAGGGTGAAACAGAAGTCGGCATTTAGCCAATTTTATAACATGCTTCTGTTTTGAGTGCACATTACGTTCCGCCTCCCGTGGCCATTGCAGTAACAATAGTGGCAAAATTGTAAGATAGTTTAAAAACAACAGCAAAATTAGCTATACCTACTAATGGTAAAGATAATATGATTTCCTTACTATTTATAAAAGGATTTTGTACGTCTACTTGACCTGAACTAAAAATTTTGTTTGTTTTTGAAATCCTCAAAACATCCTTTTTCCGTATTGGCATTGGTTAACCTGGTCACCCGTTTATGTTGAGCGTCCCTTTTATATGACACCTGTGACGAGCCTGATAGGATCAAGAGAAATTATAGCCGCTTGTAATATCGTCAAGAGGCCCGACGATTCAGACACATTTAGAAGCACTATCTTTCATTTTTATCAGACATGATGATCTATCGAATATATATTAATTTGAATTGTTTTTTTATTTTGGTTCTAATTTATATATTCAACGCTGGAAATTATCTTCTATTTAACGGTGAAGATCGAGTTGGCAAGCTTCTCAATGACTGCAATTATTAGCTCAACAGATGCTAATCTATAGGTTGTCATTAATTTAGAGTTGTACTAATACCGTTCCCTTGAACTTGCCCTTGGTATTATCGGTAATAGGATGATTGATGACGAGATTGATATTTTGCAGGCGGTGGTGGACGCACGACGACTCCTGCATCTACATGCTGTTCGACTACGTGTGTGGCGGAGAACTCTTCTCGTACTTGAGGAATGCTGGCCGGTTCAGCAATAGCATCGGTAACTATTACAATTTCATGTTTATTGCATTTTATAATCAGTACTCAAACTCAAATTAACATCTTGTACCCGCGTGTAGAAGCATGATGATGAGATACATATCAAAATAGAACTGTGATTTCTATGGCTTTGATGACTGTATGATGAGTTTTTCAAAAATCAGTTATATTTTTACTTATTGATCGATGTAAATAAATAAACTGGAGCGGGATAAATAAATAAAGAGTTGGAGAGATGCCAACTCATCGCAGGCTGGCGAGCCGTGCCGCGCTCGTACGAGTCGTGCGCACGATCATCTGCACAAGCGATGCGCGGGCTCTGCGCGCCGCGGTAATCACCCACGATGTCCACTTTTCAAACGTTTTTTATCACATTAACATTACTAAGAGGCACATGTTTAATTTCACCGTTATAATCTTTGCATTAAAGAGTGATTTTGTTTGGTCTAGGAAGTTCCTTGGCTTATTTTAGAGAACCGTATGACAACAACATGAATGAGAACTAACGATAAATTATCCTTTTAAATGAAAACGCGACAGATGTTTTCCACTTTTATACGCCAAGACCAAAACAATGAAATACTCAATAAAATACAAAAACTGCATCATTTATTATTACGGTTTACGTTTTACCATTGGTGTTTGAAGTGATTAGAGTGAGATATCATAATATTTATAATACAGATAATCAATTAAGTAAAAGTGTTATTCAATTAATTACGTTAATTGTGACGTGATAGTGAGAACGTTGTGCCAATTTCAGTAAGTAAATATCGTAGATACGCTCTAGATAACACTCGTGTGTATTTGGCATCAAGATTGCCTTGTACGTATTATTAATATTAATTGGCGCCATTAAATATAAATATAACAACACGAAAAGCATTAATCTGTGATCTTTAAATACCTAGTTGGATACTAAACACATTATTATCAATTATAGTCTGATTTCCCACCGCCCATGGCGAGGTCAATAATTTTCAATTTTCTCTATAGAGCTATGGAAGGCCACTAACTTAATAACTGTATTTATAAAATATATACAATTGAAATAAACACAAGTTAAAATCATAAATCGACCAATCAACGCCTGATAAACAAGTCAAAACTTTGAAAGCAGCAATCGATTGAATAGGTAGTGACAAAATATTAAAGAAAATGTTTAAATAAAATTTGTACAAATGACCGATTCGTATTTCTGGAGAAAAGACAAGACAGAAATAGGGGATCATGTGGGTTCAGTGACGTGAACGAGCCAGTAACTGTCGAGGACGGGGTTTCGCTTCGATTACACACTGAATAATTGCTACGCTTTTGGTTCGCGGTGATGTTTTTTTGTCCGAATATCACACCATATATCACAGTTTCTGTGATATAGCACTGACTTTATGCTGGCTACAAATGCCGACCGTAAAAATGTGTCTGCGATCAGCCGACTCTCGCGCCAGACAACGTGACGCCCGCGCTTGCGCCTGCGCGGCCACTTCGCATGCTCCCGTTACGATTCCCTCTCGTAGTAGGTTAGTACAGACAGCTGTACCACAGTCTAATAACCATACAGTCGGTCGACGAAGCCGTCTAGACAGGGCAATCGTGCGGGGTGTGAGGGACGAGACGCGGGAAAGCCGTTACCGACCTGCGAACAAAATTATGTTAGTAGCTCGGTAAACAGCATTCAGGGCTAACGCGTGTTTGTGTCTGTAATTATTTTATTTAAAATGGTGCAAACGACGTGTGCTGTGAGAGACTGCAAGTCTTCATCCTATTTAAATAAAGATCTGCGGTTTCATCAGCTTCCACACACAGACGAAAGGTAAATAAATCATGGTTTGTTATCGTAGAGTGCATACAATAATAATTTTATATTTGTCATGTCGTGTCACGTTAATAACGCCAACAAAATGGCCGAATGGCGGACGGTAAAAAATATGTAATAGGTACACAGGTATAGGTAACAGGCACAGGGCATGAGTGTTTGTTTTTTTTTTTTTTTTTCAATAGGTCTGATGATGGAGTAGGAGGGTAAGCACTGGAACTCCATAGTGGAACATCGTATCCTAGCCGTGTTTGGGTTTGTTGGAATTGTCGTGAGATGAACTTTGACCATGTATGGTTTTCAGGGTCTGATGATGGAGTAGGAGGGTAAGCACTGGAACTCCATAGCGGAACTTCGTATCCTAGCCGTGTTTGGGGTTGTTGGAATGGTCGTGAGATGAACTTTGACCATGTATGGTTTCCAGGGTCTGATGATGGAGTAGGAGGGTAAGCACTGGAACGCCATAGCGGAACTTCGTATCCTAACCGTGTTTGGGGTTGTTGGAATGGTCGTGAGATGAACTTTGACCATGTATGGTTTCCAGGGTCTGATGATGGAGTAGGAGGGTAAGCACTGGAACTCCATAGCAGAACTTCGTATCCTAGCCGTGTCTGGGGTTGTTGGAATGATCGTGAGATGAATTTTGACCATGTATGATTTCAGGGTCTGATGATGGAGTAGGAGGGTAAGCACTAGAACTCCATAGTCGAACATCGTATTCTAGCCATGTTTGGGGTTGTTGGAATTGTCGTGAGATGAACTTTGACCATGTATGGTTTTCAGGGTCTGATGATGGAGTAGTTATTATAATATTGTTTAAAATATAATAATGCTAACAATGTTTTATTGTTATCTGCAATAAATAAATAATTTTGTAAATATTGTTTACTTGTGACAACCCTGGCCGTCGCGATACTGTCTAGACGTTGTCGGCATTTTTCACAAGATCAAAGGCGTCGGACGACTGTATGGTTATTAGACTGTGGCTGTACTGTACACCTGTAAGAGTTCATTGTCTAAATATAATCATTTAATTACGAGCGAAAACTGATTCAGGTAGGTTATTAAAGCACTTTTGTTTTAGATTTCCAAATTACTGCAATAATTCATGTAGCTATGGTAAATTTACTTTATTTACTTTACTTTAATTTATTTTTTCAAATTCCTCTATTTGTAGAGGAATTTGAAAAAATAAATTCACGGAAAATCTAAAAAAGAATGAAACTCTATTCTTAATTAAACAGGTTTATAAAAACATGAACAGATGAATGAGAATACATAGACGTAGTGCAATGCTTAAAATTCATAACATTTCTTATACATGAACATACATATATATATATATTCATCGGTCAAGATTTTATAGTAAATGCCCATGTCGTGATAGACCACCAGTGGATGGCCAAGTGAAGCACTTGTGCCGGAGTGCATCACGTGCAAGCTTGTAATAGATGCTATCAAGAAGAGAGCACTTCCGAGCGACAGCAGCAGTACGACGGCTGTCGAATGATAATCGAAACAAATTAAAATAACAAATCTACAAAGAATACTTAACTAGTTACTTCTTCATAATTTTGGGTTTGGGTTACTAAATGACGTACGTCCTGGTTCACTTTACGGTGAAATGTGTGAAGGAAGAGAGAGTTATATCTTTATTTACTTCAGAATTTAGAATAGTGGATATTATTTATAGTCTAAGTTGACTGTCCTTGTTAGGGTTGTTCGGTCGGGGTTCAGCGCGTCTTTGGTCATAGAGTGATGTCACCCGACGTTGGTGATGGGTACCATACTTGAGGAAGTATCGTGTGGCGCCACATCACCCACAGCTAAGCCGTTGACCTTAAAATATGTCACTTGTCTTATACTTCTCTGAAAGAACCACAAGTGAAGTTATAGGTACAGACTCTATTTTGTTATCTACAATAGTGCGCAATGTTTTCGCCTAGGGTGAAGGAAAATCCTATATTAGAAATGACAATAACATGTTTTGTTGCAACAGACGTCGTATTTTGTGAAATAATTTCCTTTCCAAACTTATCTCTGTGTGTTGTTTTAAAGTCTGTCGTGGATTAAACGTAGCGAATAGACGACAGAGCATATCTGAGAGAGATGAAGAGACAAGTGGCGGCGGCGCCGGCGGCACCCGGCACTAATAATACCTACAACAGAAAGCTTACCGCAAGTGACGCCCGGCTCGGCTCATCCAGCGCTGGCATTGACTTTACGAATACAAAAATAAACGTGATACCTCTAATCCTGTATGAAATGCTAGCATTTTTGTTAGATTATGACGTAACCTCTAACTTAACACTATAGTTGTGACTATTGAATTTTATAGAAAATTAATGCCTTATAGAATCAAGCCTATCCATAATACTATTAAAATTCTTAAGCATACTCAAAGCAGGTTCTATTTGTATTGTTTATTGATATTAGCATGCTTGCATTGCGTCTGGAATGGAAGTTAGGTACTAGGAATTTGTTCTACCGTTATACCATTATTTTCTTTTTAAAACTACTATTATTAAAATGAAAATAGAGCATCGTGCAGTTTGTTTCACAGTCGAACAAAATCATAAAAGACTTGTCATCTTGTTTTTCACACCAAATTATCGTAAACGTTATCTTGCACTTTGTCATAATCGTTATAATAATAAAATATATTCTATTATAGATTCGATTCTCATTTAGACAAGGATAAATTGAAAGTCCAAGAGTAATTTAGATAATTTAGAAGAATTCACTTGACATACAGCACACAATTGTTAGCAAAGTACGTGTATGGTATGGCATAGGTTTGAGTTTTACAACAGCTGCCGTGTGCAAAACTTATTCTGGGCATAGTCGTTATAGTAAGTATACAATATTCCTACCATCAATTCATTTTAGCCCATACATTCGTTTGCATGTTAAATACTACCTGTCCAACTTTGACTGCATATCAGTAGGTAATCATATATATCAGCCGATAAATAATATGCTCAACCGCTGAAAAGGTTTCAAGAAAAGGATAAATGTATATGCCTTCAGAGAAGGGTAAATATTGAATAATCTCAAAACGATTGAATTCTTCGTAACTCAAAAGAAAGCCAAAAAATACTAACATAAATACATAATATGCTCATTTAAATTAGTCTGGATTTTCTATCTTGATACTAGAAATTTTCGACATTTTATGCATCTGCATAAAATGTTAATTTTATATCGAAACATTGTGTTGCATTTTATATATTTATGCGGTTAATATTATAAATCAACTTCTAAACTGCAAACTTTCCCCGAATTTTAATTTATTGGCCAGTCTGCACCGTCGCTACCGAACAGGTTCAATGACTAGGTAAACATATCCTTGCTGGATATCTTGTAGACTCTTCTCAGTTATAATCTAACATTCGAATCTTCCATTCGACCTTCATAAGTCCCTCCTAGGGAATAAATAAGGCTTTGATTTTGAATAATCAAGAGGACGAATATAAAATATCGCAAAATGCGCGTTAACATAGAAGATATCGTCTCAAATCGATCGTAAACAATAGAAAGCGCTGCAGTTTATGATTATTACTTGAAGAAACATATTTAAAGCTCTTTGATATTCATGTTATATCCATGTGAAACTGTGAAAGTCTCTAAAGGCAAGTAAGTATTATTATGGCTGTTAGCAACGACCTAAAAATGGTGATGTTCCTGCCACCAAAAACTTTCGCGGGACTATTATTATTGACTGTAATTGAGGGTATTTATTTCAATTTATATGCAGTTTCCCTTACAACAATATGTTGAATACATATGTATGTGTTTCTACTTTATACAATCTCGTAATTTATTTTCAAAGATTATGTTTTGTTTGTATTTTTTTTGATGTTTTTTTTAGGTCTTGCCCCTTATAGCTCTGTAGCTCAAGTGCTCAACCTTACTTATTTTTAGTGCTGTACCACCAGAAATACAATCTCTTTAGTTTCTAAGTGCGACTTGCGCCAACTATTTACGTAAATCTAGAATGTAGGGTACAGTCAAATTTTGTTTGTGACAATATAATATTACATTTCTGGCACCAGTCGAGCGGTCTTAAAATCTCTTATAAGCATTTCCTCCCTATTTTCTGTCATGAATATTGTGCGATCATACGATTTACAGATAAATCAATAAAAAAAAATGTAATAACCGACCAAGAGTCTGAGTCTAACTAGCGTTTTGTTTATTGTTCTATTTTTCCTGTATATATCTACATCATTTCAGAATTTTGGCTTTGGTATTTTCGGAGATAAGACGCCACCCCTCTTGGATGGTATTTTTTTGGTATATAAAATTATGTCGAATGTTCATATTCCGCCAATGCCAATGTTGTTGGGAGCACAGTACCCCAAGTGTAAAGAATTGACGTTAATAAAGGCTTACTATTTCGTTTGCGTTAACTATAAATTTGTATGGGAGAAGTTAGTACCATGAGTATTCCGCTAGAAGCGCTGTGCCAATTCCTATAGAGAAGTGTCGTAAACGCAAACTAATTAGTAAGCGTTTACAAACATCAATTCATTACACTCGGGGTACTGTTCTCGAAGTTGTAGACGAGTATGTTTACCTAGGACAACTTGTCCAACTAGGTAGGTCAAACTTCGACAAAGAGGTCAATAGAATAATCCAACTCGGCTGGGCAGCGTTCGGGAAGCTACGGCATATCTTCACGTCCAGAATACCTCAGAGTCTGAAGACAAAGGTCTTCAATCAGTGCGTGTTACCAGTGATGACATACGGAACAGAGACGTGGTCTTTTACTGCTGGCCACATAAATAAGCTCAGAGTCACTCAGCGAGCTATGGAACGAGCTATGCTCGGAATTTCTCTGCGTGACAGGGTCCGAAATAAGGACATTCGTAGGAGAACGAAAACGACGGACATAGCTCGTAGAGTTAGTAAGCTGAAGTGGCAATGGGCGGGCAACATCGCTCGAAGAGCCAATCACGGGAGCCAATAACCGCTGGGGAAGAAAGGTTCTCGATTGGCGACCACGTACTGGAAAGCGCCAAGCGGGACGCCCTCCCACCAGGTGGACCGACGACCTGGTCAGAGTCCCTGGGCTCTGCTAGATGCAAGCGGCCCAAAACCATTCGAAGTGGAAGTCAATGGGGGAGGCCTATGTTTAGCAGTGGACATCCATAGGCTGATATGATGATGATGATGATTTCGGCTCCTTTTGCAATGAAACTATAAATATATATTTTCAATATTTCATTTGGTTAAGATTGGGTAAGCAATATTGGCATCAGTGGTTGCTGAAATATGTCGCTGTGACAGACGGACAGACGGACGGAGTGGTAGAATAAGGGTTCCTTTTTACCTTTTTAGCGCCGATCCCACAGAGAGAGTTCTAGAGTTCTGCGTTCAGAGTTCTGCATTCCGTGTTGACTATTGCGCACATAGCAAGCAGTCTAGAGTTCTAGAGTTCTGCAATATTCGCTACTGATCACACATCATACACTTTTTTTACCTTCAAAGGCAGAACGCAGAACTCTAGAAATCTTCTCTGTGGGATCGGCGCCTTTAGGTTCGGAAATCATAAAACTTGAAGAAAGTTTATAATTCTTGATGACACGCACATCTCAATTCTCTTTTCCTTATTTTACAGGTAACTTCTACGCTGCAGAAATTATATCAGCTTTAGAATACCTCCATGCCCGAAACATCGTGTACCGGGACTTGAAGCCCGAGAACTTACTCCTGGCTAAGGATGGACATATGAAGATCACAGACTTCGGATTCGCAAAGAAGTTAACAGATCGTACTTGGACCTTATGTGGTACACCAGAGTACCTAGCACCAGAAATTATACAAAGCAAAGGACATAATAAGGCTGTCGATTGGTGGGCATTAGGTAAGAAACCAGAAATTTTAAATATCCTAATATTTTCAAGGAGGCAGAAGGTAGGGGTAGGTAGTAGGGGACTAAGGGATTTCTCACGTCCAAAGGACTTCTTTTTGTGTGGCTTCTATTTCCAATGTAAAATTAAGAAAATTAGCTTTGTATTTTGGACATGTCCTAATATTTAAGAGTTGAGCTCTTAGGCCCTATATTATGCACGAGATCAAAAAAATCAAACACCTATACCATTGGTGCAGGTTCCAAATTCATTTGTGTTAATTTCGCTTCAACGCTTGAGTTGAGCATTGATTGACGTTCTAGAAGAACGGACCTTGGGGCCTACCCCCATCTTTTACAAAACAACCTTATTGCAATACTGTTTTGTTTCCAGCATATAATAACCTTATTTATATTCGTACCATGACCTCTACCAAACACTATTGTTATATGATTGTTATATTGCTGCTAAGAACGAATGATTTTTGAGAATTTGTCTATGGGCTCATTAAAGATGAAAAGAAATAACGCTATGGGCCTAAGCAACTTTCTCTCTCTTAACAATTCTCATCTCTGTCACTCATCCATACTCTCTCGCTCTTTCAAACAACCTTATTCTTCTTTTCGTACCATGATGTCCCTAAAACAAGCTTATTTTATGCATGAAAACAACCTTGTTTATTTACCATAATGGTTCATTCAATTCGTACCATGAGCTATTTTTTATAAGCTTTTGACAATTAACATTATTGTTTTAATGTCAAATTTAGCAATCTTATATACGTTGTATTTACAAGCTGAAAATAACATTGTTTTCCAAATTTATGTTATAAACATCTATTATAGTGTCATATAAAGTAATTATATCGAATTTATTTACTTATAGAATGAATATATCGGGATTGCGAGATTAGGTATCATCCCAAAATAATATAACCGATTGTTTATAAAGTTTTTAATTGCACTTGTCGTTCACTACACAACTATGCATCTACGTTAGTAATATCGATCCCTCGACCCTTAGCCTTAAGATTTATTTAGATAAAGCGGAGCTTTAAATAGCGTGTTTATATATTTAGTGACTTTTCATTTAGGTACCACCCACTATTAATATCCTGTTTTCATTATAACCAACGTACATCGAATAACCCCAGATTAATCCATAAAATTAACTTTCCTGCAGTGTTAGTACACAGAGTAGTCCCTGTGTTCCTGGAATCCAAACTACCTAGATTCTCTGGCAAATTTTCTAAAATTGGTCGTAACCTGCATTAGCCTGGATGGAATATATTATTGTCAACAGACGGACAGACGACAGACTTATAATAATCTATAAAGATAATCATTTTAACCATCTAATGTAGTAAAATATTAATTAAGTATTATATATTTGTATTGAAAACTCAACTCACAACAATCTGCTATACTGTTGCAGAGCAGATGTAACCGTGCGGGAAATTCTAAAATACACATCCATTGGACCTAACTTTCTGTAGCCTTTGTGGCTGTGGATAGAACCGTTGGGGTCTGAAGCTCGCTGATTTGCTCACACATTATCATCAATACCTCGGCAAACCGGTTGGTGGGGAGCTTTTTGTGACAACGCATTAGCTTGGCTATCCAAAGAGGAAACACTGCCAATAACGAGCTTGAACCTGGAACCTTGTCGATGATCGACAACAGCGGCAAATATTTATATACCTACATACACATATACTACTTAGTCGGTAAACAAGCATACGGCCCACCTGATGGTAAGCGGTTACCGTAGCCATATGGACGCTTGCAACACAAGAAGCATCGCTCACGCGTTACCGACCTTTCCCCCCTCCCCTATGAGCTCTGGCGACCTTACTCACACGCAGGAACACAACTTTACAGAACATAAAGTTATTTGGCTGCGGTATTCTGTTAGGTGGAGGTACTTCCCCAGTCGAGCTGCTCTTTGAACGAATAAACGCTATGCTCTACCTCTCTTAAAATATAATATGTTTAATTCCAAGACCTGCAACTACAATAGGATTCCCGTCAATAACACAATGAATAAAAACACGAAAGTATTATGTACCTACATTCTTTATTCACATAAGTTTAATGAGAGTAAGATAATTATACACAATATAAGTATGGCATTAAACAATCTTGCAGATACAGATTCAAACTTTATTTCAGCGTTTATAGGTTCTTAGACTTCACTTTAGACCAGCCTCTCCATATCTACGTACACTTTTTTGAGAGTACTCCTTCGCTTGTAGATATCGATTGAAGGCGGTATTTTTGGTCTGTTTGTATTTAACCATTTCTACCTGCTGACTGGATCTCTGGCGAACTCTTCGGCTACAACTCTACAAAATGAATTGCAACATTTGTGCAACTTACAAATGTTTATAACCATGACATCTTAAATTTCATGCACTGAATATTACTGTCGAATATACTATTAAGATGTTTCCATATTGATTGCACTTTGTTTGTTATTAAACTACATAAACAAATGTATTAATAAAATAATAACTAAATATCTTGGATATCTTTATAAGACATTTGAGTATGACAAGAATGACAGGTAAATATTTTGTTCCGATTCATTTCATTTGATAATCTAGAGTCGGCAGGCTATATATTTTTTCAATTAATTTCCTTACTCTTTATAATTACATTTTAAAATATTTGTATGCATTTTATAGAAATTACTCGAAAATATTTTATTCTTTTAGTTACTTATACTTTACAATTAGTTTAATTTAATACTTTGCTAAAAGATGAAGAACCTCAAATCATTTCGGTCCAACGTGTGAAAGAAATGGCACTATACAGTTAATATATCGTTATTTCTTTTTATCTTTTATCAGGTTGTAGCAAGCCATAGACAAATTCTTACAAATCATTCATTCTTTCTCGGCACTTAGCAATGTTATATCAATGTTGAACGATTGAGCTCATGGTACGAATCAAAGTAATATTATTATAAGGTGAAAACAAAACAGTCTGGCAATAAGGTTATTTTGTGAGAGAAGATGATGGCCCTATAGGATGGAACGGGACAAAAAAAAAACTTGTCAATTGTGACGCACGAATTTTGAAACTCAATGTGCCCTGTTGCACTACATATTTTGAAATAATACAAATATTTATTTTAATGATATATCGACTTTTATATTACTTGAATTAATATTACTTAGGTCAATATGAAAACAAGGCAAGGGGCGCCGTTCAATAGTGATATTCAGTGAATGAAATTTAATATGGCATGGTTACAAACAGAAGTAATTCAAGTATTATTTTATTCATTTTGCAGTGAAGAATTCGCCGGAATTCAAAGTAACTTCTCTAAGAAATGTGCTGGAGAGAAATAGGTACCTAATCCTCAACTAGCAAAGCAATGGAGCACTTCTTGGTCATTACAAAAACTGAGACAAAGTTCATACATAAATATATACCTAGGCACAGACTACCTAGGTAGGTTTATATTTATGTATGGCACTTCAGTCTTTTAATACCTATAGTCTAGGCAGGTACCTATTGTCTTTAAATTATATAAATAAAGAATTTACCACAGGAATCAACACATATTTTTATTTATTACCTTTTGTCAGGAATGCTACTGTAGTTGCAGGTCATACAATGAAACATTATGTGTATTTAGGTATATAAACGTTTATGAATACAGTACAATCACAGTAAAGCTTAATCTATACGATATTAAATATTTACAACAAATAAATGAAATACAATCTAGCACTCGTATATAAATTTTCCTCTAGGCTGCCGTAGATTATCGGCAAGGTTCCCAACAGGCTAGCCAAGCTAATGCGCGAAAAAGCTCCCCGCCCGAGGCCTCGATTATTTTGGTGACAATATGCGAGCCACTCGGTGAGCTTCAAACCCATACGGTCGTATGGTTTCGATAGCAAATGGCATTTTGGTCCATTGCATGCGAAAGTGTTGATTCCTCACGTAGCATAGATGCATACCACGTCGCTTTCGTGTATCTATTATTGGCTTCTTTGGTATTTGCTTCCAAAAACACAAATAGTTCATATTCATTTGCCATCTTGAAATGCTAGATGGCAAAAGCTAGAAGGCTAGAGATACACAATTAATTCGATAAGTTAAATAAATACGATCTACTGACTTTATATCACTATAATAATAGATATTTTTATCATACATTTGGATAATTCGTCGCGTATATAATGTTATATTTTGATTGATATATGCAATTGACATAAAAACCATAATGCTAGTTGTCAAAAGACACATCATGGTACGATTTGAATGAACGATTAGAGGTGACGTCATCAAACCTGCTAACAAAACAATATTGTTTTATGCCTATAATAAGCTTATTTTTAAGGATGTCATGGTACGAAAACGCAAAATAAGGTTATTTTAACCTTGTTTTAAGAGCTTGTGGTAGGCCCCCTTATTTGTAGCTGCTGCAATTTCATACGGTTGTTTGTCAAAGCTCCTACAACAACACACAACACGATTCCTTATTGTCTGCTTTAAGTATAAAGATCATGTTGCAGAAAGTATGTACGTAAATTGAATTGCAAATGTAGGTAACTAAATCGTATTCGATATGTACATCAATATTTGTTGTACAGTTAACCGTAAATAATGTAAATTGCATACAGTGTTAGATATGGTAATTATTCTTAATTTTATTGCGTTGCACTCAATTTATGAATCTCAAGGCTTTCTATATTTATAAATGTCGATAGCATTGTACATTGATATAAAAGCTTAATTTATTGTGGCAGTAAAAAAGGCGTTGGTATAAATTGATGAAATTAGATAAATAATTTAATATTGAAGACGGCCATGGTGATAGCGATTTTTTTATTTTTTATTTATTGAACATAAATGATAAGTACAAAAAAAACTATACACTACTCGCCAAACTATTAAGTTTGATGGCGAGGCACGCATTATTAAAAATACATACACATGAAAGCCTTCATGGTGTCCTCAGACCTAAAATACAAGTAGGAATTTTTCAGGAAAAGCATCCAAAGCATCGAAGTACCATATATGTTTTGTTTACTTCTTACACTTTATAGCAATATGCAATATGCTATGCTGCATTTGTGCCAATTTAATCATTTATGTGTTTAGATAATTGGTCACATCACACACAAGGCAGGACACAGGTCTGTTATTCTCCACATGTTTGGCTAAACAAGCTATTTACAAACAAAGTCGAATTAAGTCTATGATTAAATTTCTTTTGTCTAGCACGAATCCAAATAAAACTAATACGGAATACTTCCCTGTAGTATTTTTGTCTGTTTTCAGGGGTGTCGTAGAAAAAATTGCAATCTCTCAAAAATTGAAAACATAGTTATTCTATCACTATTTTTGTGCAACGTCTCTAAATAATAAGAGTAATTACAGTCAGACCCAAGGACAGATTCTAATGTAATTCCACACATAGGTACATTGAAGTTCCAGTCTAATAGCCCCAAGTATTTTTTTGATTTTGTTTAAAATCTTTAAGACTCACGGATTTTTTCGATTTTACATTTATAGATTAAATAAATAAATAAATAAATATCCTGGGACATTCCTCACACACGGTCATCTGATCCCAAACTAAGCAGAGCTTGTACTATGGAAACCAGATAACTGATATAATACATATACTACTTTTTGTTTGTAAATACATACTTAATATACATAATTACACCCAGACTCAGGACATACAGACATGTTCATGCACACAAATGCATGTCCTGTGTGGGAATCGAACCCACGACCTGCGGCGCGTAAGACTGCGCCAACTGGCCCGTCACATGTTGAAGTAACATGCCTCGTTATTTCTCAAATCTTTCAAAAAGTCGTACAATAAACGTTTATATTTTATGAGTTGTTAGTACTAAACCATCATTCGCTTAGTATAATTGTCCCTTACCATATTTTTTTCCACTATAGACTACGGTGTAGTTACCCAGGGGATCGGAATAAAATATTTCCACAGACTGGAATAGAAATGAATTCACATTAAAACTGGATTATAATTGGACCGTAACCTCCGGAATTTTAAGTAACAACCCTATTGAACTAGCCATGAATCCTTTGTCTATGGTATATTATTGAGGTTTTGTTAGAGACCGGATCTTGTCTGCTTTCGAATAAACGAGAATCACTCGTAATCATAAATAATGTCCATCCGTGATTTATATTATAATTCAACTTTGAAATATATACTCAGTGAAAGTTTTATTACAAAGTATCAAAATATAAAATTGTCATCAAGGTTCTTTGGCACGATACCTTCTACAGCAACTAAAAATATAACTTTATGTGATTTTATTGCCTAATTGCCCAGACTATTAATTAAGACCGCAGACGTTTTTAATTAATTATTGAACAATAAATCAATTAACTTGTCTTTTTAATGAATAGTCTTGATCTAATAACGTGTTACATTGATAAATCATCCAACATCGTAAGGAAACGCCAATTTTGTGTATCAAAAACGAAATCTATGCTTATGTATGTTATAAAGCTCAAACGACCTTAATTCAGTAGTATTCATTTCACGTGAGTGATACCCTTAGAGTCAAGCTTCCATAGGGCAATGGGAACCGCTTACCATCAGGCGGGCAGTATACTTGTTTGCCACCTTAGTGGTATAAAATATATACATCAGTTATATGGTTTCCATAGCACAGAACACCAATCAGAGCGCTTAGTGTGTGAAGAATTTTCCAGGATATTTATAATAGTACATTATGATACATGTGTGCAAAGTATATTAACACTCGAGGCGATATTAAGCGACAGACGATAAGTGAGCCGAGAGTGTAATAATAAATGCACACGCGTATCATACGACGTTTTTCAACACACTTGTGAGGAAAAAAACAGACTTCTATTTTTATAAGTAGATTTTTTGATTATAAATAAACCACACAATGAGAACGTTAACAAATATGGCGCGCAAGTTTTTTTTTTTGACAGCCGTGAGTTGTCGAAACTATTAACTCGTTTAAATTAAGAATGCTTGGTCTACACGCATATCACTTGCAGTGAGGTACAAACTTATCATAATCGGGATTATACCTATCATAAAACTGTGCGGTAATGTAAATTAAAAAGCACTAGTGCGTAATAAGCTGCATTGAGATACTAAAAACGGTGCAATAAATGTCACTTTACGAGCGAGTGTGTTGAAAAACAAATTACAAGTGATTTATACTTACTTCCAGGTGTCCTCATCTATGAGATGCTAGTCGGCTACCCTCCATTTTACGACGACAACCCTTTTGGAATATACGAGAAGATCTTGAACGGCCGCGTGGAGTGGCCGCGCCATTTGGACCCTGTCGCCAAGGATATCATCAAGAAACTGCTCGTACAAGACAGGACGAAAAGACTTGGAAACATGAAGGTAAGCGACTCCCCTTAATACCTCTTCAAATACATTTCCAAGAATGGTGAGTAGAAAGATGTCCGAATACCCCTTGCATGCGTCTATAGGTTACGGTAACCAACATCAGGCGGGCGGGCCGTATGCTTGTTTGCTATTTTAGTTGGTAAAATTAATGACCTTTTTGGTGAAAAATTGTACATGGAGGTACCAAGGTATTTAGTAGCTTCTAAAATTATTAGAAATTCTTAATAACTTTTAATGTTGTTTTCGTTTCTCCTCTTATGACTGTGTTGTTTGCGTAAGTCACTGACGTCGGTAAATATGTAAACTAATTTTATTTAGAATACGATTGCAAGTTGTTCAGTGATTGTGTTTTATTCGAGTTGGCTGTGGACACACGTTCAGGCAAACTGAAAATAATTCAGCCATGCACTTGAACTGCGCCCGAAACATAATTTCAAATTTATAAATATTGTGAGTAGCTAGACATTTACGAGATGAACGTTTTGTGTTATGCGAAATCTATTGTTTCCAGGCGCTTGTTTCATCATAAAGAAATAAGGTTATTTATTCTTGCGTGTAATAGATTTAATGGGCCGATCATCATTAAGAAAGTGCTGATCATCTCATTTAGAAAGATTATAAATATCGACTAAAAATAAATAAATTAATATATCATCTGAATATATCGATGTGCTAAATTTTAATCCCGAGTTGCCAAGTTGTCTAAACTGTTTCTAGTTATGTAATTACTATTTACTTAAAGTTCCACATTATATAATGAAGAAACATCGGAATTAAAGTAGGGTAGGTATTAATAAATAAATCACAAGACCACAATTTTGAACTGATTTTACTCCCTTTAAATTCTAGTATAATTGTCAATAAATTAATCAATTCAGATAATGGATAATAAGTATCAGATTACGTGATTCAAACGTTAGGATGGTTATTCTAATCGAATTATATAGCATATTCCAAATCAGGTATACTTAACTATATCAGAGTACTAAAGGGTTTATTAGGTCACAATAATAAATAATCATTTAGGCCAAACTTTAGAAAGTATTTATTCAAACATATCCATGGCCACAACTATGAATTTACTCTCAAATCTACTTCCGGTTCGGATGGCCGACCATATTGAGAAGATACCGGTAAGAAACTCAATATTAAGGTCTTATGTATGGCCACTACACATAAAGAGTTATTCTCAGTACATAACAGAAATACACAGAACACACATTATAAAATTATCAATTGTTACAGTTGACAATATCAAATATACTTATCTTTATATCGACGGGCAGTATCACGATTATAATAAGCAACCACTTCCAAAATACACAAGACTGAACTGAGCCCAGACCTTCCCGCTTATTTTATATTTTACAAGTACACTTCAAGAATACAGACGGAAGTATCAACCAATCACAGAGACGGAAGTCTCAATACACCATAACCGGATACATTTTATCAGGAAGTGTCACACAATCTCATAATAACAAATTTAGTAAACCATTATCACAAAATTACAACATTCGTTGTTATACTATCGAATTTAGGTATGATTAATTATATGATTTATCAAAGCCATTACATTGTTCAATTAAAATATCAATCGGAAGTCTATTGAAATCTCCTTACATTACAATAAAATGTTTATCAACAATTAAATTATCGCAGTAGTGATTTGATGACTTTGTAATTATTCCAATCCAATTATCATAAACATTACAATTTAAAATAACATTAAGTTACACCGGAAGTTTAATTTAATTATTGCACCGGAAGTTTAAATAATAATCAAACCTTCAGTTCAACAGTGTTGCCATTGCAAATAATAAATTTATCAAAAACTTATTTCAATAGTGTTGCCACTGCAAATAATACATCTTTGAAGTACTTATTTAACTCAGATATTTGACTCAGATTTAACCAAATATCTAACACGGCCAGACTGACATGTACTTCGTTCTCGAAGTACCAACAGTACAACAACATTTATTTACGACACCTGCTGTATTTCTGGCATCTAGGCACAACCACAAGGTAAACCACAGGTACAGCCACAGGCTTAAGCATAGCCAGAAGTACAGCAAAGCTAAGATTTAATTACAGACAACCCCCAGTATAACAGCGAGTAAAGTCACAAGTAAGGCCATTGTTACAATCATAGATATACAATATTTCTAATTACAATTTATCTTCATTTTCGAAGTACTAACCGTACAAAAAAACATTTATCCATGATAAAAGGAAAATCAGAGATATAGCCATAGGTACAACAAAGCCAAGTTCCACTTACAGACATAACCACAGGTATAGCAGCGAGTACAGTCACAGGTATGGCCTTTGGCACAATGATAGAAATAAAATATTATAAAATATAAATTATGTAAACATATGATAAAACTGTAAAACCAGTAGGTCTCTCCATTGAAATATATTTACCAAAAACTGATTGAACGATGAAGGAAGACTATCAGACTAAAATTGAATACAAATTCTTGAAACTACTGAATACATGTACATAGTTTTTACAGATTAATTAAATTCAGCTTGGCACCTCATCGAAATCGGCTGACGGTAAAAAGTTAATGAAATTCAATGAAATCTGCGTGAGCGAACCTCGGGCAAAAACAAATAAATCATAATTACTTAGTTCAAGCCATAACCAAAGTAAAGAGAAGTGTATCACATTTGCTGCACAAGGGACAGGCCAGAACAATTTAAAATATATCAACAGTCCGTGAACACATTGTCTATCCACAATTACATACAAAAATACATTTCAAAGTACATCTTATATCACCTCAGTATCCCAAAAAAGTACCATGAATTAATAAAATTATATATTTGATTGAATCAATGAAATATTTTTCATTGTAACATAAGAGAAGGCAATTGATTTTAGCACAATAATAATTAGAATAATTATGTCAGAATTTCTACTTGTTCGACAAAAATTATAAACATATTATTCATTAATTCAATCAATAAATCATTGGTGCCGTGAATGACCCTTGATTAATTAATTAATCACCACAACACACTATCCCAATCTATATGAAATCTAGCATTTGGCACCAAGATTATATCATTGTACATAAAATGTGGTGTTGATGTACCTTTTTATAAATAAATAAATAAGTTGTATCCTATGAATATTTTCAAATAATTTTGCATATTTATGAATATGTCTAATCTATCAAATACTCTAGTAACATCTTAAAAAACGAATCTGAAATACATTTTGATTTTATTTTATGTAGGTACTTACGTCCGCTCGGTCACACTGACAATTGCAAAGAATCTCTCGAAGCAATTTTTATATTCAGAGCTGTTACAAACAGAATATCAGGATAATAAGTATTATAAATATTAATAGAACATAGACAAAAATAGATACATTTATTTTAATGCTTAGTGTAGAAATTTTATAAATATGACTATATCGGGTAATGTGATAGGTCCCACCACGGGCTGCCTCCGGGTGTGTAGACATTTTCACCAATCGATTATGTCGCAGCTTTTTTTTTTTTTTTAGCTTTTTTTTTGTAACCAATTGCCTCGCAATACCAACCCCATTCACCCGCTGCCGGTGAGAAAAGTCAGTAGCAAACAATCAGTCGACCAGCGACATACAATTACCAATTGCCTCGCAATACCAACCCCATTCGCCCGCTGCCGGCGAGAAAAGTCAGTAGCAAGCAATCAGTAGACCAGCGACATACAATTACCAATTGCCTCGCAATACCAACCCCATTCACCCGCTGCCGGCGAGAAAAGTCAGTAGCAAGCAATCAGTAGACCAGCGTTTTCTTTTTTTGTTTTTTTTGTTTCTTTCTTTTCTTTTAATATTCTTTTTTTTTTTTTTTTATATCTCCTGATATATAAATAATATATATTTAATATATGTAAAGTAATATTTTCCAAAATACATGATCATTTCATATATACGAAAAGACTCTTTTTTTTGTTTTTTATAAGCAATAATATAATTCTTACATTTCTTAATACCCCTTAGAGCAAAGCTATCGCTCAGGAGAAAGGACAAAATTTCCTTCCAAAGGATCCCTTACAACTGGCATTTAATTTCTCGTAACGCCGATGGTCTCGACTAACATACCAAATCACCTACCTACTATAAAAAAACTATTATTACGAAAAATATTATTACGATGCGAAGTTTGCCATCAAACCGAGATCTCAATTGTATTGCCAAAAATGAAAACAACGCCGCACAATAGAAACAGTTATCCAATGGCCATAAAAATTTACAATAAGCTCCCATAGGACCAAATAAAAAAGTGTACCCTCATATTTATTTAAAAGCAAATTAAAGAAATTACTTGTTCAACAATGCTTCTATTCCTATCTTCTATCTTTTATTGGCAATTATCTGAAATGTTGGAATTAACCTAACAGATTTTTGGATAGATTCATTAATCGATTTTTGGACCAGATATAATTCGCTCGGCCTACCTGAAGTTATATTTCAAACTAAATTTGAAGTGTGTCAGTTACCGTAGACATTTATCGCTCTACTAGATTATTACTTATATACCTACCACCATCTAGAATAAAAATACTCAGTTGAGTTTCGTATTACATGGCATTAAAAATTTACAACAAGTTACCTCCAGACATCAAAACCGAAACAAAATTAACCTATTTAATAAAATAGTTAAAGTTTTTAATTAATAACTGTTTTTATACGATTGAAGAATATTTTAATAATTAGTCAAATATTTATGCTATGTAATGATATTAATTTAAGACTAGAAGGGATCATTATATGACATGATTAAGCTTTATTTAGTTAAATGTTTTACTTCTGTAATTTATTATGATATGACTAGAAATACTATTTATTTAAAAACTGTTTAAATTTGAGTATGAACAATCTTAAGGGTCCCCGTGGCAATCAAAAGATTGCTGAATTATATAATTCTCTAAACAAAGACAACTTCATTTGAACCAAAATGTGTACCACTGTCGGTAACTAAAGAAGGGGACTATAGGACTAATGAAAGGGAAACATTAATATTTTCAGGTATAACTGGTACTAATTCCTCAAAATATCGTTTCTGTATTACTTTTTTTTTTTTGAGATAATCTTTACTAGCATAAAAATAAAAAGCCCTTGCAAGGCCTTACCAGACCAAATAACCAGCTTCATCATCTGCTGCTCCTATCGTCGATGGGTCTTCTTTCAGACAGGATGTAGAATAATTTTTCAAGAGTAATCCAACGGCTTATCGTCAGTCAAACAAAACTCGCACGATTTCTGGAAAAAACAAGTACAACATTTTAGTTTAAGGGCACAGATTTTGCGTATCCCACTTCTGATAATAGATTTAATGGGCCGATCATCATTAAGAAAGTGCTGATCATCTCATTTAGAAAGATTATAAATATCGACTAAAAATAAATAAATTAATATATCATCTGAATATATCGATGTGCTAAATTTTAATCCCGAGTTGCCAAGTTGTCTAAACTGTTTCTAGTTATGTAATTACTATTTACTTAAAGTTCCACATTATATAATGAAGAAACATCGGAATTAAAGTAGGGTAGGTATTAATAAATAAATCACAAGACCACAATTTTGAACTGATTTTACTCCCTTTAAATTCTAGTATAATTGTCAATAAATTAATCAATTCAGATAATGGATAATAAGTATCAGATTACGTGATTCAAACGTTAGGATGGTTATTCTAATCGAATTATATAGCATATTCCAAATCAGGTATACTTAACTATATCAGAGTACTAAAGGGTTTATTAGGTCACAATAATAAATAATCATTTAGGCCAAACTTTAGAAAGTATTTATTCAAACATATCCATGGCCACAACTATGAATTTACTCTCAAATCTACTTCCGGTTCGGATGGCCGACCATATTGAGAAGATACCGGTAAGAAACTCAATATTAAGGTCTTATGTATGGCCACTACACATAAAGAGTTATTCTCAGTACATAACAGAAATACACAGAACACACATTATAAAATTATCAATTGTTACAGTTGACAATATCAAATATACTTATCTTTATATCGACGGGCAGTATCACGATTATAATAAGCAACCACTTCCAAAATACACAAGACTGAACTGAGCCCAGACCTTCCCGCTTATTTTATATTTTACAAGTACACTTCAAGAATACAGACGGAAGTATCAACCAATCACAGAGACGGAAGTCTCAATACACCATAACCGGATACATTTTATCAGGAAGTGTCACACAATCTCATAATAACAAATTTAGTAAACCATTATCACAAAATTACAACATTCGTTGTTATACTATCGAATTTAGGTATGATTAATTATATGATTTATCAAAGCCATTACATTGTTCAATTAAAATATCAATCGGAAGTCTATTGAAATCTCCTTACATTACAATAAAATGTTTATCAACAATTAAATTATCGCAGTAGTGATTTGATGACTTTGTAATTATTCCAATCCAATTATCATAAACATTACAATTTAAAATAACATTAAGTTACACCGGAAGTTTAATTTAATTATTGCACCGGAAGTTTAAATAATAATCAAACCTTCAGTTCAACAGTGTTGCCATTGCAAATAATAAATTTATCAAAAACTTATTTCAATAGTGTTGCCACTGCAAATAATACATCTTTGAAGTACTTATTTAACTCAGATATTTGACTCAGATTTAACCAAATATCTAACACGTGCATGGATTTGCAACACACGGAAAGTGTTTTCCTTTGTATTTTTAAATTCAAAACGATTTTTTGAACGATTTTATAACAAGAAAATCTGTTTTTTAAAGTTGGCCGCCCTCCAGCTGCTTCCATATATAAATCCTAATCTCACACTTGACAATTTGCGTGCAACAGTTTTAGTTCTAATTTGAAATACTCGGCTTTATCTATCTAATACTAAACATCTGTAGACACAAAGCGTTTCCCTACCGCCTGTTCGTCAAAATGTAAATACATTATAATATAACGGTGTAGTTTGTCTGCCACATTGATTAAAGATGATAATAAAAAATCTGCACTAAAATATAATTAAATAAAACTAAGAAAAACGAGATATGAAATCTGTCTTTTCCTGGGGACTGAGGCTTATGGGATTACAATATTTTTATAAGATATTTTTTTTCGTGAGAAAAAATGACAGTTTTTTTATTAAATTAATTGAAACAGTACGAATTTAGTTTTCACCATAGCATGGCAGGAATATGACGCATGCTTATTTGGTTGCTTCGTCGGTGACTAAAATCTGATTTGAACACATTAATAGACCAGAAAATATATTCAATATCTAGGTCTCACCGCCAAGCAATTAGCAATATTTTTCAGGTTAATTTTAAATATTCCCTACATCTAAGCAAACATAACTTCCTTATTACTTTTCTAAATACGATAAAATTTTGGCTGCAATCACAAAAACAATATACGTTGTCTGTTGTCAAAGTATCTAACGTTTCGAAAAATAAATTGGATGCGTAGAGACATTTCAGTCTAAGAAAATAGTTAGTTATAAATGTAATTCTAGGCACTAGGCCAGCATATGTTTACACTACTTAATTTTCATCACTCAGCATTGTGCCGGGCTGCCCAGTTGTACATAATTATAATACCAATTGGGAGGTATAAATAAACGATCTTAGCGCAATAGCCCCTATGAATGTGAGTGAACGAGTTTAGTTCCATTGCATAATAATATCCGGCCCTTTGCTATTTGAAATGCAAACCACTTTTAATCTGGCTCAGTTGGTTATACAAGATATTATGTCTGTTAATCTGAAAAGGTAATTGCTTTTAAACGACAAAGTGGTTCCGGAGGGTCAATTAAAAGCTCAGTTTAAAGGTTTCGATCTTTTGATTAACTCGCCATTTGTATAAATAAGCTGCTTTAAAGCAAACTATTTGCCGCTAAGTAAAATCTCTCAACCGACCTCGATTTGCCGTATTGAAAATGAGAAATCGGGATGAAAACATGACGAGTCGAGAGTCTATCACACGGAGAGTGTATTTTTAAATCGCTGCAGTTAGTTGTTGGTTGTTTTCACCGAGCTTTTTGCGGCGATGTCGTTGAGATGTTTAGAAAGCCATCAGTCAGGTGTCCGCCGGGAGCCGGCGACATCAAAAGATTGCTGTCCGCACTGCTGACTTATGCTGCGACGTAAATACGCCACATTACCTGCTCGCTATCCGAACTAGAAAACTAGGCGTCTTGTTAGTCGCGGTGACTTGCACAACCGCACCAAAATTCCTGATTTGTCACGAGTAACTTTGAAATCAGGAATTTAATATCGTAAGGGCACAATCCCGAATGCTGGATAGAGATGAGAGCGCCATTTTTTTGTGAGTCGTCTATGGTAATAATGTTTTACTTGAGCATTATTTTAAATTGAAACATAGGTCTCAAAGAATATCTTATCATATAACATAATAGAAATTAATGTCACAATATTGGGTCATCTAGTAACGAGAGATCTAGAGCGAGCGGCCTGTTTGGCATCGTAGTAGAATTATAAATTAGGCTTCAATACGCTTCACCAACTCGAAATGTAACAATTTACGATGTCTCACTGCAGAATAACGCTGTCCAAGCTAATAATAATAAAGATGCTAAAATTTTGTTAACACTTAAAATATGTATCATAATCACAGTCGAATTGGACAATTGTTTAGAATTTCAATTTTGACCACTATGACGCTTTATAAACAAACATACACAAATGAAAATTTTAATATTTTCTTGATAGCTAACCTAGTACCTATGTTGCACTTTGTCTCGTTTTAGTTCTTGACGTGTTTATTCAAGTTTTTATAAACATTTTCATGTGTTTGTTACAGTGCGGCTCGGAAGATGTCAAGCGACACAGATGGTTCAAACATTTGGATTGGGCAGATGTTTTCATGAAAAAATTACAGGTTTGTTCTTTAATGAGTATTTAGTCGTTCGTTATTCTATTAATTAGGATTCCGTAGTCGAACAAGAAAGCCTTATAGTTAGTTTTGAAAGGGTTATTTCTTTCTTTGGGGTAGCGTTGAATCAGTCTCTTAAAATATTGAGGGTTACACTTACTTAAACAAAAATCTACTTTCGAAATTTTAAGCTTGTCATAAATTTTCCGTGACTGACTACGGAATGCTACACTGCGTGTTCCGGCACGCACTTTTAAATGCTAATTTTAGCTCCCACTTGATAATTACTGATAATTGTTTTTTCTATTGAGGTCGTCCAAGCTGCCAAAGAAAAAAATAGTACAGCTTTTAATTAACTGTAATTAACGAAATGTGTTTTGTTCACAGCCTCCAATAATACCATCGGTTTCGTACGAAGGAGACACGTCAAATTTCGATGAATACCCAGAAACCGACTGGAAGGCGGTGCGAGCATTAGACCCCGATGAACTGAAACTGTTCGCCAACTTTTGATGGCCACGTTTATGTTCCACTTATGGCTAAATATCCAATAACTTAATAGGTAATCTACTATAAACTACTAGCGAGGCGGTAATGAAAAAGATTTAAGGTATATGAATGTATAATACTAAGCTCTTCTTCAAATTACGTTAAGAAATAAAACTTGCCTAAGGAAATACAACATATTTTTTGTATTAGTACCTATCTGAGGCCAGACATAATGTTGCAATGGCCGATGGCTCATGAAACCGTCCGTAATTAGACTAGTGGTTCATTACTATGAGACTGTATTTACTGATACCCTGCTACGTTGGGATGTCATGCTTCCAATGTTTTTTAAGACGGTCATCTCACAATTTACTGATCTTCAGAATTTGTCATATCAATGTCGGGCGGATCATAAAATAAGAATACCATCTGTACCCCTACCATGAGTTTCCTACGGTAACGTAAACGATACTCGCTAGCGACAATGGTGAAACAATTTATATGAAATACTTCCCAAAATCATATACCTCGTCACACAAAATGTTCACCGTAGTCGCTAAAACGAGT
Source organism: Achlya flavicornis (assembly GCA_947623365.1). NCBI lineage: Eukaryota > Metazoa > Arthropoda > Insecta > Lepidoptera > Drepanidae > Achlya > Achlya flavicornis. Next base: position 12,710,000 of record OX392468.1, read on the forward strand.
ACCTATCGATTACGTTCCTGTAGTAAACTCATGTTAGTGGTAGGTACTGGTCAATTTTTTTTCTTTTTATACAACTGAGTCGGTAAACAAGCATACGGCCCACCGATTAGTAAGCGGTTACCGTAGCCATATGGACGCTTGCAACACAAGAAGCATCGCTCACGCATTACCGACCTTTCCCCCCTCCCCTATGAGCTCTGGCGACCTTACTCACGCGCAGGAACACAACTGTATACAACATAAAGTTATTTGGCTGCGGTATTCTGTAAGGTGGAATTACTTCCCAGTCGAGCTGCTCTTTGAGTGAATAAACGCTATGCTCTATCTACCTCTCTCAAATCAATTTAATGCATTCTTGTTTCATGTGAATTTTTATTCTGCTCGACATTTTTATGGTGATTGTATGGAAAACCATATAGGTACTTACCTACTTTCTAAGGATCGCTGTGATTACTAGTACCTACTATTTATGTAAATTGGTGTCAAAATGTTGTATCGTAGTGAGTGTGCATTTAATGAGGAAGGTGGAGGCCCGTTTCAGAAAAGTATAGAATTAATAATTGAAGTTTCTTTAATTTCACTATCTATGATATCTGTCAGAGTTCGAATATTATAGAGTGATAGCGTTAACAATGTTACCTTGCACGAAGCGTGAGCAGTTTCCATATAGATACATTCACAGATATATCATCCACTAGTTGATTTACAGTCAGACAAAATTTCGATATGGATTCATGTCATTATGTTCGTGGTAAAACTATCTATAAAAAACAAGAAAACGGCATTCATTATACGTATTTTAATCATTCAAACTATGTACGCGCACTTCGTTTAAATGCATTTAGACCGTACCCGTGCTCACAGACCGTACTCTCGTAGAGTTGCTCTATGATATTTAACTCTATGATAACTGTTTTTTAATAGAAACCGGCAAGTAACGTCAGGAATTCACCGAAATGCTTCACACTGTTAGAAAAATGTAAATATTCTTTATATAAGTTTAATCACGCATTACAATTCCAATGCTTTCTAGTGCAAATAGTTTTTAAGTTTGTTAGTGTAGGTAGTCTACAAAATAATGTTTGTGATTTCTAAACCATAAAAGGTATTAGGTGTAGTTATAAAATAGATTTTGGTAAACAGTGTTGATGCATCCTAATAGGTGAGGCATGTTTCAATACTTTTTATGAACTCTATCAAATATGTAGCAAGTAACGCCATCTAGTTTCATGAAAAGGAAATAACAATTCTTGATACTACCACTAGAGCTATGGCGAACTGAAGATAGGTGTAGTATCTTCAGTTTACCAACATTTTGGCTGAATGATAATACAATTTACAGATGGAATAATTTATTTATTGTTAATTATTTATTTTTGTGTGAAATTGCACTGTTTTTAATTTAGTTGTTATTAATAAATATTATTGCTGCAATTTGTTATTCCTAATTAGATCTCACAGTGTGCTTACCTGTGTGTGCGTAATAAAATAACTTTGATTTATTACCACTTTTATTTAATTAACTAAACTATTACATTGATTCATCAAGTGTATCTCAAAATATTATATCAATGTATCGTAAATACATCATGTATAATTTTTCCGCAAATTATAATAATAATTATGTTCTTGAATTTGTAAATATTTGATCATGTTATAGTATTTTCAAAAACCATGTACGTTTAGTTAATTCACAAACCTGGCCATATTTTGACTCCCTGTGATCTTTTTTTTAGTCTTGATTTAAAAATATTTATGTTCTATTTTAATGAATAATATAATTACTACCTAATTAGTGTCATAATTTAAAGAAGCAGGTATTTAGAAAATCAATGTAACAGGGTTATAGGTAATGTATAAATCTAGATATTAAATTATGTAAATACACGGAAATAAATGTTTTATTCAAAACAAATTCTTTTTGATTATTTACCTTTTAAAATAAACATTTCAATGAAAAAAAATTCAATCCTCATTCGTCCCCCAGGAAAGTGGGGATGAGAACTTTAAGAATTACTAACTGTCGCCCGCTGTTTCACCCACGTATCCGAGATAAAAACGTCTATCCTTCCTCGGGTAGTTTCTGAGATAAGCGTGATTAAACAGATACCTGAGATTATGATATTTCGCGAACATGATGTTTTGAGAATATGGTATTTAGTGATTGTGGTATCACGAGAATATGGTATTTTGCGACTGTGGTATCTTGAATAATATATTGCGAATATGATGTTTTGAGAATATGATATTCCGCGACGGAGCCTTTTCAGCTTTATAATATTAAAGTATCAGATAAATGTGAAACAAAAATGGTTAGAGTACGCAATGCTATCGGTTATCGCCTCTGAAGCCTTTGTTCAGTAGAGAGAGGCGTTTGATCGATTAACTGTTTACATATTTAGGAAAACAGGTACTCAGAATTTTATGATAGATGTGTGCATGCGACATTATTCACATTAAGTTTTTAATACACATTAGTTAATTTAAATGTATTTATGCGATCGTAGAAAAGCCATAAGTATATTTCAAAAGCATAATTTCTTATATTTGCAATGCAAGTATGGTATTGTGATTTTTACCCGACTGACCCGGAATATATATAAATATAATATTATTATACATTCAAGTTATAGTTAGTTTCACCGAAAAAACTGAAAAGCAAAAAATAATAAGCCTTTTAAATATATAGAATTTTGAATATAACTTCATTATGCATTAGTTATGCCTACCATAATTAATGCAAATGGCACAATCATGAATAATTAGTGAAAATTGGCGATGAAAAGCTCGCAAACAGTATAAGTTCAGTACATTTGACGTTTAGAGACCCACGCTACACTAGCACCTCTCGTGGAAAATTCAAGCGGAATCATCTGAATATCATAGGTACTCTACTACTAAGTATATTGATATGTATTTTGCTATTCGATATAATATTCCACGTAAGTACACATGTCCGTGGCGAGTTCGGTTGGCAGTACTGAAGGATTACACTACTGATAACTAATCAAAGATAATTTTCAAATATCACTGAACGATACGCAACGCAGAATTGTGTACACGTTTAGCAGAAAGACACGCTGTCAATCAAGTACAATGTCTGTCCGCACGTTACCACCAGAATTGGCTGAAAAAGCTCGTGTAGAGTTAAATGAAGACCCAAGTAGGCTGGCCAGTGACATCCAGCATTTAAAAGACTGGTTGGCAAAGCAGCCTCATTTGAGAGCGAGAACAGGTGAGTTCTTCGTTATAATTCCACTAAGACATTACAGTTGGTTGTAAGATAAGCTAAGTAGTTATGTTCCACTGATCTGGCGTACAATTTTAATTTTCTTCGAGGTAATGAAGTGGATCGATTCATAAAGTATTTTATCCTAAATCATGATAATAATTTCCTCAGTCTATATTAAATAGCAGTTCCAATTTGTCCATACTTAATATTATAAATGAGAAGTTAACTGCTTTCCACGCCTAAGCAGCTGAACCGATAGCGATGAAATTTGGCACGCAGATAGCGTATGGTATGGAAAGGGAAATTCAAGCAATTGTTGTATCCAAGAATGTGCGTGAAACTGCGGGGGACAGCTAGTAAGCAATAATTCTTAGTATTTGTTCTGTTTTATTTCGATATAGAATAACCCCCTTACTCATAAATATACTGTTTAAATGGTCAAGTAAATAATGTCACATTATTTGACAATGACAATAGAGTTTTTTTTTTTTTTTTTTTAGTGTGTATAGGCCTGTGTTTGACCACAATCTCACTATGGTAAGTGATGATGTGGTCGAAGGTGGTAAACACACAAAGCCTAGAAGGAACTGGCTCTCAAGTGCAGCTGACGGAACACACCGATAGGTGCTTGGCGACAGATTTTCAACTTGAGGGTGGTAGCCAGCCAGACGGGTACTACAAAGTACCCTACCACCGTGCTATGGTTTCCTCACGATGTTATCCTTCACCGAAAGCTCAAGCTCATTGTAGGATTCGAACCCGGGACCTTCGTCTCGGTATCCGACGTCACTACCACTGAGCTATCATCGCCTTAAACGTAGAGTGACGTTATTTACGTGACCCTTTAAACAGTATATTAGTTAAATAACGTTTTATAAGTAAGATAGTCTGTCTTATCTTACAGGTACTATTTGCTATATTGTTATCGTTTTATTGAAGCATCTTATATAAAATTTAAGATAAGATGTATTTTTTTTTCATATAATTGTGGAAATCGCAATCAGTTGTTTAAAATATGATAGGCTATTTTTTTTATTAATCGAGTTAAGATTCGATTTGTGATGGTTTGATATCTAGTTTAAGGAATAAAAATAAACGTAGCTCCATTATTCGACGTTATCATTGCCATGTCCCGTTTTTTAGCTTTGAGGTATTTCATTCCACACTTTCACACAAACTTACAGTTACAGTTCTCGCAACTGTTTTGTGTGTCAAGTGCAAAATAGTCCCCTATGGATGTATGTTTGTATTTAAGTGTAATTTTTGATGATAAATCTATGAACATTTTACTATGCCGTTTGGTTGGAAATGAACGAGTGTCGTATATCAGAGTTTTTGGAAAATCAGTCCCAGAGAGGATAAAGGAAAAAGTTTGTATCGGGTCAAATTTATTTGAACTCTTGGCCTCAAGTATTTTGGCGTCATACACCTTCTACCACTTCTACCGCGTGTAAAAAAAAGGCAATGCTTTTAAAACTTTTAAGAAGGTTGTGTGTGTGTGTGTGTGTTTACAGATGACCAATGGCTAGTAGCATTCCTTAGGGGATGTAAGTTTAGCTTGGAAAGGACGAAGGAGAAGTTGGACCTGTATTACACTATCCGCACCTGCGCACCGGAATTGTACGGGATTAGCCACAGGGATCCGCGGTTTGATGAAATACTTAGTCTAGGGTAATTATAACTCCTTTTTGCAATAGTACATTATGATACATGTGTGCAAAGTTGGTTATTAACACTCGAGGCAGTAGCCGCAGGCGAACGCGATAAGTGAGCCGAGAGTGTAATAATCAATGCACACGCGTGTCATACGACGTTTTTCAACACACTTGTGAGGAAAAAAACAGACTTGTATTTTTTTAAGTAGATTTTTTGATAATAATCAAATCAACACAATGAGAACGTCAACAAATATGGCGCGCAAGTTTTGTTTTTGTGACAGCGGTGAGCTGTCAAACTATTTTACCCGCTTAAATTAAGAATGCTTGGGCTACACACATATCACTTGCAGTGAGGTACAAACTTATCATAATCGGGAGTATACCTATCATAAAACTGTGCGGTAATGTAAAGTAAAAAGCACAAGTGCGTAATACAAACGTTTTACCTGAAATTAAAACGTTAATTAAATTACTTACCTAAATTTGAAGCCTAATAATACATGAGAGAGAAGCCATCGTTCTGTCCTTTTTTCGCTCATTTACCCTACCTATGTCTCCCCACTATTGCCTTCTCTGTCTCTCCCACCACCACCAGCAATGACAATCGTAGATTGCTTTTGGATTTTGACTCATTGAAGTCGTTGTAAAGTAGAACCAGGCAGAATTTAGGTTATTAGGCTTCAAATTTAGGTAAGTAATTTAATTAACGTTTTAATTTCAGGTAAAACGTTTGTATTAAATAACTTGACCGTCAATTTGAAGCCTAATAATACATGAGAGACGTGTTTGATATCGCCTGGTGGTGGTGGAGAAACGTCAATGTGATTAATAGATCTTAGTTTAGATCACATGACTTGGAAAGGAATGGATCCTAAGATGAGTAGTATCTCTACTTAGTTTGTGATACTAAGCCAATACGTATGATGTATACGTGTATATCTAAATTATACCTAAAGTTAACTACAGATGGAGAAAATAGTATGGAAGTAATCAAGGTACAAGGTAAGCGTAATGTAGGTACACAGAAGGATCTTGTAGTAAAAGTACATATATATCGGTAGAAAAAAATATTTTAATAAAAATTATGGAAGCTTACTAGTAATCAGTCAATATCATGTAATTATGTAATTTGTTAAATACATGTAATGAACATAAAGAATAATAACACACTTAAATTATCAGATAGCTTAGCTAGCTAGCAGAAAATGATTTGCAACTGAAATTATTTTGGTGAAAATCATAATACACAACTATATAATTAAAATCTACGCATAATATTTATAAGAAATCAGTAACATATGAAAAGTCTATAGGACAAACACAATATTAAACTGCGTTGAATAGCTTTCGAACAGAATTTTGGTCATTACTTTTCATGATTTCTTTGTGGTAAAAACGCTTAAAGGTATTTTCTGACCGCCAATTACCTTTAGAAAGTATGTCATCTAAAGAACAGTTCTCGAACCAGCTTTTAGAGGCCACAGCAGACCTGAAGCTGCCGGCTGAAGCCTTTATGCCAGCATCCTTCAAAACATTTTTGACCCAGCCAGCTATGACACAGCGAGAAGCAGGACGAGGTTTTCCACACACAGTAACAAAAAAATTATCACAATTAGCTTTATCTCTTCTTACTTTTCCTATCAAAATTAACCTTTTAATCCAATGAACTGGATCCAAGCAATTATTATTTTTATTGATCATTAATTTCCAGCCAGATTGACGGTACTCAGCAGAATCTGTTTTTGACCCAAACATTGGCCAAAATATAACATAACTATCAGTAATCTCACATTCATTTGAATTTATACTTAATAATGTTAAGTCGTGTACACGACGCCCAGAACAAAGAAGTAGAAGGCAAGCTGTATATTTTGATATATCGTAAAGTTTATCAGTATTAGGATCCTGTTTTGATATGAATGATATAACTTGGTCAATATCCCAAATTGGAGATTTCGTTGATTTTGGGATAGCCAGCGCTATTGATTTCAAAATTCGCTTGACTAAAGGATGTCCACTTAACCGTTCCATAGAATCGGGACTACATAATGTTGAAACAACAGCTTTATGGCTTAAAATGGTATTGTATGAGAGTCGTTCTCTTTGATAAAGGTCAGCGAGAAATCTAGCTAACTCGGTACCACTGGGCTCACTGACAGATATGTGATTATGATTAGCCCAATTAACCCAACGAGACCATGCAGGTTTATATGTGTTTATGGTAGACGGTCGCCAGCTTTTCATTAGCAGATTCTTTTGTTCATCCGTCCAGTCAGCTAGTTTCTCACTCCACCCCCACATCTCCACACTTCCAGAGTCATGTCGATGACTTTGTGGGGGGGTTGGTGGGTTGAAACGTCCACCAGTACTTGGTCCTGGTTTCTGATGGTCCACGGATGGTCTATCGCCCGGTTTTTCATGTCTGGTCTCCAAAATACTTGGTCCCACTTGGGTACCACTATTAGAAACACACCTCGACATTTGTTCAGATGGAGCAGAACTTTGGGCATTAGAAATGGAGGTGGAAATATCCAGGCTAACGGGTAGTTCCAAATCTGGGTGAAGGCGTCGTGGAACACCGCCTGCTGGTCTTGATAATCTAGAGTGCAATAGCGGGGGACTACATGTGCTCGTTGAGATGCGAATAGGTCTATTTTTGGGACTCCCCATTTGGCAAATATAATTTTCGTTACTGAAGGGAGTAGATGCCACTCCGGAAGTTTCTGTAGGCGAGATAATCTGTCTGCCTCCACATTGTAAATACCTGGGATGTGGTGAATGGTAAATTGTATCTGGTAAGTGTCGAAAATATGTAGAATTTGATAGGTGAGATCCACAAGTGCTAGGGACATGGTTCCGCCTTCGTTCCTCAGATACGAAACCGCGGTCTTGTTGTCGCATTGAATATGAAGTGTGGCCTTGAATAGGTTCTGCCCGCAATGTTGTATAGCTTTCAGAATGGCCAACATTTCTTTTCGGTTGCAGTGCAACAACTGTTCTGTTTCTGTCCAGGTTCCGGACACGTTCATGCCGTTTATGTAAGCACCCCAGGCGGTGTCGGAAGCATCTGTCACTATGTAGTGTGTTGGATGCGGCATATGGATCAGAGATGAGGTCTCGAGATGGTTTAGCCACCATTGTAAGTCTATCAGAGCTGCCTCGGGAAGTGGTTGCGATATCGTTGGCTTTAGGTGTAACATGCCGATACAATGTCTTTGCAGATGACGAAAATGTATCCTTCCGCGAAGTATTACAAAACTGGCAAAGTTCATCATTCCTATGATACTTTGCAACTCTTTTAGGCTTGCTTTTTTCTTGCAGATCAATTGAGTCATTATGGTTTTGATTTTCAGACACTTTTTTATTGGAAGCGTCTTTTGATTTTTCCACGGGTCCCATGATATTCCCAGATACTCTATGGACTGTTTTGGTTGTATGATGGACTTTTCCATATTTATCATCCATCCGAGGTATCTCAGTATGTCCAGTGTAATTTCGACATGACTCACCAACGTGGCCCAATTTTGGTTGACTAAAAGGTAGTCGTCCAAATACACAACCACGCGTATTCCGCGCTCTCGTAGATTCTGGGCCACCCAATTGCTCAGGGATGCAAAGGTCTTGGGTGCTGAACTGAGCCCGAAGGGCAGGCAGTTCATTTGAAGTAATTGGCGTCGGTATATGAGGCGTAGGAACCTTCTGTGAGCCTCTGCGATTGGCAGATGAAAATACGCCTGCGAGAGATCTATTTTCACCATCCAGTCGTTTGGTTGGAGAAAATCTGGGATCTTGTACATATTGATTAGCCTGAAAGTCGAGATATCGACATACCGGTTTAAGGCTTTCAAGTTGAAAATGGGTCTGAAATTTCCTTCTTCCTTGGGCACAAGAAACATTGGGGAAACGAAGCTTTGAGATAGCGGTACTACGGATAGCACCTTCTCTGTTTTCATTTTGTGAATAATCTGGTCCATCTCTTGAGAGAGTGGTGTTGATTGAGCTGAATTGCTTAAATTGGGCGTATGAAGTGGAGGCTTTTGGATGAATGGAATGCGGTAGCCGGAAATTATTTTCAAAATGTAATCTGGTGCACCCATTTTCTTCCACCGGTCGTGAAAATGTCTCAGCTGACCGGCGCGAAACAGACTCGGTGAGTCAGTATCGTCGGGACTTTCCTCTCCTATCCCGGTGGGATGAGGGAGAGTGTTTACGTCGATATCCATATGCTTCGTCGTTAGTTTTGCGGTGGTTTGACTGTTTTCCACCGCGGCCCCGAAAATGCTTGTTACTGTTATGGAAAGGTGTATTATTTGCCTTTGGTGCTGCTTGTCCCATGGGTTTATAGGTCACCTTTCTTTGACTCGGAAGTGGTAATCTTCGCTGAGTCATGGAAGTACTTGGATCGGTCTGCGGTGCAGAAGCGCGATCCTTGTCACGGGGCCAAAACACCTTATTTATTCCTCCAGCTTTCTCGAGGGTAGAAGTTAATTTCTCGGCTCCAAACAGGTTCTGACACGAAGGTGGAATTTTTCTGATTATGCTCTTGTGCAAAGGGTCCTTAACAGCGGCCAATATAGTCTCCCTTCTCTGCTGGATACATTCTGCTCGATGACCGCAAATCATTTGTAAAGCATCGCATGAAATTTTAGCGTGATCGCCGTTAACAAAGATTTCTGTTATCTTTTCACTTATTGTGTCAGGGTTCAAGTTATCCGTCTCCCTAGTCCAACTTAAAAAAGAGCGGAGCTCTGTTTGCAATATCTCTTTTTGTTTGATAAGGGTAAAACTTAATGAGGCAAATGCCTTTTCGGCGTTTATTAGCGATCGTGAGGCATCATACCGTTTCACCTCGTCATTTGCGTCCAACTCCGTAAAACCGGGGGTATGTCTATATAATTTTTGAACTTCGGCGTACCTAACGTTTGTCCAATCGGGATCATCTAGACGTTGAATATCCTTCAAAATTTTTAGGTACTCATTAGGGGTCTTCAAAATTTCAGGGTCCTTTACCTTTGTGCCGATTGATAAAGATAATTCTGGTTCAGGATCCCGATTTTCAGGAGATTCAAGCAAATTATTATCGCAATAAAGCTGTCGACTAACATTATCGTCTATACTTTCATCATAATAAGATCTACGATCAAATTCGTTAGCACGTGGCACAAAATTTTTCTTAAGGTCGGCTACTTCCTCAAATAACTTTTCGAGCATTCGATTTTTATGGTCACGCTTATTTTTACGAGAACGCCGAGTACGCTTACGATGACGCGAACTACTGGAACCACTCGAGCTAGACTGACTACTTGATGATGAACTACTTGAATCACGAACTTTACGCATTCTTTTGCGAGAGGGCACATCTTCATTATTTACTTGAGTGTTCATATTGTCTTGTAAGATACTCTGATTATCACTCATTATTAATTCACACTGCAATACAATTAATTACAGCATAACAAAAATAAAAAGGAATAAGTGGGTAACAACACAATTTCAAAATCAATATTAGGTACATAAAAACGAACGGTAACACCGTTAGATACGTAAAATAGGGTACCCAGGTACTACGCTTTACAGCTTTCTTTAAATAGTATGCAAAATAATTACGGAATACTGAAAGATTGGTGAGATTCACCGCGATTAAAATTATACTATAGTAATCTTATTTCAATAAACTTTGTAAATGCGTATAAATTATGAACGAATATTCATCGAAAGAAAACACATGAATTATGAAATGATCATAATAAATTATGATTTTAACATGGAAAATAATGTTGAAACAAAATAACAGTACCTTGTTTTCTCCGATGTTGTCAGGACGGGAACAACGACGTCAATGAGTCAAAATCCAAAAGCAATCTACGATTGTCATTGCTGGTGGTGGTGGGAGAGACAGAGAAGGCAATAGTGGGGAGACATAGGTAGGGTAAATGAGCGAAAAAAGGACAGAACGATGGCTTCTCTCTCATGTATTATTAGGCTTCAAATTGACGGTCAAGTTATTTAATAAGCTGCATTAAGATACTAAAAACGGTGCTATCAATGTCAATTTACGAGCGAGTATGTTGAAAAATCCTGTATGGCATGATAAAGGACTTTGTGGTTGTTCAGAGCCCTCTGCGCATTGCACCGCAGCTCTCTGCGCAGGTCGTGGGTGGATTCCCACCCAGGCATATATTTGTTCATGAACATGTCTGTATGTCCCAAGTCTGGTTAAATTATGTATTTTAAGAACGTACTTACTCAGAAAATATCAGTTATCTGGTTTCCATAGCGCTCAGTCTGAGTTTGGGATCCTCAGATAGCCGTGTGTAAAGGATGTCCTAGGCTAGGATATTATTAGAAATTAAATAATAAATAAATAAATAAATATCCTGGGACATTCCTCACACACGGTCATCTGATCCCAAACTAAGCAGAGCTTGTACTATGGAAACCAGATAACTGATATAATACATATAATACTTTTTGTTTGTAAATACATACTTAATATACATAATTACACCCAGACTCAGGACATGCAGACATGTTCATGCACACAAATGCATGTCCTGTGCGGGAATCGAACCCACGACCTGCAGCGCAATAGCTTGAATCTTTACCAGACTCTTAACCAACTGCGCCAACTGGCCCGTCAAAAAAAAAGAAATATCCGTACCATACCGTATTAGAAATTATCCATTGTTTCTTTTTATAAATTGTGATCTTAGTTTTGTGTATATTTTTAGGTCTTTCATTCTTTTACCAAAATCTTCTGGACCAACTGCACCTAAGACAGCGTTGGTTCGCCCTGGATCTTATAATCCTGATAAGTACAGCATATTCGATATTGTATCAGTTACGAATGTACTACAAAAGGTAAATTTAACAATATTTTACTAGTAACTTGATATCCGCAAACCTGTTTTCAAAACGTAACTGTCTTTCACACATTTTATGGTGAAGCTACGAATAAGATTGCAAATTTAGATTTTTTGTTGCCTTTATTTTCGACTTTAACTAAATGCAAACTATGTAATGTAATCTACGCGAGTCTCGCCTCTGTAGTGAAATCTGGAGAAGAGAGGATTCCAAGCATGATATTTGTAGGCAAATAACATTTGACGATTATTAGTGATATCGAGACAAAGTTACCCACGTATCGTTTGATTAAACGATGCAGTAATATATTCATAAATATTGTTAATGTAATTACAGATAATATTTATGGAAGATGATAATGCTATGGTGGCCGGCACTCAAACTATTCTGGATTTGGAGGGGGTCACGATGACACACTTCTTACAGATGACTCCTGTCACTATGAAGAAACTGGTTAAATCTGGTCAGGTATGATTCTGTTTCATTTAGCTTATATTTCCGGATGACAAAGTTTTTGAAATAAAGGTCAATGCTGTCAATTGATGTCGTCAAGCTCTAATTACTTACTCATATATACAAAATACAATCTATACATAGAAATTATACTTAAGGCAGCCGCTGAAATAGTCACAATGGCGGAATCGCTACCTTAGGCGCCGATCCCACGGAAAAGTTCTAGAGTTCCGAGTACTGAGTTCCGCGTTCACTGTAATCTATGCGGCGCCTTTGATCATTGCATACAGAGAACTCGACGTTTAAGAGAACGCGAGTTCTGTCGGAGTTCCTTTCACTAAAAATTATTGCTGGCCGCCAATGATACAAGCTCCATACTAATTTGCCCATTTACCTTTTGAACTCTAGACTGCTAGGTCGCTGTGAGTACAGTAGTGTACGCGGAACTCGGGGCGCGGAACTGTAGAATTCTTCTGTGGGATCGGCGCCTTATGTAGAACATTTAAAAACATACAGCTTTTTGTAATATACCTACTTTATTACAGGATGCAACCCCCTTCAGAATGAAAGGTACCCACTACTTGAACACTCCAACTGGCTTTGAAACCATTTTTAATACAATGAAGAGTCTCCTGAACGAGAAAAATAGAAACCGAGTAAGGAAATTAACCTTTAGGATAAACGACACCTTATTTTTTATTTTTGCCATTATCCTCATATATTTTTTATTTCGGATTTGCAGTTGTATGTCCACAATAAGGACTACGAGGAAATGTACAAAGTAATTCCCAAGGAAGTTCTGCCTGCTGAGTATGGTGGTAACGGAGGAACTATTCAGGAAATTACAGGTATATTACATGTAGGGTTATTATGCATCCTACAATACTTGTAAAAAAGTGTGGTTTAAAACTGCCAGTGTCGTTTAATTTCGACACGGATAACATACATTTTTTATTTTATTTTAGATTATTGGAGGAACAAAGTAAAAGAATACAGCGAGTGGCTGGACGAAGATCTGCAGTACGGCACAGACGAGTCGAGGCGGCCCGGCAAACCGAAAACCGCAGAGGACATGTTTGGTGCTGAGGGCTCCTTCAGACAGCTACAAGTGGATTAATTGCTGTACTTGCTTTTTACTAGAAAGAAATATAATTTTGTATACTACATTCTCATAATAGTGTTGGTATTATTTATCTTTCTAAAAAACTAAAGCTGCGGTTTTTATAATTTAACGAGACCTCACCGAGTGTTCAGTAGCACTGTTAGCGGCTGCGGCTGTATATTAAATGCTTGAGTGCTTGAAAAAAATTGCTCGAGCGGATCTTGTATATCGTGGACCATGGATAACCGCTTTAAGCACAGAATATTTAATAGTACATACTCTAAGATAGATTTATAGCGGTCAATAGGCTACATCGAACAATTAACCCAAAGAAATGCAATGATGTTAATATTGTTTGAAATCTATTCCGCCAATTTCCCACCACTGAGATGCGCTCTGATTTGCTAAGTCAAGGACACACTAAACATACCCCCTTTCTCATAAAGCGCTATTTAACGAATACACTGATTAAATGGTCACGAAAATAATGACACATTATTTGACAATGTGTCATTACATAGTTACGTGACCCTTTAAACAGTATATAACGTTTTTTATGTAAGGGGGTTAGATGCAGTGATTGGTCAGTACTGTTATTCATCAGTGCAAAAACACTTGACTAGTTGCAGCATTGGATTGCTCGGTATCACTACTATAAAAGGGATTTTTCCTCGATGATATAATCTAAATTAATGCCTTCAGTATTTTTTTTTTTTTGCCATTTTATGTAGTGCCGGGTTTGTTAATTTTGCCTTCCTGATGGTTTACATTAAATAGGTAGTTACTTAACTAATAATTAAATCATAAAATATATCAGAGGAAGATGAAAAACATGTCTAGATCAAATTGTTATACCATATTAATTCGTACTATTCTACTCAATAACCGCTTGGGGTCTAGAGTTATAATAAAGTAATTAGGTATTATATGGATAATATGTTTATGAAATCCCTAGGAAAATCAGTTTCGGAGATTTGCCTGCATTTTTTTTAATATATTATATTGACAAACGACATTATATATCAGTTTTTGGTAAATATATTGAAAGTAAAGACACAGATTTTTTTCATTTGAGAAGAGTAGGTATAGGTACCTACTCTTCTCATATCTCTCATCTCATATGTAATGATTTTTTAAGAATTGGTTTGTATTTTACAATAATCTCATTTTGGCAAGTGACGATATGGCTGAAGGTTATAAGCAAAAAGCCTAGATGGGGACTGACTCAAATGCAGTTGCCGAAATACAATGGTAGGTGCTTGGCGATAGATTTCAAACGTGAGTGAGCAAGTCAGGAGAGTACTATAGAGGACCTACCTTCTACTGAGCATTGTATCCTCACGATTATTTTCTTTACCGAAAGCTCAAGCTCATTGTAGGATTCCTATACGACGTCTTAGCTACGGCATTCGACATCTCTACCACTGATCTTTCATCGCCGCAGAGTACATAAATAGTACTAAGTAAAGCCGTAGATTGTGAAAACACGATTTAGGGTCGGCTTTCACATCCAGAGGCGACGCGTAACGCACTTTTTGATACAGCGTTACAATATAGAACTTTATTTAGAGTACAAAAGGTTACACATTTCAGTGAGAGAATTCGTAACAGGCGCGCCGCGAGGTGTATTCGAATCCTCTCACTGAAATGTAATCGCTAAAAAAGCGAGCACCGCGTCAGACTAGTCGCGAGCTCAACCTAAATCGCGATTTCACAATCTACGGCTATACCAGGGTAATGGCTATTTAGTTCTATTTATGTACTCTGTGGTTAAACGTAAGTTTTTTGACGTGTATTTGCACAGTTTGATTAGATGAAGTCTTATCTAATTTCAGTGTAGGTCAACAGTCTGGTTGTTTGTTTTTGAAAACCACGGATATAAAAATCTAAATAGATTACGCGAGTGTATGTACTTCTCGTGTCAAAACATGTGCAAAAAAGGAGAGCAATGCATCTGTTTCACGCGGACATACAGGGAACTAGGCTGCGAAGTGAGGGATGTGTTTAGCTGACAAATAGAATCGCTTCATTTTCACGTTAAAGCTCTAATGCCAGCCTAACTAAATCAATCTTGTGACATTATAGTAGGTATAAAAAAGTGACACGCTTGGTTTTATAAGGAGGGACTTGCGTTATCTATTTAGATTTATATCTGTGATGAATACCGACACAACCTTTTTTGACAAACTTGTATATAATTTTATGTTGTTTTAATATAGCGATTTATTTTGTAAAGTTATGTTCAGTTATGACGAATACTGTCGATATTGTCGTAGGATATTGGATACAGGCGAGTCAGTGGCGATGGTGTAACTCGATAAGGATAACAGTGTGCTTATCAGTTCCTCTATAAATCGGGTAAAACTGCAAACGAATAGGTGTTTTTGTTTTGTGCTGACGTCAAGACATTCTTTTCAATCTCTTTCAAATTGTATTATAATGTCTATGTGGTTTATTACTGCATAATGCGTAAATAATAAGATTGTATTTTCAAGTTTTGAAGAGGTAATTTTAATAGCGTTTTGTTTTGAATTTTGAAAATGGTTCGAGAGCTGAGTCCTGAATTAGCAAAAATTGCTAAAGAAGAGTTGAATGAGAAAGAAACACGCACAGCTGATGATGTGAAACATTTAAAGGAATGGATAGAGAGGCAACCTCATCTAATAGCTAGGACAGGTGCGTTATATATTATTTTGTTATCATCATCTGCCTGCCCTGTTCCCAATCAATTGGGGTCGGCGCAATATGTAAGCTTATTCCATTCGTCTCTTCTATCCGTTATACTAGTATTCACTCCTTTCTTACCCATATCATCTTTCACACAATCCATTCATCTCTTTTTCGGTCTTCCTCTTCCCGTTTATCCATCCACTTTCATATTCATAACTTATATATTATTTTGTTATAATAGTAATAAATCAATGTTTGCTTTGAAAAAGGAACTATTGAGTTTTATCCCGTCTTTACACAAGCATTGCTAATACTATATTAGCAGTAAATTAGTTCTGTGCTGGTAAGTTACCTATGCTATACAAATTTATTTTCAATTTGTTTAAAAATTATGTACTTACTTATTTGTTTTATGTATCTCTTAAGACCTTTGTGCTATATAAAATTCATTATAATATGTAACAAAATAATTGACAACTACACGATATATTTAATAACCCCCTTACTCATAAAACGCTATTTAACTAATATACTGATTAAATGGTCACGTAAATAACGTCACATTATTTGACAATGACAATAGAGTGACGTTATTTACGTGACCCTTTAAACAGTATATTAGTTTAATGACGTTTTATGAGTAAGGGGGTAAATTGTTTATTTGATAAATCGGCAATGAGATAAGATTGTATTCAAATAACTTTTTGATACTAATTTGATCATTTTAATTCACTAAATCGGTAAGAACTAATTTTTTCATAATATCGGTAAATTCTCGAGTACCTATACAAACTTCATTACATATTTACTACATAAAATATATACAAAATAAAATCTAGATATAGAAAATTTTCTCAAAGCTGCCGCTGTTGCTTCATCAGCAATGTTTATTTTGCCATATTACACAAAATATCAAATATAAAACAATTACGTAGGTACAGTAATAGTTGTGGAGACATTCAATGTCAGAGCTATCCTATAATTCTGTGAGACCAAGACTAAACTAGTATTTCAATGTTACGAGTATCTTCCTGAACCCTGGCGACCTCATACATTAACTGTTCTTTAATTACCACATAAACAAAGGAAGATGGGCGATGTCCATATAGATACTGGTGTTCAACTTATGACTTTAAATTATATTTTGTGACTGCTACTTGTTCAATGAATATCATTGAGTGATGGTTGGTGAAAGCCACCAGGCGTTTATGAATAGTCACATATTCTAATGCACGGTTCGGAAGTTTACTTTTGCTGAGAAGAGCCGGCTATAAACTCAGCAATTATACCTACTCATTTCATGTAATGGTAATTGTCACCTATGGATGTTGGAAAGTTGATTGTTGTCAATATTCCTTCACAAAGCTTAAAAAGCAACGGACATTCTCCTTTGTAAAATTGTATCAATATTTTCTTCAGATGACCAGTGGCTAGTTGCTATGCTTAGGGGTTGTAAGTTCAGTTTGGAGAGGGTGAAAAATAAACTGGACCTATACTACACACTAAGGACCACTGCTCCAGATATAACGCTGAGGATACGCCCTACGGATCCTAAATTCATCGATTTCTTTAAATTAGGGTAAGAAAATAATGTAGCATCATTCAGATAACCACTTCTTTCAACATACCTAGACTAAACTTCTTCCATGATGATTGATTTCAAAGCAAAGGCGTTCGAAAATTTTCTTGTGAAGGTTCTAACTTCTCCTGAAATATGTATGACTTGACTAAAAGTATAAAGAATCATGGCGAGAACCATACATTGCTTTGTACAAAAAAATAAAACATTTTAGAGGGTTTTAAATCACTTCCAATGTTGAGATTACATTACCAGCAACATATTAATATACTTGAAATATTTTATAAACCCCGCAAAACATAACAACAACATAATGGTTTTGGTCGCGAATAGTCGCGATTCGCCGGCATGCCATAGAAATTCGCATTGTTATCCCGGGGTTCTAAAAATATTTTAAATGGCTCAAGTTATTCCTTAGGCACCAAGGATCAATTATAACTTCATTCTAACGTCTCTAAAAATCTTTATTTTTTTGTACAAATCTCGCCATGATTCTTTGTGAATGAAATTCTGCCGATAATAATGACAACGTTGTTGTTAACAAAGCTGATTGATTACTCAAAAACACTTATCATATAGAAGAGTCGTTAAATACAATTTTATTTTATTTGTAGAAAGAGAACAATAATAATGAAAATAAAAACTTATCACTTATCCTCAGATCGTGTCTTATACTACCCAAGTCGAAACAATTATACCCCCGTGTGATCCTCATCAGACCTGGAGTGTATGATCCATCTGTATATAGCGTAGCAGATGTTATGTGTATGCTATATTATTTAGTACAGGTAAGTTATTCATGTATTACTTATTCATGTATTCATACTTAAAAGGTGTAGATGAAAGCAAATTAGGTATACACACGAAATTTGTGACTTACTGTGTTTTATTGGTCAAATCATTGAAACTGCTGATCAGATTAAGATGAGACTTTCATTAAACTATGCCCAAGAAAATACTGAACCATCCTGTGAAAGTCCCATCGCAATAGGATTAGCTGTTTCCGAGATTAGCCCAATATTAACAGGTGAAAGAAATGATTCTCTCGGCGGGTGCACTGTAGTCATACTAAGGATCTCGGACCAAGGTTGCTTGTATCTTGATTACGTTTGTCCATATGAATTTTAATTTGTTTGAAATTAATATAATGAAAAAACAATGATAGAATTTATAATACAGGAAATCAGGCTAGCTAGACTACAATTTATTTCTTGAGAATCGTGCTTTGGTCTATAATAAAAACTCAATCTAAGTAAAAAACCTAGATTAGGTAATTCAAATTCAAAATCAAAACTTTATTGCATTCATATGAATAGAAGATGACAAATATATGTAATGTACAACATGAAACCCTGTTAGGGCACAGCAAATAAATAACATAAAAATTAATACAAACTTATAAAAACTAAAATTATTAGGTACTTACCGTAAAAATATCTAAGAAGTACATTGAGATAACAATATTTAACTTATTTCCTACGTTATTACATTATCATTGCATTATTTAATTGATTACAAATTTTAATTTATTAATTGGTAAGTATGTTAAATCATGTTAAATAGAGGTTAATAGTGCGCATTAAGTGATAAAGAATTGGTTGTAGTGGTGAATTGGTGGTTTCTGAATAAGTAAATTCATCTTTGGATTTTCATAAATTGAAACGAAAGAGAATCTTCTTTTTCTACTCAGAAGTATATTATTACTACGGTTTTGACGAGTTTATGGAAAGATGTAGATAATGAGTTTATTTGAAAAGCGCTGCACACCAAGGTAGTTTCCTTACCTCGTACATAGGTACAACCTTAAAATTAATCAAAATCTAAAACGAGGAATGGTTTTCTGTGCTACCGTGATTAAATGGATAATGTTAAAATATATTTAATTGCAGCTTGTAGTTGTTGAAGATGATGTAGCATCTGTATTAGGAACAAAAATTGTGGTGGACTATGAAGGCGTTACTATGACCCATTTGATGCAGGCAACTCCTATGACCCTTAAGAAAATGGTAGCTGTTTGTCAAGTACGTACCTATAATTTACTTTCTTGGATTATTTCGACTTGATTTTTAATTTTAATTACTAAGGTAGCAAACTAGCGTAAAGCCTGCCTGATGGTAAACGGTTACTAAGACGCTTGTAACGCGAGGGATATTACACACGTACCAACTCTTTCACACTCTTCTTGAAAAAGGTTTCGAAGAGGAGTTGAGAGAAGTCGCTGTGCCCACAGCGGAATCGATAGGTACTAGTTACATCGCTGGTCTCTCGGACTGTCGGCACAGCACCCCATGGAGCTCTGGTGACCTAACTCATCGCAGGAACACATTGAAATTATGTTTGGCTACGATTCTTTTAATCTATTGTACTTCCCCAGTCGGGCTACTACGAATTTTGAACGGGTAACCAGTTATGCCGCTTTCTTTCTTCTTCTGTGAACAGGTGCTGCTTGTGGGGGCCGGTCTGCTTAAGTTTCCTATTTCTTTACTTATTAAATATTTATTCAGTCTACTTTGCAATTTTGCCGCCGCGCCGGGGCACGCAATTGTTTTCAGTGCGATTAGAATGTAAATATTATGTAATGAATCTAAGCTTGTTTTGAAAAGAGTAATTGCTGAGTTTATTGCCGGCTCTTCTCAGCAAATGCAACCTTCCGAACCGGTATTAGAGTATTAGAGTCATTCTTTTCATAAGTGCCTGCGAAGGTCTATTTGAATAAATGAATTTGAATTGAATTGAATTGAACTTTTATTTATTCTTTCTCTTCTTCTTTCTTTTTATTTACTCGATTTGAATATTATGAGATATTATTAAGTTTTGAATACCTACTTACTCAGTTGAGCTAGTAGTTTCTTTTCGAGTGATTCTTCTTTTTATTTTTAAGGATTCCATGCCTCTAAGACTGAAGGGTAGTCACCACATGAACTTGCCATCTGGCATTGAGAAAATCTTTACGTTAATTTCAGGGTTTCTAAATGAAAAAGCGAAACAAAGAGTAAGTTTTAATGATAATATTCATGAGTTTTAGTTAATAGACCCGTGCCCATAGATATAACATATTAATAGAGCGATTGTCCGTGATACGGGTATGATCAACGCAGCTGCATGCAACACGACCAGTGGCTCGATTCTCGTAACAAAACTTCAACGATGTCGTAGCGACTTCGACGTTTTTACTATTATAATGTCAAATGAACGATTGAAAAACTATCCTATAGACAAATTATTGAGGCATAGACACCGCTGACGTTTTATTACGAGAATCGAGCCACTGCGCGTTTATAGTTTGAATTGAACGAAAAAACCTTATTATGAATCCCAATTTCTCGTTTTATATCAATACTTTTACCGAGAATAAATTACTAGAGTTTATACCCTAGTAATTTAGACAATTTCTTAAAATAGTCTATGTTCAAAATAGCTTTTAGTTTTTATGTAAATGAGTTTAGAAGTTGTTTTTTTTTTTTTAAGTATAGAGTTTTAAAACTTTGGAAGCGCAGAAGTAATTTTCTTTAGACCAATTGCATTAAATAATGATTTCTTTAGAATGAGGATACATTTTAGACTCCAATGAAAGTTATTTCATGCTCTTAGAATCTTAAACAAAAAAGTTATGACGATTTAAAAGCGAGATTTGGATAATTTAAAAACCTCTCAACTACCGTGATATTTACACACACACACAGAGTTTGCGGGGGAAACATAGCAAAAGAACCCCCCAAGCCCTCAAAAAATTGTGTCGGTTCATGCACCATGGTATCTATGAATACATCTATATGTAAGCTGCGCACGCTTCGCACAGGGTAATGTTGTTAAAGCTATCTCTCTGTTAATACTCTATCTCTATACCCATGACTTATTAAAGCGAAATAATTAATAAAAAAAGGGCATATATTTATTTATAGGCTTACATTTAACTGTTTTTATATATTTCCAGCTAAAAATTCACAAAGAACCTAAAGAATTAATTGAAGTAGGTATACCAATGGAAATTATACCTGAAGAATATGGTGGAAAGGGAGGAACTGTTAAAGACATTACTGGTTTGTATATCTCCAATAAAAAAATGCTGATTATTAGATATTAATGTTACTTATTATCTATCCCTCTATACTAATACATATTGACGACAACACAAGACACGACAAGAGGAAAAGTTTGTAACTTTGTATGTTTGGATAATGTCCCAAAATCTCCGAAAATCCCTGAAAATTAATTTACTAATAGGCAGCTACATTATCCCCGAGTGTTACACTACTAACTGCTACTTTTTATCTCGGGTGATGCCGCGGGGGACAGCTAGTACTAAGCTAAAAGAGTGAAATTAAATTTGAAGTGAAGATAATTCTGACCGCAGAACTAGACCGCTCGCTGTGGAATCGGCGCAGTGCGGTCACTAAGATAATGCATTTATGGTACCTACTAATATTTGCCAAATCACGGAACCGGCTAATCTTATTATGATGGGACTTTCACTAAGCTATGCCTAAGAAAATACTTAACCTTCCTGTGAAAGTCTCATCCACGGAAAAGATTTATATTTCTTTTCTCTGTGGTCTCATCGCAATAGGATTAGCCGTTTGTTTTCTTTTTTTTTGTTTTCCTGGGACATTTCTCACACACGGTCATCTGATCCCAAACTAAGCAGAGCTTGTACTATGGAAACCAGATAACTGATATAATACATATACTACTTTTTGTTTGTAAATACATACTTAATATACATAATTACACCCAGACTCAGGACATACAGACATGTTCATGCACACAAATACATGTCCTGTGCGGGAATCGAACCCACGATCTGCAGCGCAATAGGTGGAATCTTTACCAGACTCTTAACCAACTGCGCCAACTGGCCCGTCGAGTTTCCGAGTATACAGGTGTCAAAATGCATTCTCTGGGGTGGCCGGATGGTAAGTTCACGTAATATAATCAAGCTCGCCGATGAGCCAAATAATAAATCTGCTAAAGTAGTTCAACAGGAAGAGGTCAGCTTACAAATGGGACTAACTTTCAAAGAGAAATGTACTTAATATGCTTTCAGAATATTGGGTCAACAAATTTATCGAGTACCAAGCCTGGATGCAGTATGAGGAACAGCTCGGGACAGATGAATCAAAGCGACCTGGCGAACCCATCGGTGGAGAATACATGGGCGTTGATGGTTCATTCAGGCAATTGGAAATAGATTGATGTAGTCTGCATTCTAGAACGTCGATCAGTGCTTAAGTGCAGTTTTGAGTCGACATATAAAAATAATTGAATTTAGAATATGCTTTAATGATGTAATGGCTTATTTTCGATCAGCACTATCTATTCTTGAGACTTGATCTGTGTTTGGTTCTATCTGTTTCGTTCTGTAATACAGGTCTAGAGTTTTGTTACATTATTGTTTTTCTATATGTGTCAATAAAATATACTATTTTTTATCGTGATTTATTTCTCACTAGTTTTACCAGCATCCCCGGGAGGTCTTCTCTGGGTTAAAAATATAGCGTGTCATACATTATTTTTTATGTCAGCAGTCTGTCGGTCTAGGAGTTATTG
The DNA here is from genome assembly GCA_947623365.1 of Achlya flavicornis. NCBI lineage: Eukaryota > Metazoa > Arthropoda > Insecta > Lepidoptera > Drepanidae > Achlya > Achlya flavicornis. The sequence goes on from OX392468.1 coordinate 12,733,105, forward strand.
GATGAAACTTTCACTGCAACCCGTTGGTTCTCGCGAGGGACGCGCGTCCTTTTATAACAATTGATGTCATTGTTATATTTTTTATCGCGAGCCAAGGTAACTTAACCTCGTAAGCTAGCTATAGGCTCAGAGTATATAAATACTACGTACAACCTGAGGTACAACTATAGGGATCTGCTAAAATTAAATTATCTGTAATTTACATTACAGCGCCATCTAGTAGAATTTTCATTAAACTTCACAGTCTGAAAAGTAAAAACCTACACGGTAAAAATAAGGTTTTTGATTTTTGTTATTGTTCTCCGATAATTCTTATCCAGAAATAAAGACAGTCGAAAGGAATCAAATCTAATGTATCTCGCATTCACTCACGTGTATTGCGTGTATAATAAAGAAATAGTAAAATGTAGGTACTATACTGATTTACTTTGTAGAAGCCTTCACGATGAAGCGCTAAAGGCGATATTCAATTGCAGTCGTAAAAGTGACGCGAACGGAATAGAACGAGTTATGTTTCAATGTCACTAGATAGTATCATATGTTTTTGTTAGTTACTACCTGTAACTAGCTAGGTATAGGTATCAGTGTATCCATTATTGGTATCCTCAAGAAAATAAAGTGCTTGTGTTTTTTTTTGTTATTTAAGGATTATTTTTGTAAGTAATTTTTTTATGTCAATGATTTTGTCCTTCACATCAAACAGTCCTATTTGTTAATTAGTTCCAATAAGGAGCAATATATTGCCAAGATTTAATTGAGAATAACTAATTTTAACCGCATCCTTCTTCTACCTAAAAGTTCATATAGGTACCTACTTAAATCTAGTTTTTTAGCTCTTCAGATAGCGGATGAGCAATGAAAATGCACTGTTCTGTAAAGTTGCGTAGTTTCTATAGATAGTTAGATCTCGTAATTTGAAAAAAAGAGTTGTCTAGTTCTGACCCCAAGGTCAGACGCAAAATGTTCTAGATATGGCCGGACGTGGCTGTCTACTAATCTCGTGCAGTTGCGATGACAACGCGGCGTCAGACTTGGTGACAGATATCAACATGAGGGTGGTAGCCAGTCAGGCGACAAGCCACTACAAAGTATAAGTGCAACCATAGAGTTGGAATATTAATAGATCGACTGTACTAGAGTACGGTCCATGAGCACCGGTACGGTCCAAATGCCTTGAAACGAAGTGCACGTAAATGGTTTGAACGACTAAAATACATATAATGAATGCATATTGTCTTTTTATATCGATACTTTTACCGAGAACAAATGACAAGGAATCCATATCGACATTTTATCTGACTGTAAATCAACTAGTGTACGATATATCTACGAATGCATCTACTACTCACGCCACTCTATACTATTCTAAATCTATGAGTGCAACCACAGAGTTACAAAAAATCACATCTAAATCCGTGTTATATGCAAAGTAATGGACAGATAGGCAGACCAGGCAGACAGAGATGTTACTTTTTATAATATATCGGGATGTAAGGATGCGATTTCGTCGCACGATCGCGCTGATGTTCCTGTGCTCGCGCGATGACTTGCGCTTGCGAGCTTCAATTAGGACACTCTAAAGCGTTTTGTGTATTTAATCTCGTCGTGCGACGAAATCGCATCGTTTGATCGTACGATCGTCGCCAATTAGGACGACGCCTAAGGGTGTAAGGAGTTAGTGTAAGGATAATGATAAATGCTCCCGCACAGCTATTGGCAGACAACTTCACAGCGGTAAACTCCAAATAGGTGCATATACGTTGCACATTATCTTGATCTTCATTATCATTTTATTATAGATAAATTCATGTATAACCCATGTTATACTTTATTAGTAATTATGTGCCTTACAGTATATGCTCATAGTCACATTAGTCTTTATTGTGTTTTCATAACCGCCATTATCTAATCTCCGATCGAGATATGCACCTAACTACAGGTTATCGTGGTGCCAACGTGGAGTACAACATTAGTTAACTTTAGTTTTGTGTAGTTACCGTCTAAATACACATATCTATATGTATACAGGTTCATACTAATAATTGTGTTAAGCTTGGTTAAGCTCTTTGAATTATTTACGGACAAACCAAGGTTATTTGTACGTAAACTTCATTAATTTGCAAATGAGCATTAGTGATTGAGTGGTAAGTGCATATCTAATTGGAATTATTTGGCGGAAAATTTCCATCAATTAACGTTCCACTAACGTAACGTTTTTAGGGTTCCGTAGCCAAATGGCAAAAAACGGAACCCTTATAGATTCGTCATGTCTGTCTGTCTGTCTGTCTGTCTGTCTGTCTGTCTGTCTGTCCGTGTATGTCACAGCCATTTATTTCCGAAACTATAAGAACTATAATGTTGAAACTTGGTAAGTAGATGTATTCTGTGAACCGCATTAAGATTTTTACACAAAAATAGAAAAAAAACATTAAATTTTGGGGGTTCCCCATACTTAGAACTGAAACTAAAAATTTTTTTTTTCATCAAACCCATAAGTGTGGGGTGTCTATGGATAGGTATTCAAAAATGATATTGAGGTTTCTAATATCATTTTTTTCTAAACTGAATAGTTTGCGCGAGAGACACTTCCAAAGTGGTAAAATGTGTGTCCCCCCCCCTGTAACTTCTAAAATAAGAGAATGATGAATCTATAAAAAATATATGATGTACATTACGGTGCAAACTTACACTGAAAATTGGTTTGAACGAGATCTAGTAAGTAGTTTTTTTTTAATAGGTCATAAATTGAAATTAATATCAAATACTCAGGTATATACTACCATTTACTTATATACCTACAGGTTTGTACGGAACCCTCGGTGCGCGAGTCTGACTCGCACTTGGCCGGTTTTTTTTTCTGTGAAGTGATAACGGTGCGTCGATTATCAGGCATCGAACGATAATCAATAAACTAACCTACATATTTGTTATATGCCGTGGATCGATTTTAGCTTTACTATCTGTGCCTAGAAGTTATTATTAGTAAGCATAATCTATACGTTCCCGGCGCAATACGTTCGGTTTTTCCATTCTACTCTTCTATCCGTCATATCAGCATTCACTCCATTCTGACCCATATCATCTTTTACACAATCCATCCATTTCTTTTTCGGTCTTCTCCTTCCCGAATATCCATCCACTTTCAAATATAACTCTTTTAGTCACGTGACTTTAATTCCTCCTCCTCATATATCCTTCCTTATCACGATAAACGGTTCCCTCTCGACTTTTCAGTCACTGGCTCTACTTTCAAGCTTCCCCATATGTCATCATAATCATCAGCCTATAATGTCCCACTGCTGAGCACAGGCCTCCTTTCACAAATCAGGGCGAAAGGGAATGGGCAGATACTCCACCACGCGTGCCCACTGCGGATCGGTGGAGGTAGGCTAGTGGTCAACCTACTGTTTGAGTTTTCAAGCAGCCTAGAAGGCCTCCAACTAGCTTAACGACTATCACAATTAAGTGATAACCGGGACCAACGGCTTTACGTGCCTTCCGAAGCACGGAAACGCTCGATTGGAAATACCTTTATCTAGGCGGTCACCCATCTAGGTACCGACCACGACGGTGGTAGCTTAACTTGCCGATCGATTAAGAACGGCTTATCATGCTACACCACGAGCGCTTCGTTGTTCGCTTGTTACGAATCATAATGAAATTTGGCATGCAGATAGCCTATGGGCATACATAGGCTATTTTTTATCCCGGGAACGCGGGTAAAACCGCGGGGGACAGCTAGTACGTTAATACAATTACAATGCAAAATTGCGAATTTTTTGATCACAGTGCCCACAGATATATGGCCTATGAGTGTCGATTTTCGACTCATTCAAAATATGGCTTTTGTCACTAAACTACAAGACTTGTATTTTTTTCTTTTGCTTACCAGCGCCGGTTTGGTCTAGGAACATCCTGTATAGGTAATATTGGTATAACCAAGACTAAAATAATTTCCTCAATATATCTACCGATATACCTACGTATAAGTACCTCAGCTCATCAGTGTAGTTACTCATCATAATGTGTGTGATGCACTTTAGTGTAACAGGAAAGCGTTTGAAACGTGACTTGTTTACGTGTGCCATTAATTCGATAGCGTCCACTAATTAAATGCCACGTTTTGTTAGAACCATCATTATATCATTACCTGTCGTTGAACCAAAAAATCTGTGTCAAATTAGTTTAAAGCAATTTTCAGTGCTCTCTTAAACAAACAACTTTAGTATGCTTGTTTGCTTTCGAAGATCGTAATAAAAACAATCAGTACGCCGAGTGTAAAGAATTGACGTTAACAAACGCTTACTAATTCGTTTGCGTTAACTATAAATTTGTATGGGAGAAATTAGTACAATGAGTATTCCGCTAGAGGCGCTGTGCAAATTCCTATAGAGAAGTATCGTAAACGAAAATTCTTTACACTCGGGGTACAATTAAAATTTTCAGTAAAAATTGAAGAAATCGTATATCAACAAAATGACAGTGAGGCCGCTGACCGGTGCACTCCTCAAAAAAGCTGAAAAGGAAATCAATGAAAGTCCCAACAGAGTAGCATCAGATCTCCAAGCCCTCAGAGATTGGCAGAACAAACAGCCGCATCTCCAATCGATAGTACCGAGTAAGTAACTACCTTCAATTAGGTATACTTATATTAATATATCTACCTTTATAAGTCATAAAATAATTAATGACCATTATGTTATCAGATAAGACCAACCTTTTATAAAAACAATGTCAGGTTATCGCGCAATAATTTTGATTAGTTTGATATTATATTGTTTTAACTTTTAATGTTCTGTTGATTATAACAAATATTAAACAATTTATCCATATCTTTATTTCGCAAGAACACTTTGTATAGAAAATATCTTAATAATAAATAAAACATCCCACATATTCCGCCACAAAGGCAAGCAAGTAAGTTGTTCTAAGCAAAATAAATCAATTCAGTATCCCACAAACTCTATGGTCAAATGCAACTTCTTCCATATTTTTGTCGTAGAGTTCGCAAAATCACCGTATTACCGTACACCGTATTACTTTAAAAAAAGGTTTTCAAAAATGTAGGGGCAGGTGACACTGTGGGACAACAGTGGTTAGATCGGATATCAATAATACCTACCTCCTTATTCATAATAAAGTTATCAAACGTTGATTAGCTAAAATTCTGAAGTCCTTGTCTGACATGTGACATTTGGTAAACGAAAGAGTGAGACGGAGGACACTATTACACTGATTTAGTTAAAAAGCGATTATGAATAAGTGGGCTCGTATTTATATACTCTTGACCTATAATACTCTCTTCTGTACTGATACTCAGAAATATTAATAAGACCACTGAATTCATAATGAAACCACATCGTAGAGGATCTACGAAAGCGTTACTGCCCTCTACTAGGTGAAAATTATTTGAATTACTTACCTAGAAACCTCTGATCTCCCGCTTCATGGTATCCGCTGCTGAAAGTATCACTGCCCAAACAAATTAGGAACGTTCGACACTTCGTAGTACATTATATATAGAGTAGATGGCGCGATTGTGCAATGAAAAGTTCGCTGCTCTGCTCTGTGAAGCGGTTTCCTTTTTCCTCATATCTCCTTGCTATAGTTGCAATACAACCATAACCTTATAGATGGCGTGGTATACATATGATTATTTTATAATTATGTAGTTTTAGTATTTTTAATAATTTAGCTGTTTTCCATTTACAGGGGACCAATGGCTTCTTGCATTTCTGCGTGGAAGCAAGTTCAGTCTTGAAAGAAGTAAAGAAAAATTGGACATGTACTACACTCTAAAAACAATTGTACCAGAATTTTTCGCAAATAGGGATCCACTAGATCCCGGAATTCAAGAAATGCTTAAATTAGGGTTAGTAATATTGAACAAAATGTTACTTAGTCCATTTGACGCGTAGGTGTAAATAAATTTCTGATTAACAGAGTATTCTTGCCATTGAAGAAATGCAAAGATGTGGATTCTACGAGGATATGCATAATGAGGTTTGGAGTGTTCAACCCGTCGAAAAACCATTTGGCAGACCTAATTAAAATGTCTTTAATGATAACAGAAATACTGATGCTGGAAGATGACAACTTTACCGTAGCTGGTGAGGTGAGTGGGTTGTGCTAAAGACGTGATCGGTCTTTCAACATTAGTCCCCATACTTATTTCACCTCCTGATTTATAAGACGAAGTTGTTCAGTTGCATGGACTGAGGTTTTACCAAAAGCCCTGAGCTGGTTAAATAATTATCAACCATGTCATTCAAAATGCTGGAAGTGTAATATTATAAAAAATAACTTGCGTTTCATTACAGGAGGTGATAATAGACTTAAAAAACGTAGGTGTAAGTGTTATGAGCCAGTGGACCCCAGCTTTAGCAAAGAAAGCGATTACATGTTTCGAAAAGGCACTTCCCGTAAGAGTTAAGAGCAACCACATACTGAACACACCGTCGGGATTTGAAGCTGCATACACTATACTAAAAACATTCCTAGGAGAGAAATTGAAGAAGAGAGTAAGTTTTTAACAACACCGTTAGTATAATTTGTATTGCTTACTTTGAGACAAACTCTGGAATATTCGGCATAATTTAATATATTTTTAATTGAAATTAGATTTATAAAAATCAGTTTACTTTGTTTAAACTGACTCATAGTCTTTATCGCAGGAAAACCATTTAAGTGTCCTCTGAAACACCAGTTGAACTATCGTAGCACACAAAATAATAATCGTAGCATACACTCTTGAATTATTTTAAATTTTTTCGCAGATTATTGTCACTGTAATAATCTTAGTAATAAAATTCAGTATAATTGTACCTTATACGTAGAAACATCTATACTTATAATATAAGCTGAAGAGCTTTTTGTTTTGATGGTTTGTTTTACCGCGCTAATCTCTGGAACTTCATTTTTACAAGACATATTAGATATTTTTCGGGATTTTCGCATTCTAACAAGAATTTCCATGGTAGCTTTGGGGAGCTGAAAATTTACACATATCTAAAATGTATCTGTTTCAGATTCAAGTACATAATCAGAAATATAGCGCTATGTACAAAACGATACCTACATCTATTTTACCAAATGAATATGGAGGGGATGATGGCTGTGTGCAGGAACTTACCGGTGAATAAAATTTTTAAACATTTTTACCGCAACCAATTTTATTTAAAAATACTCTTCCCATGGGACCAACTCTGAAGTCATGAAAATAAAATAACCTTATTATAAAAACGATCAACAAATGGAAAAATTGCATTGGTCTTTATTGAAAGATTTTCACCATGAGTAGTTTAATTTTATAAAAAAATGATAACAGTACAAATGACTAAAACATTTATACGAAATAATTATTATAAATAATTCTTTTTCTGACAGATTACTGGAAGGAGAAGGTAGAGAGTTATCGTGATTGGTTCCTGGAAGAAGAGAGCTCTCATTCAGATGAATCCAAAAGACCAGGCAGACCAAAGGATTCTTCTACCCTCTTTGGTGTAGAAGGTTCTTTTCGAAAACTAGAAGTCGATTAAAGTTATGCTGCCCTAGTACAATTTGTTAGTTGGCGTCATGTTGTGGTTTCGTAGTCAAACAAGGAACCCTTGGTGTATGTAAATCTAATTTACAAATAAACCTTTATTGTTTCTTCGTGTCTGTCTGTCCGTTCGTTTAATTTTGGCGATTACCTCAAGAACATGTAACGGAAAAATATTTTATTTTTGCTCCAATTGGCATTAAAAATGTATGTCACGTTCCTTCAACAATTTTTACATCTTTTAATGGTAAGGAAGTATGAAGGGCTAATGTGGCCGTTTTGCATAAGCTACGAGCCCCACCCACTCCAGTTGGAACTGTAGTTCCGAAAAATCAGAAAATATAGGTATATGTACGTCGCTAGATCGAGAACTAAAGTTACAAGTAAAACTATCACGTTTAATAAGCCTTTTAGTTTACGTGCTAAAGTCGATTTGAATTTCAAATTAAAAGTACTACGAGACCCTATGCATGGTCGTACATGTCCTTAGCTGTATTTTTTATTAATCGTTATGTTTCCAAGTAAATGATATAATTAAAATATTTTTATATTTTTTGAGCCTTTTTAGGGTTCCGTAGCCAAATGGCAAAAAACGGAACCCTTATAGATTCGTCATGTCTGTCTGTCTGTCTGTCTGTCTGTCTGTCTGTCCGTATGTCACAGCCATTTATTTCCGAAACTATAAGAACTATAATGTTGAAACTTGGTAAGTAGATGTATTCTGTGAACCGCATTAAGATTTTCACACAAAAATAGAAAAAAAACAATAATTTTTGGGGGTTCCCCATACTTAGAACTGAAACTAAAAATTTTTTTTTTCATCAAACCCATAAGTGTGGGCTGTCTATGGGTAGGTCTTCAAAAATGATATTGAGGTTTCTAATATCATTTTTTTCTAAACTGAATAGTTTGCGCGAGAGACACTTCCAAAGTGGTAAAATGTGTGTCCCCCCCCCTGTAACTTCTAAAATAAGAGAATGATAAATCTATAAAAAATATATGATGTACATTACGGTGGAAACTTCCACCGAAAATTGGTTTGAACGAGATGTAGTAAGTAGTTTTTTTTAATACGTCAAAAATTGAAATTAATATCAAATACTCAGGTCTATACTACCATTTACTTATATACCTACAGGTTTGTACGGAACCCTCGGTGCGCGAGTCTGACTCGCACTTGGCCGGTTTTTTATTATAATTCCTATTAGTTACAGTCCTATATTTTTTACAAAAATTTCACGAGCAGGAACACAACATAAAGATATTTGGGTGCGGTTTTTGACGAGCTGCACTTTATGCGAATAAACCTTTCTTAAAAACTAACTTGTGTGGTTTAGGAGATATTTAAATTTCTTTAGGCACTTTGCAAGTGGCTTTTGTATATTGCTCGTCAGTGTATTTTTATTTCAACACAGTTCTATTATAAAGTAAAATGGTAGGCACTTACAATAGTAAGTAATAACTATAGTATTATAATTATTAGTACTTTCTTATAGTAATAACTATACAATAAGAAACAAAATGTTTTACAATTTCTTTGTTATTTAACCGGGACAGTGTGGTTGAAAACTAGCAAAAGAGACACTAATACTGGAATTCTTTCCTCGAGGGCCTTTGCCCCCTTTTTAACCGACTTCAAAAAAAGAAGGAGGTTCTCAATTCGGTTGTTTTTTTTTTTTTTTTTTTTTTATGTTTGTTACCTCATAACTCCGTCATTTATTAACCGATTTGGAAAATTCTTTTTTTTACTGGAAGAGTACACTTCCCGTTTGGTCCCATTGTCATCAGATCAGGATTTGATTACTTCTTAGTGTATTTTGAAGTCGGTTTAAGTTTTTTGTAAAACAGTCCAATTATGCTATTTCTAGTTGAGCTTGGTTTTACAAATTGTTTTTTTGTCAAATCGACTCGAGTAGTAACATAAAGGATTCATTCATTGTGTATATGATTCGAGAGCAAAAACCCCTAAAAAGTTTTCTTTTTTTTTCCGTTTTCATATACTGTTTCAGTTAAATAAAACATACTGTATATATCAATGTTCTTTATGTTAATAAGGTGTGAAATAAAACCATGAGCTTGTAGCTAGATATTCTACATCGACGGAGAGTCCGTCTTCACACATTTTTTTGTATACGACTAAGTCGGGGCCCGCCTGATGGTAAGCGGTTACCGTATCCATATGGACGCTTGCAATACACAAAGCATCGCTCACGCGTTACCGACCCTTCCCCCTCCCCAATGAGCTCTGGCGACCTTACTCACGCGCAGGAATACAACTTTACACAACATAAAGTTATTTGGCTGCGGTATTCTGTAAGGTGGAGGTACTTCCCCAGTCTAGCTGCTCTTGAACGCTATGCTCTACCTCTCTTACATTACATTTACATTGGGACTAAAATGGTCTCGTACTGTGCCGTTTCAAAGGAGCTTCCTATCGCGGACCCTCAGGCTGTGGAATGAGCTCTCCGCCCCGCCGCCGTGGTTTTCCCAGGGGCGTATAGCAGCAGCATGAAGGTTTGAATAGATTTTGGCAGAGTATCCCTAGTGTTGCAAGCATCCTTTGGATACTGTAACCGCTTACCACCAAGCGGGCCGTAAAATAAAATTCAAAATCATTTATTCAAATAGACCTTCACAGGCACTACAAAGTCTGCCTCTAATACTCTAAGACCGGTTGAATTTGCTGAGAAGACCCGGCAATATACTCAGCAATTATGCTCTTTACAAACAAGCTTAGACTTAGTTCCTACTAATATTTACATCCTAACCGCAATGACAACAATTGCGTGCCCCAACGCGGCGGTAAAACTACAAAGTAGACTGAATATAGCAGACCAGCCCCCACAGGCAGCACCTGTTCACACGTATGACGCGTGTGGCAGCCATCGTCCTCCTCGCTAAATTAGATAGGGAATAGGGCTTGTTTGCTTAGTGGTATAAAAATAATATATATTATTGATTATTTTTATTGTAATTCATAAACTAGTCAATCTGCAGATTTATCAATCACCATTAGGATGTGGATTGTGGAATGAGCTCCCCGTTACGGTTTTCTCTCAGCGCTACGATATGGGGTTCTTCAAAAAAGGCGTAAAAAGAGCTCTACAAGGTCGGCAACACATTGGCAATTGCCCTGGTATTGCAAATGTCCATAGGCGGCGGTGACCACTTACCATCAGGTGGCCCGGCTGCCTGCTTGTCAACCTATTGTAATTTTCCGTGATAAAATAGGTATTCAATGGATAGGTACCTGTATCATAAATCCTTGAGCATGAGTGGCGTACAAATAACATAGCTTAGGCAATCCGTCCGTAATAGCTCTTGTGCGAAGATGCATTGTACTCGTATGTTAGTAACGCAGTTTGTATGAAAACACTAGCGATGGGTAACTAGCCGAAATTTCAATAGCTTAGCTAGCCAGCTATATGTGGTCTAAAAGCCAGCTAGCTAGTCAGCTATTTTGGCTATTTGGCTATTAGGCTTGAGCGGCGGCGCAGCTTGATGAATAACGTTCAACTGCGATCTGAGTTCGATCCTCGCCGCTGCAACAAGTCTAGTCTAGATGATAATGTAATAAATTAATGTAATGATTTTGTTTTTCATTTACTTTTTATTTTGTTGTATACTTTGAAAATAAATGACTTTCCCTCATAGGTCGTACGTATTACTAAAAAAAACATCGAAAATCAACAATAACGTCATCTCTATTTATGGATATGAACTAAAAGCTTTCACAGTACATCAACTCAGTCGTTAGTTGTAGGCAAGTAAACCATAGATGTCGCGCTACTTCAGATGATTTTAACGATTTATTTAATAAATAATAATATTACAGAATAATTTAATTTAATTAAAAAACAATAGGTTTAAATTCGTATAATTAGTACCTTTCAAATTCGAATTAATAATAACGACATGCACTCGAATTTCACTCTTTCGGAACTTACACAACTCAGTTTCGCAGTGAACGCACGCACGCTATCGGCTACGCGGCTACGCGGCTACGCGGCTACGCGGTTACGCGGCTACGCGGCTACGCGGCTACGCGGCTACTCGGCTACTCGGCTAGAATGGCTTTGGCTAGCCGGCCAGCTACCGGCTAGTGGCGGCTACAGTGGCTATTGACCTTTGGCGGCTAGGCGGCTACCCGCTGTGTGTGACGTTAACTTCTCGTAATGAGAAGGATTGTTTATGTTACAAAAGGTTAAAATACCTGAAAATCGTGCACTTAAGGTTCAAATTGGTTCGAATTATCAATAGTTACACAGGTATTTTCAGCATAGAGGTATCTTAAGAAAACTCCTCATTTTAGCTAGCCATAGCCAGTAGCCATCCAGTAGCCAGTAGCCATCCAGTAGCCAGTAGCTAATTATCGTGTTGACAGATAACGTAGCCGTGGCTATTTTGTGTATAGCCGTTTTTTGGCTAGTTATATGAATAGCTACCCATCTCTAGAAAACACGCATGCCGCACTGACAGTGCATCTCCGTATGGAGATTCTGTACTGACGTCGCGTCGCCGTGCTGTGAGGTCTCGGAGACCCCGGAGCGGAGAGTGGGGCAATGTTTTCTAGCGCTTCCTACGCATAGAATTTTAATGCAATTGTCGAATTAGCTACTTTAAATAAGTTTACTTTGGAGCTCCACTTACTAGATTCATCAAGTTATCAAGGCTAAACATTCACTATAAAAATGTCTAATAGATAAGGTGACATTAACTTGAACAGATCCCGAAAAAAATTATTAGGATATTGTTCTTACATTTAAACCTGTGCAACAAGAATTTTACGTCCCATACTCTGTCTCTGTGTATGTTGCATGACGTATAAGACAAGTTTAAGCATCGGTACTGCGGCGCTAGCGCGAGCGCCGACTACCAACCGCCCGTCAGTTCAGTCAGTTGTGCTCAGTTATCAGTATAGTGCGCGTGTCGGTTGTGCGCACTCATTGTGCGCTTTGATATGAGCGCGCCTGCCCGTCCTCGCGGGCGCTTGTGTAACATTAAGTTCGCCAGCGTACAGCCATGACACAAGAGGAGCCATGTATACGCCTCGATGGCGAACTTCAGTCTTCCGAAAACCCTTCTGAGGATGAAGACGTTGTCATCAGAAAGGAAAGAGCCAGCGTTCGAGACATGATCCTCCGTTTTGAAAAGACCACCATGAATAATAATCTCGGCGACTCCACTGAATCCTTGAGAAGGTCAAAAAACCCCCTGTTGGGGAGTTTGACGAGTGTTGTTAATCCTATACAAACACACTATCAACATTTGTGCCCAGTGACAAAATCGCAAGACAGGAATTCGAACGTTTCAGTGAATTCAATATTATCAAATGTATCGGACAATAGTTGTGGATCGAGTTCCTCAGGGTTTATATCGGATAGAAACAGGCCTCACAGGCCTGCACCACCACCGCCGGAACCATTTAATGATAATTCTTCCATAGAAAGTAAATCACCTGTTCCGGAGGAGGTCACGATCAAGGAAAGGCGGTTTTCTTTTACGACGCCGAACTCGTCGCCGGTCGTAATGCGGCGTATGCGACAGCCACCTGTCATAAGAAGAAAATCTACAATCGGAAGTCAAGGACACTTAGGTGAAACTCATTGGTCTTATGGTGTTAAACAAAGTGATTTAGAAAAGTTATTGAGATTAAAGCGTTCGGAAACGTCTGATAATGATGAAGACGATAAAAATGTTGAAAAAAGTGTTAGTGTCGAAATGTCTGATAGCGATAGTGGTAGTAATAGTGATGATTCAAATGAAAGTGATGATTCGAACAATGGCAAGGAATATTTAGTTAACAAAGATGACGGTGTAATGGATACAATATCGACGGATCATTCTACGGATACATTGATCAATGAAGATGGTAGCGAAGAAGATGATTTATCCCTTGCTTCGGGTGAATCTGGAGATCGTAGTAATTTTGATAATGTTAGCATTAAGTCCATATCCTCGCTTGATATGATTCCGTACCAGAAGTATGACAGCATTACCGTATCTTCGGATGAGTTTGGTTCAGAGATATGCCACGCTCCTGACACAGAATTCCTAACTGTGAGTGCAGTGAATGAATGGTGTGTCTCAAAGTCCATGGAACCGGTATTGATGCGGGTGGAGTCGAAAAAGGAGAAATATCGCAGGTGAGGTCATTTGATTTTTACAAGATATCGATGAAAAAATATTTGCGATATCAACACTTTGTCATGCGATAACGTTATCGGTTTACCTTCTAGTGCGTGGAGATATGATAAATGCGTCTTTGTCCATTTTATTGTATTACAAAGATACTAAAATAAAACTCGAATAAACTGAGAATAGTAGGAAGCAAATTAATAATAATGTTTGATTGTTGTGTTTAGACAGGATGAGTTAAGTTGAAGACAGATAAATATGAATTATAATTATTGCATACGGGCACACGGGCGAGTATGCGGCCACGAAGCCGCGTATGAGGTTTCACCTTGATGTTTATTCATATGGCTCGAGGCAGGTAGCTTGTGTTTACCTCCTATATTTGACGAACCGGCTGGCTCCAAATCGGTGTTAGATACATACGTTATATATTTGTCATCGTTAATAACCACCTCAGCCTTGATACATTAATTCAGTTAATTAGTAGTTAGGAAGATCATTTACAATTTTCCTCCCGCATTCCCTAGGGATCAAATATATTCCCCGGATAAAAGTCCTATACCTATGTTATTTCAGGATATTACCTTTGTGCTATATACAAAGATTATTAGTAGATTTGTCACACTGCAGTATTAAAAAAAACTGTAGTTGTACCGTTGAGGCGTCAGGAGATAACAAACAATATGCATATTATAGTAAATCTTTTGTTATCCGAATTTATGTAACTATTGCATTTTACTTGCCTATTTACTATTTTGAGTTTGAATCGTTTCTTCGCTATGAATAATCAAATAGTTAATAAAGCTGTATGCGTGGTGGGTGGCAATGCAAGGTTACTAGGTATTATGATAGCATTATGTAGGTAGCTCTATATGTAGATGTATAAATAGGTAAGATATACCTAATGTTATTTACAGCTATTTTTAATTGGGCATAAACACGGTTGGACCATCAATGTGGACACTGAGAGAATGCGTTTCCATGACTGTAAAGTAATGCGCTTATCACGAAACTGTATACGTTCTTTCGGTGACCGCACTGTAATTTGTTTCTAATTGTCAAGTCATTAGTTATGTATTTAATTACTAAATTGTGATAATGTGAAACTGATATTAATGTTATCAATAAGGTCAGTGTTTATTTACCGGTTGAAAATTCTTGTAGATATGGAGAAAAAATATCAATAACTTTAAGTAACCTGTTTTCCAACTTTTATTAGGAACCCATACATACCTATATTATATACATTATAGCTATCTAATTAACTCAAATAAAACTTCAAATATCCTTTGAAAGACTTCATGATTATTTTAAGAAATACCTTATTAGTTTATCATTTAAGTTCAAAATGATAATGAATTCGTATTAATGGGTCTCTTTAAAGATATAATTAGTTAATACCTAATGGTGCCGATTCTGTTGTAAATCACACTAAACTAATTTTAGTCACATCACATCTCTTTCTCACAAACATTATTGAAAAAGGATAGAACATATTTAAAGCTGTCAAATTAGTCGGGTATTAAGACGGAACCGCGATAGATGGCGACAAAATGTATGTTGAAAACCATTAAGCTATTATTACTCCGTATAGAGAAGACGCCACACATCACAACTGTGTACCGTTCAAGTGAGGCCATCCGGCCACAGATTTTGTTGTAGAATGATGAACGAAACGCGTAAGCGCGTTGAAAATTATGGTGCAGTTTGCGAGAAAAATACTCCTAAAAGCGCTCTTATAGCGCAAAGATACTAATACAATATACTATAATAAGATACTAAAGAGAACTTTAGTTAACTCTAAAAAAATGGGACATTATGTTTGCTTATGATACCATCTCTATACGTAGTAATAATAGCTCAATGTTGAAAAGAAGCATTGGACTAAGACAGACTAAATTTCTTTCATCCTTTTCTTATGTTCTTTGTTAGAAATAGATATAGTGTGACTAAATTAGTTTAGTTGTAAACAACAGAATCAGCACCATTGTCGGTAAAGCCTTTTTTATTTCGAAATAGAGAGTAGGTAAGAAATATGGTAGGATGTTCGGTTACCTATCATAAACTGTCCACGGTAAAGATTGCTTACCATAACATGTGTGTTACCACTTGGTCACACATTTCTTATCGGCTTTTAAATTATCGTTTAGGCTTATTATGTAAGAGCTTTGATGACTAATGGGCGGGTGTTACCAATGCGTCACGCAAGTTACCTAGGTACCTATTACCTAAATAGGTACCTTCTTCCAGAAATGACTGTACCTAGTGGTTAATCAATCTCAACTATTTTGATATTATCATTATTATCATTATCATTATTTTCAAATGGCAGACAGGTATTTATCTATTGTGTGCTAAGCGATTGGGCACGTGTGGGCGAAGCAAATTGTCTAATGTTATGTTATGCTAATATGTCTCCTTACTAGGTACGATATATTTGCGTATGAACTGAGAAAAAATTATTTTGTTATCCGTGTGGTATAACAAATTACACAATATATTAGGTACCTACCTATATTTTTGGTAATGGATTTTATGGTGGAAAAACATAATTAGATATTAGTAAAACTTTTATGGAATAACTTTAAACTACTTGTACCTAGTCATTCACATATTAAACTTTATAATAACGGCCATGAGGTTTTTATAAGATATTTTATAAGAATAAGTAGCGGGGAGAAAATTAGCACGTAAGCCCGTATTCTAGAATATCAATCAATGCTCAAATCAAGTTTTGAGTCGAGATTAAAACATTTTAATTAGGAACCTGCACCAATGATATTAGGTTTATTTTCGATTAACACGACCTGTTCTTGAGTTTTGATCAGGCGTAAGTTTTAATTAAATTCTTTAAGACCTTTATTTTTTTAATATCTTAATCACCATCATCATATATATAGCACTTTCCATTAATAGAGGCCGGTTCTTTAGCAATTTAATTGACCTATTAATAAACATTATGACGTTTTAATACGTCACAAAACTACATAGCGTAGTACGCATATAAGTATAAAATTATTAATATTAGTCAAGGCCTACGAATATAAATTAAACTTTATTGTTAATGTGTTAAGGTACCAAAGTCCGAAAGTAATTTTAGGCTCGCGTCCATTGTTTTAAACGAATCCAAATAATTAGTAAGACTTTCCGTGTACTTGTTGAACATTATAAAATAAAGGAAAATCAACTTAAATTGGTTGGCCATGAACCAAGAGGTTTTGTAAAGTCAAAGAGGAAATCTGATAGTCTAGTATTTAGATTGGCGATGTAAAAGAAAGGGAATCTTTGTCATCATGGCTTCAAGTGCACCTACATACTGGCATTTATCCAGATACAGTAATTTAGAAACAAGGATATTATTATGTTTTATACGTAGGAACACACAGGAACATTGTGTGAATAAATAAATTGACGTTAGCGTTTTTAGATGATTTTATTAGCTGGGCCCGTGGTTTCCTCTCTCTATAAACGATTTTTTTGCATTGTTTTTGCGAAAAGATTTTTTCAATTCGGGCGGTTGTTGTTCCCTACGTAGTAGCAAATCTAGTTAGTATGTACCTACGTAGAAATACCTAGTTAGTATTCCTGCCACAGCTGTCCGACAATAAATTGTGTAATGGAATTTTAACTCACTTCCGATATTCCGAACAAGCTGAAGGGTGCACATTTATTAAAATTGGAGATAATGCAATTATGTAACTCTTGGATATGTTATTAATGTCATTCAGTGATGGCTTAAGATGTCAAGTATACAATACACCTATGTTACCAATTATGATAATTATGATGTTTTATACAAATGTATAGGGTTATTGGTAAAACACTAACAACCTTGCAGGAATGTCTTATTAACATAACTAACTTATATATCGGTATAACGTATACGTTACTATACTATAGCCCCCTTATCTATATATATAAAAATGAATCCCTATTTCCCTTGGTCACGCCAAAACGCGTGAACGGCTGGACCGATTTCGCTAATTCTTTTTTTGTTGTGCTTGTTATTGTCAGGAGAAGGTTCATATGAAAGAAAAAATTAAGAAAGTTGCGAGGTTAGGTTAGGTAGGGTAGCGTAGGGTTGTAGGGTAGGATAGGATAGGGTTTTTTTTAAGGCACCCGCCGTCACAGGGTTATTGACACTATTTTAGTGGGTAGGGGTAGGGTAGGGTAGGGAAGGTTGGGTAGGGTAGGGTAAGGTAGGGTAGTGGTAGGGTATAGGTTAGTAGGACACCACGCGAACGAAGTCGTACCGGGCAGCTAGTTCATAATAAAGTAATCAAACGTTGATTAGCTAAAATTCTGAAGTCTTTATCTGACTCGTGACATTTGGTGATCGAAAGAGTGAGACGGAGGACACTATTACACAGATTTATTTAAAAAGCGATTATGAATAAGGGGGTTAATCTCATTTCCACGTTTTATTGCGATGAACCTTTGATAAGTTGTTGTATGCAGGCTGGAGAAGGTTTCTAACTTTCAAGAAACAGTTAAAGTATAAAAATGATTTTTAGAAGGGTTTTATGAGCTTCCTCGTTAATTGTGTTATTTTGTAATACCTACGTTGTAGGATTCTAAAATGTTTTTCGTATAATACCTACTGTATTACGAAATTGCAATAAACCGTAATAAGACGAATGGGTGTATGTATGAGCTTACTACTTAATTATTTTATGTTGTTACTGTGTCATATGAGGCTAAGCTGTATAGCCTCTAGCCTTAGTCATAAGTAGATTTAAGTTTAAAAAAATATATTTAATACATTGTGTCATGGCATCTAGAAAGTGCATTTTTATTTTAATAAATTTATAAACCTGGTTAACACATGGTGTCAGGTGTGTCTAGGATGGATGGAATAAAACCTCCATCAGGCCTCCAACTATCGGGAGATGGAGCAAACTTTAAACGCTTTGTGCAGCAGTTTAACTTGTATTTACAAGCTGTGAACCTTGATGAATCGGTTGAATCAAGAAAAATTGCATTGTTTTTGAATTGTGCTGGGGAAGATGCATTGGAAGTGTACAATACATTTAGCAAAGACAAAGTAAAAAATTTACAAGCTCTGATCGATCAATTCAAGGAATACGCCGAGCCACGAAAAAATTTGTTGTGGTTGTCATATAACTTGTTTACTATGAAACAACAAGATGGCGAAGTATTTGATCACTTTTATACCAAAGTTCTCACTCAAGCTAAAAAATGTGATCTTGGAGAGCTTGAGGATCGATTGATAACTATGGTTATTGTTATTGGCATCAGGGACGCAAATGTCAAAGAAAGGCTTCTTAGAGAATCGGAGTTGAAGCTCACTGCAGCAATTGATATTTGCAGAGCAGCAGAATTAGGCAAAGAAAAAGTTCAGACATTACAAGGAAATAAAATGGAAGATCAAGTGAGCACCTTAAGTCACAAAGTGATACCACACAACAGAGGGGCAAGGCCCAAAGAAAAATTAATGGACTGTAGCCGATGTGGGAAAAATCATGAATTAAGGAACTGTCCAGCTTATGGCAGAAAATGTATGGGATGTGGATTTTACGGACATTTTGCTAATATGTGCAAAAATAAGAATAAAAATAACAGAAGTGAAAAACTCAGTGATACCAGAAAAAGTCAAGTCAATTTAATTCAAGAACATACAGATGACAGTGAAGAAGACTTTATAGTTGGAAGCATTTTCACAATAGATGGAATTAAATTGCAGTGGAAAGAAAAAATTATAGTAAATGGATATGAAGTAGAATTTAAATTAGACACTGGCGCTGATTGCAATACTCTGTCATTGGAATTGTTCAAGAAACTGAGAAAAGAAGAAAGCCTTTTAAATACTGGGACAATTCTATTAGTGTACAATGGCCAACAAGTGGAAACAGCTGGGACAGCTGAACTAGATTGTATCATAAAAACCAAAAAACAAAAACTAAAGTTTACAGTAATAGACTTACCAGTTCAGCCAGTTTTAGGACTGCCTGATTGTAACAGGCTTGAATTAGTTAAGAGAGTGGATGTGACACAATCAAGTTCAGAAAAAGAAAATTTTCTCAGAAAGAATAAAGAGTTGTTTACAGGATTGGGAAATATAGGAAAATACAAGATTAAAGTAAAAGAAAATGCCGAACCAGTAATCAAGCCCATCAGGAGAATTCCACAGGCATTAAAAGGTAGACTGAAAGAAACTTTAAATAACTATGAAAAGAGAAATATTATTGAAAAAGTAACTTCCCCAACTGACTGGTGTAATAATTTAGTGATAGTAGAGAAACCTGACAAGTCACTTAGACTTTGTCTAGATCCACAAGATCTTAATAAAAATATTCTACGTGAAAATTACCCAATCGCTAGTCCAGAGGAAATTTACAATAGTTTGGCAGGTAAAGAAGTTTTTACAGTTCTTGATATGAAGGATGGTTTTTTTCAGATTGAGCTTGATGATCCTCAAAAATTATGCACATTTGGTACTCCATTTGGAAGATATGCATTTAAAAGAATGCCGTTTGGCATATCATCAGCACCTGAAGTGATGCAGCGCATAAATTGTTCAATTTTTGGGGATATTCAAGGAGTTTATGTATACTTCGATGACATAATTATTGCAGGTAAAGACCAGTTAGAACATGATACAATACTTAATAAAGTTGTTCAGAGATCAAGAGAGTATAATGTAAAATTTAACAGTAAAAAGTTACAGTATAGACTTGATCATGTAAAATATATAGGGCTCATAATATCAAAAAATGGTATACAAGTAGACTCTGAACATGTATCAGCCATTCTTCAATTAGATTCACCAAAAAATATCAAACAGCTTCAGAAGTTCCTTGGTATGTGTAATTACTTAAGTAAGTTTATACCTCACTATACAAAAACTACAATGCCCTTGAGACAGTTACTTAAAAAAGACACTTTGTGGGAATGGGATTCTTCTCAGCAAGAAGCATTTTTAGAACTAAAAAGAAAATTGAGTTGCACACCTACTTTGGCAATTCTGAGTGACAAGGGTACAGTTGTGCTTCAAACTGACAGCTCTAAATCTGGTATGGGTGCATGCCTGTTGCAAGATGGACAACCAGTGTCATTTTACTCCAGAGTTTACACAGAGTGCCAAAGTAGGTGGGCACCTATAGAAAAAGAATTATTTGCTATTTGTGCTGCTATGGAAAAGTATCATCAATTTGTATATGGTAGAAGGATTGTTGTTGAGACAGACCACAAGCCATTAGTGGCAATAATGTCAAAAGACATTAACAAAATATCAGCCAGACTTCAAAGAATGGTCCTAAAATTGCTAAAATATGATTTTGAAATTCGCTATGTACCAGGCCCTAAAATGTTTATTGCTGATTATTTGTCACGAAACTACTTGTTAAATAATGGGAAAAATGACTCAGATTTACAAGAGTTAGTTCATTCTTTTGATACTGAAGTTGTGTATGGAATTGAATCTGAATTAGCAATTACTGATGAAAAACTTAAAAAATTACAATTTGAAACTGGGTGTGACAACGATTTAATGCAAATTAAGACATGGTATTGTAATGAATGGCCATCCAATGATAAAAATATTTTGAATAAAGAGTTGAAAATATTTTACAAACTGAAAGATTTTTTAAACTTTAAAGATGATGTTTTATATTATAATAACCGGGTAGTGGTACCAAATTGTATGAGAAAAGAAATACTTACTATTTTACATACTGCTCATGCAGGTGTGGTCAAGTCCAAGAAAAGGGGCCGTAGGTCTTTATTTTGGCCAGGAATGTCCAAGGACATTGAGAATTTTGTTTTGTCATGTAAGGTATGTGAGAAATATAGGTCAAGTAACTGCAAAGAATCCCTCATAAGTCATGATGTGCCAGATATTCCCTTTTATAAAGTAGGTATGGATATTTGTTCCTTTGCTGGCAAAGATTATCTAGTGGTTGTTGATTATTATTCAAAGTGGATTGAATTGAAACAATTACAACAAAAAACAGCAAAAAATGTTATATTGAAATTAAAAATAATCTTTGCTACACATGGAATACCTAAGTATGCAGTTTGTGATAATAATCCATTTAATAGCTTTGAACTTAAACAGTTTTCCAGAGATGTTAATATGCAGTTGTTGTTTTCAAGCCCTCATCATCATCAGTCTAATGGCCTGGCAGAAAAAGCTGTAGGTATTGTAAAGAATTTAATGAAGAAATGCAGGGCAAATGATGAGAACTTGAATATGGCTTTGCTACATTATAGAACAACACCGCTTGCTGGCTTAGATTATAGCCCATCTGAACTTCTGATGTGCAGGCTATTAAGAACTAACTTACCTTGTACTTACACAGATCTCCAACCCAGACTGCCAATCAATATCAATGAAAAAATGCAAATAATGAAAGAAAAATCTAAAAGTAATTATAATAAAACAGCCAAAAATAGAGCTTCGTATAGTAATGGTCAGAGTGTGTTAATACAGAATGGGGATGATAAAGATTGGCAGCCAGGAAGGGTAGTAAGGAAAGATAGTCCTAGATCCTATATTGTACAAAATGAAAAAGGTAATTGTGTTAGGAGAAATGAAAAGCATATGTTACTAAGTAGAAATAAGTTTAATGAGAAACCAGAGGTTGAGTTTGATGCCCCAATTAATGTCAGACCGGTGAATGATTCAAATAATGGGGGGACTGTTTGTACAGGTGGCTCTATGCCTAGTCAGCACAGAGTGTTTAGAGATGCTTGTGAAGCAGGCAGTTCATATGTTACTCGTAGTGGAAGGTCTGTGAAACCTCCTTCCCATTTAGTTGATTATGAATGTTAAGGGGGGGATGTGTCATATGAGGCTAAGCTGTATAGCCTCTAGCCTTAGTCATAAGTAGATTTAAGTTTAAAAAAATATATTTAATACATTGTGTCATGGCATCTAGAAAGTGCATTTTTATTTTAATAAATTTATAAACCTGGTTAACACAGTTACACCGTTGTAGGATTCTAATCGTTCATGTTTGTCTCACAACAATGAGAGCATTGCTCTCATACACAAATATAGAAGATTACAAAGAAATAGGTTCAGACGAAAGCTATTTATTCAATTACGCAATTTCTATTAGCTTTACCAATTTCATTATTCCACGTAATACAAATACCTACAAATATATGTTCATCTCCTATTTTAGTCGATTTTAATGACGATACCTACAACGTTATTTTTACGCGGACGCGCAAGCGCGTTGAGTCCAAGGCTGTTATTGTATTTACGTTCCGGATAGGTAACGTGGATTTTAAATAATATGTAAATAAACAAGTGAAATATTATACAGTACAATTTTAGTTATCTACTTATAGTATACACTACTAAGCCATCGATCGATATAAAAGTTAAATACATATGAGTCAAATAAAACATTTAGATATTCTTTTTTTCCTTATCAATTAGAAGCAATTAAATATTTTTAGATTTTTTATTTTGATGTTATCTTTTTATTATGACTTGAAAATAATATTAATGTAACTGAGTTTTGTGAGAAACTAGAATTGAGTTAATAAGGGTGATTGAGTACATCCTTAGTGAAGAGATTCAAATATTCAGCTGACGTGGCTTGTTCATGAAATAAGCTGAGAGGAAGACCGCGTTAAACAAAAGACGATGTGGTGCATCTGAAAAAAAAAATAACAGGTATTCAAAGAAAGTATGGTATAGAATAGATAGATCTGCGAAAGAATGAAATTAAATTGTGACGTGAATAGAAGAACTATACTGAATAATAAATAGTAAGTAATACATAAATGAAATAAGCATTAATTTAATTTCATTGGCATCTTTTCATAGGATTTATAGTAAATCTGACCATAGATCGGTAGAGAGGTTCTCTAACGCGGCACGCGAAACAGTAAATATGCATACTATTTTTTATATAAAATACTTTTTATTCATTAAACAGATGGGTGAAGGTCGATAAGTATTCGGATCATAGACTATTAGTTTACATAAGATACACAAAACTCAGACCTACTTATTTGAGACTGGGATTATATACCGTTTGTGGCTACGTCGAATTTCTTACACTTGGAAATTACAACTTCTCACCATAAATTAAAATATCTGGTTACATCTCGTCACATTCTCAGACATACGTGCCCACATAGAATTTACTGTCTTATGAAATGTATCGTTCGTTACATTAGCGGCAAATCGCCAAGGCTAATATGTTAATTTGGGTGAATGTTGATTTATCACGATAATGCACGTTACATTTAGTTTATGTTGTATAAATATAAAATATACGACTGACCAAACACAATGTACCTAATATACCTATATAAAAAGATTATATATTCACTGGAAGTGTTTGGTGTGACTCTTTGAATGAAACAAAACATCATTTTAGTATTCAGAAACAATGATATTTATGTTAGCAGCGCGGCGTCGACACACATTATTATCAGTAAATTGCTAATCGCATCGTACTACACTCAATAGTACTAGCTCGAAGTACTACGTAAGGGCACTTCAAAGCTGGTGACAACTCTGCCGAAATACTCGTAGAATAGAGATTTTGGAGCATGAACACAGTAGGTACCTATTATACACCGTAGGTACACAGTAGGTACATTATACCTATTTTATTTTATTTTATTTTGTAAAATAAAAAGTATGTATGTATACCTACAAAACCAAAATGTTTTGGAAAAAATAGCCAATATATAGTCAGATTGTAAAAAAAAAAAAGAAAATATTTAAAAAATTTAACCTTGCTGAGTTTCTTGCCTGTTCTTCTCAGTTGAAGGCCGACTTACGAACTGGCGGTAACTTCAGTAGCTTTGACCTTCATAGGTGCCCTTAAAGGGCCAATATTGAATAAATGGCTTTGACTTTGACTTTGACTTTGACTTTACACATGTAGCATATTATTCTATAATTTATGGTGACAAATGCATTTCATAAAACATGAAATTCCCCTTTTTTAAATCTATATACCTACGTTTGTTTCCCGCAATTGATTAGGTACTCTGCTATCAGCATTAGCTCATTATGTTGTGTCGCTACTCATGATTGTACTTTGTTAAAATATTTCTTCTAGCGAGGTTAAACGGTACACGCGATGAAATGGTTCTTCAGAAATTGCTAACGATATTTATGGTTTTAATCTAAAAAAATACCGTTTTATTTAATTTTTATTGTAAGACTAAAGTAACTTTTTTCTGGTTTTTACCTTCTCTAATATATTAATCAGTCCATTGATAGTCTTGTTAACTCGTCTGTTTTTCTGTCACCTCTGCTTATGAAGTAGAATACGTAGGGTTAAGTCTATGACGAAAGAGAAGCGTACTGACCAAGAACCCTCGCCAAATCGCTTCAGTATTTAGTGCTGTAGTTGCTTGCGGTTATTGATGAATAACGTTGTCAAAATAAAAAAAATACAAAAACAGTAGCAATCGAATTCGCTTTCCACATTATAACTATTTCAACACTAATACCTTTGCCACTCCTATCAGAACATACAATGACACCGCGTACAGATTATCTACGCAGATTGAATCTTGTATAAAAAATATGGCTTTCTTAACACGATACCATGGCGGATTTCCCAAGGAGTAATTTCACAAGATTCATTTCTCATAGGCGTTCGACACTGTTACCAACATAAATTCTTGTCATTAAGACACGCGTGTTACTGTGACTTTCTTCTTTAGAGCAATACTGTCTTTACAAGGGACCACGATGTATGCTTAGGTATACCTACTTTATTAACATATTACTAACAAATATGTACAAAATACAATCTATATATAGAAAATTTCCTCAAGTCTGCCGCTGCTACCGATTAACGGCAAGGTTCCCAGCAGGCTGGCAGCGCTTCCTCTTTGAATAGCCTAGAAAAAACGTAGGAATACCTACTATGTTATTTAATTTCATATTTTGCTGGGCCACATTTTGAACTTCGTAAACGATAAATGATATTAAGTAATTGATCAATAAATCTGACAATGATTTTTAAAACCGGAACACTTATTATTTCCATAAAATACATTATTTTCCGATCTAGTAAAACCAATTATTAATAAAAATCTCTAAGTCCAGACAGCAACATAAGCAGCTAATTTTTCAAAACACCATCATATGATATCATAATTTCATTCATATGTAAGATATAAAGTAAACATGTAGGTTTGTGAATTTGTGTGTATAAGAACGTATAGGTATAGTGGGTATAGTACTATTACAGAACGTACAGGTGTTTTGTATAAACAATTTGGGTCTGTTCAACTACTTACGATGGTAACCGTAAAATAACAGCAATTTTACAAAAACATTATGTCATTGCTTTGTGATTAGGATTATAATATCTATTATATGCAAAACATGCGATAGGTACAATATAATTCGATTTTTGATCGGGGTACAAGGCAAAGTTCATTACTGCTGTTCTTTTGTAAATTTAAAATCGTAGATATAATTATAAAATTGTAGTAAACATATTGTGCTAAAGGTTAACTAGCAACTGATATTTAAAGAAACGGGTAGGGTTCGACAAGTTTTTAAGCGTTTGCGTTTACATATAATTATGCATTATATGAAAATATATTATGTACTTGTATTACCACAGAGGAAGAATACTAAGTAAAAGACAAACAAAAGATAGCTACTAAAATATGTAGGTACTTACTTTATATAATTAAGTATTCGATTTTAGTAAATATTGACTAACGAATATAATTTAGATAGGAAATACCCATTTTTACCATCTTATCATATTTGTGTCTGGGCTATTCAAAACATATGCCACAGATCTAAGCCTTGAGCCAATTGATAAAGTGACTTGATATTACCTTTTATTTTTAGCACAATTCAAAGATACAATATAAGGAAATATTTGAATAGTAACTTCGCAAGCAAAAACAAACTCTATTATTTCATTACTACAGCCCATAATGATAGCTGAGGAAATTCAAAAAGGCATGCTCTTATGTTTACAAAAACATTCCTCGTGTTTTTCATTATATCTCCTTTAATTATATCTATAGACAGGTCAATAGTTCTTTTGGGAAAATGCTACAGCGAAAGTGAAATGATTGCTCAAAATTGAAATAAACCGAAATATATTGGTGACACGTCAATTACATTGTTGATATATGTGTTTTGATTACAGACGATTGACGGAACGTGTTAACGAGTTGTTACACACTGAAAACGTGTACGTGGATCGGTTGAGGCATGTCGTCGAGGACTACATCCCGGAGATGAGCCGACCAGACCTGATGCCTTCCTTCCGAGCCTTGAAATCAGACGTCTTCGGTAACATTGAGCGAATATTCCGATTCCATTCCGAAGAGTTCCTTCCGGCGTTGAGGGAATGCGAGAATGATCTCAGAAAATTGGGTCAATGTTTTAGAAGTTTCGTAAGTGTTCCTAGTCTAATACGTCAACGTGAGACATAGGTCTGCCGTTGACTACCACATCACTAATTGTAAATTAGCAGCCTAATGGCTTCAAAATCTTCATTAAACCGGACTGAGTCATGAATAATACATAAATAATATCGTGAGACACAATTACAATGACATTGCTCCACCACCGTCAGCTTGAAAATCTGTCGCCGAACATCTACCAGTGAGTGCCGGTATTTGAGAGCCAGAGCCAGTTGTAATGGTCAGCGAAATATTGACAATCCTCTGGTGTTACTTATTTCATAGACGACAGTAGCTTATTACAACCAGGTGGGCCTGTCTGCTTGTCAGCCTTCTGACATGAAATAATTGGACTGTTTTACAAAAAACTTAAACCGACTTCAAATACTTACACGACGAAGTAATCAAATCCTGATCTGATGACAATGGGACCAAACGGGAAGTGTACCCTTACAGACAAAAAAAGAATTTTCCAAATCGGTTCATAAATGACGGAGTTATGAGGTAACAAACATAAAAAAAAAAAAAAAAAAAAAGAAAAACATACAACCGAATTGAGAACCTCCTCTGAAGAATCTCTGAAAAATCTCTCTCTCTTTTGAAGTCGGTTAAAAATAGTAACTCAAATTGAGTCCCATAATTGAATGAGTCAATGAATGTTAAAAATTATCTATTCTTACTTCTTATCGATAAAGTCTCAACGATACGATGATACACAATTTTAATAGATTATAAACGTCATTAGATTAGAACTAGTAATTTAATTAGTTCTTAGAACTATCACAGAATATAAATGGTTTACCTTTGAGACTCTATTAGTAGTAGTATTCGCTTATAGCATGAAGCAATAATTATGCTTCATGGCTTATAGTAAATACGAGTGGGCGTAATGACCGATTAGGCATAAGTCATTATAAAAAACATTTATGTCACGGACTAGCGAAGCGCGTGATTCAATGCTCTATCACTAATCACCACTATAATTAGAACTATCATCTCTCCATCGATTCACGGCTCGAGAATAGAGAAATTTAAATAAAAGCAGTGGGTCTTGTTTTATTGGTCGTGTTGCTCCTAAGTGATGCACGATTCTTTACATTTCCGTAAGTTACCGCCACATTGCCCTTGCGCGTGAATAGTATTCTTACTCGGTTCCGTTCGGAGAAAGTACGTGATTTTCACAAAGTTTTTAAAGATAATAAATTAGCAAGGCCATATACTTACTTGATGTTATTATATATTTAGGTTAATCATAAATGTTTTCTTTTACAGGAACAGAAGTTTAATATGTATGTAATGTACTCTAGAAATAATAAGAGAGCCACGAGACTGGTGTTTGAGCACAAGCAATTCTTTCAGGTGAGCATTTATATTTACAAATCTATTTTTATTTGTAACTTATACGTTCCTTCCTATACCATTCATACGATTGCGATGAAAGTCTTTCACTGAAGGATGAAGGACTTCCATTGTAATACTAGTAGCACCTACTAGTATGTGCTGGTTGTACGTAGTATTTATATACTCAGAGGTGCTAGTGACTCGTTAGTTATTGGTTCCATTTGTGAGAAGGGCTTCCCAATTCAAATATTATTATAGATATCACAATAAATTATGTTATAATCATACTAATAAGGCATAATTTACTTTGTTGTATAAATATTCAATTTGGTAGACACGTCTTTGGGCAAATCCCGAATACCAACACTCATTAGTCATACCACACATTATCAGTTTAGGATAGAGGTATTTGTGTTCAAACAGGCATCCGCGTATTAAAGGTTTTCCCTAATAATAGAAAGTCTTCTCAATAAGATAAAGAACTAGATTATAGTTGATTTAATGACTATTTATATGTATTGCATTTGCGACATAATGGCATATTGTTAAGTAGAAGATATCACTTATTGTCTGCTAGAAGTGTATATTGCCTACACCACAGAATAAATCCGTATCTACCGTTCAGTTTCACATGTGTTCCCATCAGGTTTGAGGGTAGCCCGTATCCTGCTCCGCCTTTTGAAAACGTAACAAGTAAGTCGGGCAAGTAGTCACAGTCTTTCAATCCCTAGCAATAAAGTTCATTTAAACTTTCTTTCTTGGCTGTATGCTTACCACCTTCGATCATATCGACACTGACCATGGTGAGATAAAAACCAAATCTCTATGAACATTTTCAAAGCGACCTAATCAATAACAATAAAAAACTCATTCAAATCAGCCTTTAAAGACATTAACCAAGGAGATTTTTGACACACCGAGTTTATTTTTTCGGATGAGCACACAAAAAACGATCCGATCCTTTTTCAATCGAAGCGTGTCAGCTAGCCCCGTGCAAACAATCAAGTCGATCCGTTTCTCAGTTATGACGTGACAGAAGAACAAACAAATAAAAAATCAATCTCGCGTTATTAGTTTACATTACATATTTGAGTGCGATGTGAATGTAGTCAAGAGGAATAAATAACTATAGGTAACAGAAATGCTTCGGTTTGCCGAAGAAGTAAATAATATGTGACACACATTATATTATAATAAAACTAGCTTTCCGCCCACAACAGCGACCCCTCTATTCTACCTCTAGGAGTTGAAATTTGAAAAACTACGTATTTTAAGGGATCAGTGTACTAAATTTCCAAGCTTGTAAACCCTAGCTATGCGTTGATAAGTCTGTCATTTCTCCTTTTAGTTAAATAATTCTTATCTGATACAATACTGCAGTTTAATAGTACGCCATCGAAATAGAAATAATATATCGATGCAGAAGGCACGTTTAGTCTTGAATGCGACATTGGTATCAAAAACACGAGAATATGTCCCAAGTTCATTGTTTCATCTCATGTCCGGAAAAACTGTTCAATCAACCTTACAATATGTCCTCTCGACGTGCCATCCTTAAGTAAGAGTAGAATCCGTTAAACATGAACATGCATTATCGTCTGTCCATAATATGCACGCATCACGACGATGGACATTTGGGATGACTTCCTCATTTCAGTATGTTTACGGTGTGTTGGTAGACCACCTAACTGTTGACACTGCCGTTACGTGTGCACGTTCATAGGCATCATAAGCTTAATGTTTTTGAAAAACGGTAATAACCGTTTCTAATAATTAGCTATTCATAGAATATTAATTTTCTTTATCTTTAGAATATACTTCACTTATTGATAACTAAATGACGCCAGACTTTAGAAATTCTGTGGTGTAACCCCAGATTATACCAGCAGCATTACTTGAGTAACTGTTGGGTCCTTCTAAACTTTTTTTACTCGCAACCACCATTGACCCAAATATTTTAATAAGCTTGTTTTGTTTTAATAAATTAAAATTATTGTCATTTAAAATAGCACGAAATTTAAATAAACAAGTGAAAGTTAATTAAATGTCTCGCACTATTTCCATTAACTTCTCAGTCTACTTGTTTGATACTTCTGCTCCAGTTATCCCGCGACTCAATCGCGACGTGATCACATATCATTCGACCCAAATCACACACGAAAGCCGGTGAAAGGCTATAAATGTTATTGATACTAATTTAATAAACATTTAAACTGACGAGACACAATGCGACGTCCATTGTTATAGATTGACCGACTCTTTACGTCGAAGCTGAACCGTTACGAGAAATCGTCCCCTATAACGTTTATTAACATTAATTTCTCGATTCAAACTGTGATATCTAGTGGTTTTTAATCCTAATAGCAGAACTGCATTTATTTTATTTTGCAGAATATATTTATTGTTTATTGGTATTATATATTGATAGAATTAGAGGATAATAGTTGAAAGAAAACTTGTTTTTTAAAATATATGTTTACCATATTAAGTGTAAATTTGAATTTTCTATTTCAGGAGAGACAATGCGAATTAGGCGATAGATTAGATCTTTCAAGCTACCTCTTAGAACCAGTTCAAAGGCTTCCCAGGTATAAACTGTTCTTGGCAGACCTTGTGAAAACGTACACTAACTACGAGAACGAAAGATGCGAGTCCGACTCCAGGATATCTAAACTAAGTGTGGACAGCGACGAGACTGGCGGCAGTAATGGAGAGTCTTCGGATAATGATGAAACGCCATTGGAAAGTTTGAAGTTAGCAAAAAGTATGATTGAGTGCGTATTAACTGCTGTCGATGAAATAATGGCTTTGGAAAACATTACCGACTGTCCGGTAAGTGAAAACTAATACATTAGCGCTGAGTCACACTTTTTATACATTGCCATTCGCAAAATTACTATAACTACTCTGTTATATTATTATCATGTGCATGCATACACGAGCATGTCTTGAAAGATTCAAGGTACGCCTTGTGAATAATAAATTAAGATACTCAGTCTTTTTGTCCTAAACAATGTAAAACAAAGAATAATTATATATATAGATAAAGATTTAAAAGGGCGGTATCAATTCTGAAACAAATAATTTAAATTACTAACAAACATGATTTACATGATGAAATTATCCAATTCTTTTAAACAGTACATTTAAAATTATTGCTATCATGTAGTTCAAAGTAGACGACTGTGGCGTGCGAGTAGATAATGCTTTCTCTGACTCCGCGACACTTTGCGTCTCAACAGAAAGCTGTTGTCAAGTACCCGTTTTTTTATTAAATGTTTGTACTTGTATGCTGTGTGTGTAGTCAGGGAGGCCAAGTCATGACATTCTGACCATTATAACTCGATTGCCAGTGAACCAATATGCGTTGTCTACTTCATATTGTTGATACTACTACTGAATTATTAGACGACCAAAACTGTAAACCGTTTAGCTACCGTCACATGGGCGTAAGGCGTAATTGATTCACTGTTATTTACTTTTCTGTAATACAATAGTTCTTGAAGTAGCGAAACGGCCAAGCCACAAATTTTGACTACCGTGTATAGAGTTTGTGAAGTTAGGCTTGTAGAGTTATAAGCTTGGCTCTACATGAGATCTGATAACTTTTTGACAGTGCGAGCTATATGGTCTCGTCTTGGCAACATTTTACATGAAAATGTTTTTGGTGGGGTTTGACTTCTTTTTGTTAGTTGCTTATGTTTTATTTTTGTATTAGCTTTTTTCAATTCTGTAGTTTCCATATTATAAGACGGCTGTCTTTCGATATTATTAATCTGTAGGCCACTTTAATAATTCTATATTTATACAATAATAGTTTTTAAATTCCCGTTATTGAACTTTATATTATTTTCAGCTCTACTTGAACCTGCTGAACCAGGGTAGGCTTCTGCGTCAGAACGAGTTCTACGCGATGGACACAGCTCGTCGGAGAAGACAGTTGATGAGGATCTTCCTATTTGACAAACTGGTTCTCATTACCGCTGTTTATAGAAAGGTGAGTAAAGGTAAAATATCACATAAGACATCATAAAAGATGGATATTGTACTATCACAATTTAAATTTTATCCC
Organism: Achlya flavicornis; assembly: GCA_947623365.1. Taxonomy (NCBI): domain Eukaryota; kingdom Metazoa; phylum Arthropoda; class Insecta; order Lepidoptera; family Drepanidae; genus Achlya; species Achlya flavicornis. Next base: position 12,765,579 of record OX392468.1, read on the forward strand.
CATGACAGCCTTAAAAGGTACCTATGTCTATTTTATAAGCCCGGTTACAATTTTACTCCATGAATATAATCCATTAGTCTTCAAGGCGTTTGAAAAGAACAAGACAGAACAAGAAAGAACGTTTCAACCTACTCGTAACTAATAATAGATTGTGAAAGTCAATTTGGACTATTGAAAAATTCGTTGATAACAAATGCTCTGTAAAGTTAGGTAACATTCGATATCAATCTTTATTAGATTTGCGGATGAACTTTCGTAGTTGACTGTACCACACGTTATTATTGAGTGTTAGTTTCCACTGCAGTCGTCATTTATTGACGGAAACTTTGTTTCAAAACAGTCGTTTCAAAATAAAATAGGTAATGTTTGTTCTTTACCATTGTCAACGCGAAACTTTGCGACGCTCATTTTATATTTCATCATTTTTATTAGTTTATTACTTTGTCCATAATAAGGGGGTATCCATTAATTACGTGAGTCGTTTAGGGGAAGGAGGTCGAGCCGAGTTTCCCCAATCTGACGAAGGGGGGGGAGGATCTCGGCAAATATCACCGATTTTTTTTCCCGCAAGAAACACGTAAAATTGCGAGTAAACTGGATAAATTTTCTTACTGTGTTCTTCGTACTTTGTGATTCTAGAGACAAGCAGGGCTATTTTAAAATGCTAGGATTCGATATCGGAAACGGATTCAAAAACTGCCAAGGCGATATTCGGCAATTGCTTTTTTAATTTCTGCTGGTTCTTAGGTCTTAAAATAAAATTAATAACGTTTTTTTTTTAATAATAGAGTACAGATTAGCGTATGTAAACACTAAAAATAGTGAAATTAGAGGCAGGAGGGAAGGGCTCGAGCAAAATCTCACGACATCTAACCAATGGACGTCGACAAATCGACATATTGGCCTCACGTATTTAGTGGACGCCCCTAAAAATCGAAACGCAGTAATTTTTCGTTTGCTAAATATTTATAATAATGATGAATCACAATTAAGTGAGTCATTGGTTATCAATACAAAATAAAATGTAATAATTACATTGACAGTCTGCGTCGGCCGCCAGAGATATGATAAGGAACAGTAGTTGGGTTAAGTGCCCCTACTGTAACAAATATAAAACCACATAATTCATAGCAATTAAATTGTAAAGTAGTTTTTTACTGAACTTTTGTGGGCTCTGATTCATTCCTGGCCAATATAAACCGCAAGTCCAGAAGACAATATTGGATTCTTTGAATCGTAAGATAACAATAGATGACTTATTAAACGGTATTGTGAAGTGGAGTAGCTAGTTGTCATGCGCGTGGTGTACGGCGACGAATACAAAAGACAATAATCGGTTTCCAATTGGAATCACGAAAGTAATACGATTCAATCAGTAATTCATCGAATAATTAACCAAAAGAAGCGCAATGACGTTCTTTTGTTTGAAATCTATTACGCCAATAGGGATGATTCCTAGGTACAAAAATAAAATTCTAATTAGTTCATCACTTATCAGTTACACTATCGAAAAATAATGGACACGTATTTTTTGCTTTACCAAATCATAAAAAATTTACAAAGATAAAGCGAGTCAAAGTTCGGTAGTTGGGGCTCGTGACGTAACTTAAGAGTAATAATTGAACTGTTTTACAAAAAAAAAACGACTTCAAAGTAGGGAAGTAATCAAATCCTGATCTGATGAATGGTACCAAACGGGAAGTGTACCCTTCCAAACAAAAAAAGAATTTTCCAAATCGGTTAATAAATGACGGAGTTATGAGGTAACAAACATTTAAAAAAAATACAACCGAATTAAGAACCTCCTCCTTTTATTGAAGTCGGTTAAAAAGTGTACTCTACGTTACGTCACGTGGAACTTCACACTCGATATCTTGTTTTTTTTTGTTTAATTCCAAAAGAAAAAATATTTATGTAATCTATACTACTATAATAAAGCGGAATAGTTTTTTTGTTTGTTTAAACGGGCTAATCTCTGGAAATACCAGTAGGATTCGATTTTTGAACGCGGGTGAAACCGCGCGATACTGCTAGTATTTTGATAATGTAAAAGTTCATCAAGAATAAGCTCTAATTCGCTAAGTCAGGGACACAGAAAAAATGGATGCAGTGATTGGTTCTTTACTGTTCAAAATCAGTTAAAAATCACTTAGGTACTTGTTGCGGAATTAGATGGCCCGGTATTAACTAATACCAAAGCTAAAGGGAATTTTCCTCTATGAATTTAAAGAAGAAACATAGAATAAGTACCTACGTACGCTACTAATTGATTGAACGGTCCAAACTTCATTTAACTTGCATCATAATTAGATATCGTTCCGACAGATATTAATTCAAATAGTTTATGACTTCGACGCGCCACGGTGGCGTCGCTATCCGATTTTGCGATTTTGCAGTCTCAGGCAAACAATACTAACGTTTATTATGTGTTTCATGTCGTTTCCTCGTCTAGAATTTAGATCTTATTTCAGTCTTATTTCAGAGGTAGAAAAATATTACCAAACGCAATACGTGGCAATACGTTTTTGAGATTCAGGTTTCCGTACATGCCTGTCGACGCATTATAACTAAGTTTACCTCTGGAACAAAGATATTTACATATAAGTAAGAGTAGGAATATAAGGAATTCATTAAATTTTTCACATTGTGTGATGAAGGTGTGTGTATTTACAAACAAAAAGTAGTAGGTACATGTATATCAGGTTTCCATAGTACAAGCTCTGCTTAGTTTGGGTTCAAATGATCGTGTGTGAGGAATGTCCCAGGATATTTATTTAATCAATTTGCTATGAATTATGGAAATTAGATAAATAATCTGAAAGCTATAGATAGCCCCCATGGATGATTATTATATCCTGGTAAATTTTATTTAATCTTCTAATATCACAATTATCAATAAAGATATGGCTGAGTTATAGGACAGAACCACTAATAAAGCTCTAATATTTGACCAGTTGACTCGCACTTGACCGGTTATAATGTAAATATGTATGAGAGATACAAAATTAGTCATTTTCATTTGATAGGCTAAAGGCATAATGTGGAGATGTCTAATTAGGTATGGGGCATTTGTTTACTTTCTGATAATGGTACAAGGAAAATCCAAAAATACGAGATATTTAGTTTATTAAAGGACATCTGCATCGTTTCAACATGCCATTTACCAAAATAGTGTATTAAGGACTAATTGGGTTACCAATCGGTGCCAATGATGAGCTAAACTGAATAAATGACTCTAGATTTTGAGTTAGAGTAATTATTCCAATTATTACAATAGATGTAGTTTTATATAATCCTGTCCTCCCTGTCGTGCTCTCGTAATGAGACGGTCAAAGATCTTATATGACAAAAACATTTTGTTAGAAAAGTACCTACTTGTATTTAAAAATATGAAGTAGATTGTACACAATGCCAATTGTTTGTAATGGCGAGAGTTAAATGACCTTGTCGACGCTTCACAACGACTAATTTATCACGCACTGTCGACTTCAGCTGTTTGTTGGTGCAGGCGCAGTCGCAGGAAGTACGTAATGATGAGAGATGCCTCTCATTACTATAGACATATATGCTAAACGATGCCATAAATATTCACTATCAAACACTCGAAACTGATAAAATATTTCCGTACACTGATAGGACCAAAATAAACTACACTAAAGAAACGCTTTGAACCTACTTGGTGTATTTTCAATAAATTATTGCTGAAGTTTTATCTCGACATGCTATAAAGCACTTTAGTGCTAGCTAGATAAAGAGCATTATTTGTAATAGACATGTAAAGTAGTCAAGTCGTGACTTTCTCGTGAAATGACCAGTACCTGACGGTGACAAGCTCCAAGACGTCATTATGTTTATTTTCTTTACTTTCCACGATAATTTTGACATCAAAATCAGAAGGTGATGAAGACAGATAATGATTGATCATAACAAAGCAGGCATAATTTTGTTTACACAAAATACTTACGTAAAAAAACACAATAAGTTAGTATTAAAGGTCAGATGTCAATATCTGATGGATGGAAATAATTTGTAATCAGTTAAAAGATTTGGAATGAGTGCGCAGTTATCGAATACTCGGGTGGTAGTAGTGTAGGCGTTGCTAAAAATGAAACAATGCTTCAATAATACTTGTACGTGAAAATTTGCCGGTTGCGTATTACGGATGAATAACTAAGATTCATTTTGTATTTTAATGCTAATTTCAACATACTTTGTTCTATTTTGAAGCGCACTTCACTCTTTCTTTTGATGAATTCATGACACCAACGCGCAACGGTCCTAGACCGCTCGTTGTTGAACTATGTTCTACAGGCAGATTTTTACTTCGTAAGATCTTTGGTAGTCAAAATCTGTTCAACAGTAGTCATCCCTTGACTGAGCATGATGATGAATCGTTTGTATTTAAGTTAGGTGTTTGCAAATAATGAAGAAACTTGTGGTCTGCGAGTAGTTTTATTTTAGCCTTAATACCAAAGGTTACAGAAGTAGGAAGATCATATTTTCAAACAAATCCGAGTCCGAGGTATTGGTGTTATTTTTATTGGTTTCACTGTTTATGTTTTAGATAAACAATATTCTAATAAAAAGCCGTAGTAGTTCCTATTATATATATCTAGAGATAGATAGTGATAGCTGGCCAACAGCAGGCTTACCAAAATAAACAATAAATTAATAGATTCTTGAGAAAATTGGTGTGAAAGCTTTATTTAATAAGATTAGTAGGGATCTTTCGCTTCGACGGAATGTTATTATAGGATGGCTTCACAAACTAAAATGTTACTGTTTCTCATTAAATATTTCAGCAACCAAGGATAGAGTACTTCATCTACAAAGATCACATCTCAGTTGACGACTTGGGCATTACTGCCAAGGAGCAGGACCAGCACAAATTCACGATATGGTATAAGAAAAGGAACCTGAAGTCTTACAAGCTGGAAACTGCCGAGCCAATCATAAGGAACTCTTGGGTCGAGGATATTACTTCGCTGCTTTGGGAACAAGCTATGCAAAAGAAAGGTATGTGAATATTTTAGTTTGTAGTGCTCTAGCAAAAAAGAAGAAAGAAAGGTGAAAGAAAGAAAAAATATGTATTTTGATAATAACACAACACAATTACATACACTTTTACATATGACATACACAAAAAAAAAGTAAAAAAGAAAAAATTAAATAAAAGTAATAATAAATTGAGTTGTGTGACATCAAAAATGGACAGCGCCTCAGTTGTAGACTGCAAGCCCAGTACAGGGCTACAGCACTGATTTTCAGTCGCTGTCATAGGTGACGTCTCGAACAGCGTAACTAAATTAAAAAAATGAAAACAAAGAATATCAATAACAAAGTAAGAAAATGAAAATAGATAAAAAAGTAATAATTAATAATAGAAACATTTAAACAATCAAAATAACAAAAAAACCGGCCAAGTGCGAGTCAGACTCGCGCACCAAGAGTTCCGTACAAACCTGTAGGTATATAAGTAAATGGTAGTATAGACCTGAGTATTTGATATTAATTTCAATTTATGACGTATTCAAAAAAAACTACTTACTAGATCTCGTTCAAACCAATTTTCGGTGGAAGTTTGCACCGTAATGTACATCATATATTTTTGATAGATTTATCATTCTCTTATTTTAGAAGTTACAGGGGGGGACACACATTTTACCACTTTGGAAGTGTCTCTCGCGCAAACTATTCAGTTTAGAAAAAAATGATATTAGAAACCTCAATATCATTTTTGAAGACCTATCCATAGACACCCCAAACTTATGGGTTTGAGGAAATAAAAAAATTGAGTTTCAGTTCTAAGTATGGGGAACCCCCAAAATTTATTGTTTTTTTTTCTATTTTTGTGTGAAAATCTTAATGCGGTTCACAGAATACATCTACTTACCAAGTTTCAACTTTATAGTTCTTATAGTTTCGGAAATAATGGCATACGGACGGACAGACAGACAGACAGACAGACAGACAGACAGACATGACGAATCTATAAGGGTTCCGTTTTTTGCCATTTGGCTACGGAACTCTAATAAAAATGTACAACAACAAAAATAAAAAACATTGAACATATTTTAAAAATATAACCTACGGGCCGAATACTTGAAGAGCAGTTAATTGCAGAACAGGAAGCGTTCTATGAAATAGATCGCAAGGCACCCAAATTAGCATTTACATACAGTAATTATTATTATTGCTTATTAGCAATGGATGATAAATATGTAAACAATCAGTAAGATTATTCAACAAATTGGGAATATATAACAATAAAGCAATGTCAACAATTGACAAATTCGATGATAATCATTATGAAATATGAATAGAATATAACACAATAGGCACTTGAGTGACATAAAGATCAGTGCATTTGACTGTTATGAAATTATGTCATCTAACATCACGTCGGGTGCCTCCGTAATTGTTTGCTGCTTTTGTTATGATTCGAATACTTGAAAACTGCATAAAGAAATGAATTGTTATTAAAAACATATCATATCGTAAACATATATACTGAATGATCTTGTTTACGCGTTTTTAAATTGAGACTCGAATGGTTTCACACGTTAGAAAAAAAAAATGTTACTCACTCAAGTTTATTTCTCATATGGAATTTAGTTGAGAGCATCTGGTACTTAAGACGGACCCAACTAATTCCCGCATAGTTAATACGAACAAACTTTTTAATTCATCGTCATCTGCTCCCCGCACTTGTACGTGACGGGAGATGCAAGGTTCTTTATCATCGACTGACGCACTCGGGGTCAACGACTCACATTTTATTGGGCGCTCATTGGCAAGTTGCATGTGCATCACACTCCGTCTGTGGGAACGTTAGGAACTCAACGTTTTTCTTTGACGTCGTTGTTTTGTAAACCCAATCGCATGTGCGTCTCTCGCTTTGTTTTCTATTTTAAAATGAAACATAATAACACTTTGAAATTCCCTAAATATGATGATTTCACATGCCTGTTGTGACGATCTATAGTTTCTGTTCATATCATTGAAAGTGGGTACTATCGCACCAGCCCCTCTAGACAAGATGGTTGTCAAAAATCGTCATCGTTAGTAAACGATCAACCTTTGTATGGGATTGACATTTCAAATCGAAATATCACGTGATTTTTAACAATCTCTTATGTCAATCACATACAAAGGTTGATCGTTTACTAACAATGACGATTGTCGATAACCATCTTGTCTACTGGGCCTGAGCGACCTTGCTTTTGGAGTTATTAGCTATTGAACGCACGGGAACGCTGCGTAAGTCTCGCTTAACTTTACCCCGATAAACGTTAACTGGGATTTAAATATTTCTAGTATGCTATTTAGCGACAATCGCTATTTCCTCGAATAGCACAATAGGCACTTGTCTATCGCAATATACTGAGAACTACGTGGTACGTATATGCAGTATACCTATTATAAAGTGTATCATATGTGTGTGTAGTGAGACCAGAGCAATGGCATTGTTGATTTGTCAGAATTCATTCCGCGTCATTAAGTTGACATTATCTAAACGATGCACGGAGGTGATGGCCAGTCGATCAAGTTCTATTATTGCCTAGGTATTATTCAAGTTGAGTTCATGCCGGTTGTGTAGATCATTTCCGTTGCTATTGCACTTTAGTTTATCAACAATAATGTCGCTGGGCACCCGCTTTAGTGTTGTTTCTCACCAGATAGTTTCCATAGGAATAGATAATGACTGTCATGTATGTAGGTACCATTCGAGCAGTATTTGATTTTGATACCGTTTAAATAAAGCTAAGGCATAAAGGTTATTTATTGATGATATATTAATTTATTTAAAAAGAAAACCGGATTATATTTCTTATTGTTGTTTTTGTATCCAGTAACAAAAGTCGTTGATATTTATACCAACTGCAAACCAAGCATTATATTTATAAATAAAACAGATAAAACATAAAGAATTCCCCTGTCACAAAGGATTATAAGCAAATGGTACTATTATGGTCATAGTGGATATTTTATACTGATTCAGCGCCATACACATCCTGGGTTGTTAAATAAATGTTGCGTATGTGTTCTTGGAATGTATGATTTTTATCAGTTTACCTGTTATCAGTAACGTACCTACAGTCAGGTGCGGCCTCGATGAGATACCAATATATGTGTACTTACCACTGGGCACATTATATTAAATCTATACAGATGATAAAATATAAAAATACCAAACAAATTAAATGCAATGTGGACAAACTAAAATAACTTTATGTTGTGTTTCTGCGCGTGAGTAATTAGTTGGTAACGCGTGAGTTGCAAGCGTTCATATGGCTACGATAACCGCTTACCATCAGGCGGGCCGTACGCTTGTTTATCAACTCCGTGGTATAAAAAAAACCAAGGCATTATTAAAGCCGTAGATAATTTTGCATTCTCAAGTTGATAATCTGCTGCCAAGCCACCTGCGGTGTACCGGCCAACAGCTGCGTGTTTTTAGAGCCACCCTTCTAGGTTTCGTGTGCTTTTCATCTTCGGCTACATCCTTGGCATATCGATAGAGTTATGTATGGATATGATTATCTTACATTCGCAAAGGATTTGAAAGTACGGAAAATGGTACAACTATCGATATGCCAAAAATCAGTAGTACCACAATTAATGTAAAATGTTGCTTAATTTTTAGCTAATTTTACTGGACTATATGGTGAGATTGTACTGAGACACAGGCCTATCCAACGTAATAGAAAACTGTGGATAAATAGACCTATTTATCCACAGTTTTCTATCTACGGATGTATGTATATACCTAAATAAAGTATAGGTTTTTGATCCCATCTAAGAATATTCATTAACTTATATAACAGGTGGAGATTTCGAGATGGCATATTTTCGAAACCTATGTTGGGTTAGTCATTCTGCGGGGTTATTTTAAAACGATCGAATTCCGATTCGGGAGCGGAATCGGAAACCTTCATCGAAAAGATCCGATAGCGGAAAGTTGGAGTGCGTTTACAAAGTTTGTTTTTAATAATGGTAGGAAATGGTATACCTAAACTAAAATTTAAACTAAAATCGAAATGCTTACGGGTTTTTACCCGACTGACCCGGAAGGAGGGTTATGTTTTTCGAGTGTATGTATGTATGTATGTATGTAAGTATGTATGTATGTATGTATGTATGTCTATTTCTTTGGCACGCTCTGCAGCCTAAACGGCTTGATGGATTTAAGCATATAAGGTATCGTTAGATTCGTCTGAACTGTGGGAGTGTCATAGGGTATATTATTTTTATATGGCGTCTACGGATAAAAAAAGAGGGGGGTATTAAAAACAAAAATTACGTTATTGTAACAATATGGGTATCAAATGAAAGCTTGTGAACAGCCCTTTCCATATATGTATATATTGTAATACTTTTATGCTACCGTTTTGACGTAAACTGCAAAAAACCATTTTTAATGCAAGGACAGTAAGTAGGTACTATGAGCGGTTACCGTACGTAACTCACAGAGTTGCGATGGTTGTTAGCGTTACTTTACCGTACCGCTCATTTACTTAATAATACTTACAACTCATTCTGCATAAAACTAAAAAGACTGAAATAAATTAAATTATTAAAAGAAACAAAAAACCCGACTGCGTAAAACAAAAATTAACTGAAAAGAGAAAAACAAGCTCTTTAACCTATAGAATTTTGAATATAACTTGAATTTTATAAGGTATTGCAGTCGGGGATAAACGAATATTACAAAAGAAAACATATATTTAGGTTATTGGTTTGTCCCCGACTGCAATACCTTATAAAATTCAAGTTATATTCAAAATTCTATAGGTTAAAGAGCTTGTTTTTCTCTTTTCAGTTAATTTTTGTTTTACGCAGTCGGGTTTTTTGTTTCTTTTATTATTGTTGAAAGCCCTCATTTAATCACTCATATCAAATGCATAAAGACAGATACTTGTTATTTTCTATATTTTGGATTTTAGGTCTACATTGTGTTAATAAACTGTGTTTCTAGTTTTATCGAACTTCGAAAACTGACTGATAGGTCGAAGTAACTGTTGTTTATAACATTAGCAAAAGTCAGGCAAAGGTTTGAGCCATACAGCCTAATCGTATTTGAGTTATACCTAAGTTCTAGGCACAAAATAAATCACTTACATATTGTACGCACTGTCAGTCACAGTCCATAAACGTCATGTGTTAGTAAAATAGTGGTCAATAAACTAAAACTTCTCACGGACTTTTTGAGACAAGTTGAAGACACGATACACATAATTCATTTAATTTCCCTTCATTGGTGCGCGTGGATTTATATTTATAGGATAAAACATCACAGATAATACGCAATAAAACTCAAAATACATGATTTTTTGAAAATTAAACGAAAACGCAACGTCACTTTGCAAGTTCCCGCCAAAAAGCCCTCTGTGTCAAAGTAGTTTTTTTTTTCAGTACATTCATGGAGAGTATAATAAAACAAATATTTTATTTTTTTCTTTTTTTCTTTTGTGTCTAATAAAATATTTTAACTTTTATTTGCAAATAGATAATTTGCAATAGATTTTATGGTTACGTAGATTTTTTAGTGGTAGTGAATCTAGCATCCAACATGAGTAACGGTATTGAGTAGTGACCAATATGTTTTAGTCCCTACGAAGTTTGAGTATGTAGCTATTACTTTTACCGCAGACCTTTCTTATTCATTATTTACTTAAAATAGGGGCAAACACACTCAGTTTAGTACCAACTAACCATTATATAAGTTTAAATAATGCGTTTATATTAAATAATAGTCAAAAACGAACATTAAATAAAATTCGGAAAGAATTCCGCCATCTAAAAGCTATCGGAAACTTTTCGATGATTCGGATTGATATTTCCGTCGAGAAACGTCAAACTATTCGATTCAGAAATTAAAATAGCAATGGCCGCTTTAACCTATCATGCAGAATATATTTATTTTAGTTTAGGTATTATTTTGTAACACTTGTAATACATTATCATACTATGTTAAATAAATATTGATGTTCTTACAGTTTTGATTTATTTTAATGTGCAAATATACATTTTCATTATTATTTTATCATGTCGGAAACTCATCTCGGAAGTTTCCGATTCCGCTCCCGAATCCGAATTCGATCGTTTTAAAATAACCCCGCTGGACAACTTTTACTATGGGACCAATAGCGAATTCTCAAATTGTTTTTTTAACTTTTCTTACATAATGTCAACCTTGCTCGATCATAATGTATGAAAAGTACAAAAAAAATTGAGGATTCAGTGTTGGTCCCATAGTAAAAGTTGTTCAGGATGACTAATCCAACATAGGTTTCGAAAATATGCCATCTCGAAATCTCCACCCAGTATAACCAAACGTAGCGAAGAAGTCCTAAGTCTATGTATACATACAAATACTTTTAAGGGGTTCCGTACTCAAAGGTTGCCAACAGGATAAACGGTAGATAGTTGAAATTTTCTCAGAATGTGTATTTCTATTGCCGCTATTAAAAATATATAAAAATTAAAACGCTTCGTGTGCGAGTTTGAATCGCACTTGGCTGTTTTTTTTTTATTAATATACTTGTAATCCTATTAGGTATGTGTAGGTTTGTACTGAGCTCCGTAAAAAGGCTGGACGAATTATCATGAAGTTACTTTAGATCCTAAAATAGGACATAAAGTAGGTAATTTTCATTCAGGAAAATCTCAAATGAGAAAAAATATATTTTGTTTTTTTTTACAGAACTTCTACTTCAACAGCGGAATAAAAGAATTTCTACAGTATCAATGGACAGCCAGGAGTCTGAGTCAGACAGGAATCAGGACGACAAATGTAAGTCAAAGCTCAAAGGTTATTTATTAAATAATGTGGTTCATATATTTTACTCAAAATTTCAGAGATGCATGATTCACACTTTTTCGTTCAATTTTATAAAAATGTGACATACAAAATGCCTATTGCTTAATAAGCCTTGGATATCATAGATGCATGTGTTTGGTTCACTTGCGTTTGTTTTAATTCAGAAACAAAATCATAATATAATTATAATGCACAGAATCGATATTTATATTGAATTAGGTATAATCACTGTACATCACAATTATTTATAATGTTCTTAGACTCACAAAAGAAGGCACTCCATCTACAATATGCAATTTAAAATCAATCGACATTGCGCATCTTACTTATAATAAACCGAAAGATTTTCAAGAGCCAGAAGAACGACTTGTCGAGCCTCTGTGGTACATTGCATGCGTGTACATTTTAATATTGAACACATGTTAATATCTAACAATGTATGAGAATGTTGCATCAACACAAACATCTTTGCTGCAGGTCTGTTAGATGGTTACGTTCTCGTGAAGTTGCACCAATGAGTTGCTTTGTAGGTCAGTAAACTTTAGGCACGCTTCCAAACATTATTTTGGAATCTATTTGGCTTTCATTTTCTGTAACTTCGCTTTCTGGTGCAGGTTTGGATGGTTGGCTATTAAGGGACGATTCTCATTCTACGTTAACTTATTTTCATTCATAGTTTAATAAATAAACATTAAATTATTTATATTTATATCTAAAATTTTGATTACTGTTTAGATAACTTTTTCTTGCGCACACTTTTATGTGCTCTTCTTCACTTCTACTTCATTCGGATGATTTTCATACCTATAGGGTTTCACTCAACAGCTTGACTTTGCATGTTACTGATATAGATTATTATTTAGAATAATAACAGAGTCATATTGGATCACCTTATTTTAATTTTTTTAAGTGCTTAATGAAAGTCAATTGTTTTTATCTAGGTACATATTAGAATAATAACAGAGTCATATTGGATCACCTTATTTTAATTTTTTTAAGTGCTTAATGTAAGTCAATTGTTTATATCTAGGTAAATATTAGAATAATAACAGAGTCATATTGGATAACCTTATTTTAATTTTTTTAAGTGCTTAATGTAATTCAATTGTTTTTATCTAGGTAAATATAATGTATTTGTTTAAAGTTGAAAATAGATCACTACATTTTCTTCAATAGAACGTACAATACGTTTTGCTTGTTTCATTTACTTTAATTTTGTATTGTTTCTTCATATTTCACATATAATTAAACTGGTGTGGTCTTTCACATTTCTATTTTCCATCAAATTTAATGTTACTCTCTTTCGTTTCAGATAATTCTCTTCGTGGCGTACCTGGAGAATGTCGTCGTTCGGGTGAGAAGAAAGCGAGAAGAACAACTTGGTATTGCGAATGAAGGTTTCTTGGACATTCCTAATCCATGGTTTTAAAGTTGTCTCGCCGTAAAGGGCTGATTAATGTATAATTATTGAATCTTTGGAAGATATTGGCTTTAAACATGCAGCGAAAACTACCAAAGTTAAAATAAAATTTGGAGATGAGTTTAACTTGACGGACTCATTAGTCAGCAGAAGTGAATCGTTAACGGTGTCAAAATAGTTAATCTTTAATGTGCATTACAGTGTGTTTCATTTATGCGTAATAAAGATTAGTGAAATTGTATATTTGTAAGATACTAAAAGTATCGATATTTTTTTCACAAACTAATAAAATGACAAACACCTTTATAAACTGTTGTGTATTTCCAAAGATATTTAATGATCAAAGTATGTATATATTTTTATAAATAACACATTTCAGTGCACTAGCTCTAAATGATTTTTCTTTAAGATTGATTCAATATATCAGAATGCTAGGAGAGCACAATTCATACGATATGGCCGAAGTATCGCAATAGATATTTTACGATATTTTCGACGAATGTGATAAAAGTTATTCGAAAAGGTATTAAACTTTATTTTATTATGGTAATTTCAGTCATTATTTTATGGGACGTATATTGTTACAATGTTATTTAGTGTCGAAGTTCTATTTTATTTTTGTAAATAAGTATTATTATCATCATCAATCATCATACTGACGATGGCTCACTGCTGCAAAGTAAACAAATACTAATGTTAAATTTTTAATAAAATAAATGATTAATGTATAATCAAATAATTTTATTTGGAAAAAGAACAACCTGCAGATAAAAACAAAAAAACTGGCATTAAATGATAGCATGTTTAAAATTGACATATTTCTTATTAAACTAAGAATAATCAGACCTAGTTAGAACTATCTCAAATAACTAAATTGATTTCAAAGAGGTTGCCCCTGCGCCTCATATGGATAATTCCTCAGGACTCTGCGCCAATATAATATTATACTACCTAAATGTAACAACTATATTTATGTTTTTTTATTTTATACTAGCTACCAAGCGCTTCTTCGGTTGCGTGGTGTCCTAGTAGGACAGTCCTACCCTATAACCAATTTTTTTTTTCGGTAGGAAATGTCTACAAAGTACAAAACGAAAAGATTGATGAATCGGTAAATTCGTTCTCAAGTTATGGTACGACCAAGGGAAATAGGATAGGGATTAATTTTTATATATATTATAGGTTCTGAAAGCCTTGAAAATAACTAGTAAGGATCTCTCTAAACGGCTCGTTTCGCTTTGTAGGTTTCAGCCTGTAAAAAGTTGAAATGCCTCCAGTGAAGACAATCCGGAAAGTTGTGTCTCGCCTTACGACAGGCAAACGATGATGCCGGAGTGCATTTGCTATTCGGATCTTAGCAGGGCTGAAACATAGTTTATAGAAGTTTAAGTTTCGACTATAAAAAATAGTTACTGTATCACCAAGTTTTAAAATTAACTTTTCAAATGACACGAATACTAATATTACAAAAAGTGGATTATTAAAAGAAACTTCAAGATAGAACTGTAGTTAAGTTGAAGACCTAGAATTGCAAACAGTCAAAACTGCATCAAGATTTGTTTAGTAGTTTTATACGGTATATAGAATAACTAGCTCTCCCCCGCGGTTTTACCCGCTTTCCCAGGATAAGAAGTAGCCTGTATCCTTCTCCATATCATAGTCTATCTGCATGCCAATTTTCATAATGATCAGGCGTATGATAAGTCGTGAAGGGGTAACAAACAAAGAGACAAGCAAGTAAACATAACATACAGGGTGGGCCAGAAAGGCGTACGATTTTAAAAACACTCTTGCGTTTGAAGCTTTAGAGAGGGGACTGCGCGGGTGGTGGGGTTAAGTAGCTCGGTTCCCGGAAATTTAGTCTAGCCTATAATCGTGCGACATGGTTTCAACAAGATGGCGCGACATGCCATACAGCTAATGCCTCTTTGGCGGTCGTAAACGAGATGTTTGCTGGGAAACTGATATCGCGCCGAGGTGACATTGCATGGCCTCCTAGAAGTCCGGATCTAACGCCACTGGACTTTTTTTTGTGGGGATACCTAAAAAGTAGAGTCTACTCCAATAACCCAGCCACGATTAACCAGTTGAAGACCAATATCCAGGAAGAAATGGCAGCTATTCCCCGTGCAATGTGCCAGCGAGTTTTTACCAATTTGAGGTTCAGATTCGAAGAATGTTTGCAGCGGGATGGTGCACACCTGGATGACGTTATTTTTAAGAAATGAATTTCCCAGATGTAAATTTTTATAAAAATAAAAATTTATATGTGAATTGTACTAAGTTTTTTTTTAATCATTTTTTCAAATTCGCAATTCTTTCTGGCCCACCCTGTATAATATTAGTAAATAAGGATAATATTCTGCGATAGTTATTCTCACGCGGCCATCTGATTCACTAGAATGTTAATTAAAGATAATATGCTTTAAAAATGTACAACAAGTGTTCCTACTTTGTAGTTAATTATTTCATATGGTTTTGCCCGTACAATTCTGAGTACGCCCCTGAATTTTAGATAATCAGTCGGAGGATCACGCGTTCAACCTGTCGATAGCACTCGACGCGAGATTCCTTTTCTGTCTTCTTGTATCTTAGTTGAGCATAGAATTCATATATTTTTATCTACCTGTTATAATAGATTTAAATGTGGTATTTCGGATCTAACTTATCGAATAAATAAGTCTAAACCTTCTTGAATGAAATAATCCGGTTTAATTTACTCATCAGCAGAGAAAACTTTATAACTATAGACACAGAACGTAAAATAAATTAATGAAATACGTTTACCTGAAATCCGCAATGCGAAAAATTATGGCTACGGCTGCGAAGTGGGGCGGAATATTCTACCTGAAGGCTAAATTTTATTGCCTCGCGCTGTTTTCGAACAATTGCATTAATAGTGTATCAACGGAGCGCCTCGCCGGCTTCTTTATGGCTATGGAGTCGGGCGACGGAATACAATTAAAGTTTTAATATTTTAACCCTGTAAAATCACAATTTGAACTCGAGCCGTGTGCAAAACTGGTATAATTAAGTACCTATATAAAATTATTTTGTAGAGTTAAGCATTATGGCGCTTGCATGTGACCTAGCCATTTGAATAAATAGCCTACCTACCTATATAAGGCTGGGAAAATAGGTGATTTTCACTAACTAGGTGGAGGACGAAAATGATTTTATAAAGTTGTTGAAGAGTGTTGGTATCAAATTGGTTAGTTTTGTTCAAATATACAATTCTTATTATTTTTTGTGTTCCAAACAGCAGTTTGGTACATGGAGCAAAATGACGTCTCAGCGGATGGGGAGGTTTACGGCGCCATTTCTCTGAGCCCGACTTGTTTCGACAGGAGTTCTTTGGCGGCGTCTTTAACACTCCCTCGAGGGTTCATTTATATATTCGCAACACGGAGGCGGCAATAAAACTGCGTTATCCTGGTCATTATTTAGTCATCGCCCGGCCTCTTCGCCTACGCTAGGAAAATAAAATGCAGCTCAATGACCCTCGTACACTGCAATTTTATGCACTGTTCATCACACGAACCCGCAGTTTTAAAAGTCGTTACTTCGTTTATGATATTTCTGTGGAAAAAGTTTTTTGAAAGCAAAACAAAGCTTTAGTAGCGCTAAAGCAGAAATGCTATGTTTCGAATTTCCTGCAAAATTTTGGCTAAAGTTGAAAAAGCTATTGAGGGGTAACGCTGCGAGAAGTTTTGATTTATATTTCTTTTGTGAAATTACTTTACAGTATTTTTTATAGGATTTCGTAGTTCCGTTATCTCCGTCTATCATGGCCATTTTATTTAGGTCTACTAAGTGAAAGCAAACTAAAATGTTGAAAAAAATATTGCACCGTCCAATTATCATATGAAATGTAACTTTATGTATTCATTGCCGAACCGATTTTGAAGAATTTTGGAAGAAAGGTAATTTTTGGTAGAGTTTCATGCTCCACCCCATCTTTGCTACGCCAGGTAATTCCGCAACAGCACTCAACCCCCATGACAATCCGGAAGAAAGACCTGAATAAAAATAATTTAATCATATGATTAGTCCTATTCTACTTGTAAATGCGAGTGTTTCGTGTGTGTACATTTATAAATGTCAATGCCTACTAATTCAACTTTCGATCTAATAGCGCTCTCAGGTTGGTTCCAAAATAATGTTGGGAGACAGTCTTTAATCTTGTTTTTAACACTTTTATGTTCAGTTTTCATAAGAATATAGGTAGCTAAAAATGGGCAAAAAATAACCGTCCCCCCTGTCCTCCTAGGTTCCTATGTAAGGTACGCTACACTTTTGATTTTAATGGGTAAAGATTACTGGAAAACTGCGGAAAAAATCGACATTGTAATAGCTGCGGCAAAAATATTGTCATGTATGTACGTGGCTGGTGTTTGACTATTTTCATCTTTTATCCTGGAAAGCAACATTTCACATCTCGTAAAGAATAATATAGGAAGTAAAGTGTCGTTCGTGTTATCGAGATTCGTTAGTTAGGGAGCTGGTCACGCCGGGTTACGAGCTAGCTGTTTTATGAGGCAGGTCCGGGCGATGCCGCTAAATCTCCTTATTTATCCGGGAAACATAAACCGTGGTCTCGGCAAAAATTAATTGGCTACAACACTCTTTTTCTCGCACATTAAGTGTTTGGGGGATTTGATTTTATAGTTTAGAAAACCTTTAACCTTACCTTACTTACCTTGGTTGACTAAATTGTTATTAGTTAGACATTATATTCCAATGCACAGTCGATTTCAATAGCATGGTATCACTTTTAGTAGAGTAAAATGTTTCCGTCTCCGATATATAAATAATGTTCATAGCGTATGTTACACCGGACTACTTTGCTTTTTATTTTTATGAGGGGACCAAATTTGGAGTGTTTGCTGAAACGACGGATCATAACCGTTGGACACAACAACTGTTTGCAATCCTATCCGTAAACCAGGCATTGTTTTGGTCACAGGAAGAGTTTGTCAAGAGGATAAATATGAACTTTGACTCATCGCGATAAAGCACGTTTTTGCATCAACATTATCTATGTTGTTGTGGTTGCATCCATCGAGACCTCTCCTTACTCACGATTTTATTTTAGTTGTCATAAAAGGAGCTCGGTTTCACCTGGCACTTCTTAAAGTGCAGCTTGTGGATACGAACGGACACACTTCATTACGACTCCTGTATTTGCTGCGTTATAAATCTTTGTTATTCACTATATGATTGCCATTCCTAGACAGAAAATTACCACGTCTGTTGTCTTCTGTTTCAACAAAAATCAAAAGAAAAGTCACGGTTCAAAAGAAACGAAAGCATTGTTAAGTTGCATCGGTGTCACACTTGTGCTTACAAGACACGTTTCGTATAGGAATGAGTAGAACAATGGCTCCGTAGCAAAGATCACACATGCGGCCTCTGACTGCTATTGCCAACAATAGGAGACGAGATTGGAGCATTTCCAAGAATGACCACCTGACTTCAAGTAACGTAAGCACAGTTTTTATTTGAAATGTAAACATAAATTTTACAATGACTTGTAAAGTTGCAGGGGCAGCTGCGGCCAGTGCGGAAAATTCAAAATTCAAAAAATACGCGTCGATTGGGCCAAATTATATTTGTACGCCTTTTGTGGTCGAGACCATGGGACCGTGGGGGTCCGAGGCTCGCCGTTTTGCTCGCGCTTTATCATCAAAATTGATCGAGGCCTCCGGAGACCATCGGGCGGGGAGCTTTTTCCGCCAACGCTTGGCTATCCAAATAGGAAACGCTGTCAGCCCTTTGGGAACCTTGCCGTTAATCGGAAGCAGCAGCAGACATGAGGAAATTTTCTATATATAGATTGTAATTTGTACATATTTGTCGTAAATAAAGGAATAATTTATATTTTTTTACGGTACTAACCGAAATTACAGAAAATTATTGCATTGTAAAAAATCACATAACGCGCGTTGCGCATCTATCACAAATAAATAAAATTGAAGTGTCTATAATGTCTAATATCTAAAGCTAACAGCTATGTACAAGAATGGCATGAAGCCGTTCTTAATCAATCGGCAGAGTTAAGCTACCATCGGTGTGGCCGGTACCTGGATGGGTGACGGCCTATGGTTTTTCAAATCGAACGTTTCCGAAGGCAGAAGGCATGTAATGCCGTTGGTCCCGGGTTAGTTGGATGCCTCCTAGGCGGTAGGAGGTAGGCACTGATGCCAATAGTAGGTTGACATTAGTGCCTAGCTCCACCAATCCGCAATGGTGAGTGGTGGAGTTTGCCCATTCTATTTCATCATCATTTGTGAAAGGAGGCCTGTGCTTAGCAGTGGGACATTATAGGCTCATGATGATGATGATGATATGAAAGAATACAGGATGGATACGACAATAAATGAAACCTGTTTAAGGTAGTTATATCAAAAAACATATTTATTTTTAGTGTCTGTTTGTTCCGGCTCTCCGAAATGGCTGGATTGATTTTTACGAAACTTTGACTGGCAGATAGCTGATATTATATGGAGTTACTTAACCTACTTTTATTTCAGAAAAAGAATTAGAGTTACGCGTAAAAAAAAAAACGTACCCGGGTGAAACCGCATCACTGGCTGACACTGTATCAAGACTATATCATAAATATTACTAGGTATTGAAATAGCATAAATTAACAATAAAAGTCTTCTTCTGAAGCGTAGCAGCGTGAGTTGCTTGCATAGCTGTGGTTGAAGGAAGATTCTTTACTCAAAACAGGTGTTCTTCCAAGTATTTTTTTGTTGTTGCGGTGCGCTGCGCTACATATTTTTATACACGCGGTCGTAAACCGGGAGTAGTTTTATGGACTACGGACATGATTTCGAAAGTACTTCGAGTTTTAAGAGGGATTTAGCTTGGGAAACAGGGAAGAATTTTTCCGAGCAATAACTACTTGAAAAAAATCCTACCGCATTATTCAGCATGTGGTCGAAATGTAAA
Organism: Achlya flavicornis; assembly: GCA_947623365.1. Lineage (NCBI taxonomy): Eukaryota > Metazoa > Arthropoda > Insecta > Lepidoptera > Drepanidae > Achlya > Achlya flavicornis. The sequence goes on from OX392468.1 coordinate 12,785,780, forward strand.
TTACATGAGCGGGTGTAGTTAGTCAGGAGCCGTTGTTTAGACACCATATCACAGGCTGCAGTGATCCATTGCGATGGCCGCGTAATCCCGGCTAGAGGCTTTGTCTCACGTCCAGCTTACTTTTATTACCGTGCCTGCATCGCGAAATAAAACAAAATTGGCGGGAATTTATGGGCCACAGCCCCAACATGGCTAGTGGGGTGGAAAGTTTTCAATTTGAAACGAATAACTTGTTTGTCTCGAGTAATAAGGAGGGTTTTGTAGCGGGTAATATGGGGCCCGCAATGACTGTCGTGGGCTTCTTTAAAACTACTTTCTTGGTTTTATTACCTAAGTGTTGAGGGTGAGCGTAACTCTCTCAGAGGTGTGGGTTTACGTTGGTGTCATTATGTTGGCCACATAATGACACCAACATAAACCCACACCTGTTACTGTGATTAATAATAGGGGATTAGAAACAGGCCGTACAGTGTTTTTTTTAATTTGGTGAACATGAAAAGTATCTCCAAGTTGCCATAAAACTTTTTGACAAAAAAATGGCTGTTCGTAAACTGATAATACTTTACATCCATATTTCTGAGTATTTATTTATTTATTTCTATTTTGTTAATTTCTTCATATCCCACAATGAGTTTAAGCTAGTATTTTCTGATAGCTGCACTTTAGAGCCCTTCTAGGCTTTGGCCACATAATTACTTAACTATGGTGATCAAACATGAGCCTATACACAGTAAAGAAAAAAAAAACTAAAAGGAACTTGACTTTTTAGGTCAAGATAAACGCGTAACTGACACATTCGTAGTAGTACATAGAGTTAAGTACTCATTTAAGCAGTTTACAAAAACTTGTTGTATACTAAATAAACTGTTATTCCATCTTACTTTATCATTTTAACTAATTTAATGAAAGTCACAAAACCTATAACACTGTTGCACATCTATTTTGTACCAACTTTGTCTTAAGTTCTAAGCTCACTTCTCTTGACCTTTGGTATTATGTGCTTATTTTAGTATCCCTGCCTGTTACCTTGTGAACATATTGCTTGCAAGACATTGTCTCTACATGGCTGCTAAGAAAAATAATCCATTCACTATAAAAACGGCGATATTAACGGAAAGTACTGTCTCGGAGACGTTTACAGCAACATAACGCTCTTTCAGGTAGCAAATTGAATGTTAAAACACGTAACCTGCCCCTAACTGAATAAGTTATGAGGCCGGAGGTATTGGTAATGAAACTTGAATGACCTCGGGCGTGTAAGCCGTCTGCGGGATGGAATTTCCGTGTTTACGCGCCACCACCACCGGTTTATTCTGTTGCGTTAAGTGCCACTTCAGTATGTATAGGTTTTAAGAACATTGTTACATCGTTGTTCTTAAAAACAACTCAAATTAGCTTATAGCTCCAGAATAATACCCCAGGTTCAAGGTAATTTTTTTATTACAAGCTTTTATAATAACTTGCCTTGTAGTATGGGTAGAATAGAATCTTAAAACAGAATTTTTTAAAACAGTTATCCCCAAGCGATTGGGCTGAAAACTTACCTACATGAAACAAATGACATATTTTTCTACAACAATAAAAGAAAACAAAACAGAACAAGTATCCCGCTTCGAGGGTGGAGTTATTAAAAACGCTGAGACATATATAAATTAATTTTCAATCTTCAGCCTAAACACACAATTTGAAAACCCTAACTTCGAAACTGACGGACTTTCAAACATTCATCCCCTATTTCACCCCCTTAGGGGTGGAATTTGGAAAAACTCTTTCTTAGTGGATACCTACTCTTCAAAAAGAATATACCCTCTAAATTTTATGTCTCTAGGACCAGCGGTTTAGGCTGTGCGTTGATATATCAGTCCATCAGTCAGTCAGTCAGGACTTTGAATTTTATATATATAGATTCCTAATTAGTCGCACTTTAAAAATGTATAGTCTTACCACGTAATAACACTTAAAATTCGCATATTATTACGTAAGCGATGACATAGAATAAGTTGGTTATATTGATTGGTTTACTCTCTTATCTTAGGCTTTGTCGTATACACGAAACTAAACCAATAGTTATCGAGATGCTATGGCGATACAATTGCGTTTTTAGGAATATCAATAAGTCAGCATTAAACCTTATGGAAAGAGTCGCATGATTACGTTTTAGGATAAAAAGTAAATACAGCTGATAACTTAACCTTTTTCACGTATTTTTTTTTGCTAAATCTAATAATGGTTTCACGAAACAAAGGGATGGAATAAACAAACCAAACTGAATATATTTACTGAGGGCAAGTCTCACCTTAAGTTTGTGAAGAATGCCAGTTACTCAGTTAGTCTCGATCCTGGTCTGCGAGTGGAACTTTCTATTTTTCGATTGCCCGTGTTAGAAAGTTGGCAAATGTAGTTTTGCGAGTACTAGTTCACACTGTCGACGCTCACGACAACTGAATTTCATTTGTAAGTTATTTTGCATTGTGCGGATGTCCAAACACGGGGTGTGTTTGGACGTCATGTACCTACTTATTCAATATCCAAATGGACCTCCGCATCTTATAAAAGTTTCTAGAATCTACAATTGGAAGTATAATCTACATAATACTCGTATGTTGCAGAGAAATTGCGAATTTACCGAAGATGTTGAATAATCTCAATTTACTGGAAAATTGACTACTTACGAGTATCTTGTGAATAGCCGTGCTGATAGATTGATGACTGCGATCTAAACTTAATGTGCTGACAATATTAATGATTTAACATGTGATATTTTATATTGGCGTAAAGAAAGGGATAAAGAAAGCATTTCTTACATTAAATTTTGCACTTATTAATCGTTAAATTTTACTTATTTATACGTGTGACATCCTGGCTTACGGTGTGCTGTCAATGGAAATATATCTCAAAACCTTGGTGAAATTCTAGTACAAGAAAAATAAAAAATCGAGTTCAAAATACATTATAAAGTATGAAATATTCAGAGAAAGAGAACGACGTATTCCATTGACAATATTTCGCTGACTTCAAATCAGTGTCAGATTAGAGTAATTTTATGCTTTTTTGTGTATATTGAAGACGATGTTTTTTTTTTTATTTTATATTATCTTCTATCTATATATATAAAATTCAAAGTCCTGACTGACTGACTGATATATCAACGCACAACCTTAACCACTGGTCCTAGAGACATGAAATTGAGAGGGCATAATTCTTTGTGAAGAGTTGGTATCCAATAAGAAAGGGTTTTTTGAAATTCCATTTGATGAAAGTTTGTATGAAAGTCCGTCAGTTTCGAAGTTAGAATCATAACTTTTTTGGTTTAGGCTGAAGATTGAAAATTAATTAAATCTGTCTGCGTTTTTAATAATTCCATCCTTGAAGCGGGAAGGAGTTGTTTTGTTTTGTTTTATTGTTGTAGAAAAATATGTAATATGTTTCCTGTAGGACACGCGGGCGAAGCCGCGGGCAGAAGCGAGTACAATATAAGAAGATACTTACCTCCTATTTTATGACACGAAATCTACACAGATATGTTTTAGATAAATTACGAATATAGCAAATTAAGTTGAGAAGATCGAAACGCTCCCCCTATAATGTGTTCTGTAAAGCGACAAGGAGTTCTTGCGAAGGCTGTCCGAGACAATGTTCTTGCGTCATTTGTAACGTCTCAGCCGGCGATTATCAAAGCAATCAGCCGTTCTGCAAACTGTTACTATGTGACTGGCAATAGTGCTAACAACAATACATATCGATATTTTTTTAATTTTATCTTAGACTTTGTTTTTGTTTCGTGATACTGCAGATAAACGGAAGCGTAGTGATCAATTATTTCGATTAGGTGTATTTTAGAGAATACAATCTGAATCCTTTGTAGAGATGCTGATATTACAGGTACCTACAGGATATCAGTCATATTTTTTTTTCTTTTTCAGTCCAATGAAAGACCCGACCAGACAATGAAAAATAAGAACTTCAAAATAATAAAATTTCTAAAATTAAGATACAGGAAAAATATTGTATCGATATTCCAACTAGTATACAACACTGGGGCAATTGACTAGTGTTTGCTTGAGTTTGGGCGGCGGCGGCGGCGCGGGCGGCGACACTGGGCGGGCGGAAGTGGTCGAGGGTTGTTCCTAGTTTAACTGTTGCGTCACTTGATTGTCGCTGGCGATGTTTTTGAAGTAGTCCAACTATAACTGCCCTCACGTTGTTTTGTGCCAGTCTATTCTCAAAACTTGTTGACATAACTTTTGAGATAAATGAGGTGAACAAGTTATAATGACGTTACAATTTATGTTGTGCTTCTTGCTTGTGATTGATGCTTAAATTAGGAAATCTTGACAGATGGTAATGAGATAATGTGATGGCATAAGTAAGTATATGATATGAGATGGTATAGTATTGGGACACAACAATAAACTGTTTCATACATTTTAGCCGAGTACCTTTTGTATGAAACAGCTATATTTTTTTTGCGATTTCATATTTGGTCCCATACTAAAAGTTGTTCGTATTTATGAGTACTAAGTTGTAAAAACTTTAAAAAAGGTAAAAGTTGTTCGTATACTTTACTTTGTTTCACTTATAGTCGTAAGTATCCACCCCATATACGCCTATGTTAATTTACTCTTTAACATGGGCGTATATTTGGAGCTATATCTCTCCAGTTCTCCACTGCACAGTGTGCAGTGAACACACTCCATAGATTTAATTGAAACAAAATAGTAGGTACCTAAGTTACAGTCACTGATAAATTGATTAATAACTGCGACATTAAAACTAGTTTTTTTTTTAATTTAATTTCTGTATTGTTTTTATGTAAGTAGTAAAATATCATTATATTATTGTATTGCTTTTTAGTTAATTGGTAATGTGGATATGGATATCCATATTCAAATAAAAATAATGAGAATATTGGGAGATTAGGGAGTTAAGTGGTGAAAATCGGGACAGTAAAAGTGATTTACATTTAGCTGAGAGGGAGGAATATATACTTGGAATTACTAAAGCAATTCGGTGCTTAATTCGTAGGCCAGCCAAGAAAGATGGGTGGCCAACGCTCCCAGCGCGCCCCGCACCCGCACCCGACTTTAATTACAACGCAGGTTTATTCACTCTAATTTCGGGAATTTTGCATTCCCCGCGCGAACCGCGGAAGGGTCAGAGTAAAAGAAAATGACATTCGTTATTCTATTACGTTCAGCAAAGGAGCAAAGAAGAGCCGTGTACCGGTAATTACTTTTGTGCGGTTGTATTTATATGAAGAGAATCTGTTTTTGTCGAGGGCAATCCGTGAGAGAAAATACGGCGAATGACTATTGCGACGTGCTGTGAGGGTTGGCCCCGTCCCGTCTAATGAAATTGAAATAAATGTCTGTCTCTACGTCGCTATTAAAATAAAACTTTTAATATAGGTAAATAGGGCATCTGGTATGGAAAACACATTGAAGGAGATAATATCTACAGACACAGTATACAAAGTGGAGTTAGTCAAAATGGGCGGCGCGCGCGCCTTCTAGCCGTCGTCGCCACAGAGTCGTCGCGCGTCGCCGCGTGTCGGCGTCGTCGCGTCGCATCGGTTGCGTCGCCAACGAGAGCGACGCGAGACGGTCGGGTCGGCCATCGAGCTCACAAACGGGCGAAGTTTTCTCCTCCCGGTCGTTACGAGGCGCGAATTACCCGCGTTACAATTACAGCGCGGCCCGCCATATTTATGCCAGCGGTAACCAAATTGCCCGATATTATTCCATCCCATTGAGTGCGAAAAGCGCAAATTAAACCGATTTTATATTGGACGATTTTCCTCAAGAACGGGGGCGAGATATGTTCGTTGTTAGATAAGAAACCGAGAAGATTGCGTTATGAAATAAGAAAGGAATTGCACGTTATAAAGAGTTGCTTTTGGATACCTCGCCGCCGAATTTGGTGAAGGTTTTTGATTGCAATTAATTTAAGACCGGTCGAGTTTGTTGTTGCCTAATTAAGTGGTTGATTAAAAGTGTATCTTTCCTCGTGAATTATTTGGGACTACGAACCTAAAGATCTCACATTTATGTATGGTTCTTAAACCAGCGAAATACGACTTTAATTCATACACACCACCATACACACCGATATATTTTTCACTAAAGTACTCTTTAATAAGTTGTCATTAACTGACAATGACAGTAGGTAGGTAGTGTATATGTGATGTCCAAGCCTAATTCTGTAAGCATCATTATCTGCCTGGTGTGTTGCGATACTATTAATAAATTTAGGGGATGTGTAATATCAATGCTTCATTTGTTTATTTATCCCTTCTATCATTATAAAATTAACTCTCTTCTAGTTTTACAAATATAATTTTAATTTTATTGACAGACCAGTTGGCGCAGTTGGTTAAGAGTCTGGTAGAGATTCCATGGCGCCGCAGGTCGTGGGTTCGATTCCCGCACAGGACATGCATTTGTGTGCATGAACATGTCTGTATGTCCTGAGTCTGGGTGTAATTATGTATATTAAGTATGTATTTACAAACAAAAAGTAGTATATGTATTATATCAGTTATCTGGTTTCCATAGTACAAGCTCTGCTTAGTTTGGGATCAGATGACCGTGTGTGAGAAATGTCCCAGGATATTTATTTATTTTATTTATTTTAGATACCTATTCTTTGTAATGTCCTGTTCTGTCTCTTGCCATGTATACCTAGTGCAAGCGAATATATCGGCCTTTCGGGGCCCCCGTGAGTGTGGCGGCCCCGTGTGCCCTTATGGTAAAGACGGAACTGATGGTGACATTATTTTCATAATTATTAATCAGTGCTTTATACGGTTGCTATAAGGGTCAGCTCACACGGAGACGGGTGAGACGCGGCACGCACTTTTTAAATTTAAAATAACGATATAATATGAAACTTTATTGACTACACTACTGAATTTCAATAAGCGAATTAGATTACGCCCCGTGCGTTTAGAATTGAAACATTCAATTGAAGTGCGAATCTTATCAAGTTATATTCACATATTATATCAGTCACGCACGCCTTCCGTGGTCACGCCACTATCACGTCTTATGTTAGTCACCTCAAAGTCATCAAAACGGATCGGTTAAACTCATAAATTTTATTTTAAGTCCATAAAATATTTTTAACCAATTAATAGTTAAATAATTAACTTTAAACTGACTGGACAAAGCATTTAGGCTTTATTAGAAAAAAGAATTATTTTGTTGCACAAATATAACGGCAAACCCTTCAATATTGTTAAATTATATCAGCTGACTGAGGCGTCGAACAAGCCGCGAAACACTACTAAAATTTTACAGCTGAGTTGAGTTGAGTTGCTCCCCTCGAACCTCTCGCATAAGCGAACTGTTAAAAGAAAATGGAAAAGCAACGGAAAGATATATCTCTGAGGGGCCCAGATATTTGGGAAACTATATAGCCTAATGAAAGCGAACGAGGGCGGCCGGGCGCTAACAACTAATTGGCTATTCCGAAAACTCATTTGAACACAAAATGGATTCCGTATTTAAATTTTAGCATTCCGTAAAACAACGGCGAAAGTTAAATGCATAAGGCATTTTGGTTACCATGGATTTGTTCACCATTTAGATTGCCATCGATACAAACGATTTATCCCACTTTAAAGCTGAACATTGCCATACCTATACACTCATTTAAATTAGCCGCAACGACTGCAACTCAATACCACAATTAGGTTTCGATTAATTTACCGAATAAAAGTTTTCTAAATATAAACGAACCTTTTACCTAAATTATTGTAATTATCGGTTTTTATTCCACAAAGTTATATTTTTACGAACTATTTATTAATTGTTTGGTCCTTGCATAAGTTAGGTAAACAATCGAAAGTTGAAGGCAAGTCGAAGACAAACAAAATGTATACCTGCGAAGACATTTCTATAAAGTAATTGAGAACAAAACGGACCTTATTCTAAGTCAGAATCGAGTTTTCCCAATGTCATCATTATTCAGCAGGACTAGAGTAGGTACATTCGTGCTGCTTCTGGGAAATCCAACGTCTGGCTCGGCTAATGACGACTGCGCTCTGAATACTGAACGGCCAGTCTCCTGACTCATATGGACCGTACCCCTTCACAAATATTCAGCTGTTTATATGTATATTGTACCTATAAGTTTCTTAGGAACTACTGGCGCACTAAAAGTTAATATAAATCAAATAGTTCACTTTCTCTGTCGGGTTAAATTGTGTTTTGTTTAAGTCGTTCGTTCCGTGTGCGTTTGCTCGGGTAGTTCGCGACATATTGTCTGAGAACTCCGCCGCCGCCTCTCCAATAAATAAGCAGGTCACATATTGAAGGGGGTGGAGGGGGAATACAATTGTAACTTTCTCGCTCCGGCTTACGGGAAGGCAAAAGTTTAAAAAATACAAGTTTTCTTGCCCCGGGCCTTCGGATACGCATGACAACGTTCGCACGTACTCACACAAGATTGGATCCAGCGCGCGGCCGGGCGTCTGTCGGTGTGTACTGACCTTTATAAACTATACTGAATCCCTTTGGTTTTATTGAATAATAGAAATATGTACAGGAAAATTACCTTAAGTATAATTTAGTCACGGAAATATATTTTCATCATTGGTATGCAGTTACCATTCCTGATGTCCACTCGCCGTAACGGTAGTCGGAATAAGAATGCGAACCCATTAAAACATCTAAAGATTTTGTGTATAACAATTTTTTGCGGAGAAATTTCTTTAAAAAAAGCCTAAGGTACCTATCAGTATTCTTTTTGAAAGAATTGGTATGAAATTGAAGCTTATAAAAACGGCGATGTTAAGTGATCGATCAGGGGTGAAAGTTGTTAATCTTGTCTCGCGCGGGCGAAGTTCCGGTTGGTAAGTTCTGAATATTGCTCAGGCAGGGAGGACACAACAAGCAATTAGTATGCAGAGAGGTCGCCTAGCATTTTTTCACATTATACTAAGTCCTAAAGAAAAACTGTAGGAAGTCGGTCGGGTGGGAGGGGGTTCACTCCAGCGATTCCCAATAATTCATTAGAGGGACCGTCGTCACGGGGTACGAATTAAAATTAATGATTCGCGAAGACAGCAACCGCCTTCGAGGGATCTCATTGTATTATACAGTCACTTTTTATCCGTTCAGATAATTTAAACGTCCCGTCTAACAGGTGTCGCAGCAACTTTTCTGTGTTAACGCTTTGAATGGCTAATCTTTAGCGATTGCTTTTGCGATTTGCGCAGAAATGTAAATAAAACACCCACACTACACAAATAAATCAGTATTGAACCTCACATTTCGATAAAATACCAATTAGCTCGAACGTACATGTACAAAATTCAATAAATACAGTACACACGCTGTTTATCTATATTTAGGAGCTCAAAAGCGCGTAGAATACACTGCCGCTTTGTATACGTAAAATATACACGTATGCAATTAGGTATCACCACTGCTCCGCTTCAATTTAGCTCTAATATCTTTTGATCCCGTGTTGGGATTTGCAACGACATTGTCGCGGGATGATTTGATGAGAATTCGGGCGACAAGACGCGACGCGACATACAAGTTGAGTTTCCAGTTTCTCGTCACGCGCGCTCGGCTCAAATAAGGCTTACTACCCCCTGCTACCGCCTCGTCTGACGCCCTAGTATAAAGTAGACTGTAGAATACCTAATGCATGTACGTGTTAAAACTATTCTGCCTTGTTTTATCATTTTGTTCGTTGCTTTAACCAATACAAATATTTTCTCATTAGCATACATTTTTTTTATTACGTAGCTGTTCACTGCTTTTCTACTTAACTTACCTAATGATATACGGGTGGAAACGACAATACGACAATAAATGAAACCAGGTGAAGTACTCATAAATACGATCAACTTTTACTATGGGACATGGGACCAACTTGAAAATGTATGACAGGCAGTATTTGTTTTTTGCGATTTCGAAGTTGGCCCCATGTCCCATAGTAAAAGTTGATCGTATTTATGAGTACTTCACGTGGTTTCTTTAGTTTTGGTTTTCAGTTCCGAGAAAATTATAAATCGATTTTAATTATCCTGAAATTATAAACCAATCTAGAATTTGAAATTGGTTGCAGGAAGATTGATTTCAAACGATTATTAAATAACATAAAAAAAATACAACCGAATTGAGAACCTCCTCCTTTTTTTGAAGTCGGTTAAAAAGCTTATTAAAAATATTATCGAGTAAAAAAATATTTGATTTAGATCTGACTGAACTATGTTTCAGTTAATTTAAAGCCTAGATCGTATCAAAAATAAAACAAATAAACAAAGACTTCAACTTGGTTACTTTATAAATTAAAGTTACTTACTAAGTTAATGCTATCGCTGGAATACATAATGATACATGTTGTATGCAACATTTTAGTGCTCTACCGCAAAGCTTCACTCTTGTGAAGAAAATATATTAACTTGGCCCAAAAAAGGGATGATAACGTGACTTGCGGCTAATGGGCTGACATCTCAACTTTGTTGTTCTTATTGGTGGTGTGTTCATAAGCCGGGGCGGCTCGGGTCGAGCGCTGCCCGAATCCTAAACAGCACACCGACTTGCGAGTTGCGCCCAAACAAATTGACGACAATATTTGTTGGCAGTTCCCTGTCACCCCAGCGCCGGTTATTAGTGGCGGCATAAACTTGCGGCTGGCAAGTTACACGCTTTATATTCTTGTTTTACTCGTATTAGCATGCATTAATTATCCTAACTAATATTATAAATGCGAAAGTAAGTTTGTTTGTTTGTTTGTTACGCCTGCACGCCTCAACTATTCAACGGATCATCATGAAATTTGGCATGCAGATAGCCTATTGTATGGAGAAGGACATAGGCTAGTACTTTTTAGCATGGGAACGCGGGTGAAACCGCGGCGGACAGCTAGTTATAAATAAATAAATAATATTTCCTGGGACAATCCATACACATTATACATCGTTACTTTGTTTTTTATACAAACCTCTTGAGCTAATACAGGATAATTCTTCATATTATTTTTATAGCATCATTATGTCTACTACTAACTAAATAGGTATCATTTACTATTTGGTATTTCATTATTATATTATTTTTATTTATTATATTATATTATTAAGAAGCCGCGCCTCCCGAACGCCGCTTTTCAGACGCTGCTCTGCGCCCCCATGGCGTAACCGATGTACCTACCTTTAGAGATGTCCATTCTTGTTTTAATTGGTCGCCTTTAGTTAGGTATTTCGGTTATACAGGCACGTACGCACCCCTGTGTGTATCGAGTTGATTACTCAAAGTAAGAGTGTCATATTTTTATTTGGTCGCTGCTAGGCATTTTGGGGCCAGAATTTGTATCATGGAAAATGAGGTGCTAAGTGTGGCATTTGTGAATTTTCAATTGATATATTTTTGTTCTTAGTATTGCTAGTAGAAGTATCTCTTTTCTAAAGAACTTTTAAAACATTTTAACTTTCAATAAACTACTCACAATTCGATAGGTAGTTTGTATTATTACAAATATGTTGTATTTTAAATCTCCCAGGGCATTTTATTGCAAGCAATATTTTCAATAAAAGCGTGTTACACGAAATCTAAGGACAATAAATCCAAATGATTTACCGTGAAGTGACTCAATGACACGATATCTACGAGCCATATTGGCAATAACATATAATATTAATAATAATCACCATTTATAAGTACAGTTTAGTTTAGGTCACTGTAGCTATATATATGTATACTAGCTGCCCGGCGCGACTTCGTTCGCGGGGTGCTACCCTACCCTGCCCTACCCTATCTAAACCATCCAGGGAGTTAATTTTAGTATATAGGAGTAGAATGTTATATATGAACAATATAGATATACCAAAAATTATACTAATATAATAAATTTAAAATGAGTTTGTTTGTTTGTTAGGTAAGTACCTCTTGACGCTCCAATGGTACAACTAAACGTATAACATCGTGGATGACACCAAAACTACCTAAGTAGGAATAATGAAAAAAAAAATAAGAATTGTACTACGGATTATATTTAGTACAGTCTCAAGCACCAATATAACGGAATATCTAAAGTATCCAATCTCTATTACTATCCGAAGATATTTATTATGTCTAGATGCCGTCGCCGTGAACTATAAGCCCTATTTTCTTTCTTTTTCTTTTGTTACTTCATACTCATTTATCAGATCCTCAATAGATATTACGCCTTATATAAATTCATCTATTAGGTACCATCAGAATAATAAATGGCAATAGATTTTAAGGCTTTGAAAAAATATATGTGCGTGACTCGGCAGGCGCCGCGAGGTCGCCCCGCCGTACAATTGTATAGTCCTAGAAACGGCGGCCAAGTCAACATGACCCCGGAAAACATATTGCTTTGCCCTTGCTTCTCCTTCATGTTTTTGAAATACGCGGGGGATGGTGGATCATTTTGTTTTGGTGGGTGTATAAAGTGGCTAATATGAACAGAGCACGCGTATGGAAATTACAGTGGAATCAATCACGAACCGCCCAAACATGCCGCGCAGATAGCACAAACAATGCTTTTCTTACCTTAATGGTTTTCCATAAAGATTTCTATCTTTTATTCCTCTCGATATTGTATAACTATAGCTATCATTTACACTGTGACCTTTCGATTCCTCATAGTTTTTGTTTAAAAAAAGATGAGCAATTGAAATTATGTCTCTCACGCCACACATTTTTTAAATAAAAAGACCATTAAATAATACTTTCCCGTTCTTAATCGATTGGCAAAGTTAAGCTACGTCTGTCGTGGTCGGTGACCTGGATGGGTGACCGCCTAGTGGTATTTCAAATCGAGCGTTTCCGTGCTTCGGAAGGCCGTTGGTCCCGGTTATCACTTAATTGTGATAGTCGTTAAGCTAGTTGGATGTCTCCTAGGCGGCTTGAAAAATTTCAACAGTAGGTTGACCACTAGCCTACCTCCACCAATCCGCAGTGGGCACGCGTGGTGAAGTATCGCCCAGTCCCTTTCAGCCTCATTTGTGTATAGAGGCCTGTGCTCAGCAGTGGGACATTATAGGCTGATGATGATGATGATACAGGATAATGTTGAAGTCATTCAAATTCAAATTCAAATTCAAAAATTGTTTATTCAATATAGGCCTTAATAAGACACTTACGAACGAAATTGATTTTACCACAGGTTCGTTTGCATTGGCATCATTTGTCGCAGTGGAAATACTCAACTATACCAACAACTTCCACTATAAACAACTTTACTATGAAAACGCGAGAAAAAAGGTCGTTTCTTAAAAAAATCATACCTTCTCTATTAAAATGTATGCAGCTCCTGAATTTTCTTTCGTGATTTCACCTTGGTGAAAGTGAACCATAGTGATGAGTAAGTAATGCTTACGATACAAAAATAATCCTGCATATATATCTCTATATATATAAAAATCAATGCCACTTTTCGTTGTAATTTTATAACTCAAGAACGGGCTCACCTATCCAAACCAAAATGTTTAGGCTTTGTTTGGACTATTTAGTAGATGGTTTATGTGAAGTTTGAACAAAATCGGTCGAGCGGTTCTTCATTTATCACATATTTATTATTTCATTTTATACGTAGCGAAGCACGTACCGGGCCGCTAGTTATTTAATAAAATTACTTGTAAATACTACATTTAAAACAATAACGATGTGAAAACATCGCCGATCTATATACATAGAGACAGCCCAAAGATACGTGACCGTAATGTTTTTCCTATGGTAATATTTATGTAGTCATATTGAGCACACATAAAATCAGATAATAAAATACACATCAGAAAATTCAAAATCACTTACGTTTCAGGATGAATCCGGCAGGCGGTGTCCTAGCACGCCAATAAAAATGTAAATGGCATCAATAAAATTTTGCTTTTGAAGTAGGACATCGGCCTTTGATGTAGTGGTGTGTTATAATCAGGATTGTTTGTCAGGCCGCCACATCATAATAAACAGGATTTCCCCGAGGAGAGAGCAATATCTGATCGGATTCATTGAATTATTAGCTTGAGCTCGCTTGAGCTCGCTTGAGCTATGACTCTACCTTTCCTTTGGTATTAAAAAAAATATTGATCTTTGTTTTGTTTAACCTAATGAATAAACAAACATTTTTATATTAGTATTTAATACCTACTATGAAACTATATCAGTTAATTATGAAGACTATAATACCATAAATCGGGGGGCACGGCAGTGCCCCCGCCAAGTCGAGCGCGAAGCAAACACTGCCGTACCATCTTTTACTGGAACCATTTCACCGCATTTTCAGGCCCCTATTTGAGAACCTCTGGATGAGACCAGAACGCAAAAATTTCGCCATCCAGTAAGCTATAATCACATACTTAAAATCCAAAATTTCAAGACTGTAGGTCTTTTAGTTACGAAGTTAAGCGAAAGCAAAGTTTCGCATTTATGACACTCACTCACTCACTCATGATAACTTCTGCTTTTAATACGCATATAAATAAAATGAAAAGAAAGATTTGTAATAATAAAAAAAACTACTCGTAAAAAGAAAAAAACTGTGTCAAATATGAAAACTAATAAAATAAATCAATATGCCCACGTTTCTACAAAAATAAGTGAAATCCCACCAAAAACATTCTGTAAAAAACTAGCCAAGTCTCGATGGAGCTGCTTGTTTATTTCTAAAAAGTAATGAAATCTAGACAAAGTCGTGCCAAGTCTCAAGCTCCATCGAGACTTGGCTAATTTTTTACAGAATGTTTTTGGTGGGATAATAATTTACCATACAGTGAATGAGTATTTATTTTTGCCTCCCTTTTTTGAAGGATAACTATTTAAATACAATGGATATTTTCAACGAGGATCGCAAAAATTAATATGAAAATAAGAAAAACTACTTTTGATTCGCTTTACTATAAAGATTTATTGATAAATAAAACGTATTATTACCAAAGGCATTTCACACATCTGCGAACCATAAACTTATTCATGGAATCATATACCATAGATGTTCAGGGTGGAAGAATTTCAATATGTATAATATTATGCAGGTTGATTCTTTGAGCCCGGGTCGGACACGAAGCATTTGAATAAACCGATATCGCGGGAGCCGAGCAAAATATTGTCCGCCAGAGGTCGCTGTGTTCCGAACCCCACAAAATATGTATGTTTTGCGTCGGAGACGAGGCTTGTTATTAGATTCGGAATATACCAAGATCTGAGACCGTAAAATATCTCTGCACTGTAGTAGCTAAATAATTGAGTATCTACGTTGAATTTACGAGAAGAAACTTCTACAAGAAATTTTCTTTTTTAATTTAATAAAGAATTTATTTGCTTAGTCCAGTACTAAATTATATAAGATATCTACTTGAAGTTACACATAAAGTCGAAAGTAAGGCTTGTGTTTGGTTCTCTTGCCGAAATAACCTAAGAAAAGAAAGCACATAATAGATAATTGTAGAGACCGATATTAGTTAAGGAAAATGGATGACATGGTACCCTGATAAACTTTTGTGTGACAAGAATGACGGACTTATAAACGAGATATATTTTTGAAATCACAGTAGGTATTACCTACCAGAAAAAAAAAGATTGTTAGATTGTGGTAATACTATAGAAGATACACAAAAAACAATACATCTGCATAGGATTAGCATAAAAAAACATTACAAATTGTCATCACGTCACTATATTAGGGTGGTTGCGCGCGTAATCCGTGATCGGGGCACACTCAGCAGATCTATATGGGTCCAGATGAGCCCCGGCATTACACGCTGTACTCGCACTTACATTAACGCTCTGCCAGATGAAAGATAAACATTTGACGTGAGGATGGGGCGAATCCGTATTCTCGTCACACGGACCGGGTTAATTCAATAGCTGATTGGATTTGGGGCACGCTGATCTACAGGATGTTTACAATACACGATTCTTTGGATAGAATTTTACTTTGAAAAACCTAACATTTTATTTCAAATTAATCGATGTACCTAGTTGGCAAGAACGTTATTTGAACTTTCCGCCCGCTGTAGACTATAAGATTTGTTACAGTTTCTTTAGTTTATAAACTTAAACTTTGGCTGTTCTATTGAGTTGAAGGCAGAAACAGCTGCCAGAAAGCTGGGTATCCTCTCTAAGGTTAAGCGGTACTTCACGCCTGGGCAGTTGCTCCAACTTTATAAAGCACAAGTCCGATCATGCATTGAGTACTGCTGCCATCTTTGGGATGGATCAGCTAAGTACCAGCTTGAGGCCCTCGACTCAATAGAACGCCGAGCCAGGAGACTCATCGGAGATGAGTCTTTAATTAAGGCGAAACTCAAGAGCCTCGACCATCGAAGAAAGGTTGCTTGCTTATCCGTTTTCTACAGGATATATTTTGGAGAGTGTGCGCAGGAATTGTTCAACCTAATTCCACCATCCCCATTTTTACACCGAACCACAAGACGCCGGGAAAATTTTCACCAGTACGTTGTTGACATATCGAAAATACGGACACAGCGTTTTGCATCCTCATTTATAATGCGGACAGCAAGGGAATGGAACTTGCTTCCGGCGTCTGTGTTTCCTGACGCCTACAATCTAGGAACTTTCAAGGCCAGAGTGAATAGGTTTCTTCTGGGTAAGCGTGTTTCATCTTAGGTTTCGTCATCGCCCCTTATGGGCGGGTCAGTGGCCAAACGCAAGCCCATTTAATTAAAAAAAAAAATATCAATTTTGTCTGCAAATGAATAAATAAAACTCATTTGATTTTCTTAAAGAATTCCGAAAAATACACTAACTATATTTACCTATCCTATCTAATCTGAGATGTTTCACTGAAATGGCCATTACGGGTCAATGTCCAAAGATAAACCTACTAAATATAACTGAATCAAATAATCTAATTAGCTGAGTAGCATTGTGATGTGTACTGTGTGACATAACTAATCTTATTCCGATCGTTTTTAAGTCGTACTTGAATTAGTTTTATCATGGCTAGCTAAGCTAGGTTAGCAGTACAATTTAAAACATATGTAGTTATGAAGCGCTTGTGGTTTAGCTTGATTAGCGATTCTTAATCGGTAAAGTTAAGCAATGACCTAGTGGAATTTCACCTAGAGCATTTTCCGTTCTTCGGAAGCCACGTTAACCTTTTGGTCCCGGCTATCACTTAATTATCATAGTCGGTAAGCTAGTTGGAGGACTAAAATAACCATGGTTATGAAAATGAGCATCATCATCTTGGGTACCGCCTGTATGTTGATCAGCCTTTGGACATAAAAAAAGTATGGTAGAGATGGTAGATAATGTAACTGAATCAATTGCGTACCTAGCCTATTGTGCTGTGATATAAATCGTATGCAAATCGTAGCATGTGAAGGGATTTTCAGAATGGACCACCACTTCGCGCGCTTTTATATTCCATCTTGTGTTGACACTGCATTGTTCTGTGGGTGCCCTATTTATCGAGCTGATTTGTTTGCAGCACACGCCTATGATTCGCCGCGTTGGGGCAACTTCGTTGTGATTGAGATGAGGTGTGACGTTCCATGTCTTTGTGTTCAATCCAAATATTAGTTCTGATAATGATTTGTTTATTATTTACGTAATGCAGTTCATGAGACGATTGCATTTATGAAGTGTAACTTATGGGTTCTTACTTCTTATATTAAATAAATAAATGATAAGATTACAAATACTAATGATGATAATGAGAACAAACTGTAGTAGGTATCTCAGTATTACTGTAGAATAAACATGTTAGCTAAATTCATCCACCAAAACATCGAAAAACAAAAATAAATTGTACTTGACGAAAATACGCAAGGAAAGTACAGTGCGAGTACATATATTTTTCAATTTGTACAGACACATTCGTGAGTGACCTTGTTGGTACAAACGCGGGGCTGTTTTACGACTGCCTTTTCTCGTTTGTGCGAAAAGGTAAATTTTGGGGGAATCTATTGGACGTTTTGACTTATTGCACCATCGAGGAGCAATTTCGTTCTTCGTATGTATAAGGTGACGTAGAAAGAATACTAATAAACGCCCCGGCTCATGTCATGGGACACGTTTAACGCAGAATCAAAATTACAGTGGTAGGGATAAGTCCCACTGGGAATAATCCACTTTGTGAATAGTCTCTCCTAGCTAATGAGCCAAAGTCGCAACCTAAAATCGGAATTCGAATTCGGGCGAGCCTAGAATTAGTCACTACCACACGCTTGATAAAACTTATTTTGGTAACGATTTTCCAAAAGCGCTATAAAAAGATTATAAAATAGTTAAATATTAAGTGAACGGGTGGGCTCCTCAATATAAAAAAAGTAAAGGTACTTATGTGTACGTATATTACCACGCATTAGAAAGGTAGTTCCGATAAATGTTTTAAGTTTGTGTATTCAGAAACTAAATTTTATCTTAAAATATATGAAAATTAGGGTACATCCCAGCGTTATAAAATGAAGGCGGTTTAGTAACAGAATGTGCCATAAAGAACTCGTATAGATGTTGCAATGACACATCTAAACAGACGGGGGGCGACAACGCAGAAAGCTGTGCGGTGTAAAAAAATCCCCTAATCTAGTAAACAGGGGCCAAATGACTCACTTCACGGCGGGGGCGCCACGTATTCGGGGAAATTCAGGGGACTTAATCTTTACGGGATAAAGTAAAAGGAGACATGACCCAGGTGGCAGACACCACGCGCGTAAATTGTGAGACCCTTTGTCTTTTTGTAATGTTACCTACGAGGGCTCTCTTGTTAATTATGAAAGTGGGGACTAATTTAAATAATATTAATTTAATGCGTTTCAGAACCTGTGTTTGTGGTTTGTTTTCTATTACCGCGAGTGTTTTGATTAAATTGCGAATTACATACCATAGTGGCGAGTTTATTATTGCCGTTTGTTACCAAATAATATATTATTCTATAATTATGGTTTATTTCTCATAAAAAATAAATACATGATACATAACATACATATTTATGGGTAGACTGTGTAATAATTAAATGAGGTAGACTGAATTTCCTGTAGAAAAATATATATTAAATGATCGTGCGAGTCTCCAAGATATCGATAACTTTATTTCATTTGTGACATTAGTGAGCTCACGTGCGAAATATACTGTACTGGAGGGTTTTACAGTTACGTAACGACATCCGGCAGCGACGTAGACCGTAAACGTTCGAGTCGCAAAGATAAGAAGCCATTAAAATACAAAGAAGGATAAATCTAGGAGTTAACATTTACAGCATTACCGGAACGGTTTTTCATGTTTAAAACACAGGCATTAGGTGCTGGGCCGCGCAGTCCAGTCTAGTAGCTACGTGCGGCGTAATCGCCGGGCGCGGACGTCTGTGAAACACGGAAAACCGTTCAGACGACCCCCTCGACCTTGTCCCACCTCCCACGCGTTCACCCACCACTTTTACGATGAATCTTCGTTTCTCCGCATCAAGAAGTAATTTTAGTGTTCCTTTGCCGATTCAATGATAGCACTCGGCCTGATTGGTTAAGCCCCTCTTTGATTTAATTTTGGGTTAAGTTGCTCTGCGGTTGGACCCTGTGGGATTTGGATACGTTACCGTGCACACTGATATTTGTATCAGTTTCGGTTATCCGTGCCGCGTCGGCTTTACAACCGGAGTTTAGTATCATTCAATTTATTAAGTCAGGTGTTATTCGATTCCATTGAAATCTGCATTGGGTCGTAAATTGAGTTGCAAGAGCATTAGAAATCATTCAAGTTAAATTAATGTTTGTTGTCAAAATTGTACTATCACTTCGGTTAAAGCTTCTATATATGGTATAGTCCGGTCTATCGTATTTTACAGTGTCATATAATTTAACAGTATATACTGTTAAGTCGAGTTTGTCACAGCACTACCATCAGCGTGTCCCGTCACTAAAGGACTATTAAGAGTTTTGAAAGATCGAAACAAGATGGTTTCCCGCTTGTGTGGAGAAGTTGTCTATAATATTATTTTTAGGGCTTGTTTGATGCAAATAAGCTCTAACAATATCACACTTTTACATTTATTTCAATAATAGGGAAATATATGAGTAATGTTGTATCAATAAATTTTTATTTACAAAAAATATGTACAAAATACAATCTACATATAGAAAATTTCCTCAAGCCTGCAACTGCTTCCGATTAACGGTAAGGTTCCCAGAAGGCTGGCAGCGTTTCCTCTTTGGATAGCCAAGCTGACGCGTTGGCGGAAAAAGCCCGCTGGTCTCCGGAGGTCTCGATCAATTTTGAAGACAAGATGCGAGCAAAACGGCGAGCTTCGGACCCCCTCGGTCCCAAGGTCTCGACCGCAAAAGGCATAAAAATATAATTAGGTCCAATCGATGCATATTTTTTGAATTTTGAATTTTCCGCACTGGCCGCAGCTGCCCCTGCAGCTTTACAAGTCGCCGGTAAGTGAGATGATGTATGAGTAATTATAATAATAACAAAAAAAACTGAAACTGTTACTATCCACATTACAAATCACGGTAGCCTGTAATTGAGACGGCATACATAATCTGCCTTTGCATATTGTTTACTTTGTCGGAAGAAGACGAAACATATATTATAAGTAAGTTCATCAGTAAAAATGACTTGGAAATTGAGCTTTCGTTGAAGAAAAACATCGTGAGGAAACATAGTTCAATGGCTGGATATAGTTAACTAGGTAAGTTCTTAATAAACTAGAAAATCTGTCAAACGCAAGAGACACGTGGCGAAAAACAAGCCTGTCTCTTTATTGATGATAAAAATAGTCCAATTTTAAACTAAAGATATACAAAAGTTTATTATGACTCGAACAAAAGTTAGTCACGAGAGGGACCTACATATGTAAGTCCCCATTGAATTCCAGATCATATTGTAATAGAAAATATTAAAATAAGTTCTTGAATATATTTCTTACATGAATCACATTGTCAATGCTTGGAGATGTGAGTCATAGTGAGTGAGTCAAAACTATTATGTAGAAAAAATAACACAAATATTACATCTTAGTAACTATATCATGAATATATAAAATCTCAACTACCAACTACCTTGGTAACTACCTAGAGGCGGGTGGAGGTCGAGCTGTCAGCATACTAGTCTGAGGAGAGACTTTGCCTCTTTTATGTGGGTTCTACCACTGGTACGACGGACAGTGTTATAAATAAATAAATATACTTGGACATTCCTCACACACGGTCATCTGATCCCAAACTAAGCAGAGCTTGTACTATGGAAACCAGATAACTGATATACTACATATACTACTTTTTGTTTGTAAATACATACTTATTATACATAATTACACCCAGACTCAGGACATACAGACATGTTCATGCACACAAATGCATTTCCTGTGTGGGAATCGAACCCATGACCAGTGGCGCGATAGGTGGATTCTTGACCAGAGTCTTAACCAACCGCGCCAGCTCAGCCAGATCTGTATGTCCTGAGTCTGTGTGTAATTATGTATATTAAGTATGTAGGTATTTACAAACAAAAAGTAGTATATGTATTACATCAGTTATCTGATTTCCATAGTACCAGCTCTGCTTAGTTTGGGATCAGATGACCGTGTGTGAGGAATGTCCCAGGATATTTATTAATTTACTTATTTTAGCGCTAATCATTGTCACATGTTTGGGAATTCTTGGTTACTTCTTACATAAGGATTCCTAAAAATGAAACTGCTGAAAATTGAAGACTTTAGGGCTTTGTAGATAGATAGATAGATAGATAGATAACTCTTTAATGTACACCAACAAGTATAAAAATCACAATAACAATAAATTCTTAATATTAAAATACTGTACAATGGGCGGTCTTATCGCTGAGAAGCGATTTCTTCCAGACAACCATTGGATGGAGAGGAATTAAAACACGTTAATAGACGGTGGTGTAGGTACTATCTATTACAATTCGGTAAATAAATTACACACAATATTGTCTTACATATAAATACAATATACTTAAATACTTATATTTAAAATAAAATAAATATAATAAATAAATATAAATATTAAAAAAACAGGTATTCCTGTCTTTGTATTTCCTGGTCTTGTGGTCACATTACAGCAGAGTTATTTCTCAGTTTATTATATAGTAATTCACAATGCGTTTCCGTTTTCCGTGCTTCGGAAGGCACGTAAAGCCGTTGGTCCCGGTTATCACTTAATTGTGATAGTCGTTAAGCTAGTTGGATGCCTCCTAGGCGGCTTGAAGAATTCCATCAGTAGGTTGACCACTAACCTACCTCCACCAATCCGCAGTGGGCATGCGTGGTGGAGTATCTGCCCATTCCCTTTCACCCTCATTTGTGAAAAGAGGCCTGTGCTCAGCAGTGGGACATTATAGGCTGATGATGATGATGATGAATTCACAATGGCTTATCTCAACATCTCATGACAAAACTACTTCTTGACTTGACAAACACTCTAACTAGCCTGGAGCTCTACTGGCTCTAGAATGAGCTTTACAGCATGACGCGTTCCTAACACAAAACAATTCAAAATAAACATCTTTATAAAAAAAAGTATAAACAATCAACCAGTACTCTATGTCTGTGGCCAGTACGCGAAATAAATAGGTGGACCGACTTGGCTGTTTTTTTTTCGTTGTGTTCGTAATTGTCAGGACAAGGTTTATGTGAAAGAAAATGATTGGAAGATCTACCGCAACACCGGGCACGAACAACTAGTATATAATAAAAAGCTTGCTAAAAGATACAAACAATGCTGAATATTTCATTTAATTTGAAGAAGCATTTTGTTAATTTGATTAAAATCAAAATACATTTTATTTTGTTATTTATAATATGGCTTTGAATCATTCTATACATGATGCGTGGGATTATTTCCATGCAGGCCAGGCAGGAACATGATCCTGGTATCACGTCACGGTGCGGCGGAGGAGCACAGCAGAACGTCCACGGGCCAGTCGTCATGAATACGTAATACAACGGTAGGACGCGAATTCTTTCGTTTATTATTCAATCATTCGTTCGGCGCGAGTCGGCTTTAATTTCATGGCGGGTGGGCACAGGCCCCGAGCGACGACCGAGGCCTCTTAGTGTGGAGGCGATTATGATAGTATTGTAGAATTATGCTATTAATTAGAACCAACCCGACATATTGAGCGAATATACAAGGTTGCCCCGAAATAGCAGGGAAACTTGTGCTACGAAAACGGTTTTGGCTACGAGTTTCGTAGCACATGAGACTTTTAAAGTTACCTGAACATCTTTGTTGTCTATAAATGTTTATTATAGTTGCAGTTTGTTTCATTTGCATTATTCTTGGAAACGTTCATTCTGGGGAAAATTTTAAGTTATAAAAAAGTATTTTCTTTTAACTAAACTTGACCATATAAATAAAGCATAAAATTATAGGAATTAATTCTTCTTATGACCTTTAATATACCTATATTAAGAATACTCTTATTCTCAAAGAATGTATGATTAGGTTACGCTTTAATTAACACCTAGGAAAGATAATATATTTAAAAGAAACTCTTTCCTTACTTACTTGTCCGTCACCGCTGAGTACTGCGAAAAAGACAATTCTTATTCTAAAAGGCGAGCCTGGTGAGGATGTGGAGCGAGTGCGTGCCCGTTTTGATTGAAACCACCGCCACGCCGCCGCCGCCGCAGCCGCGCGCCGCCGCCGAGCCGCCCGCCCTCGCAAACGACACCGAATTGAAAACGCAAATTTAGTGACACATCTATTAACGGAAATGTGAAGAAGGCACGACCAGAAAATAAGATCTAAAAGGGAAAATACAAGACAATAATAAGTCGCGATATGTTTACTCATTCTATTATTTTTTGGAGATTATTTCAAAATTATATTTGTGTTACATAGTCAGTAGAATTCTTGAATTGTTGATACTTTCTTTGTATGAATACTCGTGTTGTAAGAGGTTTTTCGTTTTTATTTTTAAACCATATAAAGGCAGAAATAAAGCAACTTTATGCGGGGTATAACAAAGTAAGCACGGAGATATTGCGCCAAGGTCTTTTGTGAAACTTAAACCTTGTAAAGTAACGTGGAGATATTCTTGTACACAAGTGCTTGCATATGTTAGGTAGCGAAGTAACGAGGTTGCCACCAATCTTGAGAAATCATTTTTACGACTATCAAAGGGAACATAACATTAAAATTCAGGAGACGGTCATGCGACCTTGTACTGCCGTGTCTTTACAAGCCCCTGGATGTGAGGGACTGTGTAGAAATGCGTTTTCTTTTTAATAAAATATGTAAGAAACATCACGTCATGTTTACATATGTAATGTTGTTGGTTATACCTAGCGTTTTTCGGGGGAGTGAGTTACCATTGTAAATAGGTGCTGTTTAAAGAACTTATTCTTTGCCCAATTTGTATAAGATTTTATGCCAGTTCTACAATGTAGTTTCATTACTTTCCGAATAGTTTACACGTCATAAAGGTTCTTTAATGCAAACATATTTAAACTATACCAAACCATTAATTATTTAGTTTCTGATTTACTACTTCAGTGCAACAGAACTTTAAACTCCGTTTATTCAAAACTGTTGGGGTAAGTATTGTGTTAGACTTGGTGACAATATTAGTGTTAGGTAAGTATATAAGTATGAAATAGCTGCATAAAACATCGACAATGTAAATAATGTCTCTACGCAGCGTCTGGACGTTCGGTCGGACGCGGACGGTCGCATTCGCACACGATTCAAATAAAAAAGTCCGCTATCACTCAAGTATGCGTCGCCATTCACTCGCTTCACTAGAAATTTGCTCCCCCGTTCCGCTATATGAATATGGACATTCCTATGTGAAATTCATAAATTATTTAGTGTTAAACCAAAAAATATTAATTTTTCTTTGCGTTGTTTAATTTTGAAGTTCTTGATATGCGATACCTGAAATAATTATTCGAAAAAGTCTCAAATGTTTGCTAGCTTATCCATATAAAGGTAAGCGTGTATCAGTGACGTTAGGTTGAAGCGAGATGTGACCCCGGGTTCTACACGGTCCTTGCAAATGGACAGGAAAAAGACGCGGGAGGAATGCGTGGGTGCTTTTAATTTAATATAGACTGACACCGAATTGGAATCGAAAGTTTACCAAGGACGTGCCCTGCCGTTTAATCCGGCCCTGTTTGCCGTTTTAATATTTATTGCCCAACGCCTTACTGGGATACTTATTTATTAATATGAGCTATTAAATTCAGAACACAGGTCATGCATGAGGTGGATGTAAACGGAGCGTATTTTAATTGTGTAATGATTTTATTATTGTACTGATTTGACCCTGCAAGAGCTCAGATTCATAACATGTCTTTACGGAGACGTGCGTTTTTTGTTCTGTTTCAAATATCTTTAGCTTTATCTTTGTATTTTCTTTAATACAAAAGAAATATTAAATAATTTTCAAACCCACTCTTGTTGGCGTACAGTAAATATCCAGACAACAAACACGAGCTACAAATAGTTCACGTTACCCGTAATTGGACCACGTAGAACAACGTCAATTCGTACAAAATTCTCTTACAGGGCGCTCGATTTTGCTGCGAAAAATAACGTACGCATTTAAAACAATAAAAACACATTCGAGACTGTCGGAGGCACCTTGAGTGAATTTTCGCAGAACCCGCGCGGTTCGGGTACGGCGGCGGGCGCGAAACGCGTATTTACCGTGTACAAACAAGCACGGAGGCAGAACTATGGATGTGGTACAGACATATTTTATAACCAACTAAATATTTAGTACAAATATATAATATAATCACCGTATGGAAAATCTCCTCGAGACTGGCACTGTTGCCGACCATCGGCAAGGTCTATCAGTTAATTTCCTCTTTAGATAGCCAAGTTAATGCGTTGGCGGAAAAAAACCGTAATATATTCTTATAAAATTATCATACACATAATTTTTAAATTATAAATATAAAAGACATCGCTTGAAATAATAAGAGACACCTGTACCTAAGATGTTTTACGATAATGGTCTTTCGTAACGAATATCTGTATTATGATCAGTAAACGATCAACCTTTGTATGGAATTGACGTGAAATCTAGATATCACGTGATTTTTAACAATCTCTTATGTCAATCCCATACAAAGGTTCATCGTTTACTAACGATAACTATTGTCGATAACCAACTTGTCTACTCCCTGGAAGATAATAATATCTTCACAAATGACATTAAAATGTATGTATCTATATAATCACTGCATTGTGAAAGAGCCGTTTTATTTTGAAACTTTATCCCAAAAACATTATTATGTTTCAAAAATAAAACAATGATGCAAGTAATTATTTCTACTAAATCGTGGATTGTTACATAAATCAGAAAATTATAATATACCTACATAATGAAAAATAATTTGTTCACATACCTACCAACAATAATACGAAACGAAAACTAGTTGGTATAGCTATTCTTCTGGTTAGCAAGACGCTAACAATTGTTACAAAAGATAATTTCTGCTACAAAGTTCCGCTTAAAACAATAAAGCACACCTGGCAGCCACTTATATTCCTATCTCCCCAGTTGGCCGGTGTCAGTGGGGCAAATTTCATTTGAGCCGAGCGAGACCGTTCGCGGCCGGCCCCGCGCGCCCGCGCCGTGAACTTCGCCCCAACTCGCCGAACAAGTGTTAACATGACTCGTCTCTGAAAAACTGGATAAGGACCTTATTTATATGGGGCCAGCGTGCGACGCGACACAAAAGAACATGATGATATTACTGTTAGCCGGGACCCACTAATGTCATGTACATAATGTTATTTACCAGTAACGAATTACTCAGCCTTTTTATGCCTCAAAATGTGGCTGGAATGTGATAAAAATTATGGGGATGTAAAGATGTGCGTCTAGTCTCTTTATTACGGAAATATATTTGTGAGTGTGACTACCCTGGTAATTGAAAACGGTATATAATCTTGTGGGAAGGGATATTGCGTACCACCTATTATATTCTTGCTTCGAAATATTCACTTCGAGTTTAATGTTGCTCTGAGAGAGTCATTAGTTTCTCGGTCTCGAAGTTCGAAAACACATTTTAAATGCTTATCACTACGACGATAAATAAGTACTTTATGAGCTTCTGTATACCAAATAGAAAATAACGGCCAATACTGCATCGTACGATACCAATGTTATTATGTTTTCATGAAAATAAAATAGTGCTATAGGAATTATTTTACTTAGTAACAGTCTGTTACTTATATATTTGATTTATTTTATTTACCCAGCGAGTTGGTTTTCTCCTCGCACGTACTAAACGATATTTGGCGATCCCTAAGACGAGCCGTTTGTCACGTACGTGACGCAGCGGATAAAATGGAAACTTCACAATGTTGCCGAAACGGACAAATAAATACGTAACTATTTTGTGAAAAATAGTTATTGCCTTTTACGTTTTACTTTTTACTATTCCCCCGCGCGGCTGGAGCACCATCTCGCCGCGTTCTTCGTTAAATATCGGGCAAATGTTTTTGTGATGTCAAATAAAGCTTTATCTTTTATGAAATTACTAGCTATCCCCCGCGGTTTCACCCGCGTTCCCGGGATAATTAGCCTATGTCCTTCTCCATACCATAGGCTATCTGCATGCCAAATTTCATGATGATCCGTTTAGTAGATGAGGCGTGAAAGCGTAACAAACAAATAAACTCACTTTCGCATTTAAGTATAATATTAGTTAGGATGTTAGTCATTGATGCTTTAGTGTGAAGATCGAGTCTGGTCGCAGTGATACAAGCTCTGGAAATACTTGAAACAGAACCCAAATAATAATAATAGTCATTGATGCAACGTGATAATGAGGAGTTATTCAACATAGTAATATCATATTATTGCTCAATCCAGTACACCAATCGTTGACTGTAAATTACAGTTGTTGGTGTTAGTAACTATTTTAACTTCCATAATTAAGGTTAGCCCTGAATTAATCAATATACTTATATGTTACTGTAAAAGCTGGAACTACGGTAAACTTTAAGATTTTCCAGTAAAACCAAAGATTTACCAAGCCTTAAAAATATGCGAACTGTTCTGTGATATTGGTAGTTTCATAGTTTTACCACATTTAATCAGTTAATCTAACGGTGCGTCCATGCTACGCTAACCGAGCACGAGCCGCGCCACGAACGAACAGATTCCGGTCGTTGCTTGCGATGTCAAGTGTGGACGATATGCATACAATGCGTGACATTACAAACACTACCATGTGTTTGTCACACCTATATACGGGTTGGATACGACAAATACGAAATTAAATGAAACCACGTAAAGCACGTACTCATGTATACGATCAACTTTTACTATGGGACCAACTTCGAAATCTCAAAAATGATTTTCATACAAAAGGTACATGTCTCCTCGGAAAATGTATGAACATCTGTAAAAAAAAGCGATTTTGAAGTTGGTCCCATAGTAGGAGAATGTTGCGCATTGACAGGAAAACGAACTAACATTTCTATTCTCAGCCAACTCAACATCAAGCCAAGGCTATCCACGAACTGCTACCAAAGAGTCCTGAGCTACTTTGGTCATATTGCCCGAAGACAACCAGATAATCTAGAGTTCTAGACAAACTGGTTGTAGTGTGAAAGATAGAGGGCAAAAGACCGCGGGGTCGATCACCTATCTGATGGTCCGACCAAATAAAGGCGATCACGGGACTCTCCGTCACTACTGCCACAAGCTGAGACAAGCTATCATACTATACAATACTCATGGTGACCACTAGTTTTTATTAATCGTCATTGGAATAACTAAGCATGTACCTCTCACTCTAGTGGTAAACATCCAAAAAAATATCTCATTATATATCAAACCTTACATTCACCAGTTAGTGTTGGTAAATTCTAAGTTACAAGTAAAACCTAAAATTTGCCAATATTCGAACTTTCTCAGCTACATGTATAAAAACTTGACTAATACCAGCGATTAACTGATAGTAGTTCATAGAGTCTAAGTTACTTATCAGTGAAGCATATTTATTTAAATAATAATTTGAAGGATATCCTACAATTATTATAAATGTGAAAGTTTGTTTGGATGTGATTTGTGAAGATGTTTGTTACTCTTTCAGGCAAATTCTACTGACCGGATTTGGAAGAAATTTGGCACACAGATAAAATATGTTCTAGACACACAATACTTTTTACCCCAAAAAAATGATCCGTCGGGAATGCGGAAGAAACCGTGGGGGATAGCTACTGATAGATATACATACTGATGAAACTGCGGGTCAGAAATTTAGTAGATAGTAAAATCCATTGTCAGTGAAATTACTAAGTACACATCACCCCTTAACACTTAGTAAGAAAAAGCTATTAGCATAACATTCCAACATAATTAAATTTTGAACAACAGCATTTCACTCGTACTCACAGAAGTGATTTCATCTCTGCACCACTATCTTAAATGTCTGTGACATTTATTTGTGAAACTAGGCCAAATATACTGTCGGATGCAACCCTTAATTTCGCGGAAGTCTGTTTCGCAGCACAGTTGGGTTTAGCCGAAGCTTTCGACCATGTTCCCATTCAAAAGGCTTAACCAAGCTAACTCCTAAAAAACACTGACATGGATTTCTGTTTGAACTGAAAACAAAAACTTCAAACTGTCTCTACCAATTGCCGCTTACTCTGTTCGTTAGACTATTTTAGGCACTAATGAATAGTGATCCATGCGGAATAGGACTTTTGGCATAAATACGAGCTTGTATTTGTATATACGTTTATATGTACATAGATAAAAAGTAGCCTATGTTCTTCTCACTGCCATAGGCTATCTGCGTGCCACTGATTGTTATTGGTTCAGTATTTAAGGAGTGAAAGCGTAACAAACAAACTCACGTTCGCTTTTATAATATTAGTAAGGATATAGTCAAGAATAAGATAACGTCTATGTCACTCAAATTCGACACATATAGATAAAATAACCATAACAAACTTGATCGATATCTAGAGCGTTAGATCAAAGACTGGAGTTACAACGAGAACTATGACGCGAGTTGTAGATTTTTCAGGAATGTATTAGATCAAAGATACAATTTACAATGTAAAGTACTACGGAAACTATTGATATTTTTTTTTTATATTTGTAAACAAATATGTACAAAATACAATCTATATTTACAAAATACAATTTATATATAGAAAATTTCCTCAAGCCAGCCGCTGCTTCCGATTAACGGCAAGGTTCCCAGAAGGCTGGCAGCGTTTCCTCTATTGTAAGCTTATCATGACTAGGTAGATCAAATCAAGTAGAATTAACATTTTTTTTTTAACATGTAATTTCGAAGTATTTTCTCAAAAAAGACGTAGGAAGCTCAATGCTATTTATATAAGTTATTAATATCAAGATTTTTGTTAATACTCGTGGCGATTGCATCTCGTTCAATACTTGCGCTAGGTGGCGCGACGGTGGCGGCGTCGTCGGCGTCGGCGGCGTGTTTGTGCTGAGATTAATGATGCGGTACTGAGCACACTATGGAGTGAAGGCACTCGACAAAAGAGCCTCTTACTTACTCTTTGGTGCCTACTGAAAAGTCTCGGGAAGAAAACAGCCGGCTATAACGCTGCGTAACGGTTAAATGTTTGTAGGAAGTGTAAAGGTACCTACGTTATTATATTTATTTATTATACCAGTTTTCCACCCCGAGGCTTTACCTGAGTTCCGGTCTTATTCCTTGTCTACATCATAAATACTATCTGTGCAAATTTTCAGCTTTCTATATAGGCTCTAGGATTTGGTCTGGGACTTTTCTTTTTATGTGTATTAATTAATTATTCAAACTTATATAAGCAACTTAAGAAAAAACCATATAGCATTATATTGTTTAAAGATATGTTTAAGTCAATTCAAATGAATGGTACCAAATCATTTTTTATCATCGGTCCTTGATAAGTGTGCAAAGTTTCAGTTTAATCTGACGTTTTGAAGTCGATGAAAGTTACGTTTGAAGATTCCGATACAAACAAACAAACAAACAAACATACTTACGTTACATTATTACTTACATATAGGTATATATAGGTGAAGTAAATAAAAGCGTTTTAAAATTATTCCAATAGCACTATGATATTATTTAGAACCATGATGCTAGATGAAAATAAAACATTGAGTAAAAATTTTTTATAACAAGTATTTTAGAATCTATCGAAATAATGAAACTTCTTGTAAATTAACATTGGTTCAATAATACGATGTCACACACGTCTCTTGAAAGAAGTAAGGGGGGAATGAAAAACGCTATCGGAAAATAAATCATAAGTAAATGAGATATTGTGTCATTGCGCCGCGCCCCCATCGTATCTCTGACTGAAATGGAATTCGCAAATGATGACAAAGCGGGCCAAAATGTGTATTAATGTACCTTTTAAAATATTTTACACGGGTAGAAGAATAATTTTAATGCATTTGAATGCTCCGAGGGATAATGAATTTCGAATTAACCAATTTTATGTTGTTGTAATTTATCTGCGAGACTGTGACATGGATTATATTAGTACCTACTAACGCAAACGAATAGAGCTATCTAAATTTAAAAAAGTGTCGTTATACAAAAAAACTCACTGGACTTACTTTCAAGTGCACATAATATTAGACGGGCCAGTTAGCGCAGTTGGTTAAGACGTGGAGTCTTACCCCCTTATAATGAAGTTATCAAACGTTGATTAGCTAAAATTCTGAAGTCTTTATCTGACACGTGACATTTGGTGATCGAAAGAGTGAGACGGAGGACACTATTACACTGCTTTAGTTAAAAAGCGATTATGAATAAGGGGGTTAACCTATAGCGCCGCAGGTCGTGGGTTCGATTCCCAAACAGGACATACATTTGTGTGCATGAACATGTCTGTATGTCCTGAGTCTGGGTGTAATTATGTATATTAAGTATGTATTTACAAACAAAAAGTAGTATATGTATTATATCAGTTTTCTGGTTTCCATAGTACAAGCTCTGCTTAGTTTGGGATCAGATGACCGTGTGTGAGGAATGTCCCAGGATATTTATTATTTATATTCATTACTAACTAGACAATTATAACGGGATTCATTTAGGAGAGTTTATTGGATTCAAATCCACGAGTCTCGCCACGGTGTCTATGTCACCAATCTGCTACTAATGAAAAAAATAGTGAAATAAATAAATGAAATGTAATTATTTATTAAGGGAATAACGAGGGTATAATAATAATATTAATTGTCATGCGCGTTTGCAAGTTTTTGGTGTAATAAATAAATAATCTAAATCAAAAAATCATAAATATTTATCTTTTTGATTAAAAAAATCCTGACAAATTCAGATTTTTCTTGTTTCCCTGACATAACAGGTCAGGAAAAATACTGTCGTCTCATAAACCTACCCACAACGCCTATTATAGCATGGATATTATAGGTACTCGGGTGTTGGAATATGAATTGAGCAATCAAAATCGTTAAATGAATGCGTAATCTTAGTAATGTTTGTGCAAGGCAGGATTATAAGGTTTCAGTATAGCTTGCATAAGTATTATACCGTAAAATGGGTCAATAAATAACAAACCAACTAAAAGTATCATACCTATCACTACTTACTGCTAATGTGTCTTTAAAGTGTTTACCATGAAACGATATGCGTCCAATGATATGAGTCACTGTTTTATTGGTTCGTTTTATATGCCCTCGTTTATTTGTAGTCGGGCAAGCATATCGGGTTCCAACTTTCATTAATAGATGGCGTTCGTGAATGCATAAAAGCCCGAAGCTTGGGTTTACTTTTATTTTGTTCATTTACCAATTTATTTTTTGTATTAATGATTCTTTATTCAAAATAAGTAGAGAATACTAAATTATAAAAAAATATAAATATTTTAAGTTCGTAATATTTTTGTCAAACATTTTTTATCGTTGAAATTGTAATACCGATTTCTCGTGCTTTAAATCCTATCAGATTAATTGACTTGCGAATGGAAAATGTTATCAATTCAACAGCGACAGATAATATTAAATAAGCAGGTTTTCACAGCAAATTTTCCTAAACAAAATCGAACGGGCATTCAAATTGGTCCTATTTTAATCTGTGTATTTAAATTTAATTTCGTAGAAGCTAAACAAACAAAATATAAGATATTGTTTTTATGTTATCTAATCTAATGAATATACCTCTCTCTTGTTCATTTCTCAGTAGAATATTTGACTTGATTTGATTTTATAAATATCTAATTTATAACGAAAGTTAATAACGTTATATCGACAACATCGTCATAGTAAACGTCCAATATTTTATGCTCGGAGGTTATTAATTTTGACCAAATTGGCGTCGGACGTGCATTTTCTGTTGATTGATGGCTCTTTATGTAAATCGGGACTAAAATATTCTCTCGATTTTCGAAGGAGATTTTTCTTTATCATGTTTAATAAGGCATGGAATTTTAAAATTATATTTAGGTTTGTATTGTTTTGGGCTTCTTAAAGCGGAATATTGTTTGTCGAGATACTCAATCAAGAGAAAAGTTTGTCTCGGAATGAAATTTCCTCGACAGGTTTATTATTAACAAATTATAATCTATCACTTTTAGTTTAACAAGCATAGTTCTATCCTCCGATACATCCTTACATTACTAGAACTATACACGTATCGGTTTCATAATCTCCATCGAACGCTATTTACGCCCCCGCGGTATTGTTATTTGTGTCTGGTACGAGTTCATTTATAGTGCATCTTGTGGTTTCATGAGTGCTCTAGATTTTCAATATTCGCCTGTTGGTCGCATCATAAATCTTGTGAGAGCAGACGCTTGCAACGACAACCTGCGTTCCCGCTCCGCTCCGCCCTGCCTTAATATTTAATGAAAATTGTTGGTTTCACCTCGCTAATATTATAAGTGTGAAAGTTTAGTTTAGGGAAGAAAGTGTAATGGTTAGTTTGTGACTCAATCACGTATAAACGGCTGAACGGATTTGTATGAAACTTGGCACATAATTAGATCATTCCCTGGAATTAAATATACCTTATATATATATATATATATATTACACCTCGAGAATGCAGTTAAAAAACGGGGTAACGCAAAACGCAATATCCTATTTTCTCTTGCTACATCAATGATACGTCCTCCTATGTTGATGCAAGAATAAACAGGTCATCAGCAAATTTATCTATACGTCATTGAATTATTACACAAAGAAACAAAGTACACGCGCGAAAACTAATCCATTCGATTGAAGCCAGATATGGCTTCATTTGACCGTTGCGCTGTCAGTGTACTGAGTGACGTTAAAGTGAGTGCAGCTCTCAGAAAAATAATAAATATGACGGTTTGTGCACTAAAATTGCGTCATAATTCATCAGGGAAGAAAGATAAGAATTCTGATGTGACATTCCTTAGGAAAGCCACTAATTTTATTGCGTATTTCATCTAAAAAAACAAAATTCAAAAATAAAAATACTTCACTCAGATTTCGAGCAAAGTGCTGCCAGCTGTTTGTATGCGAATTTGCGTTGTTTTACGTAATTGATACTGAATTTGTTATTTTTAAAGTAATTGAGTCCGATACCTAGGCGACTAGCTGTCCCCCGCGGTTTCAAAAAACTTTTCCGCTTTATTGTATTATAACAAAATATGTTAAGCCCTCTCCTTGTAAGCCCCGTCTTCAGCTTTACTCATCCAGCTGTCATTTTAAACGACTTCAAAAAAGGAGATGATCAATTTGACACGTATGTGTGTAATATTATTGGAACTATAATATATTTACATATGTATGAATATCAGGTTTTCCAAACAAATATATTAAATTTCATAGGTGTGTGTATGTATGTTTGTCCATGCATATCTCCGAAACTATTAATTCAATGATTGTTACCATCTTTTTCTATTTGCTTAAATTTACTTAACTAGATTAATTTTACAGGCTTTTAAAATTTCCAATTTTATGTATTTTGTTAATAATAATACCTACATACTACTTAATCTTCTTTTTCTATACAACCTATCATATAATGAAACCTATAATTACCAAGAAAAGCTACAAATTGTACGATCGTTCATAGCTCTGCACATTATCTTGGTTTATTATGTTAAAATACCCGACATAAGTACTATGAAACATAACCATTAAACTAGTAATAAATAAATAACAGGCCTGTGTCTATGATAAATTATCTAAGATGCAGAACTTTTTAAACTATTTAATAAATTGTATGAATACTTACTTCCAATTTCACTAGTAGGCGAAATCGGAGGGTTAATTTTACTGAAAAATTTCGTTTAGCTTGCAACATTACTCGTGCGCTTGTGTGCGTGTCAGCGAGTGTAATTATATGGTACTCTCGCACACATTGGTTGTCAAGTGGCTTACGTTTCGCGCGGATTTTTGTTCGATACTTCGGTTCTAAGCGTAATAATTCAATGCTATACGTATTTTAAGAGAGGTAGAGCATAGCGTTTATAAGAGAGGTAGAGCATAGCGTTTATTCGCTCAAAGAGCAGCTCGACTGGGGAAGTACCTCCACCTTACAGAATACCGCAGCCAAATAACTTTATGTTGTGTAGAGTTGTGTTCCTGCTCGTGAGTAAGGTCGCCAGAGCTCATTGGGGAGGGGGGAAAGGTCGGTAACGCGTGAGCGATGCTTCGTGTGTTGCAAGCGTCCATATGGCTACGGTAAACGCTTACCATCAGGCGGGCCGTATGCTTGTTTACCGACTTAGTAGTATAAAAAAAAAAAAAAAACGTGTTTTTTTTCGGTTGATGCTTAAACCATAATAAACCCAATCATTTGATGAATAAGTTCCTCGAGTACAGCTGAGTAAAGCTTGGATGGTGGAAAATCACCCTGGTATACTCCCTTTTCTATCTTTATTTCGATTCCTCTTTTAGTAGTTTGACTTTCGCAACTGTTGTGTAAATGTTTTCAATTACTCTTGTTTTTAAAACGCCTATTAAAAGATATTTGAATAGTAACATTGTTTTAAACATTGTTTTTTTATATAAATATAATTTTATAGTTTAGGATAAAGAACATAGTTAGACGCAAACGCAGTAATAATTGAGCGAGCAGCGTCAATGTTTAATCCGGCCGGAGCGCAACGGGCCGTTTATCAATCGGCCCAAAAAACAACATATTTCAATATCCGCTGATTAATATCCGCTGCCAGTTCGCCGGTCGAGGCAAACATGAAATTTATGTAGTACGACCGAGCAGTTTATTTCATTTTGCTTTTTAAATTACGAATGTTTGGCGCGACAATTGGCCGGCGCGTCGCATGTCGCTCCCATCTGTTGCGGCCGCCAATTAACATTTGCATTAGGATTACTTTTTGCCACCTAAATCCGCATCATAACAATAATTCACAGTACGAGCTAATGGCAGTTTTCTTTGTTCGGGGCTCATATGAGCCTAGATTTTCAATTTACCTACCTACATCAGTCTAGGTTATTGTGTAAACATCGTGAGAGCTCCACATCTGTG
The DNA here is from genome assembly GCA_947623365.1 of Achlya flavicornis. Classification (NCBI taxonomy): domain Eukaryota; kingdom Metazoa; phylum Arthropoda; class Insecta; order Lepidoptera; family Drepanidae; genus Achlya; species Achlya flavicornis. Next base: position 12,822,179 of record OX392468.1, read on the forward strand.
CAGTTTGCTACGAAACGAGAGTTTAATTTAATAAAGATTTCTCCGTGAGCATATTAGCATAAAGACATAATTGATGGGTAAACTAATTTAATGTTACACAGCAATTATGCTAAGACGCTCATGGTTTACAACGCCATAAAATGTACTTCCGGTCCCCGAAACTGCAACGGAAGTAATAAGCAGTGCAATACTCTGAGTCATAAATTAGAATAAGCAGTTTTAAGTGAAGAGGGCGCCGCCACCGCCGCGCCGCGCCGCGCTGCCGCCTCCGCCCAATGCTAAATTGTGTATTTTATATGAAACTTAAATACATTCGATTTGCTAATTAAGTCGATTTTGTTTCGCGGATAAAATAAGCGACACCGTATAATACGCTCGGTATTTGAAAACATAAACAATCCCACAACAACGATGGCGGGAGTCGTAAAAATGAAACTCGAGAGAAACTTAACAAGGAACTTTTATTAAAATAACAACATTAAGCCGTTAATTTGTTTGTAAAACTGCGCAGACGGTAAAAATTACTTATTCAGAGCGGCAAAACCGCGAGGGCGAAGCGAGTCGGCTTCTTGGCAAGTGTCGCGCCGCTTTTCTATAATTCAGAATGTTGGAGTCGAGCAGCCGCGGCGCCGGTGCCGACGCCCGCGCCGACGCCGGTGATGCTTCACACGCCCCACACTCCGTCTTCACCAATACTACAGTGCCAATACCACAAATTTCTTCGAATTCAGCCAATAGGTACTTAATTATATTTGTACGCATAAGCATTTCCACTATACAGGCCAGTATGATTAAAAAAACCGGCCAAGTGCGAGTCGGACTAGCACATGAAGGGTTTCGTAAAAACATTTCTTGTATGATCCTTTAATTTTTAATTTTATATCACTTTTATTATTCATTGTTACAACGGCAATAGATATACACATTTGTGAATATTTCAACTCATGTCTACATATTACGGTTCATGAAATACAGTCCACTGACAGACAAAACCGGACGGACGGACAGCGGAGGCTTAGTAATAGGTTCCCTTTGGCACCTTTTCGGTACGGAACCCTAAAAAAAACATGAAATAATCGTTCGTAATGGGAATGTTCAAAAGCTAGAACAATAAATAAATAATTTGATAGGGATAGTACATAGATAGCTTTTTTTAAATGCCTACATTTAATGAATATACAATTAAATCAAATAATCATGAATGAAATTGTTCTAAATATTATGCTTTTCCATTAGAAGAAAGCCAATATAATACAAAAATACGTGTGGTTGCGGTAACTAAATTAACTTTACCATTTTCAACTGAACCTAACCTTGTCTATTAACTCCATCCAAACCATGGAATTAAATTCATAAGACAAGCATAATACAATTGAGGTCCGACAGACGCTAATAAGTTTTTCTGTATATAACAAAATCCACTTTATCGCAAAGTCGAGAAGAATTGCCGTGTTCCGGCGTCGATGGGCTAACAAATGAAATTAATGCATTCCTCCAGAGAAATAAAAATGTCATTAGTTTCGCTAGATGAGCTTGGTTCGAGCGGACCTCCTCATGAAGACGTGGTTTATTGTCTACGATACTTGTACATTTATAATAGCTGTATAGTGTGATGCGTACAGTTTTGCCGGCACATTCATTAAACGAAACAATGCTCTTTTTGAAAAGTTTGTAAACAAAATTTTAGGTTACGTATTGTTTCATTTTGAAATTCAAGAATAACAGTACCCATAAACGGCTGCTGACAGTCAGTTGAAATAGGCTTTTGAGCTTTAGACTATGACAACAGTTTCCGTGTAGTATGTTTTTTTTAAAATTTTATTTCTACTTCAATATTTGGTTTCTTAATAAAATAATGAAAGAAAATATGTTTATGTTTTAGCTCAAAATTAACATAAAATATCCAAATCGTAACTCATTCCGTTTACGAGCTAGAGACCTAGATAGCCGTGACATGCGGACGGCAGAGTGGCAACAAAAGGATTCCGTTTTGTCCTTTGGGTATCAAACTATAATAAATGGTAAAAAGTGACTTGTACTACATGCGCAAAAAAAATAGTACTCCACCCACATACTCGTACATATCCATCAGAAAAATTCTGTAACAGTTCATGAAATTTTCTATAACGCAAAAAATTGTTCTTATATAGTTTATGATATGATCTCATATACTGCACCAATAGAACGTTAGGTAACAAAAATATCTCGGTCTTATCAAAGACAATCGATTTAATAAGGGTCCACATGTATATAGTACTAAAATACGTGCTGTTGGCCAAATTCAAAACCCTACTTTACTATTATAATTGCGAAAGTGTGTATCAGTTTGTACGTAGTATTTATATACTCTGGGTTATCAGTTTGTTATTCTTCGCTCAGCATCGGAGCAACGGATCGACGTCACTTTAAAGAAAATACTGTTTTCTACAGAATGAAAATGGGCTGGCAAGAAAAGTAGGTTATGTCACTCACATAACCTACTTTTTATCCTGGGAACGCCGGTGAAACCGCAGAGCGGGAATAAGCATCCGGCCTCATATGGAGTACTGCTGTCATCTATGGGCGGGAGCACCGGGATACCAGCTTGGGCCTTTAGACTCGGTCCAGCGACGTGCCGCCAGAATTGTTGACGATCCCGAGCTCGTCCTAAAGCGGTTTAGAGCCCCTCAGTCTGAGGAGAGACTTTGCCTCCTTATGTGTGTTCTACCGCTTGTACAACGGAGAGTGTTCTAAGGAATTGTTTGACTTGATGCCCACGGCTACCTTCCACCATCGCAACTCTCGCCATCGACGGGGAATCCATCCACACACATTGAAACCAGAACTGTTTCGAACTGTGCGGGCTACAAGGAGTTTTCTTCCGCGGACGCTCGGGCTGTGGAATGAGCTCCCCGCCGTGGTTTTCCCAATGGAGTACAGCATGGGGTTCTTCAAAAAGGGTGTGAAAAGGTTTCTTCAGGGTCGGCAACGCGCGAGTGATACCCCTGGTGTTGCAAGCGTCCATAGGCTACGGTAACTGCTTACCATCAGGCGGGCCGTATGCTTGTTTGCCAACTCAGTGGTATAAAAAAAAAAAAAAAAAAAAAAAAAGCAGGAAATATTAATTGATAAGTACAACTGAAAATCCAATAATCTGGCATATTTCCATTACAAACTCTTATATAAAATAATGAGGGTCAGACTATTGGACAATACCAAAAAAAGGCACACAATGGCTATAATACAAAAGCTTTACATAACGATAATATCATATTATAAGTATGGCATGTAAATTACGGGCTTGAACCAAAACGTAAGTACCTATTGTGAGGCCCAGTAAAGTCTTATTTTATCTAAATCCTATATTGTGTCCCACGCATAAATCGCATGCTAAGGCTTGTACACTGCGTGAACATTTTCTTATTTTCTCCGCAAACGTGCCAAGAACTGTAAATACGGATGCTAGCCCTTATTCCATTATGTACAATATATTTGCCTATTATGTTCTTAACACATATTGGAGTTTTGTTGTTTTATATCTTAAGATAAGGTTACAATATTTTAACTGAAGGAATTTGCCTACGACAACTTGCTAATCTGCAACACCAACCTGTAGGTATAACAGATCTGTCTGTCTGACTCTGTTTATTGTTTTTGTAGATACTTATCAACGACTAGCAAACAAAACGACGTACTTAATTGTGAAAATATTTGTGTAACTAAGGCATAATTAAGTTTCTTAGAAACACAAATCTGGTCGATACAACGTCTAGACATTAAAATTTGTACAGTAAATTAACTGAGACCAAATAAAAGATAAATGTTGAGCACTATTTCTAGAAAACAAGGTAGTGCTTTTCGAAAATCGTGTTCGCTTGTACAACACCCCGGTAGATTGTGAAATTGGATCATTGCCATTGCAGTAAAAGTGGAAATAAATCGACTGGAACGCATTTTCTGGCGAATGACCCAGATCAAAAAAGTAGCTTACTCAATGCTCTCTCTGTGCACTTTGAAGTCTCGAATAAGGAACCTGAGGGATTTGAATGACTGAAAAGATACATCTCAATCTTAAAAGAAAATATTTTGCAAAAAGAAACTAATCTACCTAATGATTTTGCTTTAAAAATTACTACTAACAGTGAGTGTACAATCATGGTGTCACTCACAGATAACAGAATAATCTGTGGTGTCACTTTACAATATAGAAATTGATCATAATATTAGAGAGATTAATCAGCTTTCAAAGTTAATAGCGTAATCACGGCTTATTACGACATATGAAATATCGAAGCTTATATTCAGCTATTAATTTGTAATTGATATAGAAGCATCTGAATCCCTAGTAATGAGTACACACGAGAAACACTGAATAATTTCGCTCCAAATAAGGTGACTATATTCATACATATATCACATGCTGCCGACAACAATACAGATTACATAGTCTTTATTATTTTTCTAGGCCTCTACCAATGTTTAAGGCGGGCTTTACGATTGGAGGCAATTCTTCTAATCCATTAGGCTGTCTGATGTTCAACTTTTATGCGGGTCCTACCACCGAATGTCTCGCGAAAAACGAGTAGCATCGCTCAAATTATTTTCAGTGGGGTTTTTACGATGGCCGTATCTTTTTACACGCACATCATCCTTAGATATGTGCACATAATGTTTAGGTGTACTACGACGTACGAGCTAAGTGTCCATAAATCGAATTCGTGCGTCGAATTGCATCTCTGGCGTATGTGAATTTCAGAGTAGGTTGTCGTAGGAGAGCAGTAGAAGTAGAACAATTGTCACTATAATGTTATCGGTTCTAGTTTGGAACAATGTTATTAATGCAATCGAGAACATTGGGTAAGTTCAACAAATTATAGTGTAATCTCGGGCGGGTCGTGTCTTCGAGCAGCGCCACCGTGTCTGGCCTTCGGAAACATTAACTTCCATGCCAGCGAATGAGGCTGGGTTTTATTCAGCATTTTAAAGAGTCTGGTAAGTAAAATTTTGGAAACATTTAATATTCATTCAATACTAATTAGCGACTATGTTTAAAATTCATTATGTGACCCTGACTTCTTTGCTAAATAATTAAGCTGACACGGGTAGACATTTGTATATTCCGTTTTCCCAATTTAATAAAACAATGCTACTGTAATTTTAATTGATACCTACATATTTATTATGTAATTTATTTACATTGTTTTGTATTTCAAACTTAATATGTATGAAATTTAATGTCTATGTAATTAATAATAGGAAAACGCACAAAAGATTCGCACAGATAGAGCTATAACTTCGAACCTTCAGTGGTTTAGTATTCCGGTCCAATATCCATCATTACGTCTAGCATATGGTGATATGTACCATTCGGAGTCTGCTGACGTCACTTAGCCTAGTTCGTTTCTAACATCGATTTCCATGAGCCCACTGATTACAACGGAGCTTTGCGGCACGGTTTCATCTCCCGCAGGTTCCCTTATCGTGGGCCCAGATCGCAATTATCTCAACTAAGTTTTGGAGGTCAACTCTATTCAGGCTTATATAATCGAGATAAGTTCTTATTTTATTTCTCTAGACGGTAGAAAAAACGGGTTAATATAGGTTCTTTTTTTGATGCCGAATGTTTGTTAACGTCCATTTTTTATGATAATCATATATATTTGTATTGCTATGGCGTCTCCAAAATGGGTCTCTGCCATTTTGTTAGAACTGAAATGGAACACTATGTAAGAAAATTGCTGTCAGATGTCCTACATTTTTCCATAAAGCTTTGATCATATATTCATAATAGTTGATTGCTTTGAATATAAAATATTATGTAGCTATTGTTGATTTCACGAAAATAAACTCAAAATTATTTTTCTCTCTTTTTTCTTCGGATCTGTAAATGAAAAACAACTAAATAGTGACAGAACATGGTTGCTTTTTCATAAACGAGTTGGAAGTTCTTTGTATAGCTCACAACTTAATGACTTAGGCCGCTGCCTGCACAGATTTCAAGCTTGGCAAAATGCGTATTGCGTAAGAGCATAAAAATATTTAAGTGCTGTAACATATGCGTCTGTGGAAGCACTAGCATCCGGCGTTTCTTAGGGTATACAATAAAGTGTAGTCTAGCTTCGCTTGGCTGCCGTCATATACCATATATTTTAGACACTTAAAGCTGTTTGTCGTGTCATACCATTATTCGCCATGTAAGGCCCAGACTTATTGCCAGCACGAGGGAATAACTCAGTTTAAATTGTTTTCGGAGTAAGAATCGCTTTATTGCATTACGTTAGAATATTTTTTCATTGCAATGGTAGGTAGGTATATTAAATTACCTACATCAAGAGTTATGGGCTCCTTTCGATAAAAGTTTGGCAATGGTATTACGCTTTTAAACTTAATGGAGGGTATTTACGCTTTATACATATTCAAACGATGATATATTGTATTCTGGAATAAATAACTCTGTCTGAAAGACAAAGCAATGTCACAAAAAATGGTTTATGGTGGTTTTCTGGAACATATTTTGTGTTTGCATGTAGTTGAGATGAGATATGGATATAATAAGGTTACAGAAAAGCTCCGATAAGGCACCGTTTGCCATGAACGTGCCTTAACGTGGTGGTATGCAGGTGTTCTAAGGATGAAATAAGTACATATTAGATGAACGTTTCATAGAATTCTGAAAACGACCATTATTCCACCTACCCCAGGATAAATGTTGAAAAACCATAATATGCACAGTTTTAACGTACTCCAAACAACATTTACACCAAGTTTCGTAATACATTTCCTGCCCACAAAAAGTTTTCAGCAAACAGTGGTCCCCTCTTTTATGCCTTATGGGCGAATTTTGTATTCCTTATAGTTCCTGAGATTTTGTTGTTATACTGGGTGGAGATTGCGAGATGGCATTTTTTCGAAACCTATGTTGGATTATATACAGCATGACTAACCCAACAAATATTTCGAAAATATGCCATCTCGAATTCTCTACCTGTTATAGTAAGTGGTATTTCGTTTTTGTGTTAGAAATCCTAATAATACTGACGATCAATATAAAAAAGCCACTAACTTATCATGAAACATTTCTGAAACCATGCCAGATAGCTTCTTGGAGTGAAAAGCAAATATTTCATGATTTTAGTGGCTTTTTTATATTGCTCGTCAGTGTAATATGAATAGATTACGGTGCATTAAATTCAGTCGAAACTGCTTAGAATCATGTTGCATTATATAAAATCAGAATAAACAGTGAGTTTCAATACTGTGTGAGTAAAACCTTCCACTCTTCTCTGTCGTTTCAACCTTCCAAACATATAGTTAAATACCACCTGATATTCAAATAAACGTGTTGAGTTGTTGATATATTTTGAACAATAAATATATTTCCTTTGACGAGCTTTCTAATTGTATACGTGAGACGCAGCTAAAAAGCTTTTTATGATTATTGTGAGACTTAACATTTCAATTTGGATTTAATAAAAGCACTATATGCCTGCCAGGCTCTTAATAGTTTTGTTTACATATTACTGTTACTAATTAATGAAATCTTAGGAATTCATCAAGTCTGTTCTGTCTGTCGCCCTTTTTAGGGGCGTCTTCCACGAAGACGGGACTTGCCTTGCATTGAAGAGTAGGAAATTAAGATTTTCTCGTTTGAAGTAGCCGTTCTGATATATTTTTGCCAGTTTCTCTACAAAGAGTTTGCAAATAGAGTCAACAAAATAAATTTGGGTATTAATCAACTCACAGATTTTATCAATTTAAATTGGCCATAAAATGGTATACTCTGTTATTAGTGAGCATTACAAAGATCAAAGCCCAGAAACACACGCTTGAATTCAATAGGGATTTAAATGTAAAAGCGTAACAAATCTAAGAAAGAATCGTTAAGAGACGCCAACGACAAAGGCATTTTCCGAGTGAATTGAGTCGAACTACGATTCGGGAGTCAAACATCAAATAATAACATAATAAGAGGATAATTCGAAAATGTTTTCTTCAATTTTACACGCACATAAATACGAAAAAGAGTTCAGTCACTTTACCGGTAACTAAATGGAGCCGCGGGTGAGGTAATTGTGTGTACATTTTGTTTGTCGATGTTTTGTTCTTCAATATAAAAATAAATTTGCGTAATCAGGATGGATTTTCCTAGATACCACCAGCCAACCTCCACCTTGTCTTCCTCACTGCGGCTCCGCAATGTCGGATATCCGCATTCACCAAAAAGAGGTTCTCAAAGTGCTGCGTGGACTAGACGTGAGTAAGGCCAGTGGTCCCGACGAGATTCCGGCGGTAGTATTAAAGTCCTGTGCCCCTGAGTTGTCTCCTATTCTCACGCGTCTATTCAGACTCTCTCTGAAAACAAGACGTGTACCTAAGTCCTGGAAGCTTGCAAACGTCCAACCTATACCCAAAAAGGGTAGCCGTACAGACCCGTCGAACTATAGACCTATCGCAATCACCTCCATTCTCTGCAAGATTATGGAGCGTGTATTGAACGCCCAACTTCTTGGCTACCTGGAAAACAATGATCTCCTGAGTGATCGCCAATTCGGCTTTCGTCCTGATCGATCTACAGGAGATCTCCTAGTGCTAGCCACCCACCTCTGGGGCGAGGCCATTGAGAAACATGGTGAAGCGCTAGCCGTTTCACTGGACATCTCGAAGGCTTTCGACAGGGTCTGGCATGATAGTCTGCTCAGCAAGCTTCCCTCATACGGACTGCCCTCTAGTTTCTGCGCCTGGATCTCTGATTTCCTGAGTGGACGGTCTATTCGAGTGGTCATCGATGGGTGCTCGTCTGAACTAAAGGCGATCAACGCTGGTGTCCCTCAGGGATCTGTTCTCTCTGCTACGCTGTTTTTGCTGCATATTAATGACTTGCTGAGACCCGGAATCTATGGGTACGCAGATGACAGCACCGTCACAGAGAGTTATGTATCCGATCCGCGGGCTAGTAGGGCCACAACAGAGTCTCTCAGAGAGGGTATGGTTACGAGGTTGAACTCGGCTCTGCAAATTGTATCCGAGTGGGGTACCGCCAATAGGGTCGAGTTCAATGCCTCTAAAACACAGGCCTGTCTCTTTTCTGCAAAGAGGAGTCTCTTTAACCTGACTCCCGCATTTCGTGATGTATCTGTACCGTTATCCAAACACCTAGACCTTTTGGGTCTCAATTTATCCTCTGACCTTAATTTCGGACGGTCCATCGAGGCCAAGGCCAAGACTGTTGCCAAAAAACTTGGAATCCTGAACAAGGTGAGACGGTACTTCACAAAGGAACAGCTTCTAAATTTATACAAAGCTCAAGTTCGACCTTGCATGGAGTACTGTTCACATCTGTGGGATGGCTCAGCCAAATATCAACTGGCAACTTTGGACTCGTTAGATAGGCGCGCTCGAAGGATAATTGACGATAGCGACCTAACGAGCAAGAAACTGCAAAACCTGGATCATCGGCGTCAGGTTGCAAGTTTGACGGTATTTTACAGATTGTTCCACGGAGAATGCGATAAAGAACTCCATAATCTTGTCCCTCCATCCCCGTTCTTCTATCGGACCACTAGGCGTCGGGGGGGTCTCCATCGCTTCGTCGTCGATATTCCATCTTGCCGTACCAAGCGTTTCGCTTCCTCTTACCTTATACGCACGGCCAAGTTGTGGAATGCTCTCCCGGACAACGTGTTTCCAGACACTTATAACATGGGTTTATTCAAGGCCAGAGTGAACAGGCATCTTATGGGTACGCGCGGTCCACCCTAGACTACATCTTCGCTTACCATCAGGCGGGATTGCGGTCAAGCGCAAACCTATATAATATAAAAAAAAAAAAAAAAAAAAAAAAAAAAACCATTTATGTCTAATCTATTTGTTTGTTTACAAGAATATTTAAGTCTTTATTATTAAAGTATTATATTGTAATAAAGTATTGATCATTGTAGTTTATTTGTCTTTCAAATCATTGAAAATGTTCAGTAATTACTTAACTGAAATTATGTGTTCCATAAATCATTCTCCTTCATATAACATTTATGTGACATGTAGGTAAAATTACCATCTATTTAATATTGAGGATAAGTTAATTCAACATGTCGACTTAATTTATTAAATAATAATTATGTATTGTTAATAATAAAATTGACAATTTTGGGGACGTTGTCACAGCTCGCTATTATATATATGGCGCTGACTCAAAGAAATATGATAAAAACATAAATGAAAAAGTTTTATCGGCAGCAATAACCATGTTCACATCTCTTAAAAGAGCTGGTTCATTCAAAAATATTCGTCGTATTTTGTGAATCCATGAATTTCCTTCGCACCTTTATTCGGTTACTTGCTACCTTTAACTTTTCGCGCCTCCAAGCTTAATATCAATTTTGTGGGTAATATAACGCTAAATAAGAGTCCGTATAAGTATTTATTTTCCATTTGTGGGACGTACGTAATACGTAGGAAGTATAAAGATCTGGCATTTTCTGTATTGCGTTAGAGAATATGGGTTCTTGACCTGGATTCTTCTGGCGTATCTAACAATGGTATGTAGTTACAGTAACAGATTTTAATTTTATGGCCTATTTAATTAAATTTAACGTCCAGATAACGTACTACTTTTAAACGGAAATTGCTTGATTTATTTTCCAATATTTCCAGAAACATCCCATTTACTGTATAAAAATGGAAAATAACCACAGAATAATTTATTTATCTGAGTAAGTACATTTCGAGCTCAAATTTATATGTGTTTCTAAATCATGACCAATTTGAAACGTATAAAGTAAATTGTTCTATTGGATGCAGTCCAAGAAGTTTGCTAAGCACATTTGACTTCTGACGTCTGATAACTTTTTTTTTCATTCAAAACACATAATACGTTTGATGCTAGTTAAGTAACATTTACGACACCTACCGTGAGCCGTCGAACAGAAAACTTTACTGCAGCTCGGTTTTATGTTATGAACACACAAATGTGTTGGGGAGTATCTTATTTACGAATAATAAAAACAAGGAAAAGCAGTGAATCTCTGGCCACTTCATCTCGTCACTTTAATATTTTACGTGACCCCTAAAATTTGGGTAACATCTCGGCTGACGGGCGGGCGCACTTTTCATTAAGTTCTGATTACCCGAGTTCTCTCAGACGTCATGTTGGGAAGATCCACGAGGTTTTTGGCGAAGTGCAAAAGTTTTATGATATTATGATTACTTGCATGAGACGAGCTCAGGCGGCGGACGTGACATCTTGCTTCTAATTCAGTCGCCCGTGATTCAACAATGTGTTGTAGATGGGCAACTGCTTTCTCTATTATACACCGTTACGTGTATATCTTCATTCTGCATAATTAAAAATCTCTATGAAAGATAGTATTCATTGGTACCTAATTGCTTCCTTTCTTACTTTTATGAGAAATCGATTCATTTCTACTACTGTGTATGTAAATTATTATTAAATACCTACATGCCTATATAATACAATAATAAGTAATACAATAGGAATAGGAATAATAATTCCTATCGTTTTTACGAATCAGCATCTGTGATATAGTTTTGTAACTAGTGCCGATGTGTATGCGTAATTGTAAGGTTAAATTTTTTTACTTTACTTTTCTTTGACTTCGAAGTTATATACTCTCTTCAAATCCCAATTACTATTACAACTATTACTTTCCCACACGTATGTTAATTTATAGTATTTAAAAATATATTTTTAAACGATTATAGCTGGTAGTGACGTCTAATGCTGTGACGAAGTTCGAGTGCTGCGCTGAATTTCAGCTTTTGGTGAAGGAAAACTAACTAACTTCTGGTTCCTCATGTTGAAAATTATACTTCATATGCATCTACCATTGTGTTTCTACAGTTGCAATTGAGAACCAGTATGTTCTAATAATTGTTAAAGACGGAATTATAATGGCAATCCCTCTGGTACTGCACAATACTGCACATGCCCATAGGCGACGGTAGTCACGTACCATGAGGTGGACTATCAGCCTGGAAGTCAGCATTCTGACATTAAAAAACCTCTGACTACTCTGCGTAAATCTCTAATCTTTGAGCAAAATGCGACTAGACAGACCGCTCATAATAGAGTGCGATACTCTTTCCTTGTTATAGTGCTACGTGTTAATTACCGAGTACTAGAATTTTATGAGCGGCAGTGACTTATATGGATTGTGGTTTAGTGTTTCTTGATGATGTCGTTTTATTAGTTATAAAAGCCAAAAGCGCTCTTTGGTAAACATTAGGCTTTGAAATTTATAAAAGTAGGTAGTACCAAATTATATAAGTAAACAAAAGGATAAACACCATTCACAACAAACTTAAACCACATTTTCAAGATGAAAATAGCCGTCACAGCTATCTTATTTATTTGAGATTATGCGGAGTTGATAAAACGGAATATTTACGATATTGTTGGGTTTTATTGTAGAGTCCGAAGCGAAGCATCCACAGTCCCACACTGCTTAAATTTAAAAATATCGCCGGACGAGGACAATTCGACGCAATATTTAATATTTACCTTTGCAACGTCCAAACAAAGACTATATTCATATTCACCCCACGAAAACAAGTTGATAAAAATGCAAACACGCGCAATTGTGTCTCAAACGAACGGAGCCGGTACTCGCAGTGTTTCGTGGCCGGGTGAAAGTATTCCGGACACAAATGTTTTCCCGGTCATATGAATTTAGATCGGCCTCCGTATTAGAGGGAAGTAAAACCATTGGGAGACAGGTAAATCGAACTATTGGAATAAAGGGTAAAGGTAAAGTTCGGAGCGGGGAGCAGTGGAGCGGAGCGGCCCGTTGCGAGCACGCGGCGCGCGACCGCGACTTCTGTAACGACACTCACGTGAATTTAGTGGATCCACTTAAATAACAAATAGAACGCACCGGCTCTCTTGTACCCTTTCTTGCTTACAATCGAAGGTGCCAATGCCTCTTTGTATTTTTATTTTTTTCGAGTAACTGGATAACCAATGATCTGGAGGTATTAAAAAATAAGTCTGGAGAGGCTTATATTTGTCTGCAATCTCACCATTGTAGGTATATAATGTTGAAGCCGAAGATGCTAAGCCCAAAGACTAGAAGGAAAATGGCTCCCAAGAAATAAATATATTTGTTCAAGTTTATTCAACGTTGTTCCAAGAAATAAGAAGTTAGTGCACAATTTTAAGAAGGACAGTAAATCTTCATATAACGTATTGCTATAGAGGAGTATATATATTTTCTCAGTGGTCGGCCAGCGAGTGACCGTAAAGGCTTCTTGATCTGATTTCCGGCCACTTTTAACGGAGCTTCCCGCACGATATAAATCTATGTTACCGCACTCTATGGGTCCAGAAGTCGGATGCTATGCTCGTTAGTTTATGAATAAAGTCAATAGTTGTTAACTTTGGCGATGGATAGAAGTGGGCTCAAATCCAACAGTGTATTTTAAGCCTTTGATGGACACTAATATTTTCATTAACCACGGACCACGGTAGGTTAAAGTTAAGGTTAGGTAGTATACCCATGAAAATAATGTTACTTCAATATCTTTAAAGTCGAGTTTTTTACAGCACGCCTGATGGTAAACGGATACCGTAGACTATGATTTGGTACTATACTCTACGGGTTCCCGTACAATGCCCGCACAGTATCTCCTCATGGAGATCTGGCAACCTCCACACACAGGACCACAGTAATCAGTTGACTGGTACTTTTTGATACTCATACGTGGTTATAGGACGCGCATCCCATCCGAAAGGTGAAGAATTGTTATTTTGGCGCTTCTGTATCTACATCCAGTCATCCTCAGTCGGAATACTCCGAATTTTGAACGGGAGAACCCTTATGCATTGGATTAAATGGAAACTTTTTTAATGAAAACAATATAAAAAATGTCCTGACCACTAAGAATTTTAAATTTAAGTAGGTTGAAAGTGTATAGTTGTTTGAAATTTAAATATCTAATTCCTTTCGAAATTAGGAAGGAAAACTTAACTTGGTCGCTGATCACGGAGTTTTCTAACGTAAATTTACGTTTCTTTTTTCATGGGAAGACCAATCATCGCTGCTTTCTAGTAATTTTACTAATCTATTAAATTCACTAATCAATTCGTCGTTACGCAGATATAGATGTTGAAAGCTGGGCGCTGTCAACAACAAAGCGTAATTTGCCGATTATCGTACAGGAGATGTAGCCGAAAGACACCGAAGAATATCCAGAGACAAGATGGTTTTCTGCAAAATACTGCAAAGAGGCTGACCCTATAATATGGGCTTACTTCATTGCAGCACGCCAGTTAGCGGGAAGAATTACCATGATAAGTATACATGAAGACAACTTTCACGCTCGCATTCCGAGCGCTGCAACGTATAAATCGAGAGCGTCGTTTAGTGTGGGCCAGCGGACCTATGATGTACCTACAATCAGAGCGTACATGTTTTATCTCGCTTCGGATTTTTAGCCCGATTCTAGTAGTGCAGGTATAGCGAGTTCCTGGTAGCTAGTGTCTACTCTGCGAGTCATCAGGAAGTTCATCCTTCACAATTCGGAACTATCGTGGTGTGGGCTGGAATCAATAAAAGAGCTTTATTACATAAAAAAATATGACTCTCTACGCATTTATTGATAAAAATACTCAAAATAAACACACTTGTTTCCAAGACTTTTTTGACTTTGAGTGTACTATTTGTAATTTCTGCTCTAAAATATTATACCTACCATGCTTATCTAGCTAATCAGAAGTTTTTTTTTTATGTTTGCTTACTCTGATACTGAAATGAGGCCTGTCTGAGATTTGCCACCAAAATTCTCAGTAATTTCCAACCTTCTTTTGTGAAACGCTTTGAGTTAGGACCGACAATTATTATCTTTTATACATCCTTCAGCTCTTACCGGTTTTAATTAAAAACATACATACGTTCTTTGTTTACGTATAAGCTTAGAGTTTATTTAAAATCATTATTAAAATCCACAGCAGAACGTAGGCTAAGCAAATTAGACCCACATTTCGGCAGAACAGAGACACTATAAAATTTTCGTTCATAAAGTGGCTGAGACGATGTAACGACACCCAACTCAACTAAACTACGTGGGCCCGGCGCGGCGCGAGCGCCCTCGTGTTTCTAAATAAATTATGAATATTTACCGTCACATTACACTTTACTGGGACATAATTATTTTAATCTGACTCTGAGATGGCAATTTTCTAGAATTAATGTAAAAGGATATTTCTTTTTTTAATTTAGTTAGGTATATTTTAATTTGTTCAACATGCTGATTTAAACGACTTTAAGTTCATGTCCAATTCTTCATCAACTATATTAACCCCTTTTTTCATAATCGCTTTTTAACTAAATCAGTGAACAAAACCGCCTCACTCTTTCGATCACCAAATGCTTTGAGTATCCAATATATACTCAAAGACTGTCACGTGTCAGATAAAGACATCGGATTTTCAGCTAATCAACGTTTGATAACTCATTTATGAATAAGGGGGTAAGTATTTAAGACGTAAATTTCGTGAAATTTTAGTTTAATAATTATGCATGTTATCATTTGTTTCATTGTTTTATCATTTTTTTTACAATTACTCCATTATTGCAATAAACTTCGACAGCTTAAAGTTTTCCTTACACATGGTATGTATATTTTTAACGCACCATCTGAGAGATTCTGGATGCAGTGCGTTCTTAATTTATAGCTCCCCAGGTGCGGCGTCGGTTCGTGGCTTAGTACATGGATATTTTAATTAAGAAGGTCTGTCATAATCCACATGAGCGGGGAAAAAAATACAGCTCCACTTTGCTTGTTACTTCCATTTTTATGTGGAAAATGTTCAACGTCGAGAGACGAAAAACAATAACTTATATGAAGATTGTTTGAAAGCAACAATTTCACAGAAGCCGTTCATAATTAAACGTGCTTACCTTAGCCTCGCGGCTAAAGATTGCTTTCCATCAAATATGTAGTAGGGTCTGTCATAAAATCCTTTTTACGTCCACCGCGGGCTGTTTTATACAGGTCCGGTCTAGCTGTGGCTTAACGGCCTGATAAATTAGTGAAACTCTATTAGCGAGATGTTCGACCAAACGAATTTGCGTTATCGCCTCTGCAGGGCGTGACGTGCGTCGCATACTAATGACGTCACGAGATCGTCCAAACTTGCTGTTCGTGTAATTACTTCTTTAAACGAAGCTTCTATCGCAGGAGGCTACGATCACTTTTGTCCGTGGGTGTACCGATCTGATAATCGAGTTATCCTCGGCCCCTCCGCTACGTAGCCGTATTTACAATTAAGATCTGTTTTGTACTTACAATCTTAATACTTGAATCTTTAATCTTAACCCATTATTTTGTTGTTGACAACTTCTTCCTATGAATTTATAAAGAAGTTATTTTTTATAAGTTCTTAATTAAATGGTACCCCAGATATCTCAGCTTTATAGAAAATTCAGTTCTATATTGACATAATACTTTCTTCCGTGGCCGTAAAAAGTAAGCCTCGCGGAGAAAACATGTTGTTTAGCCATTACCAAAGTACGGAGCTAGACCGACGTCAGCATTCCTAGTAACCTGATACCGTGGTTGTACAGAAATGCTGGAATGAATTGCGTCGAATTTCGGTGGGAAATGTTCACTAGTAATAATTATGACGATAATTACTAAACTATTTTCAGCAAGACCTGTGTAATAATATTACACATACTAGTGTCCTTGCTACAAAAATGTCCTAGAATCTAAATATAATATTATAAATGCCAATGTTTGTGTGTGCACGTATATTTGTTGCCACTCGGCTCCTAAAAGGCTGAACAGATTTTCTAAAAGGTATAATAAAGAGATAGATAATTGTACAACAACAAGAATTTAACTTTTAGATTTGGAATAGAACTGTGCGTTCTTAAAGGAGCTTCCTTCCGCGGACGCTCAGATTATGGAATGAGCTACCCACCGTGGTTTTCCCAATGGAGTACAGCATGGGGTTCTTCTAAAAGGGTGTGAAGAGATTTCTGCAGGGTCGGCAACGCGCCAGTAATACCCCTGGTGTTGCAAGCGTCCACGGTAACTGCTTACCATCAGGTGGGCCGTATGCTTGTTTGCTACCTAAGTAGTATATAAAAAATAGATTTTCTATCTCTCTAGGACCAAGGCTGAAATTATGAAGTACAGCTATACATATTTAAAAGGGAATATATATTTTTGTTTCTTTTGTCAATACATTAGTGAAAATAAATTATATTTATTTTTATCTTTGAATTCTGATTTATTTCCAGGGAACTATATCCGTGACACCAGCAGACGCCGTCCTCGTAAAGCCAAGATACGCGCGGCTCGTAAACTTTAACAGGCTTACTGCATTTGTGGCCTGTTGCCATACGTTTGACCCTACCAACCGATGGATTACAATGGCAATATTGCGTGTAGGTACGCCATAAACATGTGCGAACCGTCAACTAATATAACCTAGATAATTCATTTAATTAAAAATAGGCCAGTTTGTAGTTGCCACCAAAATTGGCGTGGTATTGAAATCGTTTGAACCATTGTCCAAAAAATATTAGCCTGGTAAATATTGGACTAAAGCCTGAAAATAAATTTTTATTAATTATTATATTTTTAAAATGTCACTTTGCTCAGTTTCTTGCCGGATTCTTCTCAGTTGAAGGCCGAATTCCAAACCAGTGGTAACTTCGGTAAATGTGACCTTCATAAGTGCCCTTCTGGGGCCTAAATTGAATAAATGGCTTTGGGTTTGACTTGACTTTGACTTTGAATACAGTAGGTAATTTGTAGTTAATGCCTTTTTTCTTTATATTTCTAAAGTAGTAAATAAGCGTACGGCTTGCCTGATGGTAAGCGGTCACCGTGGCCTAATGTAATATATCCTCCATAAGCCTGGCTAGCTAACACCTCCCATGGATATATTTCACCCAGGATCTACTGGCGTGTTCACGTGAAAAACAATTTCCTTCTAAGATGCCAATTACCTTCATGGCTACGGCATCGCATACGAAATTAATGCAACAAGGGTAAAGTAATATATTCATGATAAAAAAAAAACAACTTAATTGTGGTATTCACTTGCCAGTTATCAAAACTAGCATCGTTTAAATCCATGAGCCAATTTATATAGGTCTACAAAATGTACCTTTTAAGTACATTTTTAATCAAATAAACTATAACAGTGAATACAAAATATTGTAGGTAGGTAGGTTAATAAACGTAATTAAACTAAAGCAAATATAAAATAAATAAAATATTAACTAAAAACTAACGAAATAAATTACATGTAGAAAAGTTGCAGGGCACTGCCCTGTGCCAAAAGAATCAAGAGGGCCGGCGGCATAACTTTCTATACGACGAGAAAATGACAAAAGTGCAGATTTTCAGAAATTTTATCAAGAAAATATGTGGCCACGAGACACTTTTAGCAAGGTAAGTAAAGAATACTGGCATCGAATATAAGGTATAATTAAATTAAACTAAAACTAAATTTTAGACAATACATGCACTTACCTACTGCCGTTTTTAAGCACCAAAACTACTTAGGAGTATTCCGTAATTAAATAAATTGAGTACATTAGCAGTTTTATTGAGTAATAACATTAATACAATTTCCCAAGTAATGGGTGTCTCAGTGTGCCCCGATGACCCCCCGTGGCTTCTTGTATGGCACTTTCCTATAACGTTATTGTCAGGAAATTCTAGAAATGTAGGAAATCTCTTCATCTATCGTAATTCTAAAGTAAAGAGAAACAGTTCTCGAGAAATAAATACAAGACTGTTAAAAACCGTTTCCTGATAACATTAAAAGCAAACCTTCATAGAGATCTCAATAGATGGCGTTAGTTGTTGTTGTTCATGAATACAATTGCCTTTTGCGGTCGAGACCATGGGACCGTGGGGGTCCGAAGCTTGCCGTTTGCTCTCACTTTGTCATCAAAACTGATCGAGACCTCGGGAGACCAGCGGGCGGGGAGCTTTTTCTTGCTTGGCTATATTCGAAGAGGAATCGCTGCCAGCCTTCTGGGAACCTTGCCGTTAATCGAAAGCAGCGGCAGACTTGAGGAAATTTTATATATATCGATTGTAATTTGTATATATTTGTTGTAAATAAAAAATAATATTATTTATTGTGTTCAATAAATAAAATAAAAATTACGATTTTGGAATCTTTAAAATATGTGTAGCCTATGCCTGAAGATAGTTGTTATCTTTTAATGTAAGATGTTTTTTACGCAATTAGAATTATGGAAGTAATGTAGTAATGTAAAAAGGTACCTAAATTATTAAAATCACAATGACACAAGTTATCTTAAAAATACGAATAAAATCGGTCAATAAATTTTTTGAGTTTATTTGTTAATATTTGCAGAATTATTTATTTATGTTTATGTAAAAATAGAGCTATAAACACAAACTAGTTTCAGGTCTGAGCCGGATGGAATATACTTTTCTCAGTAACACAAACATAATAAACAAGTTTGGTAATAATTCGTCAAAGCGAGTTAGCAACAGCGCTCGCTCCGCCCTCTTAAAGTTAGGTCCCCACACCTGCTATAAACCCCGTTGAATACATTTCTGTCACTGTAAAGGGAAAATATTTTGTTTTCAAGGAAAGTGCGGGCACATCATCATTACGCTGCGTAATTTTTTCGTATGTGCCATTCCGGTGCCTGTACTTTTATGCCTTTCCTCCATAAAGACAAAAGGGACTTTGAAGTAAAATCACGTACATTTTTTGCAACTTACTTAGGAGAGATTCAGCCCCTTGCCTTCCATGTTAATATTTTCTGGGAAAACATTGCGGGGACAACGCATGGAAATTACATTTAGATATTTGCTCACAACGCGTACTTCTGAGTGTGGGTAGGGATATTATATTTTACGTGCATGGAATGTAATAAAATGTTTAGGACATTCCGCGGAGAGCTCCCTTATTCGTACACCAAAAAAATATAGGTAATGCCGATTGATATGTAAATGAGGGGCCTCCATTTCAAACTTTCTTTTCGGTGCCGAAATCTCATTTACTTGTAATAAAGGCAGATTCTTTACAACTTTAACGTCTGTAGGTATTGTGTCTATCAATTACTTTGCTGCTTCAAATAATTTCAGCTCTTAGCGTTCTGACAAACAATTAGAGGACAATTTTGATTTTCATTCATACGTATTCTGACGTAGAAGCAGAAAAAGAAAAAAAGAAATGAAAAATACAAAAAAACTATATTTTTTTCATTTTTTTAATTTCATTTTTATTTTCTTCAAAATTCAGCTCGGAGTTCCTTTCAGTGTTTTCTCTAAGACCTGTAGTTCAGAAGTTGCCCTCACTGGCTGAAAAAAAACGATCCTGTATACTGCCTATATTAAAAATACTCGACAAAAGCTAAATAATGACCATCTAAAGAAAAACTACTCGTAAGGATAATCGTAGCAGTATTCTACGTCGTAGCAAAATAAAGTAATCGTTTTAGTGCTTTTGCTATGTTCGTAGCACTACTACGAAAATGCCAGCAGTATTTCTCATTTTGTAGCTTATAGTTGATAAATGAAGAAACTGTTTTTATTAAATCTACAATGTAGATCTACAAGTTATTGTAAATATATTGTATCTCGCAAACGGCAAGTTAACGGATTAAACCAAACTTTGCAGAAACTCCCATTCCGGTAAAGGGCAGCAGGGGTTGTTTTGTTCGACTGCCACTATAGCTAGTAATTGTGAAACGAAGTGTACTAATTGCATCGTTCAAGTGTAGTGAGGACGGCCGGAGGCTGTACCAGATAACTAATAATGCATTTAAGTGGCAATCCGCAGTCACATTCGGCTTCCGAGCGGCCTATCAAACTGCAATAACGTTTTATGGCTCATGTCATTTCAGATGGGAACATTAGCGAGTCTTTAGCGAATGTCTTGGTGTTATTAGGACTGTTAAGTGGGTATATATAATGTTAGAATGAATTGTGGTTTAGATGTGGCTTTGGTGCTTTACGCAGTTATGTAACCAAACATCATAATTAAATTCTTAATTTTACATTTAATCTTGCTAATACCTAAGTAAGGCGATGATAGCTCAGTTGCAGTGACGTCGGATCAGAGACGAATGTCCCGGGTTCGAATCATACGATGAGCTTGAGCTTTCGGTGAAGGAAACGTGAGGAAACCATAGGACGGTGGTAGGATATTTTGCAATAGGTACCCATCTGGCTTGCTACCACCCAAAATCTGTCGCCAAGCACATATCAGTGTGTTCCGACAGCTAGGCTGCACTTGAGAGCCAGTTCGTTCTAGCCTTTGTGTGCTTACCACCTTCCGCCACATCATCAATTACGATGGTGAGATTGTGGTCAAACACAGGCCTATACACAATAAAAAAAAAAGAAATTAGTTGCAATTTTTCAACCGCAAGTGCCAACAACAACTGTACAAAGTTTCAACTAAATCGCAATCGCAAACGTATTAAAGATACACATTATTTTTGAATATATGAATATTTACTGTAGTTATGTAACAATATTATCTTATTATATGGAAGGTCGGAACGCTTGGTGTGCGATTCAGACTTAGACTCAAGGCGATGATAGCTCAGTGGTAGTGACGTCGGATACCGAGACGAAGGCCCCGGGTTCGAATCCTACAATGAGCTAGAGCTTTCGGTGAAGGAAAACATCGTGAGGAAACCATAGCACGGTGGTAAGGTACTTTGTAGTACCCGTCTGGCTGGCTACCACCCTCAAGTTGAAAATCTGTCGCCAAGCACCTATCCGTGTGTTCCGACAGCTGCACTTGAGAGCCAGTTCCTTCTAGGCTTTGTGTGCTTACCACCTTCGACCACATCATCACTTACCATAGTGAGATTGTGGTCAAACACAGGCCTATACACAGTAAAAAAAAAAAAAAAAAAAAAAAGACGCACACCATTTGTCCATGTTCAGCATTTTTTTCTTTTATATCACTTAGGTGGCAAACAAGCATACGGCCCGCCTGGTGGTAAGCGGTTACCGTAGCCTAATGACGCTTGCAACACCAGGGGTATCACGCACGCGTTGCCGACCCTAAAACAGACCTTATTACAGTGGATGTTTTGAATTCATATTAAACACGCAGAATATGGGTCCTGCGATTTATGAGCAACACTTATAGAAGTTCATATTGAAACTAATAAAAAAAACATAAACCGTTTATTAAAATAAAATATTCACACCAATTTTTGTACCTAGCTATTCCCTAAACCATTAGTTCGTATTTATTTGTGGCTCGAACGCTAAAGCCAATACATAAATAAAGCATATTATTGTACTTCAATATGAAGAAAATTTCAACTTGAACCAGGATATTGCGTTTAAGCGTCAATTGACCAGTCGAGTGGCCAATAACCGATAGAGGCTGTGAAGGTTTCATATTGCCTCAGTGCAAAGTGGATATGGCTTCATATAAAATATAACACCATGATGACAGTGTTTAGCTAAATATAGGCGTGCTTGAGAAACCAGCGTCGGATTATCCTACGTAATGAGATTCTGGCCGTGAATCATAGCCCTCTAGGGTGGCTCCCGGCTCATACTTTCAAGGTTCATGACCATTAAGAGATTTCCCCGTTCTCTTTGGTCGATACTTTGGCAAATAAATAAGATGTTTCGCCCAATAAATTGGCCTATGAAAATTTTATCTTACAAGGAAAATGCTGTGTAATTTGTGTGTCTGTTTTTATGCGTGTGGGGTGGGTATGGCGTGGTGTAAAACTGTAACACATTAAATTTCGTTAAGTGTGTGGGTCACTTCAGAGAAATTAAATAGATATAGTTAGTGGATCTTAGTTGGAATAAAGTTCAACTAACCGAAGTTAAATCTTGAATTATTAAATTAAAATGATTCATATGATAGCCTAAGCCTACACAGTGGTTCTTTCCACAGTTGAAATGTTGTCACTTTAATATTCGTACGGTTAAGACGGTAATGACGGCTAGAGATTATGTGCCTCCAAAACGAATAGGTCATGGGCGGTTGTTAAGATCAAAATTCCAGATAGAAGTTCAAATGTCAAGATATTTTAGTTTTACCGCAAAGAACAACTCCGTAAGATGTAGGTAAACGACAATGTTAAATTATAAAATAATATGGTTGGGTTTTTATGGCAGGCGATCTATACAATCATGGACATTTTGATTTGTATTGAATCAACAAACATCGGGAGACGTAGGACGTTGAAGCGAACTTTTACCTACAATTTCATTTCTTGAATTAATTCGCTTGGAATTGCAGATTTCGATATTAGATCCGAACCAATATTCCGAAACTCCGAGATGAAGATATTAAAACCATTCAGAATTGTGTTTGTATCACCACCTAGGGTTCCGTTGTCGATGTACCAAATATTTTATTAGTTGATAGAAGTGTTAGAAGGTTGAAAAGGTTGGCCGGCTCGCCCATCATATTGATAAAGATCTGCTTCAGACAAAAGATTATTTGAAAATTAAATGTGTTGGATAAAATTTCCGTTTGTATGTAATTGGTCTCAATGAAATGTTTAAAAAAAAATAAATACATATAAGTACCAACGTTCAACAGCTCTTTGCCACCCAATCTCTCCAAAAGGTAGTGAGTGAACAGCTGCCATACATCATCCACTTTTCGGCATAAAGAATCGGTGGTAAATAAGAGGTCAGACTCAGACCCCTCTATCTTATTCATTATAAAAAGCGTTAAGTCGTTATACACTAATAACCAACCACATTATTCCTAAAGGGTGATAAGTAGATATTATCAATTTTAAAAGTCATTTTATTTTTATAGCGTGTTCAATCCACCCCGGTCGGGTAATAATGTTGACAACGTTGTTCGAAGTGGTCCAGTTAGACATAAAACCAAACTGAACGATCTGTCTCTACTAACGATCGCGTTTATTGAAATTTTACTGCTGAAATGTACAGGGAATGCAGGCTTTATAATGTTAGTAATTTAAATGGATCATGTTCAAAATTTCATCATTCTTCAAAAATATAAATCTTATTTTTTTTATATCAACAGGTTGACAAGCAGGCAGACGGGCGACCTGATGGTAAGTGGTCACCGCCGCCTATGGACATTTATAGGAATCTTGCCGATGCCTATATATTTTTCATGCCCCCGTCCTAATTTCGTCTATATTAGTCTTATGCGCTAATCTCTGGAACTACTGTCTGTTTTTAAAAAATTCTTTCAGTGATAGGAAGCTACATTCGCTCCGAGTGTTTTTAATCCCGGGAACGCGGGTGAAACCGCGGGGGACAGTTAGTCTAATAGATAACTAATACTCTTCCTCTTCACCATAAGAAAAAACTTGTACATACTTTAGGACCTAACTGAACCTTAATTTTTATTGCAGTCGTAGAACTTTCGTTCGCTATCACGAACCGCCTTCACTTTTCTTTCCAAAGTGGTTTGGGGATACAAAACCTTTGCAGCTAGATGGGGTACCTACCCTATACCCATATAGTTTTTCTTTTTACTAGTTATCACCCCACGGTTTCAATCGTGTTCCCGAAGGACTTCCCGGCGTCAAAAATATCCTATGTATTATTCCAGGTTAAGATCTATCTCTATGCAAATTTCATCATAAAATGAACAAACTAAATTCTATATTACTTAGTAAGAAATAGGAAGTAGGATGATTTTTATAAATTTTTCAATCTTTATTTATTTTCTATTATAATTGATTGATTTTTGTAATTTATAAGATTATTCAATCAAAAAAAATACGTACTTACACAGAAAAATCTTTCATGGTTTTTTGGTTTCAAAAGTACCTAATGCAAAATCCGTAAACTTACCTTTTTGAAGCATCGCGCGAATAAAAATACGCGCGTATTTTAAATTCGCGCGATGCGCGATGCGATAAATGTATTGGCTTCTTGTTATCCGTACGCGCGTAATGCATTCGCGCGAGTGAATTGCCGCGATTTCGCCCTTTCTGGACAGGGGGACTTCTTATAAGGAATAAAAAAATCTACCACTTTTACCAAACTACTATTAAATTAGATATAATATTCATTTTATTCAGCAGCTATGGTAAAACAACACTCATAGATACAAATGAAAGTAAAATTTATTATTCTGTTGGAGTACACTTCGAGGTGACGTTTTTAGGAGAATATTTTAGTGTTTGGGGAAGTTGGGGAGTTTGTAATTAGTTTGGTGTTGCGCTCGGCAGGTGGCTCCACTGTCTTTGCAGTATCATCACGTGCCATAACTTTTTCATTTGACGCGTACACGGGCAACTTTTCCATTTCTTTTTATTAACATCGTAACGAAAATGAGAGAAGGCTTTATGAGAAACAGATACCTGATGGTTTTGCTAAGTACGATATTATTAAAAAAAAATACTTTGGCGTAAAGTTTATCGTTAAAATTAAAAGAAAATCAGAAGCGTAGATTTTAATAAATATAATCCAAAGATTATTTCAGCTTCTTTTCTTTGTAGATATTCGGAAACGATATAATTTGTGGAGGTTAGTACAATGTAAAACACACTTCTTTATTAGCTCGGACAGTTTCCCGCCCCCGGGCTATGAGCAAATATTTTCAGAATTCTAAACAACAAAACACGTTATGACAAGAATTGTTTTCTCTGTTTGAATTTTCATTCGGGAAACAAAATATGAAAAAATACTTTGAAGTGAAATCACGTTTCCCTCCCAGCGAAGTTACTTAGCTTAGGGCCCAGTCTTTGTATCTTTTCTGTACATTAATAATTTCTTCGGGTCGCACACGGGCCTTACAATTACATATAAGTTAGGAATGTTATTTTCTCATACAAAGCTGTCAAGATTGTGAGGAAATTTTATTTTTTACGTGCAAAGAATGAAATGAATAAGAACGTAACATGCCCTATTATAATTTAATACGTCTCGTCTCCGACACTGTCTTTTTGAGGATGTCTAAATTGATAAGTATAAGTCAACTGTTGTAGGTGCTTTTTTACTCGGATAAAAGTTATTTGATGGAATATTTCTGAGAAATGTTTGCTATTTAAATATCGGATTTTGTAATAAGTAAAAGTAATGACAAAATATTTTATCTGTTGTTTTATATTTCATTTCTAAGGGATTTATTTTACTATGCGAAAATGCTTAGAATATTGTGAATGCTGAGTTCTAACTACCTACTGGTTTTGTTATACACGTTAGATTTGTTTGTGCTAGCTAATGCCATTTGCTATGCAAACATGGGTGTAGTATTTGTTCCTGTGTAATTATGGCCAACTAGCTATCACCAGTTGATTCACCCGCGTTCCCTGGCTAAAAGTAGCCTACTGTGTCTCTGCCAATTTTCATAAATATTGTTTGATATACGCTTTCATTGTTATGATGCTTTTATAGTTTATGTGTATTCCGAACCGATGGTAGATTCTACTGTAATCCTCATAAGAACCTAAATAGAATACATAACTTTTTGTTTTTGGTAAGGATAATAGCAAATTACATTGCATGCCAATAATCTCACAGCAAACATTCTCTTCCATTGGTTTGTTTGTTTCTATGTGATTAAAATAGTAACATTATACGAGATTTCCTAATATCTTTCCGCTCACGATCAATTCTGATTTTATTGGTATATTTAATAAGCCTCACTTATAATTTTTACCTTTTTATAAACCTACGGATTGTTAAAAGATTTGTATTTCCTAGAATATCCTTAAATCAGTATATTTCTTTGAATACAGCTTTCATATTCGACTCAATAAAAATCCGGTAAACAAGTTAAATATCAGTAATGTATTCGCCTATGAGCGAATGTGAGGAAATGAAACATGTGTGTTGATTTATAAGTTGTATATTACATTTATATTTTATATAATATAACGTAAGCAGGTAAGCTATTATATTTTCCTAAGATTATATAATTAAGATGCTTCCTTGGGAGTCAAGTGTATAGTATGTTTTAGTTATAAAGTAAAGTTACATTTATTATATTTTTGGAATATAAATAAAATATAATGTAATAAACATCCTTGGAAGTCTCCATACAAGGTCAGCCATCCGAAACTACGCACAGCTTATGCTACGAAATCCAGCAAAAACTGGCATTGCTTTTTCAGAAAGCATGACAGGCTACCCGATGCCAAGGTTAATTAACATTGCCTTAAAATATTTGCAATACCAAAGGCGTCACCAGTAGAAGGCATCGGCTCTCACAGAAAAATACTGGTAGGTGCTTGACAAAAGCTTTTCTACTTGAGGATAGTATAGTAGCCAAGCGAGTACCTACTACAAAGTAGGTGCTAACATCGTGCTAAAGATTCAACCCGATGGTTCCATCACCGAAAGCATTGGAACCCATGATATCATCACGGCATTCCACCATATGTATATTGCAATATGTACGCTTCTTCCATTCTTCTCTTCGATTCGTCATACCAGCATCCACTCCTATCTTACCCATATCATCTTTCACACAATCCATCCACCTCTTTTTTGGTTTTCCTCTTCCCGTATATGGTATAGTGACGTAGAGATGTAGATGAAGTAGTGTAAGATGTAGTGACGTAACAGTTCCCTCTGAACTCTCTTTATGTACTCATTTGGTATCTTATCCATTCGCGTCCTCTCTATCATTGCTTTAAATATCCCTAAAGAAAGATAATATACATTTATAGTCAAATTATTTCAAAAAACTTAATCAAACTCACACAAAGTATTTATAAAATTTCTTAAGTATGCATTAAAATTACTAAAAGCTAATTAAACTAAAGAAAGATAATATACATTTATAGTCAAATTATTTCAAAAAACTTAATCAAACTCACACAAAGTATTTATAAAATTTCTTAAGTATGCATTAAAATTACTAAAAGCTAATTAAACTAAAGAAAGACGTTCACGAAGAGAATAAGTGAGCTGTTATAAAAGCTGAATGACTAGATATTATCTCAGAGTATATAAATACTACGTACAAATATTATTAATTATGAAAGTCATAATAATGATTAAAGAAGGACAAGTGGATGGCTGTGAATCACAGATACAGAATGAACTAGAAACCATTAATAGCTTTAACCAGTAACATAATAAGCTTATTTCCTTACATGCGGATTTGCCTTACAACATATTGCTGGATAAATAAATGATACCGATGTTAACGATTTAAGTATTGGCTTGGACGATGAGAATATCTCATAGTATAGTACTCATAAGTAACAAGAAATATGACATGAATGAACGTTCATACGAAATGAGCAATTTTTTTTACCGAGGTTGTTTGTTTGGCTCGGATGCTTCGCTGCTGACAGTGCGGAAAATTGTCCCATTCTAAACACGCATAATTGTGACATGATGGTGAAAAGTTTAGCTCGAATCCTGTGCTTCTGGTATATTCTGTATCTGGGGTGTGGATGAAAGTATGAGCGTGCCGCGGGCCGCGTGCCGCAGTGCGCCGCGGCGGCATGCAGTGCCGTTGACATCGGCGCCGCGGGGCCGCCGCCGCCGCCACCGGCGCCCGACCACCGCGGCACGCGACCAATTATTTAATACTACAACCACAGCTACAACTATTCTTTATAAACACCAGATTTTCTATGATAATTAACCAATTTAAATACTTAAACGATTAGTCAATGCTTAAATTTATATTGGCAGGTAGCTGTTTTTTTAACAAAAAAGAGAACGCGTGCTGAAATTTATAGTTTTCAGTTGGATGGGATATGCAAATGTGTAAATAGTTATTTTTTAACCGACTTCAAAAAAAAGGAGGAGGTTGTTACCTCATAACTTTGTTGTTTGGAAGGGGTAAGGTACCTACTTCCCCTTTGGTCCCATCATCAGGAACAATCCTAGGTTAATAATAAACCTTAGAGTAGTAATACTGAGTGATCCGACCATCAGGCGGGCCGTATGCTTGTTTATCGTCTAAGTTGTATAAAAAAAAAAGAGAAATTAAGCTGTATATCTTCCTATGAGTAAATAAATAAAATGTAAGATACGTTGTTCCTACACCTATTTATTGCATAATATGTAGCATGCTTTAAATAGGTACCTAAGATGGACGGTTAAAAAGTATCGAAAAAAGATTACATTTAAATAATATCACCCTAGCGATCACTTTTGCCTACGCGTGAATGGCAATTGGCTTCATGAAACCTGCTCTCCTGGGCGCTTAGTAATCAACTCGAGGAATGTTCGATTTCAACACCGATTCCTTTTTGCATCGACTAAAAAAGATTCTTATCATGGAATAAATTGCTATTGTACGGCCAAGAGAAAATTGCAATTGTGATGTTTAAAAATTAGCCGTGGCCTAGTTACTTTTTATTTAAGTGGAAGTTGCTATTTAGCCCTCGCCAGCAGTATCCTCATAAAAACTGAGACGTGAGAATTCCCTGCTTAAGTAATTTATCTTGGGAGAAAAGTAGTTTAAGTCCATTTAAATCTTTTTATAAATTGCCATACAGTAAATGCTTCTTGAAACAAAATTTTAAAGGTTATGTAATTTTCTATACGAAGTAGATTTTTCATGCAAAGTTGAACTTTTTGTTTAGGTCTTGCTATGGAGTTGTTATTGTTTACTAGTACTTTATAAAAGCTGTACACAAAAGAGAAACGTTATTTATTTTCGTTTTTTTTTATAAAACTTTTATTTTTTTATATAACTTCTGTGTTTGAACATCATGATGAAAGTAAAATATTGATATATGAGTGAGATAAACAAACGTACATATTGTTTATATAGCAGTATCAATTATTATTTGGGAACAGTTTGCAAAGGTTTGCAGTAAATCAGTCGAGTTAACTGTATCCTTAGCACGCAAATCTCGGCAAGTGGCCGGCTTCATAATTTCATAATCTTAATAGCCACCTCGGTACGTAAAGTGGTGGAATTTAGTGGGGTTTCCTCCCCTGGGGGCAAACACTTCGCTGACCATATCTTATATATGCGGTAATAACAGGGAGAATCCTCTTTTCAGATCCTTTGCTCACGTACATCTTTGTAGCCCTACTGGATATTGTTGTGCTTTTTTTTATTAAAATTCTATATGTTGAATTTTAAAATGCTAAAACATACATTTCGTTACAGTTCTCCTTTTTTATTATTATCATTATATAGCTTCTTTACCTTCTTTACTTTTAGGTCTGTGTATTGTAACAATGGTATGTAATATCATGTATTGATAATTGGTTTTATCAGTAAATATACCTTCAGAATACAATCTATATCTACATAGAAAATGTCATCTGCCGCGCTGTTGACTATATTCGGCAGGGTTCCCAGCAGGCTGCTGCGTTTCGTGTTTGGATGGCTGGTCTACCGGTCCCCTGAAGCCTCAAATATTTTTGGCAAAAAATAACCTCTACTAATATGACCGTAATATGATTGGAGATATTCATAAACCCAATATTATATATGCTTCAATACCTACACTGAGTTGGCGGAGACCTTCACTCTTACTGAAGTTGGCAAAACGCAACACTTATGGAATGAGCTCAGCGCCTTGGCTATATTTATTTGGCCACTTGTCATGAAGAACTAAAACTTGGCATCGTAAAAGCTAATTTAGGACAAAATACACAACCAATTTATGGGTACGAAAGGATGAATATGATGAGAACATATACTTAAAATAGACTTTAAACTGACAATAAAATAAGACTTGGCCTTTATCATGGAAAACGACAATCTCTATCACAACTATATAACCACTACCTACATATGTGTATCATACGGTTAAATCAACCCTTTAATTCGTGTATAAAAACATATCGGAATGTTCAGTCTCCCAAAGCAATTCATAAAGTAAAGAGGGTTTCAAGTGCACCGTCATTAATTCAATTTACATACAATGCCGGGCCTGATGTGCTCCGCGAGACAGATAATCGTACAAAATGACTTTTCGAACTCTGCGCTGGATGGTGTTATTCTCGATGGAATACCACCCTGAATTTTTGCTGTCCACTTAAATTAAAAAAGTCGTATTTATTTTTTATATTTTGTCGCTTATAATGAATAAATTGTAATATCGATACTGTTTGCAACAGAGTTTATAGTGTTCGGAGGAAGGATACAGTTATTTTTACATTGTCTATTTTTACAGTTGCTAACGTTTAGACCGTCAGTGACTGTTGATTAAAAATAATGATTTACAGAAGCGATCAAAGAAGTATACAATCCTGATTCACGTTGTGCAGGCAGTCGTGTGTTGTACTGATTTTAATTATTTCTATAATTTTACTAAACTGTTTTTTTTAAATGTCACCCTTATTAAATAAGTCATAATAGTACATTATGATACATGTGTGCAAAGCTGATTTCTAAATCACTCGAGGCGGTATTAAGCGCGTGAGCTGCAGGCGATAGTGAGCGGAGAGTGTATTAATCAATGCACATGCTTGTCATAC
The DNA here is from genome assembly GCA_947623365.1 of Achlya flavicornis. Lineage (NCBI taxonomy): Eukaryota > Metazoa > Arthropoda > Insecta > Lepidoptera > Drepanidae > Achlya > Achlya flavicornis. Next base: position 12,853,511 of record OX392468.1, read on the forward strand.
GACGTTTTTCAACACACTTGCGAGGAAAAAAACAGACTTGTATTTTTAAATTAATTTTTTTGATAATAATCAACCTCACAATGAGAACTTTATCAAATATGCCGAGGAAGTCCTTTTTTTTTTAAAGCGGTGAGCTTTCAAACTATTTTACCCGTTTAAATTAAGAATGCTTGGTCTACACACATATCACTTGCAGTGAGGTACCAACTTATCATAATCGGGATTATACCTATCATAAAACTGTGCAGTAATGTAAAGTAAAAAACACTAGTGCGTAATAAGCTGCATTAAGATACTAAAAACGGTGTAATAAATGTCACTTTACGAGCGAGTGTGTTGAAAAATATGTTACGAGTGTTACGTCAATGCAAAATGAATATCATTTTTAAAAACATAATAATATCGTAATACACTTTGCATGTCACCATTCGTCGGTCCACAAACGGGAGTGGGGGGAGCATAGAAACTGTAAATGGAATGAAAACATTCGAGTTTCGTTTTCATTCATTTAATTAGCTGGAGTTTTAAGCGCGGCGCCGCCATGTCGCTCCCCGTTGTAATTGCCCATCCATTTAGATATTTCACTCCACACTTTGTTACCTCTATGAACGTTTTTTTACATTTGTTTAATACTCCAATCTGGAATTTCCAATAAAAGCAAACAATGTCGTAGAAATGATATTACATTGTTATTGTAACGTTCACATTTCCTTTTCCAGTATTATTGATGCTCACTTAAGTAATATCGCGTACAGTTGTAACATTTATTTTTATAATACCAGCAGATGCAAAGAAGAAGTGCATTTTGTGACTTTTGTTCGTCGTGATTTTATTCTGACCGAATTTATGAGAGATTCTTAAGTGAATTCAAACGTGAACGAGTTTTGTGTTGACATTCTAGTAGTTATATTTTATGGTTAAACACCAGTAACAAGGCGGGAAATTTGATGTTTTTTTTTTTTTTTTACCTTCGTAGAACAATATATGGATAGATATTTCAGTAATTCGCCACATTACTGAAATACCTATCCATATTGTTACCATATTAGTTAATTTAGCATATTGTAGAATTGATACTTTTTATTTAAGATTAACTATTTTTATACATTTCCCGAAATAGCAAGTTTTACGGTTTTTAGAGAAACCTTGAGAAATGTTCAAATATGGCTCATATTATACAAAAAACATTCATAAAACAATATGCCAAATAAACTTCTACTGTCGCTAATTACTGAAACATCTATCCATATTGTTCTACGAAGGTAAAAAAAAAACTCGAAAAAAAACAAATTTCCCGCCTCGTAACTGAACAGAGAGTAGTCTTTTTCATCTGCAAGTTGTCGTCATAATGCGTGCGTAGTTTTCAATTAACAATTCAAATGTAGTAATAACGTAAGTGATACAATGTAAACCGAACCAATATCTTGGGGTGGTTGGAGCAATTCGCCTTCAATTAGTGCAGGCGTCGGCTCTCTTTATTTATTCAGAGGGATCGAGTGAAATAAAAAGGAAGAAAAATATCTCGGAGGTAAACATTCCTGTAGGTAAGATGGAAGCGTTCATATTTTGTTAAGTTATGTTACTGAATTCATTAAGTATTTATTTTATGTTTTAACTTTATAAGAACCGATGTGATTAAGACTCTGAGCTTTGTCAATAATAACAATTCCTGTACACGAGACTCCACGGAGACCATAAATTAACCTCAAGCTAGCGAAGTAGTTTGATGTGGTTTTCAGACCTAAAATCGGCAAGTTTGATGTGGAGAATTCGTGTGGATAAGCAGATTTATAATATTATTTTCTTTAAGGAATGGGCAAGTACTAACTTACTTCATTTTACTAAGATTTTCTGAATGAAATGGTAAGTATGGAATATAAAATAGATAACAAGTTCCATGCGAAAACTTCTGCGACTAGTAAATATATGGTGTTAATAAAAGTCGCCATGTCCCTCTATGTGAATACATTGAGTTTATATTAACGAATTATAGATGTTTTGTAATCAAGTCGTAAAGATACTCTTTTAGGTCTCTTACATGCATGGATAACGCTAACTAAACCATAATGGTGGGTCTACGCTAAGCGAGCCGAGCTCGAACCAAGCACAAGCGGAGCACGAATTCGCGTAGCGTAGACAGACATGGGGGCCGCAAACGAGCGTTCGGCTCGCGCTCGACTGCGCTCCGGCAACTGTCTGTTTTTTGACGAACAGGGATTCGTATCGCGCTCGTGGACAGTTATTGTTATAGGCTGGTTGTAATAACACTTGACGCCGCGATGGACGTGTGAAGAGCGGCTCAGCTCGTGCTCGGCTCGCATAGCGTAGACCCACGTAGCATGATTATGTATATGGCCGGTTCCGTGCCTCGGAAGAAGGCATTAAGACATTTAGGCTTAATTGTGATAGTCGTTAAACTTCTGGGAGGCTTCCTAGGCGGCTTGAAAACTCCAAAACTAGCCAACCACAAAAAAAAACCGTTCGCAACAAATAATTACGCTACATTAATAGATCCGACCCGGGCGAAACTGAGCTGGCAAGCTAAAATTATTGATTTATTGTACCTAAGTCTATTCAATGTTAAAATCCTATCCATTATTATTAGGTTTCAGAGAGCCTCTGAAGTTGCTTAGTCATTGATCTTTAACCGGATATATCCGGACACCGAACAATACGCGGTTATTTTTCTTTGTCATTATTAGTCTGAGAATCTGTTATACAATTTCACTTTAAGTGCGTGGATACGTTAGACCTTTTTTTGTGAAGGTGCTTCCGGTCCTGGATTAACATAATAGGATATTTTTTTTATCCCCGTAAGTTGTAGTGTTCCCGTGGGACACCTAAAGTTCCGTTGAAACTCTGTGGGGTGAAGGACTAGTGTATTACAAAAATCCATTGGCTTCGTCATCTGGACTTAGGGACTCGGAATTTTTATGCCTTAGGGCGTCCAGGATAATAAATTTTGACATACTTATTTTTGCCGTAAGTTATAGTGTCTCTTGCGAATTTACTATTACGTACTATAAACGTTACGTACAAACGCAGTTAAAGGAGTGAAAGAGATGAAAGGAATGTGTGGGGGTGAGGAGTATTTGTGAAATAAATTATGGCGGAAATGAACGTGCACAAAATTATTGTAAGACTAGCTGCCCGGCGCGACTTCGTTCGCGTAATACCCTACCCTACCCTTCATTTAAACCTTCCCCGGACTTCCACGAATAGTTCAAACCGAAAATTAGCCAAATCGGTCCAGCCATTCTCGAGTTTTAGCGAGACTAACGAACAGCAATTCATTTTTATATATATAGAAGATAGAAGATTAACTTAAATTATTAGGTTGATATATTATTATTTTTTAAAATTGTTTTAGTCCAATCGAGTTATTTATTTCGTTATCCCATATTTTTGGGGGCTCGTCTGGCATACGAAATAAATCGAAAGGACGAAGATTGTTCTAGACTTATGCGGACTTATGCTGGACGAAAATTGTAATTGGAAATCACATATCGATTACCTTTGCAAAAAATTGAACCGCTTTGTCTTTGCTCTCAAGAGATTGCGTCGGCTATCCGACATTAAAACAGCCATAACTGCATATCACGGTTACGTAATGTCACTTCTCCGGTATGGGCTTTTACTATGGGGTAATTCTACAAATGTTTGCAAAACTTTTATTGTACAAAAAAAATGTATTCGTGCAATATGTGGAGTCGGTCCACTTGAATCGTGCAGACCTCTATTCAAAAAATTAAACCTTCTCACCCTTGCTTGCTCTTACATCTTTCAAGCTGGCGTTTTTGTTAAAGAGAACATACATTTATATAGTCAGTGTAACAATAACGAAAATAGTAAGTTACGAAAGCGAGATCCTACTAGAATTATATTACCTATTTGTAGGACTACATTTTACCAGAAAAACTGTTATTTTATGACTATCAAGATATTTAATAATATTCCAAAAGACATAAGAGAATTAAATATAGTGACTTTTAAATCAAAATTATACAAGTGGTTGAGCGATAAGTGTTTCTATAGCCTGAATGAATTTTTTGTTAATGAATAATTATAATTTGACATTTTTTAATTTTTTTTTTATTTATTCATAATTTCTAATAGGTATGTAATTTGTCACTATGGATTAATTATTTTATGATCAGTTGACATCCTAAGGTTTAATTAGTTATATTTTTTATTTTTAGTAAAATTATTACTTGTTATATTATAATTCAATTCAATTTATATAATTGCATGCCTACATTATGTTAAGGCGAAACATGTAGATATTTTATGAATACTTGTCATCCAAATGTACCATGTTCCCTGCAATAAATTATCTTTATCTTTATCTTTATCTTTTTAGAACGGGGTGCGCCGCGGGCCTAACCTAGAAGACGGATCGGTGTGGCGGACGTGGTGGCATCATATTAAAGACGAAATACTTATTATAAAAAGACGTATTAAAAATGGTTCGAGGAGAAGTTCAGCCCATGCAACTGCGACGCATAATTTTGCAGAAGATACTATGATTGAAAAATTTTGCGGCAGTGACAAATCCTATACATCGATAAGATGGGCGCAGGATATTGACGACCGCGGAGATTTTTGGGTGGACCGCTACACAGAAATTAATTGTGGCACGTCGGTCGCTCATCGGCACCGAAAGGCACTGAAAGCGTTTTTAGAACATATGATGAACTGAAGACTGCGCTGCTCAAAGAGTTTCCTGACACCGTGAATTCTAAGGAAATAATGACTAATAGGAAGAAAAAACATACTGAAACATGTTACGAGTATATGTTAGTTATGAAAGAGCTTGGAAAAAGAGGAAAACTAGCAGACTACGTCGCTATCCAGTACATAGTGGACGGGATAGTAGACTACGAGACGAATAAAGCTATTCTAAACGGTGTTACCACCTATCCTACGCTGAAGGAGAAGTTACAAATTTATGAAACAATAAAAAATAAGGTAAGGAAGCAGCGAGGTGATAGCAAGAAGCCTGATGAAAAGAAAAGCATGCAATCAGGGCAAGGTCGGCGCTGCTACAATTGTGGTGACATGAATCACGTAGCCAGTGACTGTAAACGGGGTTTATAGTGTTTTAAGTGTAACAATTACGGTCATTCATCAACATCATGCAGTGTTCCAGTGAATACGCAATCTCCAGAACGTGCATACAATTATTGTTAGATTAGGATGATATTTTATATAAAAGAAGTTTGTTTTAAATATCGAGCTATTTATTTCGTTATCCCACACAAATAACTCATTAATCAATCACTCCCGTCCGCTATTAGTACATTATGATACATGTGTGCAAATTTGATTATTAACACTCGCGGCGGTATTAAGCGAACGCGATAAGGGAGCCGAGAGTGTAATAAGTCAATGTACACGAGTGTCATACGAAGTTTTTCAACACACTCGCTCGTAAAGTGACAATTATAGCAAAATTGAAGTCTGTTTTTTTCCTCTCAGTGTTGAAAAACGTCGTATGACACGCGCGTTTATCGATCATTACACTCTCGGTTTCCATATCGCACTCTTGTGTTATAACTAACTTTGCACAATTGTATCATAATGTACTATTATTTTCATACTCATCAATTAGTAATTTGCAACATCTATTGAAATAGTCGTGAATATTTTACTAGTGATAATATTTAAAAGAAGGAGCGCAGGTCGACTGGCACGGGTCACTCGTAAAGCATCGTTCAGACTGCACTTTAAGTCAATGTACAAGGGCACCACACCTTACATACTCATACCTTAAGTTACGATTTTAGATTGCAGGACTCTCACCTGTATCATACTTACGAAGGAATTTATTTCACGAGTATATGCCTGTAATAGTAATACATTGAATAAATTGGACTCTGGCTACGTATAGTCCTTACTATTTATTATTCTGTGCTATGGTAGCATACTTTTATGGGACTATAGTGGTGAAATCTACAACGATATAAGACCAAATTAAGTAACCACAGTTCAGTAGTCTAGTTGTTTATATTGGAAACTTATTTCAGTTATATTTTTAGTCACTGTGGAATATTATGCAATGAATATTTGATAAAAATTATATATTGTTTATACATATTGATTCTGATACATTATGGTAAATGATGTAACGTGCCGTCTGCGTCGCAACCTACCTTGGCGCAGAACAATTGATGTTCATCATGAAACCAGCCCTCCTAACAACATAACATTTTATGATCGCCAATGTTTATTATTTATAGTTTTATAGAGCTGCCTACCATCAATTTCCTAGTCGTGTTCCACATTGTACCACGTCAAAAACGTGTTTTCGACCATCAATAAAAAATAAAATTCAGCGTTCCATTGCGAAAAACTTACCGCACTCTCTCACTCATTTCTTGCAATAAAATCTGTTTTAGAACATTCCAATAAGCGAGTCATATCACTCGGAAAATATTTGATTGCGGCCACAAAATCACAGTTTCGAGGCTATAATTGAAAACACGCGAAAATGATACCGGTAAAGGGTTTAACCGTCAGTAAAAATGGTGTTTTAATCCGTCCATCGATACCTGCCGGCGACAGCCGGATTACCGCCGTGCCTCACTGCCGACCAACTCGATTCATATTTTTTGTAAAGTATAAATACAATGTTGTATATTTTTACACTAGCGCAATCAGAATTTTAGATCCTTTGCGTCGAGACTATAAATAGCTCATTATTTCTGTTGTAACTATCCCCACTAGTTTAATGTGGAACATATCTTAGTCCTCAGGTGGGGATTGGAAAACTGCCAACTACCTGTAGATGTTGTGCTCTTTTGAATATGTATTTACAGTTGGGTGAGGTGGACATTTTTATAACCATTTATTCTTATTGGAAGCTGTAAATTAAAACCAAGAAAAGTTATATGTACGTATATTCCTTGAAAGTAATAGTCGTTTTTTTTCTGCGTAGATCTCGAGCATTCTGTCACACGTTCGAGCGTTCCCTCTTATTGAATTTATTAGAGTTGTATTCGGTAAATAAGTGAAGCGATAGGTAACGGTAGCGTATTCCCACGTCCCCGCCGTACTGCGCCGCGTCACCGGGAATCCCGCGCCCTCCCCGAGGCGGCCGGGCGAAATGTTAAGCGGATTCGCGTTATTGTTGGAGCCATTTTGTGAACTTATACGAGAATTCCGATAGTTTTCGATGAATGTTTTTTTTTGTGAAATATACGAGTTAACTGCGTTTAGATGCTATAAATGTCGTCACTTATGTGTGCGCTATGACACGCGCCCGTTTCGTGATCGATTGCCGGCCGATGACTACTGATGAATACCAGAAATAGTTCGATAGTATTATCGATGCCACGAAGGGGTTTGCATTCAAATTTACGACCTTGTTCGTATTTAATAAATTTGTCGGTCTTTTCCGACCCCAAATTTTACGACAGTACAATAAAACATGTCTCGACATCCAAATTTATATGCGTACATAAAGTTTTATATCTGCGCGACTTGCACCGGCGCGGTGCGGAGGTTCCTAATTGTTACCGGTCATGGACGGTATCGAAGCGGGCCGAGGCGGGCTCATGAAAACCCAAAATAGTGACGAATAAGCGACAAGCTCCATAAAATCTGATACTGTCAATGCCATTGTTTCCCGGCGATCGATCGCGCAAACAACCGCTCGCAAACTTAATACTTGTAATTGACTAAAAAGCTGGCAGAATAAATACGAAGCGACGTCGACCTACAAACATGGGAGCTCCATTTCAAATAAACACCCGTATAAAATTGCGCTATCTAATGACGTAATTTGTATCGTATAATTTACACGTTACCGCGCACCGTTGACACGGCCGCGGCCGCCGCCCTAAGATTTTGTTTGTATTTAGTATGTCTGCAGCTTAAAATACTAAACTCTCGATTCATATGATTTTTCCGACCCATTTGCCAATTTCACATCCAAATACCGTGCCCATAAATTGGTCATCGACAACTGTGCAAAACGATTCAGTGAGTCATGTTTATTGACCTTTTGTTGCTTTAATTAATCATCGAGACTATAACTCGTGCATGTCGCGTATAAAATAGCGGGAATTTCAGTTCGCTAATAGTGTTACCCTAATTGCGTATGCAGCAATTATCTGGCGGACGTGTTCGAGCGTATAGTCACAGTAGATATATCTATCAGTACTAGCTCTTCATACAAACAGCCGGAACGCGAGTCATACCTACGCGCCACGATTTCGGTTAGCTTTCGGTTCGCAAACAGTCGCGAATGCGCTGCAGTGACGAACGAACGGTAACGTGTGATGGGTTTGTAAGCAGTAAGCGTGCGATTTATGACAAATATTCATTGAAATAATTAAAATAATTACAAGTAAGTACAATTACTTAATATGACAAAGAGAAATTATAGTAGACTATATTGTGCTTTTTTTGGTTGCTTGACTTCGTCAATAACATAATACCTACCTGAATTCATAAATAAATAAGTGGATGGCTGGCTTGGGTGAAAAAAGTGACTACCTACGGTCAGGTTAAAAAAAAGTAGTAGGTAGTTCCTAGGCTAGGCTTTCTACTTACTACTACATATACTTAGCTATTTACATATATTTATTGAATTAGACGAAATATTATTATAAAATGATTGTGAGAGTAATAAATGGTAGGTACCTGGACCTAGTAAGATTTACATAATAATTTACTTTTTAAGTAAGATTTTGCAGTAGGTAGTTAGAGGTTTTGATTGCTGTAGGTAACGCACACGCGATGTAATGGTTGATATTAAGTAACGTTTGCAACGGTTCGACATCGGATGGGTGACCAAAAAAATTGTTATTTCGATTTAGAGTATAGAGTATTCGAGTATCTCCGTGCTGTAGGTAATGTAGTTAATATATTACTAGTCTGTTTCTTCCATTTTATTGAACACTTCCTATTTCATTCACAAAAAAAAAAACATTTTATTAACCGACGAAAAAACGGAGGAGGTTTACAAGTCGACGCGTATATTTTTTTTTTTTTTTTTTTTTTTTTTATGTATGATCACGCATAACTTTTGACAGAGTAGTCCGATTTTGATAATTCTTTTTTTATTGGATAGGGTATACCTCGAAGGTGGTCCCATATAAATATGGATAAAAAATACCTACCCTAAGGGTGGGAAAATAGGGATGATTTATTGTTCACTCACAGATTTTAATGCTGAGTTGTGTATTACATCAAATGAAATCAAAAATTAAGCATGTAGTAATTAGTAGAGTATAGCCACAAAAAATTATAAAATAAAAACTTTTTAACAAAAAAATAAACCACCGAAAAAACTGAAAAGCAAAAAATAATTTTGAATATAACTTGAATTTTATAAGGTTTTGCAGTCGGGGACAAACCAATAACATAAGCTATGACGACAATGAAACCACGTAAAGTACTAATCATGTATACGATCAACTTTTACTATGGGACCGGGGGCTCTACCGCGTAACTTTGGTGTTAATCGTAACGAACACCATTAATGAATTACTTCCAATCAGGGCCCACGAATGGTCATCGTCGCGACATACCGCGTGCGCATCATTGGATGAAATAATTAATGGTGTTCATTACGATTACCAACAAAGTTACGCGGTAGAGCCCTAGCCTTTGTTTAGCTTCCTTTTTTTAGACAAACATTACATTCAACAAATATTACAAAAAATATACATTATCTACGTAGGTTATTAGTTTGTCCCCGACTGCAAAACCTTATAAAATTCAAGTTATATTCAAAATTATTTTTTGCTTTTCAGTTTTTTCGGTGGTTTATTTTTTTGTTAAAAAGTTTTTATCAAATAAAAAATATAATTATATAAAATCACAAAACTAGACAAGTAGGTAGATGAAATTAAAATACTGTAGGTGGGCAGCCCTTTCGCGTGTTCACGTACCGTGCTGCTGTAGGCAATTATAATCAAGAAAAGGGTCGAGTCACTTTACTGTTTGATATATCTACTGTGGTATAGTTATCGGTCGTAAGGAGAGGCTGAGCTCGGAATTAGCGCGCACTGTGCACTGTGCAGTCTCAGGTGCCCCTTATGTCCGACCTCTATGCACACACGTGTGAGTTCGGACGTAGGTATGTATCTACAACCAAATGGTATGGTACGAGAGCTACCAACGTTTTCGAGAAAGAACTTTAGTATGGCTGATTTTTTTATATTTACTTGCTCATAGAAACCTGATTGAGATGCACCAAGTCTGGCAGCCGGAAGTGGTTGCGTTTCCTTCTGCGCATCCTGTTTGTGCTGGTGAAAATTTCGGAGTTTGAAACATTTTTTAATTTTTTTTCATCAATTTCTCCGTCCTTATTTTTAACAATTTTTTTACCAAATTAAGTTTAAATTGACAGAGTGTTACTTTACGTATTACAACTACGTATGCTATATTAGTAGTGAAAAAAAAATTAAAAACATAAGTTATACTGTTTCATTATGAATTTATTATTAAAATTATAATAAGACTGTCTAGAAAACTGTTGACTACCCCTGAGGCGTCACTTGGTTGTCACTAATGACAGTGAAATTTCTTTGTTTCAATTGTTTAGACACCAGAAATGAACTATGCTAACTTGGAATTTTGCGTTTTTAATGCCAAATTGTTTATCTTAAGGATCTAAAAATGTTATCAAATTACAACAGAAATAATTAAAGCAGTTCCAAGAAATGGCGCAGCACTAAGTAAATTTACTTTTTGCGCTCGCCCGCTATATTTCGCTAACTGGGTAGAAAAGCGTGTATTTAGGGCCTTGCAATTATAATCTCTAAAGGATATAAAGTTTCCATACATTTATTTAGTTTTTCTTCATTAAATAATATTATAATTCCGCCTTTGTCTTCACAAAAAACACATTTTTCTTTTCTGTTACTCATCACGACTTGGAATGTGGGGGAGGTTTTTTCAACAATCTTTTGTGAAATACTCTCATTGATATATCAGCAAAAGACAGCAAGAAATCATTTTTAAAATAGAAAACCAGAAGCATAGACCATAATATAGGTAATATCAAGGAGGGTATTACAATGTTCTTTGACTGTAGACTGACTGCACTTTATATTACAGGCGTAATGTAAACATTTTCACAGACTATATTTTTGTAAATACGGCTTTATTTAAAATGTAACTTCTTCTATCTTAGAAGTTTACATTTTTAATATACAAGGTTATATACAAGTTGTGAGAAGTTGTGTTGTATATAAGGTTAATATACAAGTTGTGAGAAGAAATGAAAGCCATGTGACGAATAGTGGATGGATGTCCGAAAAGAAGACCGAATAAGAGATAGATGGATTGTGTGAAAGATGATATTAGTAAGAAAGGAGAAGAAGGAAGGAAGTAAGAAAGGAGGGAATGCTGATATCAGCATTCCCTCCTTTCGTAGGATCCATTATATAATGGACTAGCTTTGGCCCGCGACTTCGTCCGCGTAGTTTTTTTTTCTAGATATGATTCATTGTAACAATATAGAGCTTTGTTCATGGTTATTGCCCGCCACTACGTGTGATATTTGACATGAGTTCAGGTAGATTGAGAGCTTACATGCGAGCATGCCACATACAACTGAAACAATCCTGCCGCAAATAAACTCTAGCAAATATTAGAATTTTTTCCTGTGATTTATTAATAGCCATCGCTAAACTAACCTTGATAAGGAACTGTAAACTTTTAAATAAAACGAAGGATTTGGGATCAATGGTATACGCGGCACGAAGACTGTTTCTCCTCTAGCAAAACCAGTTAATATTCTGGCCTAAATAACATTGCGGCGGAGAGCTGTTACTTGAAGTCAAGTTCCACAGCACAATTTTGGAGGTCGTATATTTCTAATCAATATGACAAGAGCACCTACATACATGACACGGATTAACCGGCGGATTAAGAGAGTTTAAAAATTGAACAGGATAATTTACCGACTCATCCATATCGACCATGGTGGCAACAACCTTCAAATGAATATATCAACATTTCATTTATCGCAGCGGGTTGGTCATTTTTGGGAGTCATAATGGCTCTCTCGCGCATAACCACTGTATCGGTTTGTCATCATCACTATATTATATACAGTATCAGTATATTATATATAGTATTCAACATCACTATACATTTTATCTATACCTAAGTTGGTATTTGTATCAACCCATCTATTTGTGGAAAGTTTACGTTCCCGATTTGAAGAAGAAGATCTGAAAATCTACCGGCAGAAATATGCATCGTGTATGAATGGGAAAGTGAAATATGTCTTTTTTGGGAAGTGTCGAGATCAGGATTATTTATCTATAATTGCGCTATGAGACCTATCCACAAATTCCTCAACCATTTCATGACAGGTGATATTTGCTCATGGCACACAGACAGACAGACATACGAATACGCGGGTGGAGACCTATATCCACAAGTTTCTCAATAATTTACAGACAGCTGAGATATTTTCTGTCTGTCTGTCAGTCTGAGGAGAGACTGCCTTCTTATTTGTGTATCGCTTGTACAACGGACAGTTCTCTGAAGAATTGTTTGATCTGATTCACACGGGCTACCTTCTACCATCGCAACTCTTGCCATCGACGGATGAGTATGGACTCATACTCATATATTGGAACCGAAGTTTCTACTGTGCGATTTCAAAGGAGTTTTCTACCGCGTACACTCAGGCTGTGGAATGAGCTCCCCGTCGTGGCTTTCCCAAAGCAGTTTAGCCAGAGGGTCTTCAAAAAGGGTGTGAAGATATTTCTGTATTTCTTCGGGGTCGGAATTATCAAAAACGCTGAGGCACATATAAATTAATTTTCAATCATCAGCCTAAACACAAAATTTGAAGGTCCTAACTTCGAAACTGATGGACTTTCGTACAAACTTGCATCCTCTATGTTACCCCATAGGGGTGTAATATTAAAAAATCCTTCTTTAGTGGATACCTACACTGTATAATTATAAATTTAGTGATGTTTACTGTTGAAATGAAGTACTTTCATATACAACTTAATCCCCTTTTCCCTCTTCGGGGGTGGAATTATCATAAACGCTGAGATAACTTTACATTAATTTTCAATCGTCAGCCTATACACAAAATTCGAAGATCCTAACTTCAAAACTGACGGACTTGCATTAAAACTTTCATCCCCTATTTTACCCCCTCAGGGGTGAAATTTCCAAAAATCCTTCCTTACTGGATACCTACACTGTTTAATAATACATTTAGTTGAGTTTTTTGTGGAATTGAAGGCCTTGCTTACCCAACTTCATACCCTTTTTTCCCCCTTTGGGGGTGGAATTATCACAAACGCTGAGACACCTATAAATTAATTTTCAATCGTCAGCCTAAATACTTATTTTGAACATCCTAACTTCGAAACTGACGGACTTTCATACAAACTTTCATCCCCTATTTTACCCCCTCAGGGGTGGAATTTCGAAAAACCCTTTCTTAGTGGATACCTACACTTCACAAAGAATACACCCTCCAAATTTCATGTCTCTAGGACCAGCGGTTTAGGCTGTGCGTTGATATATCAGTCAGTCAGTCAGTCAGTCAGGACTTTGAATTTTATATATAATGGATAGAATGGTCGAATTGAAACAGCGCAAAAATTGCACCGACTCCATATAATTAGGAACAGGGTAAGAATACAACGAATAAAATAACATAAAAGTAAAAAAAAAGTATTTTAAAAAGTAAAAACCACCGTGTTATCTAAATGAAAAAAAAAATATGAGGAGAAGAAGCGACGCAAGAAACTTCTCATGTGCCCGATAGGTTTATTGTTGTAATTTTACAATAAAATTATCACTTTAATTACACCTACAGTATTAATAAATTAAAAGTTTTAGTAACGGGTGAAATAGCAACTGCACTAAGGTGTGCACACAGGTCGAGCCAAACAAGTCGGCCTAACTATTCAACTTACTGATACATAGTGTATATTAAAATATTGATAACTAATCCTAACATCCTAACTTCCTAACTAATATTATCATAAATGCGAAAGTGTGTTTGTTTATTTGTTACGCCTTCACGCCTCAACGATTCAACTCAACGGATCATCATGAAATTGGGCATGCAGATAGCCTATGGTATGGAGAAGGACATAGGCTAATTTTTATCCCGGGAACGCGGGTTAAACAGCGGGGGACAACTAGTACAACATATTTTCGGAGATTTCTCAGTTTTAAGTGTATTTCGAATCGTCGATAGAGTCAACTGTAACGTTCATAAGTGCCTTATCAGGGCCTAACCTGAATAAATTACTTATTTATTTTGATTTTGAAAATAAAGTTATATTATTTTTTCCTTCGAATGGTTCTGGTTTAAAATTTACTTTTTCAAGTTAGCATTTTGTTCATTGCTGCTATTGATTGGGTCTCGAATTCCACTTCCGGTACATGGTTCTGACATTAGTTTCGTAGCTTTAAGTATAATCTCGCTCACTGCTTAGCTTCCTCGCACTTTTTTGGTGGAAAGAAGGCAGCCAAGGTTTTTATTTCAGAAAGTCAACCAAAGCTCAAGTAAAATTGTGGGTTGAGATTAAACAATTGAATTTGGAACCTGTCCCGATGACATAAGGTTTATTTTCGATTAACACAATGTTCTTGAACAGATCTTAAATTAGTCTGTGTACCCTTATGCAGCCAGATATCCGTCTGGCAAATTAATTTTAGGTTCTTTGATAGCATAACTATATAATGTTGAAATTTCAGCTCTTAGAAAATGGTTTAGAAGAAAATATGGCTTTCACAAGATTCACAACTAAAATAGCATCTGGCACATAGTTAGCAACCACATAACGCTCTGTCGATTTAAGTTTAGGTTGCTAAAAGGCTGTAGAAAATGGTGAAGAGAAAATTATTCGTACTAAAATGGTTTAATGGGTTAAAAATCCGAAATTTTCACTAGTACAAATAGGATGCGCAAAAGCAAACGCAACCACTCCCAGCTGCCAGACTTGGCGCATCTCTATCAGGCTTTAATGCGTAAGAAAATATCAAAAAACCAGCCTTACTAAAGTTCTTTTTTTCGCGACGTTGCTAGCTCTTATACCAGTAGTCTCTTCCCCTAGTTTATTTAATTTTTTTGAGAAATTTGATCCTATTACGGTGCGAGATTTGAATAATTAAATGTTTGTTTTATGGTAAATCAAAAACCTTATCTTCAATTCAGTTATCTTATGTGAATTTTGCCGGGTTAATTTATATAATTACGTGATACACAATATAATAAAATTATGATATTTTATCATTTTCTGTCATTCATTACAGAAAATGAAAAACTTTCGTTCAACTATTTTTCATAATTTATTTATCGACGACGTTTCTCATTATTTACTGGTTCTTCTAGATTCTTAGAAGTGAAATCATAATCCAGTATTTAAGTGAAATAGCAGTATTTTAGTTGTACGTGCAGATTTTTTCCAGTTAAGATAATTTAAAGTTATGTTATAGTTGATGAACATCAATGCACATTTACATTGATGTTTATCAACTTATTAATATATCCGTAACATTAATAAAAGCAAATAGAGTGTGTAATGAGTAACAGAAATAAGTGGCGATACCTACTATAAAAAGAACGGTCGATCCAATAAACATCATTACGATTCAATTAAGGTCCCACGTGCTCGTAGCCGTAGCGCGTAGCGTAGTGACTTCGTAGCACTGCTACGAGTACTAATTACGAACGTATTTGAATATTAAATAATCAATGACCACACAATATCAATAATGAATTTTAGTGTGAATATGCTAAGCTTGTGGAATTGTTACACAAAGCTGTACGATACACAACATAATAATTTGCTCAATAATAAATAAAGCAAAACCTTTTTGTGGAATAAACCTCTATATGATGAGAATTACAAACAGCTTTAAGTGCTTATATTTAATTTGCTCTATAATCACAAAGTGAAAACTTGAATCGTTAGAAAAGTCATTGTACAATAATTGTGTGTTATTTCCGAGGCGCCCCGACGGCAAAAAGCATTTTCCTAGAAAATTGTCTGCATGGCCTGGCAAGTACCGATGGATGGCGCCAGACATTGACTCACATTACGCTCAGACATGGGTAATTTAACAAAATTTCAACGGCTCGGTATATTCGTGTTCTGTGGTGTTTGAGTCAGTTAATTGAACAATTTACAATGTGGGAAAATCAGTAAAAATAGAATATTTCAATTTCTATCATATGTTATACTAGATTTCTCTTAAAATAATGGTTCAGTCATTGAATTATTACACAGGTTCAGTATAGTTTGATTACCAAATCAGGAAGGTTGAAATCGTTATACTACAATTCTGGAAATTCATGTAATCGGTTAACATCAACGGATGATTGAGTCTAGTGGAATTGTGGCACGTCGATATTTGATATCGGAATAACAGTGGGTGGATCAACATTCATCAACTTTTTATCTCGAGAAATTAATACGAGATTGAGTCATGGGTGCAGTTTTAATGCGAGCTAATATATGAATTTGTGTTAAAATGTAATAACTAGGCTGATAGACAGACGTCAACATAACAGTTATACAATGCAATAAATACAGTTAATGTCGTGTAATTTATGCAATGGCAAAGTAAAGTGTTGTGACAGGACTCAAATAAAATAGTGAGAAAGGCAGAAAAAATCTTTTTTATCCCCCTATTCCTTATCTGGGCGCTTCGCAAAGATTTTTCGTAGATGTCATTTAGTGCTAATGCCTGTTGTGGGACGAGCCGCGTACGAATTGCCACATTTACTCGTGCTGTCGGCCTCTCGAACAAACCTTAAATCCTGTGTTTGGAATGAGCCAATGCATCTTAAGCAAGGGTGCGCCTTTAAATTGTTCTCTGACAAAAACGTGAAGAACTTGCCGTAGTAAACGGAATTTTCCATTTTATTACGAATTGTTACGGTTTTATTAGCTTTCATGGAATAGTAATACCACACTTTTGGTCATTTTCATCAACATAGGAGACTTCTGACGCAACTCAAAATGACAGCTTTTCATTAAATTCTATGAATTTGACATTTAATAGTTTCCTAAGTTAGGCATCAGTGCCGATTCTGTTGTAAAGCGTACTAAACTAATGTTAGTCACATTACATCTCTTTCTTAAAAACATTATTGAAAAAGGATAGAACATATTTAAAGCTGTCAAATTAGTCTCTGCCGTCTTAATTAGCGGGTATTTAGACGTAACCGCATGGGTGGCGACTAAATTTATGTTGAAAACAATCATTGGACTAATTTGACAGGACTAAATTTCTTACATCCTTTTCTTTTTTTTTAAGTACTTATTACACTCTATATATAGAAAATTTCCTCAAATCTGCCTTTTCATCCTTTTCTAATGTTCTTTGTTAAAAAGAGATATTGGTTGGTAGAATGCGCATTAGCTTCGTGTTCTGCCACCCATAGATTCCTAGATAATATGTCGATTTTTGTGAGCACGTTAACATTATATTCAACACATAATTAATTAGAAATATTTGATTACTAATTAATCATCTAATTTATCAACAACATTGTTTTTATTTTCTGAAGGCTAATTAATGAGAATTATAATGTTTGTCAAGTCATGTCTCAGACGTTAATCTTGTGTTTATTTTGTGAGATTATTATTTACGTCTATTATTTCTTGTTACATCCAATAAGTTTTCGTAACAAATAGCTATACAGGGCGTCCCACGGCTATGCCACATGGAGGGAAAATACCTTAAATATTGTAGATGGAACATTTTACTGAAAGAAGACATTTTTTTAATTTAAACTGCATTCATAAATTTTTAAATAGTTACAAATAGTAGTGTGGGAATGGAAAAATCTTATCTAAAATCGCAAATTGTCCCTCAAATATACAATGACACTAAAACTGTCAAAACAGTTTTAAAAATCCAACATTAATGATAACGAAGTGCCTGTTCGCGAGCAACTATGTATGCATGCGGCATTTTCGCACATTCATTAAGAGGTCGCTAGTGTCGTGAAGTTCACAAATTCAGTTGGGGGTAGTGCCAAATCGACGGCCACTGCTAACTGCTCCACACTAAGGCACTGTAGGCATTTATTTTCATACTTGAGTTAAAGTTTGGGCAGTTTTGAGGGATACCAATGTATTTTAGCTATACTTAATGTTAATTTTATGCGACAATAAATTTTCAGTCATTGCTTTACAGTAATATTAACAACTGCAACTGTATTTTATTTGTCAAGTAATAAAAATTTACATGTAAATAAGTGTTGTTAAAAGACATAAAATAAACTTAGCAGTCCTGTCTAAAGATTAAATTGTTATTTGTAATATTTGAATTTTGCCCTTCTGCAGATGAAAACTTCAACACCATGATCAGTCGATATTCGTCTGTAAAATTTATACTGTATTTTCAAAATTCTGTTACGAAACGATAGCTGGCTACGTGCTCTGGGTTCCACGATCAGGTAAATGCATCCTTGTTCAGACTTGTTTTTATTTATAACAAAATATACGAATTATTACTTAAAAATACATTAAATTAATGTCAATTACGAGTTACAATTTGTTGAAAAGCCATTACAATAATGCGATCGGATATCGATACATCGTTTTTAATTGTAAGTAGGTTCATTTTCTTTGAATGGTCTGTCAAAGCTTTCAAATACATTTATATAGCCACAAAGTGAGTGCAGTGAATTTTACGATCGCCAGTTTATGGGCGTGCATGTGAGTTTTATTTGCTTATAGGCTTAATGGGTCGTACGTATCAGAAACATTGCTGGTAAATGTTTTACTGTAAACTTTTAGATAAAAATGTGCTGCGCGATTGGAATTCAAATCGACGAATGATTCAATTTCCTATTTTTTTTTTGATATAAAACGTGTAACGGAGAGGGTAATATTATCCGATAAGTGTGAAGACTGCATCAGGTATACTCTCTATAAAAAGTTTCAGCTCAAAATAAATGTATACTAACCCCCTTATTCATAATGAAGTTATCAAACGTTGATTAGCTAAAATTCTGACGTCTTTATCTGACACGTGACATTTGGTGATCGAAAGAGTGAGACGGAGGACACTATTACACTGATTTAGTTAAAAAGCCATTATGAATAAGGGGGCTATTTATTATTTGCTTCCGAATTTATTGTATTAAAATCATAACCATCGTGTCAACGCTCAATGATGGTCATTTTATTTTTTTCACGGCACAATTGCTAATGGCCCTGATTCTGTTGTTTACAACTAAACTAATTTTAATCTCACCATGTCTCTTTCTAACAAAGAACATAAGAAAAGGATGTACGAAATTTAGTCCTGTCAAATTAGTCCAATGCTTGTTTTCAATATAAATTTAGTCGCCATCTATGGCGGTTACGCCTAAATACACGCAAAATAAGACGGCAAAGATTAATTTGACAGCTTTAAATATATTCTATCCTTTTTCAATAATGTTCGAAAGAAAGAGATGTGATGTGACTAAAATTAGTTTAGTGTGATTTACAACAGAATCATTTCATCAGCACCATTATCTTACTATAATTATAAACGCGAAATTTTGTATGTATGGATGTTTGTTACTCTTTCACGCAATAACTACTGAACGGATTTTGACCAAAATTATATTGTTGGTTTCAAGTTATTTTTAGAATAGGATTGCTATCTACAATGATTTAGTTTTCAGCATTGGCAATACTTTTATAGTTTACAAAATCTATATAATATAAAAATCAATGCTTGTCTGTTTGTATATTTGTTTCTAACGTATACTTTTCATTGCAATTAAACTTTGGTAGTTATTCTGCAGAGGTTTTTAACAACAAAAAAAAAAGACTTTGCAATACAAGTAGGGCATTGACTAGTAACTAATAAATTAAATTAAGCAGAAAAAGTGATAAGGACCTTTATCAATTTTCTGAAACATATATTATTTAACAATATAAGATTGCGACATCAATTCTAAAGAGCCTACATGTACTTCGTATATATGATTCTTATAAGCAAAATAACACTATTTTTCAGGCACCGGCCGCGATGCAGTCGGCGGGTAAGCGGCGCCAACAATTGTCTAACGTCCCCTAATTGCAGTGTAGCCTACGTGCAACAACACACAAATTCTGCGAGCACTATTATTACATACGATAACACTTTACCTGGCGGCCAATTCAATTCGACAAACTTACCCTGTAGGTACTAGTCATATTGTGTTGACACAATTGGATTTTCCCAATTCCGTATGACAATATAGGCTCACGTATCTGAAATAAATTTTGGACGCTATCACATTGTACCATTACATTTGCAGGCTGTATAAAAAGGTACATTTCCAATGTACTGTGTAATGCACAAATAGCAATTACAAATAAAATATATTGAAGCAATTACGTGTGCTATTTTAAAGCATTGGAAAACTAACATCTATAGCCAAGTGTACGTGTAACGTGTGTCGATTTAATATTATTAGTTGACTAGCTATCCCGCGCGGTTTCACCCGCATTCCCGAAGTTTCGTATGTTTTCTCGGGATAAAAAGTATCCTATGTGTTAATCCAGAACATATTCTATCTGTGTGCCAAATTTCATCCAAATCCGTTCAGTAGTTTTTGTGTGAAAGAGTAACAAACATACATCCATACTCACAGTATAGTAGGATAAGTAGGATATTTATTTACCATTCAAATAAAATATATGTTTCAGTACTCTATTTGTACCTCCTTTTTAGGTATATTATTACCATAGAGATAGATTAGATATGTGCCTTGAGCACGCGGCGGGTATGCGACGACGCGACGCTGCCTTTGAACGACTAAATACATAATAATGAATGCCAGTTTTGATAGTTTTGCCGAGAACAAAAGACAAGGAACTCATAAGGATTTTCTGATAGTAAATCAACTATTTTACGATATATCTATGAATGCATCTGTATGCTAGAAGTGCTCGTGGTGTAGCATGATAGAAGCGCTCGTGGTGTAGCATGATAAGCCGTGCGATCGGCAAAGTTAAGCTACGTCTGTCGTGGTCGGTACCTGGATGGGTGACCGCCTAGTGGTATTTCAAATCGAGCGTTTCCGTGCTTCGGAAGGCACGTAAAGCCGTTGGTCCCGGTTATCACTTAATTGTGATAGTCGTTAAGCTAGTTGGATTCCACCTAGGCGGCTTGAAAAATTCCAACAGTAGGTTGACCACTAGCCTACCTCCACCAATCCTCAGTGGGCACGCGTGGTGGAGTATCGCCCAGTCTCTTTCACCCTCATTTGTGAAAGGAGGCCTGAGCTCAGCAGTGGGACATTATAGGCTGATGATGATGATGATCTATATGCTAAATGCTCACTCTTCGTACAAGGTTATACCGCTATCACTCTATTCATTCTTACATATAAGGATTTTACTATCAAATAAGCTTATTGTACCCAAATTGCACATCATAATTTTATTACGAAGCACCTTAATGCTACAATAATTGCGCATTTAGAACCTTTCCTTTGTGTACTTCGAGTGAAATTCGATTAACAATGAACTCATTTGTAAACTTAAATCAATTTTCTAATAAGCCATCTGGCAATATCAATAATTTCTAGGTATCTGAGAATCCTACGAAAATAGCAATTGACTCCGACTAGTGGAGTATTCAGAGCAAAGGTCAACCTGGGTTTAGGTACTAATTGGTATTATCCATTTTCAGCCTTTGAACTCGAATTTCAATTTAATTGGTAAGTATTTGGTATGATATTTTAATATTAAACATAAAGTACCTTAAAGTAAATAGAAGTTTAATAAAGCCATATAGCAGTGTTATAAGAAGATTAAGAAGGACTTATAAAGCATAAGCTGTTGTTAAATTTAATTATAGTCAATGTTACTTAGAATTTGTAATAAAATTTGATTACATATTGTTCCAATTAACTTGTGAAATATATCTACTTATAGACTTATGATTAGTTATGATCAACAGTGGGTATTTCTGTGAAACATGAAGATATAACAAAAACCCTTGAATGTAACGATGTGGTTACACCAAGACGCATTGTATACAGAAACATTGAGATGGGCAATAGATTGAAGTATAATGTTAGTGGAATAACAAGGGTATAAGTGGACGACACGCTGGGGTCCACTTAGCGCGGACACTGCACGCCACTGCGGGCTCCATTCTCGGAACTTCGAGTCGATGAACTGCACTCATACTGACCCCATCTATTTGTATGCGCTTAAAAATGGGGGTTTCTTCCAAGAAATTATGCGACCTATGTCATTTAGCTATGACATTACTCATGGTAAGTATACGTTCAATCAAATAAGTAACAAATAACGGACTTACTCGTAAACTATTTAATTAATACACTCTTTAACAGCTGCTTTCTTTCTAAATTTATTCCCTAGTTTTGCGAATGAGAATTGATATTTTCACAGTCGCAAAATCAAAGATAGATCGAATAGAGTAAGTGGCAGTAAGTTGTCACATATTTCGATCGTAATTGACAAATAATGTGACGATATTTAGGTGACCATTTAAAGTTAAAAATTGCATTTTTGAACAAAGGAGTAAATTTAATTGGATGGTCAATAATTTTCAAAAAGAGCTACTTCAACTCACTCAAACTTTCACTGCTGAAAGTAACAGACTAGATTTTAATATGGTATATACTAGCGGCTGACTTGAGGATATTTTCTGTTATTGATTGTAATTTGTAGATATTTGTTGTAAATAAAGTCCTACATACTCTTGTCGGTAGTATATCTATATTTCAGCTGAAAAGAAAGAAAAAAACAAATAACCGTAAACAACCATAAAACATGTAGGTGAACAACATCGGGACGTAATAATGTTACGTAAGAAAAGCTGAGGAGCATTACGCAAAGATAAATGTCTTTGAGACAGTATTAACATAATCCGAGAGTGGCGGGAGACAAAGGCAGTGACGTCACATACGGAAGCGGGAGCTGACTTCCGGCCGATGCATGAGGCACCGAGAACACCAACATTATCTTGTAAATTGATGTAGTCCATCAACGCAACGATATTCGATTATAATAAAAAATCGCAGCATATTTTTTGATGTTACAAAAAACAAATGTGATTAGATGGTCATCGTTTTTTCAGTTAAAATACTATGAAGCGAGGTTAACATTTTTTATTTGCAAGTAGATTGAAACAGTAAAATTTTATACTAGCTTCGATACAAAAATGTTTAAATTCCATATGAAAATAGGAACGCAACGGTTAAATAAGCCAATATGGAATATCAATGTATAGACTTACATGTATGCTACCTTAAAAAAGCTACTTTTACGAAACATTAACATAGTCAATTAGTACGATTGCCTACGTACTAAATTCTCTATGATTTTTTATTTAGCTTATTTGATAAGATATCAAAGGTCTAATCAATCCATAACAATAAAGAAAATTAAATTACCCCATAAATTGACAAAGGTTTACTCGTAAAGCCTTTTAGAATTCCTAAAGCGTTTAATTACAATTTGGAATCAAAATGTTCCGGTGGCATCTACGGCTGTATTTCCGTGTCCCAACATGGGACAAACGTGGTGAATCTCGTGGATGCATCAATCTTGATCAGTCAGCCGCTGGGGACTTGCCGGACTCAGTGCTATGTACCTATAGTTGTACCTCCACTGCATTGCTACGTGAACGGACGCCACGCTACCTACCAATGGAATTCCAATGCTAATGCACAAATAAATAAATGTTCCAACGTATTTTGAATAAATCATGAGACTACATGATCATATTAAAAATTTCATTGTGTGTGAATGCGAGCGTATAAAGAAAATTACTAAAATTTACCATTAAATGATATTGGAAATTTTGTGAAAATATAACACGTGCTTACTTTTGATATCTAAATATTTTAATTATTTTAGTAACATTTTTAATATGGAGATGGCTGAAACGGGACACAATCTATAAAATCACATGAGCTGAAAATATGAAATTATTAAATGTATATGTGTTCTCAAACGAATATGACTGTTCAATGGAGGGAAATAGTTTAATTAAGATCGCATAATCTTTTCAAAAGCATCCACATTCAACAAGTTGCGCTCAGTTTTGAAATCCTCAATACTTTTATGTGGGGCCGTCGTACAAAGTAATGAAGTAGGGTTTTTCTTGGAAAAGAGATTACTTTTTGCATTGGGCGTCAAAGAGTGGCGATCTACTCGAAGATTTTCTTTACGCCAATGGTCTCTGAATGGTGCACCACAATGCTGCGGGGTTCAAAAGAGCTTGATGAATTCCCAGCTCTTTGTTTCCGCTCGCTCTGCCACGACGAGGCATTGCTTTTTAATTTAGACCATTGCTATTCTTCCCTTTTTATTTTAGTAATAAATCTGGATAACCTAGTGCATAGTGTTGATTCACCCGTGCGCTCTCTACGTTGATTTCATTCAAGGAGATAATTGTGTTGTTTAATTTTGTTTAAGTGGAAGTGAAAAAAATTCTCGTTATTATTTAGTTAGGCTATGTTACGTTGTGTAGTAACTCGCTTTTCATAATTGATTGCTATGGTAGGGGTAGTCTACTTTGCAAGATTTATTCACAGTAGTAACCTACGTCCAATACGTATTAGGTCAAATTCAGAGCAGGTTAATTAATTTCTATGTTATCAGAGTAGGAAAAAAATCATAGGTAGCTACCGTTGTCACCAAACATGCTCCGGTGTATTTCGAAAAAATCACATCTGATTATTTTCTTTATATAATTTATCAATATTCCAATCAGTGGGGATAACATCCTCCTCCTTTTTTGAAGTCGGTTAAAAAAAAGACTTTGCCCTACAGAAGGCGGAGTAGTTTTTTTTTTGATTTGAATTGATTAACTATAGGCTAGTCTTGAAAAAGTTTTAGACCTCGAGGAGTGACAGTGTAAGCCGCCATCTCGAATTGTAGGTGCCAAAATTTGTTATTTTTTACATGATGCTTCAACAATTGACTTGATGACAAAAATGTCTAGGAGAAGTAAAAAGTTACAAAATAAAAAAAGAATGTACTTGTTCTTATTCTGCACGTCTTATGTACTATATAGGTAATATGTATTCAAAAAAGTTGTTTATGTAATATCGGAAAGAGGCTGGCTCCTGAGATACACAGGCAACCCCTAGGTTAGGAGCCAGAGCTCATCACTCAACTGTACACTTGTGTTTTGGCAATTAAATGCTTATTATATAAATACTATATATATCCCCGCCATAAGTCAGCAGCTTTTCGTGGTGGATTTAAGTATAGTGCCACAAAGTGCTGGAATAATATACCTCCACCATTGCGCAGTCTCAAGTTAGTTCGGACTTCGGACCTTCAGAACTAAGTTGAAAAAGTTTCTTTTAGATCTGCAGAAATCCAGCATTTAGAACTTACTGACTTTAATTTGTTTTGTTTAATTTATTCAAGCTGTATAATAATTGTTTGATGCATATTGATATAATCAAAGTATTTAATTGTTTTTTTTTATTTACTGCTTTATGTTACTTTTATGTTATTACTATTAAGTTGTGTGTATCATATTTTTAGACAAGACATAAAAGATATTTGTGTTCGACCATGCGTCCGTGTATCACCCATGGCTTCAGCCGAAAATCAGCGCTGTAATATGTTACTGCAGGACATGCTGAGCTGGGGCCTTTTAGACCTAACTTGTACAGTCGAGGACATAAATAAGTATACACTTTTTGAAATTCAAATGCGATAATCTCGTATTTTTAACATGCAAGTGTTACAATATTACACTAATTATAATAATATATGATAGAAGATTCTGCCTGCATAATATCTCATAATTTCAATCAGTAGTTTAAGAGGAAACTGTTGTTGAATTTCACTAAGTGTATACATATTTATGTCCTCGACTGTACAAATTACGTAAAATTCCAGGAGTATTCGAAACTCACTTCTTTTTTTATGAAATCATTTATCGCATATTGTATTGTATTGTATACATGACATTTAAAAGGCAATATTAGATTCCTTCAAAATTATGTGTGTATAAAAAGAGTGTTTTTTTACGAGTCGCGCACGCGCTCTTCGTACATTAATCTTGATCAGAAGTCGCATTGGGACTGCACGCGATCGAACCTGACATGCTGCATGTTTACCTGATCCAAAGTGACAGTTCGGCATTTGATACAATCATCAATAAACTTTGTGACACCGTGTTTCTAGATGGATTATTGTCTAAATGATAGTGTTCTCTAATATCAAGTAATACAGCGCAGAATGCATTTTTTACACCTGATAAAATTAGGAAACGGCTAATCATATTGCGATGGGACTTTCACAGGAAGTTTCCGTATTTTCTTAGGCATAGCTTAGTGAGCCCCATCATAATCAGATATATCAGATAGTTGGTTCCGTGATTTGGCCTAAGTACAAATAAACAAACCTAATCGTAGATTGAACCTACCTAATAATGTTACAATCATACCGCATTGCGACTCTGGTCGCTTGGTCTATGTTTTGTATTATTTGAATACTACAATGAAAGCATATGAGCCCACGGCCCACCGTAGCCTACAGACACTTGCAACACCAGGATTCCGATCCTGCAATAATCTCTTCACTTTGTAGGAATATCTAGTTTTAATTCAATTAAAATTGAAATTATAAAATAAGACATTCAATTTTTTGCTTAACGTACATAAAATAAACAGTAATCTTAATTTTTCCAATATACCTACTAAAGTACAGGTGGGAGCTATAAAGATATATTCCAAATGCTTTCTACAAATAGAGCAGAAAGGAAATAATGTAATTCCCCGGGTGAGAGAAGTGGAATAATAAGTTTTTTTCCGAATAAAAGAGCAAATAAAAGCGTTAATGCGGCTGCATCGAGATTTTCCAACTGGGAAAAATTGCTCTTTTATGTAAGGGCGCAGTAAAGAAGGCTTTAATGAAAATTCTACTCCGGCCCGGATAGACAAAAGTTTCGCCTTACAACAAAGTAAACCCGCCATCGTTTCATAATGTGTGCAACATATTAATATTTCTGTGTCATGGAGCGAGTATAAACATTAAACTTACTAACAGTCAAAATGTTAGTTACTTAGTTGCGAAGTTAGTACAGTATGGGAAGCAGTTATGTAATTTGAGCCTAGTTGATTTTATGAACGCATCTTCCGTAAATGTTTTTCAATCATGTTTCTTCAATAGCATATAGAATAGACGCTATAAGAACAAGTGCCTACGTACAGTTTTATAAACACAAGCTGTTTCAGATTTGATGTGTTAAGATTAGCATCAACTTCCCATCTTAAGCTACATGACATGCTTCGAGCGCCAACGTAAATAAAATTACCAACAATATTCACAAACTGAAGTAACGATAAATATTTCGGAAGCGTTTCACGCATAGCTCTGCTGCAGCCTTATATGAAATTTCAGATAATACATTGTGACATTGACAAGGGTTGACTGCGGCTCAGCCAACCATAAAAATATCTCGGTGCAGCACAGTTTATCAGTGATTTTAATGTCAGATGTGAACTTTAACGCTTTTTGTAGGCAAATTTTGAAACAACATTTTACTACGTCAGTTTCTTGCAATTATTTTTAGACTGTTGAAATATACAGTGAGTTTAAAGATGCCGATGCCAGCTATAAGATAACTCACAGACAATGTACATGTAGTATAAACAGTATAACTTTATTTTATCCAATATAAGATGTAAGAACTATCCAAATAGCGATAATTAATTTTGTAGCGTCTCGTGTAATGATGATGACTGAAAAGTTTTTTCTGTTCACCTGAGGTGTCATGTCAAACATGGTTAAAGAAAGTATTCCTTGCATATATTGGTCGTCACGGGCTAGAGTGCGGTACCCTCGTCAACGTCACGCTTCATTGACTACCCAGTATCAACTGTGAAGCAATTTACTTTATATGAATCTTCGACCTCTCTTCATGCTGTCAAGTATTGAGCCTATATTAGTGCTTTTGTATTTTATGTGAAGTTTTTGGTGCATTATCTGTATTTCTATCCAATAAGAATAGTTTTGTAATTATAATTTTGTTTACAGTCAGTTGATTACGGTTAGCTGGCATCGGTTGGCTCGCCGTCCGCTCCCATTCAAGAGCATGCATATATACCTCGCACTCCTTGGTTTATCCATGGTTATTCCGATGCAACTATTCAGGTACCAGTCATTATAAACTAAGTTAGTTACTGGTGGTTTATGGGTCGGTATGATATCACTTGCAGTTTGAATTCGTATGGTTAACAATTTCAAGTGATCGGCATAAAGCTATGATTCCAACTCAAGAAAAGTTGCTTATTTTTAAGGTGTGAAACCATACCGTATTTATTATGGATAGACTATAGGAACGAGTAGTATATGAGGTATCTTATGAAAGGGCTTCATCTGTACATTCCAAAACAGGTTTTGATTTTCTTTGATGTTGCGTGGTGTTTGAATTATCCTAATCCTGTTTGTTACGCCTTCACGCCTCTACTACTCAACGGATCATCATGAAATTTAGCAGAAGGACATATACTTTTTATCTCGGTAACGCGGGTGAAACCGAGGGGGGCAGCTAGTCATGAATAATGTAAAAAAATACCACTTCCGAAGTTTACAATGCGAAATATCTTGGATAACTACAGTTGACAGATATTGTCGAAATATTAATCGAAAAAGAAAAAATCATAAAATTCATTAACAAATTAATATAGATAAGCAAGCGCTCCGTTTTTTGGAAATATTATACAAACCAATAATTACACGACCAAGGAAGGTTTGTGTTTGACAATGAAATCTCACACATCTTTTAATATTTTATAATGACTGGGTTAAATAAAAATAGCACCAAAGCAAATCATAAACCTAGGTGGTCAATAAATAACAAAAGAAATACGAGTATGTTTAAATAATACACCCTCGTGTCTACACCCATTACTAACATGTTTATGCTGCAGAAATGAAAATACTGTTTGCATATTTGAAAAACTGCAGGCATAAGTTGCTCACTTTACACGGCTATCATCGATCTGTTGGTATCTAAATATAGTTTGACCGTTGCGAAATTCTGCTGTCTGCACTCAGTTGCAAGTCGTTTTTAGAGGGCATCGAAGTGCTTGGCTATGTATAGGCTTGCATTAGACTACAATCAGAACATGGATCGATCTGGCTCTCAAGTTAACTGACATACCACACCGGATGAAGCGACATATTTTCACGTTGAGGGTGGTAGCCAGCCAGGTTGCCACACTATGTTTTCCTCCACTCAAAGCTCAAGCTTTTTATAAGATTTGAAATCACGACTGACTAGCACTGAGTTATAGCCGCCATAAAATATTTTTACATTGGCCCTGATTCTGTTGTTTACAACTAAATTAATTTTAATCCCACTATGTCTCTGTCTAACAAAGAACATAAGAAAAGGATGTAAGACATTTAGTCCTGTCGAATTAGTCCAATGCTTGTTTTCAATATAAATTTAGTCGCCATCATTAATTTGACAGCTTTAAATATATTCTATCTTATTCTTTCAATAATGTTCGTAAGAAAGAGATGTGATGTGACAAAATTAGTTTTTTGCGATTTACAACAGAATCGGCACCATTGACTTCAAAATTACTTAATTAAATGCTTTTCCTGTCCTTCACAATTCAGTTTTTTGCATCTTGTACCAATTATCTGTAATATTTTGCGACTAAATCATATTATTTGACAGCTTTAAATATATTCTATCTTATTCTTTCAATAATGTTCGTAAGAAAGAGATGTGATGTGACAAAATTAGTTTTTTGCGATTTACAACAGAATCGGCACCATTGACTTCAAAATTACTTAATTAAATGCTTTTCCTGTCCTTCACAATTCAGTTTTTTGCATCTTGTACCAATTATCTGTAATATTTTGCGACTAAATCATATTATTAAACATATATGTAAAGTGCTTGAATATTTTGTTTATTAATCTTTTATAACAGTGTCATTATAAAATGCTAGTTGCAGCCGCTATCGCCGCCGGCCGCACCGCCCAGCGGAAGATTGTTTTACTTGGAACTATGCCATAACGGCGTAAGGAAGTACAAAGTATAAATACATTTTGCATGCCACTTAACAGTCTCTATAATATATCATAACACGAGACAGTGGGGAGTTATGCTGTGTGGCATTGGCTTAAATGAAAGCGCCCGTTCTGTGAAAACTTTATTTCATATGTTATTGTTGGAAAATTCTAAAATAAACTGCAAATAGAATAAATATATCGGTCATGTTTCTCGTGTTTCATTCATTCATGTTTTCGTTATTTATGCTGCTGGGTTTTGTAAAACTGACCACTGTTGCATTATTATTGCCTTTGGGCAAACAATTTGATACAAAATTGATGCGCTAGATACAATGTAGGAAAAAATCTAGTTAGAATAGAGCTATAATAGTTTTATTTTAATCTTTTTGCATGCAATTAGACTATGCTTTGCAAACAAGCATACGGCCCGCCTGGTGGTAAGCGGTTAACGTAGCCTTATGGAGGCTTGCAACATACTGCCGGCTCTTCTCAGCAAATGCAACCTTCCGAACCGGTATTAGAGTATTAGAGTCAGACTTTTCATAAGTGCCTGCGAAGGTCTATTTGAACAAATGATTTTGATTTTTTTTTAAATTTTAATGGAGCGAAATAGCGCTGTGCTGTAACTTCGAATAAAAATATAATAAGATACTTATATTGTGTTAAAAAGACGTTAATCTTGTCGTTATTCCTATTAATATCAATGTAAAAGTTTTTGTATTGGTTTGTTACAAATGAAAGAAAGAGAAAGAAGAAAGAGAAAACATTTATTCTGAAATAAAATACAACACAATTAATACACACATAAAACAGCTAAAAGAAGAAAATAAAAACAGCGAAAAAGCATAATAATTGTGTTGTGTGTGTTAAAATTAGAAATAGACAGCGACTCAGTTGCAAACTGTAGGCCCAGTACAGGTACCGGACTACAGCACTGATTTTCAGCCACTGCTAAAGGTGACGTCACGAACAACGCGATCAATATAAAAATAAAGGATAGGACTACGCAAGACAATACATAATTATATTATTATATTAAATTATACAAAGAGGAAACGCTGCCAGCCTTCTGGGAACCTTGCCGTTAATCGGTAGCAGCGGCAGGCTTGAGGAAATTTTCTATATATAGATCGTATTTTGTACATATTTGTTGTAAATAAAATATATCAATTCAATTATATACAAAATTGATAATAATAATTGAAAAAAATTAACACATTTTACAATAATGACACTATGGCTTGACTAATTAGAATCAAACTTGAAGTATAATAAAACAAAAGTTAGTTTTATTCTCTGAAAACTTGATCTTTCTAACGCCATAAAACTGCAAGGCAAGCTTTCATATTACTGTACTGTAATAGAGATGGAGTCGCAGCATGAGCTAGTTCAAAAGATAGATGACTTGGCCATTCATTCTAATTATAAATAAATCTTGAAACATTGTAAAAGATTTATGTGTTTTAAATACCATTGCGTAGTGGCGCAACTTTGAAACTGTTTACTTTCATTATCTGCGTGGTATTTCTTGGAAACTAGCAGTTTTAATTAAAATTATGATACGAAGCGCTATAGAGTACCTACTTATATTGATGGAATACAAGTACATACTTGAAGTATTCTGTAAGTAGTAGTAGTATTATTACACTTATATTAGTTAAAAAATTTTTAGGTCCGATTTTTCAATCGCTAGATAAAGTCAGATATAGCTTATCTTCCTCTAATAATTCTATAAAAAAACTGTTCTCATTTAAAATTAACAAACATTTGGCCACAAAGCGTTTACGAGTATTAATTGATATAATTAAAACTAAAGATTTGCCATTTTCTAGGAAAAAATATGTATTATTGTATACATATTATCAATTTAAAGGTGTTCCTTACATCTTACATGCCATACATTGGCACAAGATACTGTTGAGTTCCGGAGCCGGGACACATAATAATCTGTGTATAAACGCGAGCAATCGCTGGACGTGATCGTCGCTGCACGACGCGACGCGCCGCATCGCGACGGATGTTGCGCCGGATTGCAAACGTCCACACTATTTGTAATGGACATGGATTTAAAATAGTACGTAAGTACGTATATGGCTGTATTGGCTTTTGAAGAGTGAATCGTTCATGTTAAGTTATAAGCACTGAAAAAATAACCCTTTTTGGGCTGAGTTGTTTTTGGCTATTCCTAAATAAACTGACTCGGAAATTCTTATATGATTTCATTTCAAACATAATTTTCTATGAAAATTTCAGGACCGATTTGGTTTGAAAAGTTGTGGCAAACTATTCAACAACGTAATGCTATTTGTGAGTACATACTCACTAGATTTTTGTCACCTGAGCGAATGTTGATGCAGATTTGTTGTGATTGACATTAGTTATGCTGATTTTCATGATTTTCTGAATGATTAAATAGTAAGAATTTGAACTTTTAATGAATAAAAATAATCACTCTAGAGTTTGGGGTTTGGTTAGACATCTAGGGCAGGAGCCCTAGTTTTGGCCAGTACCCCGGAAGTGGCCACTTGCAATTTTTTAAGTCAATAAATAAGTCGTTGAAGCCTTTTATTTTCTATATTAAACTAGCTGACCGGCGCGACTTCGTTCGCGTGGTGCCTACCCTTATCACTTAGGGGTATGAAAATGAAAATGGGCACCGCGGTAAGTCTATAGGCACCATTAGCGACCCTTGGTAATTAATCGATAAATATCTTGCAATTTTTTTTATTTCTTGCTTGGATTCTTATTGAAGTACACTAAATTAATGTCTAGGAACATGATTTTGATGTTATATTGACAGTCAATGAATTTTTCTACCTGGAAACATAGGTGGAAATGGGTGGCCACAACTGGATCAGTAGTGATATAACACCTTTCATCTTTAAAAATTAATAATAAATAAAATATTTGGCACACACTTCTACAAACTCTAAAAGATAATTAAATAAACTGCTTTATTAATAAAAGTAATCAACACGATACTCATTTTTTAATTAAATGCCATTTTTTTTTATGTAAAAAAATCTTTGAAGTGGCCACAACCGGGGCTCTTGCCCTATATATCTAAATAAAAAACAAATACCAGTAGGTAATTAATATAATCGATGTATGATTAATTAATTACCTATTATTTTTTATTAAAAAAATACCTGAGCTGCTTTTTCAGTTGCCTGAATAAAGATAATCACTTTCAATTAGATATCTCATAAGACATTGATTAGAAGTTAAGTTCAGGAAGGTTAGTTAATAATTCCTAACTGGCTATGCTTGGCCAGGAACACTTGCCGGCGGGGCGGCGCGGAGGAAACAGGAATCTACGTGTCAGCGATGTCTGTGAATGATCTATTTTTCTTTGTAATCTTATATGTGCAGTTTAATACAAGCCTTAGATGCTGCGTAATCATTAACTTGTTTTTATCAAAAATTACGCAGGTCTAGAAAATGTATGTTGCTTGCTGCTATTCAAAACTGCATTACTTATCATGCTCCTTATTCATTTTATTTGTGTTTAGGTAGATTGTCCCTCATTTCTTTACACATCTATCTCACCGTGCAAAATGATGCCGTTGCTGAAGATGGCCCTGTGGCGTGGAAAATACCCAGTACAGCTTTCTCCTGAATTTCAAAACTTCAATATAATGTCCAAACACCCGAGCCATCTACCCTGTTCGGAGTTACACAACCGAACAGCTCATCAATATAATTTAATGCACCTAATGCATCTTTTACACGCGTACATTTTGTACGCCTAATTTAAGTTAGTACGCGGTTCACCTCCATCGAACCAACACCAAACCATTAAAAATATCGCGTATTCAATAACCATTTCTATAACCAGTAGTTTGTCATAGTTAATTATTAGTGTTTAGCCATACCATTTTATATAAAACCATTTAATTTACGTGTCTACCATTCGTGTATTAGTTCGTGTGTGTTAGTTTCTAATAAACCATTTTTAAACCAGACTATTTATAAATTACCAACATTACCCTAACCAAGAAGGAGTCTAAGCGCCGAGACAAACTTCTACATGGTCCTTCGAGCGTTAAAAAACCAGTGACCTACGACAAGGTCCTTCGAGCGTTAAAAAACCAGTGACCTTCGACAAGGTCCTTCGAGCGTTAAAAAACCAGTGACCTACGACAAGGTCCTTCGAGCGTTAAAACACCAGTGACCTTCTACATGGTCCTTCGAGCGTTGAAAAACCAGTGACCTTCGACAAGGTCCTTCGAGCGTTAAAAAACCAGTGACCTTCGGTTCGCGAGTGACTAAACCATATCAGTTATCGTAAATCGAAGACCTTAAAAACCAGTGAATAAAGTGATCAGTCCGACAGGATTGCAGTGACTATACTGAGGAGTATCGTGAGGAGATAACCAGGTCAGATCAAACCATTATTTTTAAATTCTTGTAAGAACC
This sequence comes from Achlya flavicornis, assembly GCA_947623365.1. Lineage (NCBI taxonomy): Eukaryota > Metazoa > Arthropoda > Insecta > Lepidoptera > Drepanidae > Achlya > Achlya flavicornis. The sequence goes on from OX392468.1 coordinate 12,887,908, forward strand.
TCATCGTTACCACCATGGAAAGTTATTTCCTTAACCAAACTGAGATTTACGAGGCTCTGACTAAACTTCTATCCAATTTTAAGAAAGAAGGCAGCGATAGGAAAACCATCGACAGCTGTAAACGCAGGTTAGACATATTAGAAACGTATTGGAAAGATTACCTACGTAACCACGAAAAAATATGTGTCCTCGGAAAATTTGACCACGACTATTTTAAGAAAAATTGCTTCGAAACGGGTCAAGAGATTTATATAAGTACGAAGGAATTAATTGAGAATACCATTGAGAAGCTATCCACCAAATCTCAACCAGAAATACCAAAACAGCAGAACAGCGACAGACCAAGTGTACCAGATGTAGAACCAGGGACCTCGCGTGACGAAGAAGCTCGGAACCAGAGTAATACTTCGTCATCGGGAGGTTACAGTAAGATGGATGAGAAGATTAAAAAACAAACCATTAATTTTAAAGCCTTCATGCGTACTGTAAAAACCATAGATATAGATCAAATGCAGAATAAATGGGAGTTTGAGGATGCCCTTAAATCTCTACAAGGACGTTGGACGATTATTGATAATCTGCATTGGGAGATAGAAGGTGATGAAAACGGAGAAAATCTGTGGTACCAATCAGAATTCAACAAATACGAAAACAAATTCATTGACTTGAAGAGAACCATAAATACCAAGATGTGGTCAGTGTCGCATCGTGAAAAATCAACTCCAAAGATGGATATTCCAGTTTTTAGTGGGAACTATCACCATTGGACTTCTTTTAAGGACTTATTCAGCGAAACCATTCATAAGAATCCCTCCCTGTCAAATGCGCAGAAAATGCAGTTTTTGAAAAGTAAAGTGACGGGTGAAGCGGATCGTCTTATTCACCATCTTCAGATTAGTTCAGACAACTATGAAGTATGTTGGGAAATACTAAACCATCGCTTCGGGAACAAGAGACTTATATTTACTTCTCATGTCAACATCTTACTCGGCCTTCCCAGCATGCAACAGCAGTCCTTGAGCATGATCAAAAAACTGCATGATGTTACCAAAGAAAGTTTACATGCGATTACAAATCTCGGAGCAGATATAACCACGTGGGATCCATTATTAGTACATCTATTGGCCCAAAAGTTAGACCAAGATTCGTTTGCTGAATATATAGAGTCCGTGAAAAAGCCCAGAGAACTACCAGCTCTTCAAGAATTCCTAGACTTTTTAGAAAGTAAATTTACCTCTTTAGAAGCATCTTGTCGTAAACAAGAATCTACCAACCAAAAAACTACTAACAAACCACCACCATCGTATCATAGTAATTCTTCATCAAACCAGAGAAGATATTTGAATCATTCAAATAATTATAACCAACCATACAATAAGCCTGACAATAACATGAAATCATTGCACTTATCCAGGTCAGTTACCTGTGTGTTGTGCAATTCTGACCACAGCTTATGGCAATGCAGCAAATTTTTACAAATGACGAACGATGAAAAATTGAATATAATAACCCAATTACACTATTGCGCAAATTGCTTAATTAACCATTTTAATAAGCCGTGTTATTCGAGTAAACGATGTCGCAAGTGCCTCGAAAGTCATAACACTTTATTGCACGACGCATTTAAAACTAAACCAAACGATTCAGCTAAACCGAACCATAGGTCCACGTCTCAGTTAGCTACCAAAGAACACGTGCCGACCTCTTCTCATATATTCGCGGAAAGTATGTCACAGATTTTATTAGCCACAGCCATGGTCAAAGTGACAGGAGTTGATGGGAATAATTACACCATGAGAGCATTAATTGACCAGGGCTCTCAAATTTCATTAATTAATGAAAATGCCGCACAGAAATTAGGATTAAAAAGAAACCAGTGCAGAGGAAAAATATTCGGAGTTGGAGAAAAAGAAAATCAGTGTAAAGGGATGATGAATATTAAACTGCAATCTTTGTATAATGAGTTTTCACTTGGTGCTAGTGTACTCATTATGGACCATTTAATCAAAAGTTTACCAAATACCACATTTACCAAACCATCATGGTCTTACATTCAAAATTTGAAGTTAGCTGATCCAGATTTTAATGTAAGCCGACCAGTAGACTTGCTTTTAGGAGCAGACGTGTATAGTAAGATAGTGTTAGGAGGTATTTTGAGAGGAAATAAAGATGATCAACCAATAGCCCAACAAACGCAGTTAGGATGGCTGCTCTGTGGCTCGATAAATAATACCTACCAGTGTAATGTAGTTTTGCATAACACTGATGACCTAAGAAGATCTTGGGAGTGTGAAGACATTAATCAACAAGATGACATATCTTACATCGATAATGAATGTTTACAACCAACCATTAATCGCCTTGACGATGGAAAGCATGAAGATCAACTTTCATTTAAACCAGAGTTGAAAGAAAAACTAGGCGCAACCAAACCATTAGTTATAGCTCAATTTCAGAACTTAGAAAGAAATTTGCAGAAAAATATTGAGCTAAAAACCATATACCAGCTTATGAATGAATATTTTAATTTTAATCATATAATACCATCCGACATAAATATACCACCAGAGTGTTATTTACCTCACCATGCAGTAACAAGAACTGACGCGATGACCACTAAATTACGTCTTGTTTTTAACGCAACTGCTAAATCAACACCAGAAATTAGTCTAAATTATTCCATGTACACAGGTCCTAAATTACGACAGGATCTACAGGAACTCATTTTCAAATGGAGACAAGACCAGTCTGCTTATACTGCTGACTTTTCGAAAATGTACAGACTGATAATGATGTACCTAGATGACCAAATATACCATAAAATTATGTTAACCAATGAATTGAAAAACCATGACTTATGGTAGCAGATTCCGTCATGGCTCTCATCATACTCAAAACCAGAAGACAGGAGAATTATTTACGAAACCAATTTAGAAACCAAAACAACCATTTCAAAACAATCCAATGCAATAACTATAGACGACCAGAAGGATTCGACAAATACCATGAACATTATCAATTTATTGTTGAATAAATTCAGTTCCATCAATAAAATAACACGTATATTGGCATGGATACTACGAGTACTTACCTACAAGAAGCAAGTTCGTCAACCCTATCTCACGTTACACGAGCTACGGCGCGCAAAATTGCTGATTATCAAAACCATTCAACAAACGGAATTCCACAATGACCTACTTTATTTACAAAAACATAATAAATTACACTCCAAAAGTAATATTTTAAATTTAAATCCTATTATCGACCAGGACGGAATTTTACGCGTGGGTGGTAGGCTGAGAAATGCTCACATCAGTCTACAAATGAAACATCCCATCATCTTACCACATAACCATCGACTAACCACTTTATTAATACAAGAGGCCCATGAATTAACTTTTCATGGTGGAGCAAGCCTTACTTTATCCAATCTTCGTCAAAGATATTGGATCATTAGCGGATACACCGCTGCTAAGAAGTTTACCAGAAATTGCGTCATTTGCAAGAAACATGATCCCTTGAAGCAGTACCAGCTCATGGGTGACTTACCAGCATCTCGAGTAAACCCGGAAAGTGCATTTTATCATTGTGGAGTCGATTATACAGGCTTCGTAGACGTAAAGGCAAATAAAGGTCGCGGGATAAAAACCACAAAAGGATACATAGCACTTTTTGTATGCATGGTAACCAAAGCTGTCCATTTAGAACTAGTGTCCGATCTCACTAGTTCCAGTTTTTTGGCAGCCTTAACCAGAATGGCAGCTCGACGCATAGCTCCACGACACATGTATAGTGACAATGGAACTAATTTTGTGGGAGCAAATAGATTGTTGCAAGAAGAATATGAACATTTTCAACAAGTATTCAGTACCAGTTTTTTATCAGAAATAACGGAAATGGGGATTGAATGGCATTTCAATGCTCCTTCGTGGCCGCAAGCGGGAGGATTATGGGAAAGAGCAGTTAGGAGCCTAAAACACCATTTGAAAAGAGTAATAGGTCAGCAAAAACTTACCTATGAAGAATATTCTACTCTTTTAACCAAATTAGAAGCATGCCTCAATTCACGACCCCTCTGTGCGCTGTCAGAAGACCCTGAAAATCTTGATTTTCTTACACCCGCCCATTTCCTAACAGGCAAACCAGGGTTAACCATAATAGAAACTGAACATGATGCTAGAACCAGATGGCATCTCACAACAAAACTATTTCAAGATCTATGGACAAGGTGGAAAACTGAATACTTGGCGCAACTGTCAGCGAGAAACAAGTGGATGAGTACCCAGAAGAACATCAAAGTCGGTGACCTAGTAGTCATACACGAAGACAATTTACCAGCAGGAAAATGGGCTATGGGTCGCGTAATAGATACGCACCCTGGCGATGATGGCTTAATTCGAGTCGTCACACTGAAAACAAAAAACGGGCAAATGAAACGACCAATTGTAAAACTATCATTATTGCCAATAAACCAAGGTGATCAAGAACCAATACCAGAAGTTGATAATGAATAAAAGAAACCAGACAATACATTATTATACCATTATAATTTCGTCATACAATAAGATTAGCAATTCGCACGTTTGCCGCCGTTGTTCGAGACCCGCTGCTCGCCGCGCGCCGTCCGACAGGCGTCGTTGGGCCGCCGTTAACCGCGCGGCCCGCGCCCTCCTGCTCTACCAGAGACGCTCCCGTCTACAGTGTACAATCGCGAAAGCAGAGTATGGCTGACCCGTGTCAGTCAAGTGAAGTGAAATGTGTGAGAGAACCAATATTAATGTGCGTACGCAAAATTTGGTCAACCGATGGCCCAGTGTTAGGCGTAACACGAACAATCATAGATATAATAATAAGGCTACGTTGCCTACCACCAGAGACAATCCTAATATTACCATAGTGGACACTTTTAATTTAATGTTTTTTTTATAATTGTTAATTGTTTTGTATTTAACTTTTTTTACCATTGTGCTTTTTTATAAATTTGCTTTTATTATGTGTTACTTTATTTACACAACCATTGTGCTTTGATATTTTGCTTTTAAGATTTATAATTGTTCTTATGTTTTTCTTCTTTTATCTCAAGCTAGGGAGTATGTTCGGAGTTACACAACCGAACAGCTCATCAATATAATTTAATGCACCTAATGCATCTTTTACACGCGTACATTTTGTACGCCTAATTTAAGTTAGTACGCGGTTCACCTCCATCGAACCAACACCAAACCATTTAAATATCGCGTATTCAATAACCATTTCTATAACCATTTAGTAACCAGTAGTTTGTCATAGTTAATTATTAGAGTTTAGCCATACCATTTTATATAAAACCATTTAATTTACGTGTCTACCATTCGTGTATTAGTTCGTGTGTGTTAGTTTCTAATAAACCATTTTTAAACCAGACTATTTATAAATTACCAACATTACCCTAACCAAGAAGGAGTCTAAGCGCCGAGACAAACTTCGACATACCCAATTCAGCACAATTTACATGAAAATATATTAAGCTACGATAAAAATTGTTGGGGCACATCGTGCAGGCACGTCACTATGACAGGGCACGGGGCGTCGCCGGCCGCCGGTGCTTACCCCGCACCTATCTTGCAGCACGTGAGCTAGATACTTAAATCTACTGCGCTTTTACACTATTTTGCATTCCCTCAACGTTTTCTCTTTATCCCCTATTAATACATACTTCGGCGTGATGATACCTCGCCGTTGCATATGCTTAGTAAGAAAATATATAGGATGTGACATGAAACGAAAAATTTTCTAGAATTAATTACCTGAATATGAACATAGGTCACTATTTGAAATGGATAATAATTCCATTTTTATATATTAAAATTACTTGCTGCTATAAAGTAATATAAGTAGTAGTCTTGTAGCAGTAGTTATGTAGATTTTCTTTAAGGGTAAGAAAATACCTAGCTGGCAATAAAACTATATGTGGGTAGTTAATAACGCGTTGTAAATGAATATGTGGGTAGTCTGTTAACATTAAGTACGCATCTAATCAGTTAGTGCGTGACCTCGGCCAGTGCTACTCGGCCGCGCTGTTTACAGCTGTTTACAAAGGTAAACAAGACACACAAATTAATACAATTTTGCGTTATTGTGTTTATAGATAGAGGGTTGTTAATTGAATAATATAGTGACGTGACAGTGAGCAGAATTACAGATAAGCATGTAAGTGACTAATTAATTAACTTGATATCATTGTTGTCTAACTTCCTATACACACCAATGCTCGTTGGCCGTTTTTGATAGTTTTGATAAATTATATCTGATATTGAAAGTATCGAAACACAATACAAAATAATAGAAATACTTTGAAAAATGCAAATCGCCGATTGAAAAGTTGTAAGTGTAAGTTAAGATAGTTGGTAGTTGAGTGGATGGTAGTCGGTCGGCGCGGCGGCGTCGCGTCGCGTCGTATGCGATGCGGAGGCGACGGCGCGGCGCGGCGGCGGTGGCGGCGACGGCGACGGCGGCAGCGGCGTCGTCGGAGGCGTGCCCCGGCGGGCCAATGGCGCGGCCCCGCCGCCCGCCGCCCCCGCCCGCGTCGCCGATACACCCAGCTCGCCAGTAGGTTTGTGTCCTTTTGGCTGACCGCATGACTCCGTATCTCGCTTCGTCGCTGTACTCGTTGTCGCTGTAACCTGTGTCGTGCAGCACGCGCTTCACTCAATCCCACGGCAGGCAACGCTAGCTTCCGCCAGATTCGCTTCACAACATACGGTCACTGAACTTACCCAAGTTTGTGAGTTTGAGAAACTTTGAAAGTAAAAGTGGGGAAGCAGTGAAGAGACAGAGTGCAGCTGGCGTGCAGCGCGGCGACAGTGCCAGGTACTGTGTCCACGCGGCCGCCGGCGCCCCCCGCCCCGCACCGCGACGCCCCGTGGGCCCGCCACGCGGGACTGTTGTCGATGCCTTGTTTTGTATGCTCATCGTCATCCCAACAGCATTTTGTGATCACCACACTCGATCCATTTCATTGTTCACACAAAAGCTATTATTATCGTAACACAAAATTTGACTTCTATATTATACTGACAGACGAAAAAACTATGAAATATAAAAATAGGTTGTTAATCATAATAATGCGTAAATATTACCCAATAATAAAATACGCAAAGTAGAAGTCGCAATAAAAACAAACTGAACGAATGTTTATTTTCATCGAATAACATATTCGCCGCAGAATGATCGTAAAAGCGTTATGTTGTATTTTCTCATCTGATAAATAACACATTTTATACATAAGACGTAGGTATATTTGTTTTGTTAAATCGATCCCTTCCGTATTCAGAGTAGGTGAGGGCATCGAAAGCGAAGGTTGCTACGAAATAAGACTCAACTATACATATTCAATGCGAGCTCGGCTACGGAGCTACGGTGGTTCTACGAAAATCCAATCGTATTAAAACGGGCCAAAAAAAAACAAAAAGGGTAGCTAGAAATACAAGATTCCCGAATAAACATAACAATTTCCGCTTCATCGCCTCCAAACGCAACCAGACAAATTAAAGAACATTTTTGTGTGCGAGCGCTCGCTCTCACTTAGCGCGCGCGCTGGCTCCATAAAACTTAACTACACGCCGTAACCACGACTAATTATTAGGGTGGGTTTACATAAAGTATTTATGAGCATGAGATTTAACGGGAACGCGCTGGTCTCGGGTGGTCTGTTATCGCCCCATTAAAAAGTTGTCCTCAGTGGACGCGTAAATAACATAATATGAAGCCGCAGTATTCGATATAGGTACAACTACGCCCCTCACTTTGTTTACCATAGCTATTTTTTAACCGACGAAAAACGGAGGAGGTTTACAAGTCGACGCGTATATATATATTTTTCATGTGTTATTTTACTACTTCTATTTTTAACAAGATATTCAATTGTAATATTGTAATCATATTCACGTAAAGTCGAGTATCCTTCAAAGTAAACTGTATTCTAAATGACCACGCACACAACGAAGACACGTTATACGAGTACTCGACATTGTAACGTGTGTCGTTACTCGCGCCTTGAACAATCTTGGTTATATTTTGTTAACTTACTCGGTAATTTGAGGCATAAATTGAAAGTGTAATTAATTTTCACCGCGGTGAATTATAAAAGTTCAAACAAAGCTAATACCGTGAGTTCGTGGAAGGCCAATATAACGCACCAAGTTGTTCGTTTGGACGAGATTACTCGACGAGAGGCGGCCGACGACGCGACGACGCCACTTTCAAACTTTTGATGTTTACACACCGCTCTGACGATGATACTCGCGCTAATTTCTGTATTTACGACAGTTCCTTTGATACTTAATAAGAAAAACTTACTTATCTCCCTTGATAAACTCACGACTTGGAATTAGTCTCGAGATACTTAAAACTCTTTTCATTTTGCGAACTGCAAATTAATTGTTGTTGGGATTTACAGAGATGCCTTTGATTTAGATGACGCATTCCGTGTCCGATGGCCCATTCGATAAGGAAAATATCAGAAAATAGTTGGATGTTATTTTATAGTTGAAGGTAATGGCAATTTCAGACATAAAATACCAATTTGCGTGTCTGGAAACTTTATATAGGTATAATTTATACTGAATATTCTCAGAAGCGATTTCTATCCCAATTTATCATAACATTTCAAACGTTAAATCTAAGAAAATTGCAAACTTTATTATCATATATTACTAGTTTTTAGTTATTTCTCAAAACAAATAAGTATAATTTACGAACTGGGCAAAAAAGTGAATTGAAGCAATTTTTTTTTCATTTGTTGATATATGTATGTGTACTATCAAATCAATATGCAATAGTTATAAATATTATTTATGAAAGCCTGCCTTCCATTGTTATCGAATATCGATATGAATACAGAATATGGAATGCTCTCGATACTATAAATGAAGCTTTGCCGCGATTAAATTTAATCCAGTTCTTGATAATACAATTCCGAAGTGGCAGCTTTATTTTAACAAACGTAGCGGTACGCGGCGCTCACAAGTTTTATCTCCCCGCCTCAAGGTTTCTTAATTATAATTAAATGTATACTTATAAACTGTAAAGGCTTACATTTACCTGTTTTGTTACAAATTGTATTCAAGTCCGGACATTATTTAAAATAAATAAGCTACGCTTTTTGTGTCAGCCGAGTGCTACGAAATTTCGTAGCAAAATCCGTAGCACTTAACAAAAAATTAGTAAAACGCTATTAATATTCATATAGCTGAATGATTATAAAGTTTAATTAAGGATTGTTTTCAATGACATAAAACCAAATAATAATAAAAAATTGTCTTTCCTTAATTTTTGTATATTATTGGGTTTTAAAGTCATAAAACTATTTAAATTAAGGTGCAGCTTAAATACATTTTTATTAATACAATTATTACTTATTTGGATTTTGCAGCTAATTCAATTATATATTTAGGCGTTGGTATTTTCTTCTATTATAGTATTTCATATTATTCGAATGTATATTTTTACAATATAATTTTATATTGGAATAATTATTAGTAGCGTAACTAATATAATATATGAATTGCCATATCAAACATCGCATGAATCGATAAGGTAGTTTGACAACTATGTTGATATTTACAGGTGGATGTGGGAATTCCACACGAAAGCCTAGATAATCCGGCCGAGAGCGGCAGCGGCGCCAGACAGTCTACCTCATATACATAACAGAGAAAATAAGTTAATTTCACTGAAATATTGTGCCGATATACTCATAGATTCTACATGTTACATTCCGGTATTGGCTCATTGATTATACGAGAGTTGATGTAATGAACTGATAGCTTGGAGTTCGTTGTACTTGGCGAGTTTATTCATGGCCGTAAGCATAGTTTTGCTAATTGTTCCAATATTATTCGACTGATATTTATCTTCCTTCTCTCTTCATATTATATTCTATTTTTATGAGGCATTTTTCGTCTTTCATCTAAATCAAATTGAGCGTAAGGAATATACTATCCTTGTGTAGTTTTCTGTACGTCATATGAAATGTAATACCAATATAAAATTGTCGAATTCTGCTCCTACGTCAGATTTTCCCGGCGCACGTCGGCATCTGCATTCCAACACAGCCTCTTCTACTATCGACTATTTGCATCCTACGTACAGATCATTGGCTTTCATATCTGCCTTACTAACGTTCCCGAAAATGGTTAGAGACATCGGCAAAATAGGTATCATAAATAAAACACTCGGTATTATTCCGGTATATATAATTACAACAAAGATATAATCTGAACAATCGCCAAACAACAATAATGAATATTTTATCTTACCATTAATGTTTCCTTTTCGGGTCTTTCGAAGAAAAACGAGGCAAAATCAATTCCATGTAATTGGATACCTTTTGATCTGTCAATTACTTTGGCAAAAATCCTAAACAAACAAAAGTGGTAGGTTTTGGCGACTTTAAATAAGGATCCACCATATTTCACCTTAGTTAATTTTCTAAGCTGGCGTTTAATTTCTAGGGGTTTTCTAGTATAAACTAACACATTTCATAGTAAAGCCAACAAGAAAAGTTTATTAAAAACTGCAGAATTTTTAAACTAATTACATAACGGCGCTGTAATTACACTTCCCCAGTTAGTTTTAATATTATTTACCTTATTTTTTCTCTTAGCTTGCTTTTTTCAGTGGAGTTATAAGACAGTAGTCAGTTTGCAGTAAGTTATTTACAGATTAGGATTATATTTATTTATAGACTAGCTGTCCGGCACGATTTCGTTCGCGTGGTCTCCTACTAACCTATACCCTAACGTACCCTAACCTACCCTAACCTACCCTACCCTACCCTACCCTACCCTACCCTACCCTACTCTACCCTCGCAACTTTCCAATTTTTTTCTTTCATAAGAACCTTCTCCTGACAATAACAAACACAACAATAAAAGAATTAGCGAAATCGGTCCAGCCGTTCACGCGTGATGGCGTGACCAAGGGAAATAGGGATTAATTTTTAGGGTTCCGTAGCAAATGTCTGTGTCTGTCGGTCTGTCTGTCTGTCCGTCCGTATGTCACAGCGATTTATTTCCGAAACTATAAGAACTATAACTACTATAACTAGAACTATATATATGTTGAAACTTGGTAAGTAGATGTATTCTGTGAACCGCATTAAGATTTTCACACAAAAATAGAAAAAAAAAACAATAAATTTTGGGGGTTCCACATACTTAGAACTGAAACTCAATTTTTTTTTCATCAAACCCAAACATGTGGGGTGTCTATGGATAGCTCTTCAAAATTATATTGAGGTTTCTAATTTCATTTTTTTTCTAAACTGAATAGTTTGCGCGAGAGACACTTCCAAAGTGGTAAAATGTGTGTCCCCCCCCCTGTAACTTCTAAAATAAGAGAATCATAAAACTAAAAAAAAATATATGATGTACATTACCATGCAAACTTCCACCGAAAATTGGTTTGAATGAGATCTAGTAAGTAGTTTTTTTTTTAATTCATATCAAATACTCAGGTCTATACTACCATTTACTTATATACCTACAGGTTTGTACGGAACCCTCGGTGCACCAGACTGACTCGCACTTGGCCGGTTTTTTATATATATAGATTTGGGAAAATTTATTGCTTGTACTAATGTGAAAGGACCGAAATATCATAAAATACTGAACTTCAGGTAATCTATTCACCAAATTTGTACATGGAAGCAATTAATAACTCCAAGATGTAATACATTTTTATCGCGAAACCAACATAGCGAGCAAATACCACATCATGTAATTTACAAGCAGCATTAGTCCGCTCAATTGGACTCCATGACATGAAATTCTCGAATGTAAGAACATAGGTCTGTTCCACGCTTAGGTTCAGATTTATTGACATCGCGATAAACCGTTCTACGGAGCACCATTCGTCGATTAACTGACGTTCCTCTCTCAGAATACGGACCAAAATGCCTTTTGTTATTGTTACTCATGGGCACATTTGTGTAACTCACTTAAATTTATGCTTATATTATTATGTAGAAAATTGTATCTTTTAATTTGATCTTGTTTATTTCTTTTATTTGCTTTTTACACATTCATAAATCTATCTATATATACTGGGTGCAGATTTCGAGATGGCATATTTTCGAAACCTACGTTGGATTAGTGTTGCTGAACAACTTTTACTATGTGACCAAAACTGAATTCTCAATTATTTTTTTTACTATTCACACATTATGTTCGAGCAAGGTTAGAATTTTGTAAGAAAAGTTAAAAAACAAAAATGAGAATTCACTATCGTAAAAGTCCCATAGTAAAAGTTGTTCTGAATGACTAACCCAACATAGGTGTTGAAAATATGCCATCTCGAAATCTCCACCTGTTATAATATAATTACTTGTCCTGACTGACTCATCAACGCAGAGCCCAAACCGCTAGGGTTAGAAACTTTAAATTTTGCACACAGGTTCCATTTAGCATCCACTAAGAGAGAATTTTTGGAAATTCCACCCCTAAGGGAGTGAAAAGGGGTAATTTTGTTTGTGAGAAAAATCTTATTCCTTGGGTTAACTTGAAACTTAGCACGATTACTAACCTATATAAATAATAAAGTTTCTCATTATTACTATTGTTACGACATCGCGACATCAGGAATAAATTGCTACCAGTAACGCCATCTGTTATTGAATAGCGGTACTATCAGTAACGCCATCTGTTGTTGTATAGGAGTAAACATCTATCAAGCAACGCCATCTATCGCCGAATAGTTACCTGCTTCTGGAATATTCCGAATAGCACTATAGGCATGTAGAATACGCGAGTAAATTGTAGAATGTTCCAGATGCCGTTTATGAAGTATTAATACGAGACAATGCACAGGGGAGTTGGAGTTTGATTTAGTGAATCAGTGAGTAAACATCGAAGTGAAATACAGTTAAGTGCTAGTGAACTATTTAATTTCTGAGTGTTTTAATTAGAGTTTTAATAAAAGTGTGACCAGTGTTTTGGTAAATTCGTGTACCATTATTTATCCTGAATCCCAGCTCGTAACAATTGGTGTCAGAAGTAGTAGGATAAATAATGCCGGTTATGCCAAAGGAAGTCACTGAGGGTATCCGTACAAGGGGCCAGCGGCAGCAGGAGATGGATGAAAGGAGGTTTAGAGGTTCTCCGTCGCAGACTTCGGGTGGCCAGCAGCCAACTGGCTATTTGCCAGTTGCCGACCCACCTGAAGTCAGAGCAGTACCTGCAACCCCAGATCTTGGCGCTTTGATGGTAATGCTACAGGAGCAGGTTCGCCGACAAGAGGAGCAGGCTCGCCGACAAGAGGAGCAGGCTTGCCGACTGGAGGAACAGCTACAGCGGGATAAGGAGGAGCAGGCTCGCCGACAAGAGGAGCAGGCTCGCCGACAAGAGGAGCAGGCTCGCCGACTGCAGGAACAGCTACAGTATTAGAAAAAATACAAGTAACTCTTGGCAAGGACCTCAAGGTGGTGAAGGAACAGCTTCAGCATCATGAGTACCGTATCTCTGAATCCGAAAATCGGATGTCCAAGGCCGAAGTACAGATAGAAGACGTGAAGAAGGCCCTGGTTGGACTCAAGGTTGGAACTGTTACTTCTTTACCTGTGGCTTCCTCACGTGGTTTCAAGGTGCCGCCATTTGATGGCATCTCGTCATGGTCAGCCTATAGAATCCAGTTCGAAGCTGTCATGAAGGCGAATGGTTGGACTAGTGCACAGGCGATGACAGCACTCACTTTGGGTCTTCGCGACCAGGCCCTCACTATACTGGAGGCCCTCGGGAAGGACGTGACGTATGAGCAACTGTTGGAAGCTCTAGAATCTAGATACGGGGACGCACACCTGGAACACGTATTCCGTGCCCAACTCAAGGACCGTGTGCAACGGAGCGCCGAAACTATACAACAGTGGGCTCTAGAGGTAGAAAAGCTGGTCCGTAAAGCATACCAGTCTGCACCAGCGATGATCAACGGTAACCTAGTGCAAGCGTTCGTGGACGGTATACGCGACTTGGAAGTCAGAGCTGCCGTGAGATTAGGGCACCACGAGTCGCTGAAAGATGCTTTGGCCCATGCCTTAGAAGTAGAGGCTGTGCGACGCGATGACCAACCTCACCGCATCAGGGAAGTTGTGGTCTCGCCCTACAACTGTGGAGAAAAGGGCCACGATCGGATGAGTTGCCCGAAGTGGAGAAAGTACAGAAAGGAAGAAAATCGACCCCGAGAAGTTATGGCCTCGCCCCGTTGCTACAAATGTGGAGAAAAGGGACACCTTCGGAGGAGTTGCCCGAAGTGGAGAAATTACAGAAAAGAAGAAGTTCGATCCCGAGAAGTTGTGGCCTCGCCCCGTTGCTACAACTGTGGAGAAAAGGGACACCTGCGGAGGAGTTATCCGAAGTGGAGAAATTACAGGAAAGAAGAAAATCGACTCTGGGAAGGAAGAGCGGTGGTGACTGGTGACACTGCTCAGCAACAGCAACAGGAACAGGAACACGAGTAAACGCCAGGACCGCGGGGCGGGTGCTGGCTGGTGTTCGAAGAGCCCCAAGGATCTCGATGGCGTTATATCATGGAATTCACATTGCTCGGGACGAGCATGTCTAAGGAGGGGGTAGTGTTACGACATCGCGACATCAGGAATAAATTGCTACCAGTAACGCCATCTGTTATTGAATAGCGGTACTATCAGTAACGCCATCTGTTGTTGTATAGGAGTAAACATCTATCAAGCAACGCCATCTATCGCCGAATAGTTACCTGCTTCTGGAATATTCCGAATAGCACTGTAGGCATGTAGAATACGCGAGTAAATTGTACAATGTTCCAGATGCCGTTTATGAAGTATAAATACGAGACAATGCACAGGGGAGTTGGAGTTTGATTTAGTGAATCAGTGAGTAAACATCGAAGTGAAATACAGTTAAGTGCTAGTGAACTATTTAATGTCTGAGTGTTTTAATTAGAGTTTTAATAAAAGTGTGACCAGTGTTTTGGTAAATTCGTGTACCATTATTTATCCTGAACCCCAGCTCGTAACACTATTTTCAAAACTACCCGTACAAGGCGGTTTACAGTTTGTGTGGAAGAAAACTACCGCGCGATCAGAAATTAAAGAAAGAAGTGTTTTTTGAGTTTCTTACAAATCGACCTCGGGGTAAAAAAAGGCGTTTTATGTTTTATGGGGAGAATTTTACTGCGTGTGTCTCGATTAACTCAAAATTTGTATACATCCATCCGTTCCTTTTGTAGCCTAAGAAAGTTTTTTTTGTAAATTCCATTCCTAAGGGGTTAAAAAAACGGGCGGACTGTTAGTATATTATGAAGTGTTTGTGATAAAATAAGAATTCAGCAATTCATCATGTTTTTCAAAATATTTATATCAATTCAGCAAGCCTTTTTCTGCTTAGACAACTTTTAATTTAATTTAGTCAATTCGATCATATAATCAATTTATCTACTGTATAAAAATAGGATACGAATTCTATTCCAATCGTTCCGCTTTAATAGAGTTTTAATTTCAATTTCACACATAGCAGGGCACGTGGATTACGACACCGGCCGAGTCGAGTGAATTTTTCCGATCGGCTCGACAACTCTAGCGTAGAAATTTTGATGGCCTGTTATTACACAGTCCGTTTCAAACGTATTGTGTGTGAATGCTTCAACAAAAATAGCAATATTTCGCATTGTACCTCCAGTTATTACTGTTTACCCTTCATGATTTTTTGCACTGTACTCGTTTGATTAGATGAATCGAGATGCGATTGCGGCTGCTTGTGTGGATTTAGACTTTTTGTGAAGAATTGTATGAATATAAAACATAAAAGTTATTATAGTTACTTACATGTGATTTTAGCTCTAGGTAGGTTGACAGAGCACCTGACAGTAATTGGTTAGGTCAATTCATGTGTTAAATCCTTTAAATGGCCCAAGTATTTCAAGTATGTGTATTTCCATAAGACTTCATGGTTGTCAATTTCTTCATTCAAATTCACAAACTTCTTTCTCTTATAATAAGAAATATCACAAAGTCTAACTAGCGAATATGAACAGGGCATGAATATGGTAAACTAATATGGAATTCAGGTGCATCTTGCTCGTCTATTCTCGCACCGCGCAGACGCTACGTAACGCTTTCGGCTCATCAAGTGTCATTCCAACAAATTGCCGCAAACCTTGTAACTCTGTTGAGCACGCCACAGCACGATAACGAGACGTGACACGTTACGTCAACTGCAGGCTGGATAATGGGACTGCACTCACCTGGAAACGCGCCCAGCCTGTTTTATATTTCATAGCCGTGCCTTGCTGTGGCCACCGCATCCAATTAACTTCAGTTGTCCGCCGCATCGTTTGTAATGTACGGTGAAATATCGAGGGCTTGATGAGTGTCCGCCTGCCACTGCACTGCATGCACTGCGCTCAGCTTGTCTTTATGACCTACATGCTTATACACATCAATTAACCTGCACAGAGTTATGGATGCGACTATTAGAATTCTCAGTAAAATCATAACATTATTTCACTCAATAAACAAATGTTTTATCCTATATCTAAATTAAAATGATGCAAATATTATGTATCGTATACATAGATTCAAAAAGATAGTAAAACAGAAGTTATACAAGAAAGGGTACTATAAAGTTTCTGATTTTGTAGATGACAAGAATGCATTGGAATTAATTGTTCGCTTCGCAGGCTATTGTAATATATTTTTTGTAAATTGTAATACTTCTAAGTACACTTAAAAAAAAACGAATAGCTTAGTTTCTTGCCGGAGACTTCTTAGTTCAAGCTGTATTTGGAACCGGGGTAGAGTCATTTTGTTAGCGTTCATATGTGCCTTTTCAGGGCCTAAATTGAAATTTTATTTTTTTTGAATTATACGTAACTTTCGTTCCAAAATTTAGATATAAATATTAAAAACCTTTAATATACCGAAAGCGTTTTGCAAACAAGCAGTTTGATATCCCTACATACATAATAAGGCGACAATTTCAATCTTCTTTTGTGAAATCGAACGGGCATGGCTCAGTGATTTGTAGCTTTGAGTATATATCGCGTTGCACTGCCATCAATCCGTAAGTGAATCTAGGAGCGAGCACGTCGCAGCTGCAACTGATATCACCTGACGATGTCGTTTGTACCCGTCTGACTTGGATTAGGCACTGGATATACATGCGCAAAGTAACACTGCATTAAGCACGCCTACGGATTGTCGATTGAGCACCGACCTTTATATCCCCTTTCATTCTCCATTAGCACTAAACCTTCATACGAAGAGTCAATTCAAATTTTGAACAAAAAAACGATGATGGTATAGAATGACCTATTGTAATTATAATCTATAAACGATTCGTCAAACGTTTCGGAGCAAAGTCTGATGGCCGATTCTATCGAAGTTTCCCTTTGTCTCCGAATCGAAAGCGGATTGAACTCGTGTGGCTCTAAATCTGACATAGAGTGCTTTATTGGTTGAAGTATATCGCTTCTGAATTCCTATCTTCGTAGTACAATAAATGATGGTTTTAGAATTCTTGATGATTGATATCTAGTTTTGTCAGTTTATTGATTATATCAACGATTTCTTACAAACAATTTAAGGTATGAATTGGAAAAAAAATCTAATACAATAGTTATTTCTGTATATTCGTTTCCACTATAATATCAGTAATTATTTAATTAAATTTATCCTTCTATTATTTCTCCTCGATATTATTCAAATTCCTAAGAAACGTTAACAAACCATCATATAAAGCAATGCTACCTCATTAGCTAGCGCAAGCAAATTCTTACAAACTGTTATTTGCGACAGTTTCCCTCAACTCATAATACACGACATATAATAATATGCAGTCGAGTCTATTCACCACACAAGCTGCCATATAAGCCAATTTAATAACTTCACGAGAAACTAATAGTAAAGTTAACGAGGTAGCATATCAAAGGCCCAATATATTTTGTTTGCATAAAGGCGCGTGCAAGCGAGACCGGTGGAGTTTCCCAAGTATCCACTGGGTAACCGCAGTGTAGCGGAAACATTTTTCATAAAGCCTCCACACATACTTGATACGTAATTTACGGAGACACCGCCAGCATCCGTCTGTACTTGAATGTTGATTAGAAAAACTTCAGGGGTGTAACTTTTTAAATCGAACGGTTACTATAAATAAAAATCAACCAGTAGGTATTTATCAACTGCTGGATAAAGACCTGCTGTCATTGATACTTTGTTTTTTATATTCAACCCGACCATGGAATAAAGTATCAATTATGATTTTTTATTTTTATTTATTTATTTATGTCTGCCAACAGTTGTTACACTAATACATTACATTTAAACAAAAAACACAAAAACTAAACTAAGAGCACAACCAATTATAGGCTAACACCACATGACATATTAAAACTAAAGTTCAAAACAAACAAAAAAGACAAAAAATGAAAAGCAGCATAATAATAATAAACTACTTACCTAATTAGTTCAGCATAAAAAATATATCGGTACAATAAAAATATATATGATAATTATGAGAATATTTAATTATATAAATTATAAAGAAGTGTGAGTTTTCATAGAAGCGTGTTAATGTGTCGAAATTAATGATTGACAAATATCGTCATTTAAGTACTTTTGAACATTTTACGTAAATTTCACCTACTTCGTTTTTTTTACACTACTCAGGTAGCAAACAAGCAAACGGCCTACCTGATGGTAAGCTGTCACTGTATCCGTTGCAAACCATGCAAAAATCACTTTATACCCGTCTTTAAGAACCCCATGCTGTACTGTACTTTCTTAGGAAAACCACGGCGGGGACCTAGTTCCACAAGTGCTCGCGGTAGAAAGCTCCTTTGAAACAGCACAGTGTGAGACCATTTTGGTTCCAATGTAAGGATAGACCCCCATCGATGGCGAGAGGTGCGATGGTAAAAGATAGCGGTGAGCATCAAATCAAATAACTCCTCAGAACACTGTCCGTTTTATAACGCACAAGGACGCATATTCTCTCCTTAGACTAAGGGGTTCTAAACCGCTTGTGAGCTCGGGATCGTCGACAATTCTAATTTCACGTCGCTGAACTGAGTCAAAAGGCTCAAGCTTGTATTTAGGTGCCCACAGATGGCAGCAGTACTCCATATGTGACCGCACTTGCGACTTATAAAGTTGCAGTCTATGCCTTGATATAGAAGTACCAACATCAAATAACAATAAATACAAGTATTTCCTGAAACCTGAAGCATTTATAGATAGTCTACATATACCAGATTGATTACAAAGTCAAGCGAAGGTTGTCGTACTTCAACTCTCTTATCTTTGTAATCTGCCATCAATCAATAATAAACAATTTTCACACAAAAACCATTAGTCGTTAAGTATTTTGGAATTGATTTGTGATTGTTTTATACGTGATACTGAAATGTTTTTTACAAAATACTATTATTATTTACTTTATGTTTTAGCTATGTATTGATTGATTATTTATTATGAACAATTTAAACTTTAATTTTAATTTGAAGACCAGAAAATGTTGGCAAATGTTTAACTGTTATTCGTGGTGTAACCTGTCTATAGTTTAATATGATTTTTAGGACGCGTAGGAGACCTATGCATCTGAAACATGACATGACAAAGCCCGTCTTTAACAGACTTCAAAAAATAATTAGGTTCTCAATATAGTTGCATGTTTTTTTTTTATTTGTTTCCTCATTACTCCGTCATTTAATAACCGATTTAGAAAATTATTATTTTTTGATTACTTTGAAGTTGGTTTAAGTTTTTTGTAAAACAATTTTCAATCCTAACTAATATTATAAATGTGAAAGTGAGTTTGTTTGTTACGCCTTCACGCCTCAACTACTCATGGGAACATCATGAAATTTGAAAATTACATATGCTATTTTTTATCCCGGGAATGCGGGTGAAACCGCTGGGGACAGATAGTTATAATAATTTTTTATCAAACATTAGGTACAACGTAATTGACCAAGCTCATATATGTATATATGTACATAAATCAAACAGTTAAATTTAAAATCCCACCACATGAGAGTTAGTTAATGCCAATATTGTTTTATGTTAGCGCTTAACGGAGCTGGCTCTCACAACAGACTAATCGCGGGATTTAGTTAGGCCTCAAATGGCACAGACTGATGACGGAAAGCGCAAACAGCGTAACTTATTGCCTAGCTCTGTGACAAGGACATACCTTGAATTGATTTATTTACCTTTTCCGATACCTTATTGCTTACTGCTGAACAAAGGCCTTCCTCGTTGATTTCCAAATCGAACGGTTTTGGGCCGCTTACATCCAGCGATGCACAGAGACTCTGGGCAGATCATCGGTCCACCTAGTAGGAGGTCGTCCCGCTCGCCGCTTTCCAGTACGTGGTCGCCACTCGAGAATCTTTCTTCCCCATCGGTTATCGGATCGCTGAGCGATATGGCATGTGCTTATTTCTATCCTCTTTAAATTCATCATCATCATCTATTTGCCATAGCTGGCCTCTCTTTAATGTTCCCAACTGCTCTCATTTAGTCTTTTTCAGCATTTCAAGGTTGGTCTTTGATCAAAAGGACAAGGTCTCCAGTAGGTATTTGCTGTATCGATCGTCTGTCTTTTAATAGACGTGATCAACTCTCAAACGCTTCAAATTTTTGCTAAATTAAAATTATTTGCTAATTCGCTGAATAGGTATTACGCAGCTAGGACGCTGAATAAGTATTATAATGGATTTCTTCGTATTCCGATCAAATCATATCATCATGCAAATAAAGTAATATATCATAATGCAAGTAGTAAATAAATAGTAGGATCCAGAAATAACAACACACTACAAGGGAAAATCGGATCATCAGTTCTTTGAAAGAGTTTTCCATTCTCAGAAAAGCTACCGACAAAAGGTGAAGTTTGTTTTCAAGAAGTTTGAGAATTAATGGGTGACTGATTCGAGTCTACTCCATCCATGCCTCGATAAACACACGGTACTATTGGTACAAGGTTGGTTCTAGTTACACATTGTAGCCTGTGTAACAATTTTATAAAATATTAGGAGGTCCCCACAAAAAATTTAACGATAAGGTAAATGGCTGAAACTAGGTTCATGGGCCAAAGAGCATCTGTCTGATGCAAAATATGTCGGTCTGCTTACGCCAAGTGGTTGCGTTATCTAGATATGGCACCTGAAAAACTTGTTATCGTTACAAAAATAACCGAAGGCCGACTACGAGTCGGACCAATATCAATTTTAAATTAAAATGAACAAGCAATATTGTCTGATTCATTTTTATTGGCATTATGCATATATGCAATGTTGTTTTTTATGATTCCCTTTTCAAATGCTAGTAAGTGTTAAAAAAGGAAAGATGCATTCTTTCCTTTTTTAACACTTACTAGCATTTGAAAAGGGAATCATAAAAAACAACTAGGTAGTTTCATTATAGTAATTGCCTCACGGTATAAATCCCAAAATATCCACTAAATATAGGTCAAACCAGTTTGGTCAGTGCAATCAATTTGTTTCAGATGATTTCAAGCATCCCACATTATTTTTGGTATATTTAACCGACTTCAAAAAAAGGAGGAGGTTCTCAATTCGGTTGTTTTTTTTTTTTTTTTTTTTATGTTTGTTACCTCATAACTCCGTCATTTATGAACCGATTTGGAAAATTCTTTTTTTGTCTGGAAGGGTACACTTCCCGTTTGGTCCCATTGTCATCAGATCAGGATTTGATTACTTCTTAGTGTACTTTGAAGTCGGTTTAAGTTTTTTGTAAAACAGTCCAATTATTTGACAGTAGATTAAAATGTGATTTCTTTGCTCAAAATGTTGCAACCTTCGATGTAATTGTTTTTGTATCTACAAACTGACCTATACTTATATTCTTATATTCTTTATATCATAGTTTGCATTTGAAATTACACGTCTAAATCTTTAAGCACTTATACTATCGAAAGCTATAAGTTGTAGTAAAATCTTTTTCAACATTCTACGGTCTCAAAAGTATCAAATGCCGATAAAAGATACGAATGTAGAAGTTTGTAATCCGGCTTTTCTTATATTTAGCTTATACACTGGACGTAAGCCTTTTCGTATGAGTGCTTGTTTGGATCTTGTCTGGTTTATGGTCTGCTATATAATACTGCTATGATCATATGCTAAGCCAAGTGATTTTATCCTTTATTTTTAGACAGTAAATAGTTCTATGACTAGTGTATCGGGCTTTGGGATGATATCTCAAACATTCAGAACCAGACCTTGTATAGATATAGATTCCTTGTATATCACATGGCGCATATCACACCATGCTATGGTTTCCTCGCGGTGATTTCTTTCAACAAAAACTCAAGCAGATTCACACACATGACCTTCGCCACGGTATTTAACGTTAGCTATAATTGCGTATATTAAACCTTACTGAAGTTTTAATCAAAGGTCAGTTTCACTTATAGTAAAGTTATGCAATGTAACATGAATTAACTAACTTTTAAAATCCTCTGTTCTCTAGTTTTCGATATTAGCATGAGGTTTTCTCAAACAGCATTTTGGTTGTATTATTATCATCTAAAGTTTTTAGCATGATGTTTTATTGGAACACCATCGGGGAATATAAAATTTTCTCAAAGCATGTTTTAATGAAAGCAACGTCCTACTGTAACTCCTACCTTCTCCTCCGTGCTACCTCCGTCCTACCTCCACTTGTCCCTGTTTTGGACTTAGTTTGAAGCTCGTTTTCCACCTATTAGACTAGACGAGAAGCGCTCGTGGTGTAGCATGATAAGCTGTTCTTAATCGATCGGCAATTTTAGCTACCACCGTCGTGGTCTATACCTGGATGGGTGACCGCCTAGTGGTATTTCTAATCGAGCGTTCCCGTGCTTCGGAAGGCACGTAAAGCCGTTGGTCCCGGTTATCACTTAATTTTGATAGTCGTTAAGCTAGTTGGAGGCCTTCTAGGCGGCTTGAAAACTTCAACAGTAGGTTGACCTCTAGCCTACCTCCACCGATCCGCAGTGGGCACGCTTGTTTCTTGCTTGTGGAGTATTTGCCCATTCCCTTTCACCCTGATTTGTGAAAGGAGGCTTGTACTCAGCAGTGGGACATTATATAGGCTGATGATGATGGCATTTTGTGGGACATATTTGTTGTACTTTCAATATTTGCTTGCTAGATTAAAGGCATAGCAACAAATCAAATGTTCTCTTATTACACTACCTTAAATTTCTCGAACAATCCTTGATATTAATCTACTTGATACTAACTAAATAAGTAGATAGTATTGATACATGAAACACAAATATAATAGTTCAAAGTCAACAATCCTTTATACGGTATTCGTTACCTGGTTTCACTTCATAAAGTCAATAATTGAACTAATTAGTAAGTTGAAGATCGTGGTAGTTTGGATGTTACATTTTAGACAGTCTTTAGTTAGTAGGTAAATGGTTAAGCTTACTAAGAGTTTACTCTTATTGTTTGCAAACATATAACCTATTGTCTTTCAGTCATATTAGTTTGTTGTTAATCATACTAATATAATAAACTGCAAGCACCTTATTACAAAACATGGTTTAAAGGAAAACCAGGTTTTAAAATAGCCTCGTCCCTTTTTATTATATGACGTTAGAAAGTGACCAAATGACAGTAAAACCTGGCTTTGCTTTAAACCATGTTTTGTAATAAGGGGGCAAGAGTTTTTTTGTTTGTTTGAACGGGATAATCTCTGTGCCAATAATAGTCAGATTGGAAAAATTCTTTTACCAATTGAAAGCTACATTATCCCCGAGTATTATAGGCTACGTTTTATCCCGGGAACGTGGATGAAACCGCGGAGAACAGCTAGTTCTATATAATTGGTAAATATTTTCCAAGGAAATATGCGCATCGTATTTTTTTTTATACAACTACTAGCTGTCCCCCGTGGTTTCATCCGCGTTCCCGGGATAAAAAGTAGCCTATGTCCTTATATACCATTGGCTATCTGTATGCCAATGATGATCCGTTGAGTAATTGAGGCGTGATGGTGTAACAAACAAACAAACTAACTCACTTTCGCATTTATAATATTAGTTAGGATGTCGGTAAACAAGCATACGGGCCGCCTGATGTTAAGCGGTTACCGTAGCCATATGGACGCTTACAACACAAGAAGCATCGCCCTCGCGTTACCGACCTTTCCCCCCCCCCCCCAATGAGCTCCGGCGACCTAACTCACGCGCAGGAACATAACTTTACACAACATAAAGTTATTTGGCTACGGTATTCTGTAAGGTGGAGGTACTTCCCCAGTCGAGCTGCTCTTTGAGCGAATAAACGCTATTCTCTACCTCTCGCAACTTCAATTTCTCACGGAGATAATACCTAGGTACCTAGTGATTTTAATTTATTATAACTTACAATTCTAGCTTAAACTTATTTAAAATCTGTGGTTAAAACCAATACATATTAAACATTTATTTCAATTCGGAAATTGGCTTGCGTTAAACTTTGTTAAAATATAACAAAAAAATAATAAACTTCTCAACCAAAAAAAAAAAATATATTCCAAAGTAAAATGTAAAAAACGGCCAAGTGCGATTCAGACTCGTACACGGAGGGTTCCGTACAATATCAGTTGATATTGTATTGTATCTCAACTTTGCCAAAAAAAAAACTCAAAAAAAGACAATTCTTGTCCCCTTTCATTTCACTTTTATTATTGTTTGTTGTAGTGGCAATAGAAATACATATTTTGTGAAAACTTCAGATGTCTACCAATTACGTTTCAAGAGATACAGCTCACTGACAGACAGACGGATGGGCGGACGGACAGCGGAGGCTTAGTAATAGGGTCCCGAAGGAACCCTAAAAAGGATCATAAAAATAAAATTCCCACAGCGGTGTAGTTAGCGAATCCTACTTCAAATATCAAGCGCTTTTAGCTAAGTAATCAAGTATAAAATTCATGACCTTAAAAGTTACTGTTTACCTCAGAGATTTTTGTGTAAAGTGAACAATCATGGATGTCCAAAAATAATAAAACAACTTTTATTAAAACTTGGTATAGCAAAAACTTACTTAAGAAACTTTAATCATAATTTAGTCTGTGATTATGAAAAAAAATGTTCCTATTTCAATTTCAAAACGAATATACACTGAAATTAAAATGTCCTTTGAAATGCTGTCATTTTTCTAATTTATATTACAGATATGGTCAATAAGGCTTTAATTATTAATATTTGTTCGAATCATAATAGATGTACAGAAGGCTCATACACCAAATAAACGGAGATAAAAGATTCAAAGATCTTATTGTCATCTTTAACAGCGGTTTTTTTATAAAATTTCCTCGTAACTCACCCTTAACGACTTTATTCACCCAGTGTCGTCCCGAATAATGTTAATTACATAATTTAATTTCGACGTTTTGGATAAGGGAAATTTTCTTTCATTTATGACAGGTACCTTTATAAAACTTCTATTTTTAACAGTCCATAATATTACTTGTATTATTAAATTCAATTTCAAAGCTATAATAATAAACGTACGTTATTAAAATTAGATAAAACGTAGTGGGACACAGTTTCATTTCTTAGCGTGATAGGTTTAAAGCAGTGAATCAGTTCCTCATAACTAAAAACATGTACCTACTGAATGTTCGCGAATTTCATACATTATTTCCACAGACTACGTCGGACATATTCTCGCTGACAAAAAACTATATATATAAGAGTCTGCCACCTCTCACGCACACATTAGTTGGCTATTCCACGGGAAACGAGATTGTCGCCGTTTACACAGAGCCGCTTACTGCGCTCGACTAATGTTTGAATGTGTGCGTGCCGGCTTGTACGTACAGCGTGGTGGCCGACTTGAGTGACTCAGTTTTTTGTTAGCGAGAATATAATTATCCCAATTTTTTTAACATCCTTGATTACATCTTTTTTTTTTCATTTCACATTACTAAGCATTTTAATATAGTTAATATTGTTCGTAAGCTGTGGTATCAGTATCCGGTTCTTATTACCTTTCCGTCATTTAATTAGTAACATTTAAGTATTTTCTTTTATTCCGATAATGTGTTTTTCACTGATAGATTCAATCAATATTAATGAAAATCATCATAAATTCTCAAAAACCTAAAACGACAAAAGCCAATAACTAGGATCAGCTTAATTAATCAAATGAATTCTATACCTACACGTTTACTAATCTGACTGACCAACCAACGTACAACGTGCAGCGCTCAGATTATGATCATTAATTCCCAATTGATGGTAGCACGGAAATGTAATTCATTGTGAAAGGTACGTGTAGTTGCGGTACTCTGTCACTGTAATGCATTTAATCCGCCTGATGATTACCCAATGTACAGCCAGCATCAAAAGCCAGCATCACTTTAGTACGTTTTGTCGACATTCTCTTAACAGT
Organism: Achlya flavicornis; assembly: GCA_947623365.1. Lineage (NCBI taxonomy): Eukaryota > Metazoa > Arthropoda > Insecta > Lepidoptera > Drepanidae > Achlya > Achlya flavicornis. Next base: position 12,914,311 of record OX392468.1, read on the forward strand.
TTGTATAAAAAAATTGAATTGCATAAGGTGATACGGTACTGCGGCTTTTTGAGCTGACTTTACATAAAAAAAACTAGATATTTATCGCAACTTTCAAACCTATTGATTTCTTTGTAAAAGCTGTTCATATTTTTAAGTGATCCCGTTACAATTCAAAGGAAAACTTACAATAACTGCGGCCAAAACTATAATACCAAGCATTATTAGTACGTACGTAGCATGTTCATAATAAACAATATACCCGCAATAATTTACCTTAGGGCTAGGAAATTATGGTTTGTTATCAGCAGAGTCCAGCGAAGACTGTGCTTATAATTTATTTGTAAATTATTATATTTTGAGACAATAATCCCACTGTAACGGAGGTAGTCTCGGCTGTTTCGAGGCAGACCATCTGTCAAAATAACTATATTATCATTTTAAGACGGCCCCAGTGCCAGTAACTTTACCTTTATAACTTTGACAATAGAATAAAGTAAGATTATAATGATCCTTTCTTTTGATAATAGGACTTGTTTTATTTGAGAAGTTAATAAATCCGATATTCAATTATTTCAAGAGTTACTTACCGCCTAGGTTTTACCCGCGTTTCTGGGATAACTAATAGGTTATGTTTTTCTCCATGCAATTGGCTACCTACGCGCTAAATTTCATCATGATTGGTAGTGTCATCACAAAAAAATCTCACTTCTGCATTTATTAAATTAGCAAAACTATACATCACGCATTTATAAAGGCACTTGCAATTCAATCAGCTTTTTTATGAAAAGAATATATAAACTACTTGAATCTACAAGTTGTAGGCATATAAATAAAAGCCGATTTTTAACCGACTTCAAAAAAAAGAGAAGCTTCTCAATTTTTTAATTGTTTGTTACGCCTTCACGCCTCAACTACTCAACGGATCATCATGAAATTTGGCATGCAGATAGCCTATGGTATCGAGAAGGACATACTTTTTTATCACGGGAACGTGGGTGAAACCGTGGGGTCAGCTAGTTATATCATATTCCGTATTTTTATGATAAACGTAAAGGTAATTTTTCTAAATCGCATTATTTTAAATGTTGGTATTATATGTTTTAATTTAATTTCAATATAGTTTATCTATTCTATTATTGTAACTTATTATTATTATTAAATAGTGTAACAATATTTAATGAACATTCCGAATATAAATAATTTAGAATGAATGGATTTTATCTCAAAATACATCTGTGAATACTTCGAAGCCATTGTAGGTAGTTATTTCGACTAAATTCTCATTGCTATACCGAAGTTTGCGGTTACTCCACTGTAATAAACATAGTTTCAGAACAGGTAACGTATGTGACACACTACCTACCCCTTTGTAAAGCTTGTACGTAGTATTTATATACTCTGAGGTAAAGCTAACGGCGAAACGATATTTATAACTTTTGAACTTTTCACAATTTTCTTTTAGTTAGACTAGACATAAATTTAAATGTATTTAATTAACTATATAACCATATTTTCCAACCACATTTTCAATGATCATGCATGATGCACAAACATTTAGACAATTTTATTTCGTAAATACAAAATAAAGTATAGTAAGTACTAAGTAACTCTGTAAATCTACATTAGTTGTAATGCCTCTGTGGCCGTGTGCATCAAGTAGGTACATGTCCTGGTCTCTCACTGAGATGGAATCTCATAGATATTTAGCTAGCAGATTCCGGACCTCGTCCAGCTATTAACAACATTTACCTATTGTGAAAATGTACCATTTTAGATTAATAACCGTTTTTTTTAATTAGTACAATTTAGAAAGGCTTTGTTTTAAAGCCAACATGGAATATTAAAACATAACAAATTTTATATATACCCAGGTACACTAAATACTTCACCTAAGTAAGTCATCATTCCATTTTTGATTCGCCCTTCCGTTCGACTTGCCATTGCATTCTTTGCTATTTAATTTTTTAATAGATTTTAAAATGAACCACACAATTTTATTTGCATCTTTAGCTATTCCCGATTAAAACAATAACAGAAACAGTTACAAATACTTAACTACCCCGTGTCACAGCGCACATAGTTAAGTAGCATTTCAATTTTTCTATTAATACCGATGCGCTTCCCGGCCGGTGGCTCCAGACAAAGTAAACAATGTAACAATGAACCGACGGGGGCTGTGCCCAGCGTTTGATTTACGTGAACTGCTGCTACACTAATTAACACGGAGATTAATTATTATTACAAGCCGGAAGCCGCGCTAAGCCTTACACAGCCTCCTTAATTTGGTGTCGTTCATCCTGTCATAGTTCACTTTGAATCGGTGACGTCTCGCGACAAATTACCCGTCAAAAATCTTCACTACCGATTTATATGAAAAGTTTTAATCTAATTGTGATAGTTCTGCTTTGTTTTGATTAAAGGATAATTATCAAAGGAGTCAATCACGCTTCAAAATTAAAGACTGTTCGAAATTTACTATTTATCGTAGGCCTATAATGCGATGATACTCTGTGGTAGTGACGTCGATTGCCGTGGCGAAGAATTTGGATTTGAATACTACAATAATCCTGGGTGGTAGGGGTGGTGTCCACCTGGCTGGCTACCACCCTTGAAGGTCTATCGGTAAGGAGTTTCGACAGTTGCACTTAAGAACTAGTACCCTACCCCCCTAGGATTTGCGTGCTTAACATTTTCAGGTACATCATACCTGAACCATAGTCAGATTGTAATTAAACACAAGCCTATTAATACAAAATAATAATAATCTTATAGTTATTATTAAGCTGATTACCCATGTACCTAAGTGTTCAGAATCAATGATGTACTTTAATCAATCAAATAGGTAAAAAAATAAATCAAATAGCTAAAAGGAGTTTTCTTCCGCGTACGCTCGGACTGTGGAATGAGCTCCCCGCCGTGGTTTTCCCAATGGAGTACAGCATGGGGTTCTTCAAAAAGGGCGTGAAGAGATACCCCTGGTGTTACAAGCGTCCATAGGCTACGGTAACTGCTTACCATCAGGCGGGCCGTATGCTTGTTTGCCACCTTAGTGGTATAAAGAATAAAAAAAAAGGTACTTTTACTATTTTTCTAACATGTTATATAGTCCAAATTCTTTAACGACATTACTGTACACTTGAAATTTTATGAGCACATAAGTGGCAAAGTCAAACATTTCCAATTGACAAAAGGGGATAATCATTTACCGTTCGGGCACATAAATACCGAGCGAATTGTTGGAACAGTATTAGCTCGGCTGTGTACACATGTCGCTTAAATACCGATTCTATAGCTTAATTATCTCGCTTCATACAACAATTGACTCGAGTCGCGCGCGCGCGCGTTACAAACCGCGCCGACTGTTTATCGGGGAGCTGAAGCGATTGGGTTCACATCACAACGACACACCTACCTATCATAATGGACCCACTCACCTGGAAATTCCCAATATATTTTGCGGAGAACGTAAATATTTTCATCCCGACAGCATCGCGGTCAGTGCATCCAATTAATGCAGGCGCGGCGCAAAGTCGCATCGCTTGTAAAAATCGCCTATGTTTTCGGCCGAATGAAAACACATTGTCCGGCCGGCAACCGGCAACCGCCCCGGGCACTGTCCCGGCATAATTATGAAATAAAGCCAGATAGTGGTAGGTACGTTCAGAAAGATACGGTACGCCATAATCGTTATGAATAGTTGCTGTATACGTATTTACTGTGTCTGTACGTAATGAAGTTACGCGGAAATTTATAGGCCCGCTGCGCTGATAAGCATGTGATTTCACCTGACCCCCTTTTTCTCAACATTATTGAAAAATCTTTTTTCTTCCGCTAAGGTTCCTTTTACAAGGTTTCATTTAACTTGCAATGTATATATGTATGTAATTATGTTTGTTCGGGTGGAATCGAGTCGAATTTCACCCCTTCCAGTGGTCGGATTGTCTTGATATTTGGTATACATTAGTATATTGGAAGACAGTGCAAGTACAGTAATAAAAAATACAGTCGCCAAAAAAAGCTTGTAAGTATAAAAAAATAAATTTTTAACAAAAACATATTACATACTAGCTGCCCGGCGTGACTTCGCGTGGTGCTACTCTATCTTCCATTTGATGCTGCTACCCTACCCTGCCCTGCCCTATCCTACCCTACGGGTATGAAAAATAGTTTACGTTCTATTCTCAGACCTAATGAAACTATTAAAATATTAAAAATAATAAAATATTAGAAAGAGTCGGTCAATAGAAAGTTCAAGAATCGGTCAAGCCGATGTAAAGAATATTTTATTTTAGGATCCCAAATTTTTTTGAAAATATAATATCGCCTATGTCACTCGGGGATAGTGTAGCTTCCCAACAGTGAAAGAATTGTTCAAATCGGTTCAGTACTTTCGGAGCCTATTCAATGCAAACAAACAAACAATCAAATCTTTCTTCTTTATAATATTAAGTATATAAGTATAGATAACGTTACCTCTTTTAAAGTGACATTTCATACTTATGCTCAGTATTATTAGGAAAGGTTCGTAGTACCTATAATGAACTACCTACATATTTAAAAAAAAAAAACGAAACATTCCAATTATCAGGTAGTGACATAATTTGACGACACATGCGTTTACCTTCCTAATGTAACAATATGCCGAAATAATATTTGTTAATCGTTGGTACATTCCGGCCCACGGCGAGCCTTCGCATGTTTGAGCAGGCTGGTATATTTGTGCTAGGCGTCGCCGGCGCCGGCCGCTGACGCCCCCTCATAACCACTAATCATATTTTATGGTGCCCGCTTAACTCAAATATTCGATTTGGATTAAACGACGCACAGGAAAAATACTACGCACTTTACCAACTTTTACGACTCATTGTAATTTGATGAAGTGTACGGAAACCTTTATTCATACTCCATTCTAATAATTGAATCCTATAGATATAATTTTATTAGGTGGGGGCCGACACATGAAAACGTGTAATTATCACGACAGTTGGCCACAATATATGCGGATGTTCGGTGACGTCACGCGCGTAGCCTGTCATCCGTTACGTGACTGATAGCTTTAATATAGTCCCGTTGATTATCCAGCCGGGCGGAAACGCCAAACGGTAATCTAGATTTAATACCACGGCTCATCGCGGCTCGCCCTGCCTCCACGTTGTCCTTGTACGTGCGTACTTGCTGTGTTAATTTAAGTTTATAAGCCTACCATATACGTACGCACACGTCTGCGATCGACCGCCATTTTAAATCGAACCTCTTTGATGGTTTAAGTTTTTAGGAGTCAACCGAACTCATTCTTTTAATATTTAAAAGCAAGGTTTGCGTTTAGAATATAAAGTGTCTCTTAAATAAATACGGTTTAAGTGGATAACGAAAGATCCCGTCGGCCTCTTCGTTTGGGGTTGTCTTTTCAAATGATCTATGTATCTATTTGAGTAATAAAAGTCTCGACGTAGATAGTCCTTAAAAATTTACTGGCAATAATTTTGGATTTTTATTCGGATGTTTTTTGTGACTTGTTGCCGTTTTTTCTTGAGTAAGGTAAATATCTAAATAAAATAGTACTAAAGATCGCACTAAGGAGATAATCTAACCAATTAATCACATACAATTGATGTAGAACCTTATTTGCAATAATACAAAGTAGTTGAATATGCATAATGGCTCAAGAAATAATTTCCATTGTAGACATTTCCACTGAATATTTTCCATACGGATCAACCTCAAAAAGTAATTTAAACCATTTTCAAATGGGCGTCGAAAACATTGTGTCAGACATTAATAAAGCTGGGAATAGCATTCTAATGAATGATATTGGTCCTCCTGTGGGATTACAAGTTAATCCTCTTGAAACGGAACCAAAGGAAAGGGGGCGGGCGGGACGCTACAGTGAGTAATAAAATTCTTACGTCATCGCCGGACGGACTGTGGGCTCAAGGTATTACCGCCTCATCTGCAATGTTTTTTTTAAACTCCCGGATTATTTTCACGGAATTACCTCATCTTACGTTTTGATTTCGCTCAACCCTGTATTAATTAACTCTGTTTTCTCGTGTTCGAGATATTCGAAGCATCAATATCGGTTTAAAAAAAAACAAATAGGTACCAAGAGTTTTAATCTGTGTAAATCTAATTTTAAAAGTGTTGGGCTTACAAAAAAAGCCGAGATATTCGTTAAGTTATTTAAATAATTCAAATAAGCAATTCCTGTCCAAACAATGTGGGAAGTTATTTTCATGTCACGATATCCAGTCGTTAGACGAGATTTTCCTCCCGGAACCTTTGAAGCACACTCGTATTTTTACGAAGGAGCTTCTTTAGCGGCGCCTCTTTGTTCCTTCGTTTATACAATGACATTACTTCACACCGTAAAACAAGGGTAATAGTTGACACTAGTAAAAGCTTCCGAGGTCGTGGGCTCGTGGGTAATAAAAAGAAAACAATATTACTGTTGTGGTTCGGGAGGCACATTAATATACATTTGGTTGCCGAGCGGCGGCGGGACCCGAGCAAGCGGGGTTGAGTCGGGCCCATTTTCATCACAAATTGAGCTACATAATAAAATTAGTCCAACTTATTTATTTCAGTTATTCGACAGGCATTATAATGGTACCAATACCTACAGCAAACAAAAGCTCACATTGAAAATAGTTCGTTTAGTAACCTCTGTACAACCAATATTAGGTAGGTACCTATACCTATAAAATTTTAATATAAATGAAAGGGTCATGTTTCTGTAATAAAGGACCCGAAGTGAAGATTAAATGTTTTTGTAATTTTGTCTCTATCACATCACAATACTCGGTTAATTAGTCTAAATAACAGTGTTTCGCCAGACGCACAAACAGAGGCTCTTAATGAAGGGAACCAATTCTCGGGGTTGAGCCGGAACGCTCTTCCATTTCGGCCGTAAAGGCGCAGGGCGTCGCAATACGCCAGTCAGTTTGCCAAAAACATGCCCAATAACGGTCTGGTAAACAGTACAAATAATGCGTTAGTGACAAAACGGGTGTACCTAGAGACGTCCCTCCCCGCCGCTGAGTCAAACAGAGGAGCCGCGCGCCGCGCTTGACGAGCACAACGTGCAACAAGACAGGTTATTATCTCCCAACGAGCCGAAACACGTCAAGAAACCTCTGATATTTTCCACACGTCCACGGGTATTCACTGGAGACTAGAAACGAAAATTAGTTACTGAAGATTCCTTGTTTTTGTGTGAACGCGTTGCGTGATTTTCATTGTTAAGAAATAACAACCGTCACCTTTGAAATTGAACTACGCGTGCTGAATTGCAAAGGGGCCACTCGATTGGAACCGCTACACAGAAATTCCAGTTTATACGGGTAATTTAAAGCTAAAAGTTAGTTTTCTCAAACTTTACTAGTCTCAAATTAATTTATTTCTTAGCATTTAATTTTTAAACAGCTTCCACGTTTCATGAACTGGGTATCATAAAAGTATTACAGCTTTTGCTGTACTATAAAACCGTAATGTGCTTTTGGAAAGCTCTGCTTAACTTAAAAGAATGTTAAACCATTTACCACATAATTGTATCTTTTTTTAATGAATTTTCAAGCGGTCAAATGATAAGCTGCATCAAAAGTTTATGACTACCAGGTGAGTAGAACTTCACAGAGAATTCTAAAAACGTGAAATTGTGATAAAGTCGAGTACCTTTGGCTGGTACACAGGCGTACCAACGGAATGTAATGGTATCGTTTGTCGCATATTTCGGAGCAGACCGTTGTTCGCGCGTCGCCGCTTTGTATTCTTTTGGTTAATTTTTTGCTGGATTAATTTGTCTGCGTATTCAAATTGCAAATTGTGAGATAAAAGGATGACCTTTTTACATTTTTCCCTAAAATCCGACTGTATATTCGAAATATTATCGGCAGAAAAAGGTGTCGCAAAAAATGTGTTAATTTTTCTCACCGCGGAAGATGATTTCGTGAAATACCATTTCGTACGATATGAGATAGGTTGAACAAAGCAACACGTAAGGTTGATAGAGGGTGACATTTTCTTAAGTTACGGCATTCTCTTGCCGATTCAATATCCTTTTTCTATTTTGTTGGACTGAAGCGTATCGCACGAACCGCTACTCTATATTCGCGTCTGCATTCTCACAATATTAAGAAATATAAATGTACTCAACGTAAAGTAGGGATGCACATTATATATTTTCCGAGTTCATGTCATCAATTGAAAATTCTTTGGCTGTCAAAATTCAGTATTACTTAACAGTCATGCCTCATTCGCTATTATAATACCGATATCTCATGTAATAAAGCAAAAGTTTCAAGTCCAAAACTTTACTTTAGAACATAAATCCCTCTTAAGTAGCTAGTTCATAGCTTTGTTATGCGGCTTTATGATTAAGTTTGAATATTTAATGAATATCTACTTAATGCTTAAAGTGACAGGATATTTAAGTCCCAAATTACGAGTATATATTTGAACAAATACTTATGTTTATTATTAACTTCTATACTTAAAAATATGTTTTAGTACTTTATTCGATATCATACACAAAATGTCTCACAAAGAGCACTAAGTACGTACCTTAAAATCTCAATAGAATATAATATTGCTGTAACTTATAAATTCTTACAAGGCGTATTTTCAATTCTGTCGCCCGAACAAGTTGAGGCAACTCGCCGGCGACGCGCGTCTCCCTCCCTGTATTTTTCCTGTATATTTTTTCCCCTCTCTATGAAGAAGTCATAAATCACGTGGATGTAAATCTGTAGCATCCAGTAGCGGATGAGTGACGCGCCATTATCGCTACTCGGGGTGTGGGCCGCAGCACAGGCCTAAAACTTGACGCCGAGCTAAACTTTGTCTTCTACGGCTATCCTTTTGGCTGTTGCAGTTTACATTATGTATTTTTGAAATTTTATTTCTTGTTTGACCATATTTTGTATTCACGCTTTTCGAGAAAATCACAGTTTGATACCTTCGTATAATTATTTAGATAATTCAGAGCTTTAAAACCTTTTAAGTAATATGAAAAGTTATTACACAGGTATAATTTTTAATGTCCCGGTACCTTTGGAAAATGGAACACTCATTAAAATTAGATAACTTTAAATCTCTTTGAGTGTTTCAGAATTAAGGTAGATTAAATTAATTGAATACGAGTGAAGATTACTCTTGATCTTGTATAATTTTCACCACTAGCACAGTTAACAGAATTGTTATGTATACCACGGTAATTGCTATAATGGTAAAATGATAGAGGTGACCTGGTAGATCAATAAAAAAGAAAATTACTTAATAATGCCGCTTATAAATGTATTGTTCATAGAAAATGAATATGCTACATCAACATTAATCTAATAAAATAATGGAACGTCACACGGGGCCAGATTTCTGTATGGGAAAATGTAACTGCTCGTAATAAGCCAACACGTTTCCTATCCCCTCGCATCCATCACGTAGTTCCAGCCGAGGCTCTTCCATCTGTCACCCATACTGATGATCTTTCAAAGTTTTACTTTACGACCATATTATATTTCAACCCCACGTGACTTGTTTTTAAACACTGATTTTCTTTTACAGGTACGTCCAACATTCACATTACAATCACTAACATCCCTTGGTAAGTAATAAAAGTTCATCTGTCCAACTATTCTTAATTGAATCTTCGCACAGCTTAATTTACGTCCGTCCACTTTGAAGGACTAAAGTTAAATAGTAAATTTAAATATAAGATTTACAATTCTTCGTCTTGGCAAGTACAGTTGAAGTTACCTGAATTTTAACTTTATCAAATTGGCCGTGGTCACGACTAAACCTATTATGATAACAGAATTCACTGCGACTAATTGTGTTAACGTTTCTTGGTTCCGTGATGATTTCTTAAGAATTTGGAAATCTCTGCGGTAACACATTTATATAATTTGCTATATGATTCAATATTATTATTTACTGGGATATTTGCTTACTTTGATGACAAATTCTCCCGAAACCTAAGACCCTTGTCAGTACATAATCTGATAAGAATATTAAGATCTAAAATATCTTGCTGGAAATCGTCATTTTTATGTATTTCAATATCAATTACATTTCTGGGAAAAGAGGCCACTGAATAAGTTATTTCTTTATTGCTCCTATAACGTTGGATTAAAAAAAAATACGCTTAAATATGAAAAAAAAAGATATAAGTATGCGAGAAGTATTAAACCACGCTTACGTAAACGAGATTTCCACGGAATGGACGAAGATTTGCATGTTAACTCAGTTTTCATAAGTAATAGTTTAGTTTAGTTGAAATAACCGAACCAAGTTAGTTCGGAACGAGCCAACTTGACGATTACACCGAAATATTTTGAATTCGTTGCGTTGCCGAATAGTTACAAAAGTTATATTAGATCACGCGGTTGTTGTTAATGTTGTTGTGAGCTTTATTTATTACGGAAATAAATTGAAGATTTTTGTAAACTTTACTTTTTCAAAATATATTAGGATTCATAAACAAGATTCAATCAAACAAATATCAAGTATTGTGTTTACAAGACTCCTCCAAAGTACAACCTACTGTGTAAATTTTGATTTTTTCCTCTTATAAAGTTTAAACAATTTGTTTGAAAGTTGTTTATAAAATTGAAGGGATCAATCCCTTGTAAGCATTTAACAAAGAAAACTCAATACCTGTAACAAACAAAAGTTGGTTTAAAGTTGTTAAAATTTAAAAGGGTTAATGATATTTCTTGGCAGCAATAAATAACTTACAAATTGTTAAAGGTGTCCCGGGGGCATGCGGACTCGGGCGCCGCAGCCTTTGGATTTGCGAACGAATAAGTTTTTCCACTCAAACTTTATTCGCACCTCAACTTGCGCCATCTGTCTGCTACTCCCAACTTATATTCTTGCTTCAAATGATTTTGTTTGGGAGTACTCGTTCAGAAAATATTTCCCTTTTGTTGTGTTCCTCAGTAGTATGAATGTACAATGGATAGCTGAGCTCGAGTATACGTTCAGAACTAGCGATAACTACACAAAACCTATCGAGTACCTATCCGGTTGCATCTACAGCTTATCTATTCTACCTGTTTTTTTATTCCGTGATTCTACCAGTATATTGAATACCTTTGAGATTATTATTCAACAACATTGATGCCGATTAGATATTACAGTACCTACTATTTGTACTCTACTCAAAGAGTTCTAGATAAAAGAAAAAATAATGGATTTGGATCAACATTTTACTCTAACCCCCTTATTCATAATGAAGTTATCAAACGTTGATTAGCTAAAATTCCGAAGTCTTTATCTGACAGATGACATTTGGTGATCGAAAGAGTAAGACGGGGCACACTATTACACTGATTTAGTTAAAATGCGATTATGAATAAGGGGGTTAGTATCTAAGTTTCAAGTCACACATTCTGTTTACGAGCTAGAGATCCGTTACATATGATCGAACAGAAGACAGCAGAGAAACACCAATACAACTCCATTTTGCCATTTTAAAAATCAAGCAGATATAAAGTAATATGCATAAACTCATAATAATAACAAAACGTTTTAGTATTTTGTTACAAAATAATAATAATAATAATAATAAATATCCTGGGACATTCCTCACACAAAATAAAAACATACACGCCTGAATAATAGTTCGCCACGAGACGCGTGTAAGAAAATCAATTTTTATACATACCCTCGTAAGTGAAAACAAAATGATTCCCCTAAACTTGATACAGACACCAATAAATCTAGCTGCGAGATAAGACTCAATAAAGTTGCCGGTGGCTCAGGGCTGTCATATTTTAGAGCGTTCATAAATCCATCAATATTTAAGCTCTCAGACCACAATATTTTTCTTCGCTGAACGTACAAGCGAGAGGTGCGTCACACAAGCCACATAAATTCCGATAATCCCTGGCCCGTGCACACCGGGTTTGGTGCTTTACTATATTCATGGCTATTATTCATGTGTTTACTTTATGGTAAAACACCGACAAGTCTTAATCATTTTCCGATATCAATGTTTCAGCGTATTACAGGGTAGTGGATGTAATACATATGGATTTTCACTTACCTACAAATAGATGTCCATTATTTCAGAATGTTTTATTATGAGTGTCTAAGCACTTCTTTATTTGAAAATGTATAGATGTTGTCTGTTACCATCTGAAATTGTTCTATTTTATACATGTAGCAGCAACAAATTGCGAATAATCGTCATGTGTTATGAAGTGTCGCCGGGCATGTTTGCATTCCGCGAGCGGCGCGCGTCTCCGAACAAATTGTATTAGACGATGCCAATACGTGACCCTAAGAGAAATTCACGCAACAACATGTGTACCACGACGCCATTTTGGTTTTTTCAATATGAAAATTAGGCGTATTCCTACATACTTGTCAGTTTAAGCACGAAGTTTCTCGGAGGAAATTTTCATCTCCCTCCGTACGTTTACCTAATGGATTTATGACACATTCATTAATTCATTATTATTATATTTGTATTGTGTCCCTTGTGGGGTATACAAGGAGGATGTTGCGCAATTTCTCCGTATTAACATAATATTGATATTTATGACACAAATATAGGTGAGCACATTGAGTTTCGTAATCTCGCCTGGTGAAATAATGTCTCTTAGAAAGTAAAATAATGTCAGCTTGGAAAACTACGAAATATTTTCCAAACAAAACCTATCCTCGGGATCATAATTAGGAAGATACTATAATAACAGAATAAGTTATAATAAAAATAGATATGTTAAGTTAGCTAGTAAATACCAGGAGAGCATAAATATGTAGAGCGTGCAAGTTGGCTAGATAGGAGCATATTTATCGCGCACGGGGCACGGCGTTATTGGAGTTGTCTTTTCGTCGTTTAAGGCGAACGGTGATGTGTTTATTCAATTTGTTGCCGTGGGAAATATTGTTACCTGCCTCCGTACCTCCGCTTATTGCTACGTCGAATACACATTCCTCTTACTACATCTTACATAAACACAGTAACACACATTGTCGCTGCTGCTTCAGAAAAAACAAGCTGTTTCGCTGCTTTGTGTCCATGGACATACACATTTTGTGTGTTCATTTAGAAATAAAACACCATTTTTCCATATGCTTTATTAAGATGAGTACTGCCCAATCGCACTATGATAGAATATATATTCAAATTTAAAATAGGACACAAAAATATTTATTTCCGTGTGCAACAGTCATCTATAGTGATTTTGAAGTATTGAAGTGTGCTCAACATTTGTGTATATCTATTCAGTCATACAAAACAACAAACATTGTGATGGACGCGATGCATTTGTAAACAATATTCATCGGAATGGGTCGCGTGGACGGACGGGACGGACGGACACATGGCCGCCCGCCCGCCAGGGACTGCCTACGGCTGTCTTTAATTTTATATAGTCTTTTGTTTACATGCCCAATTGGTCATTCCCAATAATTTGTTTCGGCAAATTGTATGTCGACAAATATTATGAGACCAATGCATGCATGATATGCAACATAATAAATACAGTGCATGCATTGTAACAGAAATAATGTTATCGATGAATGATTTACATTATTCGATGTTGAGTTTTCTGAATAATAATAATAATTTAATGGAAGATCATTAAAATACATTTGTCTCATTTTTAATTAAAAAAAACAATAATGGTTAAAAATAGCAGTTAACGTTATGTTGAACATACAGAGGTTCAGTCACATCCCTAATAAATGATAATCATCCAAAGCCCGAAGTTATTCGACAAAAGAGCGATAAGGTAGGATCTAGATACAATCTAAACTTTCACCACTAAAGCGAAATTTGTATCACCATTTCTACTTTAAACGGCCCACTCGCCGAAACACAATTGGAAAACTCCTCACATAATGGGGCTTTTAACGAGACCTTTTTCGTGAAGTAACTAAAAACATCCCCCGCAATGATCCATTATCTTCTCACGAGGACAAGTTAGCTATCTCCTTACGTCTATTTTCACAAGTAATAACTAAATTTATCGTCAAGACTTTTGGTCGTCTCCGTAGTGTTCCAATATGAGGGTTAGTTGAGGAGTCAGGTCACGCGCGCGGTGGCTGTGGGCGGGACGCGCCGCGCGCGGAGCGTCGTCGCGGGTGTCGCTTGGTCGGCGACGCGTCATTAAAATTAAGCATCATTACTCTTGTAAAGCGAGACGCGATGTACCGGAAGGCGGCGCCGGCGGTTTATTGGGAACTTTGTCGCGAACGCGCCTGCCGGTTGCTAATCCTCCGCCTTATTGCTGTTCTAACAAATGATTTGCGTGGCTTCGGCAATGTGCCGCGTCAACAACGCCTGTCGCGTGGCGTTTGACGCGCCCGCACTGTCACATATCTGCCCACATGCTAATATTGCCTAAATTTCCTTTGAGTCATATTTTTTTTGAGTATTTTAACAATATTGTCAAAATAAAACCAAACAAGGTTATTAAAGTATTTATACATCATCAGTTGCCATTACGTAGTACGTTTGAGATTGCAAACACAAGCATATCGTCTACAAATAAAATCATCATTTCATGTAACATATCTTGCATGTTTATGTATACTTTATACAAAAAGTAAAAACCACTAAAAGGAATGGGAGGCCTTTACCGAACACTGGGCAGTTAATTATTTATTAATAATAAATCGCGAGTAATTTATTCCCACAAACACATATGTTGTTATCAGTACGGCTTTTCCTAGTAATACTAGCTGAAAGGAATGTAACCAAACGCATTCAACATTCAGAATCCCAAGAAACGTCAAAGAAAATTCCGCCATAAAAAGTATACCCGTAAAAACTTTAGCCGCTGTTGCCTTTGAGGTGAATAAAGTGAAGAGAGAAAGTATAAATATTCATTCAGAGGAAAAGAACTCACGCACAGTAAATATAAACTTTTATTTCAGTTCACCATTAGTAAGCGGGGAGACGCATTGAAAATTCGACTCGCGACTTCTAATTAGAGCGGACACGGCGTCCTTTCTTCCCGAGTTCCTTTATTAATGGAAAAGTCCGTTCCAATTGATTTCATATTTAGCATCCTTTTCTCTTAAGCCTCTTTAGAACCTGGAGCATTATGTTGTTCACCTGTTATTTGTTTGAAGAATAATTTACATGGATTTTAGAATAGAATAGAAACTAATGGAAAATAAGGATGAGAAGACAACATTAGGCAGACTTACTGTTAATTTTAATTAAGAAATACAGTTACTTTTATCTTTTTTTATACTAAGATGTCAGTAAACCGTACCATACCGATGGTTGCCGTAGCCATATGTACCCTTGCAACATGCATGTCATCACTCACGCGTTACCGACCCTTCCACCTGCCCGATGAGCACTCGAGCAAGTGAGCTCCTGCGAGCGACCTGCATCTCCGGAACTTTCCTGGATAGAAAGTAGAGGACTACCCGCTTGATAAGTCATCCGGAAACCCAGCTGTACGCATTGGGTAGATGCATGGATACGTATCGAGAGGTGAGCGCGCATTACAGCTCCGGACTATTCTAGAGAAATGGGAGTCAGCTTCTGGCGTCCCTAGCGGGGATTGAATCCGGTAGCACCAACTAGGTGCGTTTGCGCTTGCGTACCTACTGGGGTGCGCGTGGTTACCATTCTGGAAAAATTGTAGTGAGTCTCTCACATCTAATGAGTACCTGGGGATACACTGGCGGCGTAACCTACCGCAGATGTTCCCAGACGCCTTGTAAGGGGTTGCCAGGTATAGTGTGCCGTCTTTTGTTACCTAACAGTTGGTAAAGGTGGCCGCTATAGAAAATCTCACTAGATATCTCATCTCAGTAGATAATCTCATGGGGCAGACACTTCCTGTGTCTGCCCCATGAGCACTAGCGACCTTACACATGCAGGAACACAATATAAAGTTATTTGGCTGCGGTATTCTGGAGTGGACTTCCCCAGTCGAGCTGCTCTTTGAGCGTAGTAGGGCTATGTTCTACCTCACTTGATAGATTCTACGCATTTGTATTTTTATTATCATTGCAGTTTCTAAAGCACAATTTCTAGAGATATTTTTTTGCACCGCAGATCGATAATCATGCTATCTATGAGTAAAGATTTTTTTGTTTGTACCAATTATATCTATGAACCCGGTCCAAAATAATGAGTTTACTCCTATAGTGGTAACGTAATTAACATAGTTACTTATTAACAGGAAGTGTTACTTAGCGGACAGTCGAGTGGTAAATTACATTTGGAATGCGTCGCAAGCCCGACATGAATTACGCATGAAAGAAGACAATGAGCGAGCAATATACTGTAATGCTAACGAACTCTACCGAATAACTAAAATTTATTATCCTCTGTACAAACTTTATTTGATTTTTAAATCGCTAACATTGTCATTGGCTAGGGAAATTGGTTAAATTATAAATTTTTAACAAGTGATAGTCGCATTTTCACCATGAAAAGAAATGGACCGAAAAAAGCTCCAGCATAAATCCAAACAAAAAATACATCACAGATTTGAATAAAATACAATATCGTCCCACTGAATTGACAATAAAAAGTTTTATATGTGAATAAAAGGCAAATGTGTGAGGTACTTGAACACTTGAAGGACAGAGCAATAAAATTTAAATTTTCAGGTTTCGAATGTTTGACGAGAACACAATACAGATGGGGCATTGTTTCAATTTCGAATCGATACTGTTCTCTATTTTCTTGTCGAAAATATGACGTATTAATTAATTGAAATAGCTCACAAAAGGGCCAGAAACAGACAAAGGCCTCCTACTGCGCTGCTGTGGCCATCATGTCGTGATGACATGCGGTAGTTTTCATGCCTATGTAAACCTATGAACATATACATACATGAGCTGTTCAGGTTTCATTTAGATTGATCAATTATTGTAGTAATAGTAATTTAAAACACATTAATAAAAAAAACGTTCGTTTTCAGTAATTCTAAATTTTCATATGCTGTTTCATACCCGAAATTTCAACGAAATAAATACAATATGATCCGTACGATCCCAACTAATAAATCCACGGTCTCTGGAACTCCCAATCTCATACCTTTTAAAGGGTTTCCAATTTTCTCATTCGGCGGGGCGGCTTAATACACACAAATAAGTTAAAAATCAAAGATGGCAGTCACGCGAGGGCCTTAACTAGGCGGAAGGACGTCGGGAATTCCCATAATATTTCCTTGTATAAAAGCAACAATATCGGTTATGAAGGTCAACTGTCTGATATAAAGCAAATTTATTCTGTTCGGTGTATTGGCTCATATAACTGGTGATCTCGCCGGCGACAGCGGTGGAATGATAACGGTCTAATTTTGGAGGCTGCGGCTCTCCTTATACGCCCTAAATTACATTGCGGATCCGCATCCGCCCTGAAAGGTTTTATTCATAAATCTACTGAACGTTTTCATAAAGTTGCCGAGAAATGTACGCTTTCGATGGTTTTTTAAAACTTTTTTCCGTTCGTGTCCGCTGTTAATTTAAGTTGGCGTGTAATTTATTAACTTAGTTTTTTTAACACGAAATACTTAGTTAATAAAGTTATTTTATAGGTGGTTTTATGAAATCGAATAAACAGTTAACGATTTTTACCGTCTCCGTCATTTGAGAATTTGTGAACATATTTCATATAACATATTTAAAACACCTGTGGTAGGAATAGCCAGAAGTACCTATTCGTTGGCCGGATGATAAATAACTCAATTTGAAGTTCATAAAGCAAATAACTACTACAATACTAATGTTGGATTAAATGTCTGTCAATAGTGAACCTTTCATTACATAGGGCCAAGATACTTTGCAACTTGTAGATAGAAACTAACTAAAACAACTTATAATAAAAGTTCTGTTCAGAAATCCAATCAGAAGATTAGCAACAGAAATGACAACTTGGTGTCGATTGACTTAAAGTTGGGTACAGTTAACGTTTATTGAACATTAAGTGTAAAAGTTAATTGAAAGATGCCTTTATCGAGAACAATTTAAGTGAGCGACGGGCCGATCCGGTTTGATTGGATCGCCAAACATTGACTGTACTAATAGGATAAGCTAACGCTACCCGATTTGCCTAATGAGGAGCGATTTCACTCGCCGCCTAACTCAGCGCAGGAACATTATGCAAACTTGTGTTTGACTTCTATATTCGCTTCCCGACTTAATCACAACAGTCGCTTAAAGATATGATATTATGGAGATTGTACACAGGGAATGGTGTGAGACACGCTAATTGAATTCCTGAACGGTTCAAAAGGCTTTCTCTTAGCGAGCATGACTTTACATTATTGCCTACCATTTGGGTTACGTAACGTTCCTTACTTTATAAAATACAAGCGTTCTAACCATTATTTATAGTTCCATATTTGAACATAAATATTATACGATATGTACTTTTTACCCTTATATTAAACTTCAATGTATCAAAATAAATAAAGGTTTTTAAGGCAGTTTAAAAAATAAATCTTAATGTTCGTATTTCTTAAGCGAAGATAAAATTTATGATTGTATATCACGTGAAATAAATCATTACTGCAAGAAAGCGCTACAAAGAACTGTATGTATTTTAAAACATGTTTTTAAACAGTATACATAGTTTAGTTTAAATTATGTGTTTAGTAGAAGTACCATACAAACATAATAATTTAACGTGAGCCGACGCTGGCTGGTGGACTTGGGCGCAGCGCCGCGCGCCGTCTCGTCGCGTCGCCGCCTCGGCTCGTATCGTAAAAGCACATATTGAAACTAGACCTTTACTCACTACTTTCGAAGCTAATGAATTCTGAAGGCGCTTCGGTTCGTTAAAAATAATACAAAACTCCGCTCACTTAGTTGCAAAGTTTCACCAGAGTAGTTCCAGTCACCGAACATTAATCTAGTTATAATTCTGAAAGCTCACTTTTTACTTGGGCAAAGTTCCCAAAAAAGTGTACCTTTTAACTGTCACTTTGTTAACTTTCCTTATTTATTGTACGTTTCTTTTTTAAAGTTCCGGTGTTACGTTACCGTTACATTATTGCCGTGAACTGTGAACTTCACCAACAAATGTTAAAACCACCAACAGTCTGAATGTTTCTTTGTAATGAAACGACTCTGCGACACCCACCTGACCCACCTGGAATTTATTTATTTATAGCTGTTACATTTTATTTGGAGCTGTAGCTCAACAAACTTATATTATTGCAGGATCCGCTTGTCGTTTTGTTGTTTATAGATTTAGGGTTATAGTAGGTATATGGTCGTCGTAGGACCGCGTATCTGTGCATTTTTGAGGAATAGGCGACAAACAGTCTCCCGTTGGTTTATTCCTATTGGGTAAACATAGGATATGGTATAGGCTTGCAAACGATCGTTGTAACTTTTGTATTTGACATTCAATTTTGTGCAGTGTACGAGGCAACGCAATCCGTTTCCATATCGATTTGCTAGTTCTAGAATAAATTTCGATAAACTGATACATTGTAAAACACAAACAAAGGCTGAATGCGATCTCCACGGTTACAGTACATTTCTTTTTTTGCATTCGTGCCATATTTATAGAACCAATAGTATATGATTTATTTAGTTATTATAAAATAGGTAATTAATTCTGGGCTTGATAAGTAAACGATTATTGATGATTTGTGATTAACGTCAAATCAGAATAAGACTGTATAACTGCACAGAATAGGTCTGCGATCCGGTGGCGAGGTGAGAAACCGGGCCGCTGCGCAGCGGTCACCAACGTATATCTTATAAATCTTTTTAAAACCGTCAAACACGTGGAGATTTTTATTTTTACAAAACTTTATAAATAATAATGTTATTTTACGAGCATGATTTTATAATTTAATAGTGTGTTAATAGTGTGTTCTACACAAGGTAAATATCAAACTCCTGAAATATGGCACAAATGCAGAACAACACCCAGTATAAAAAGGAAAACTCTCTCGGATATATTAACGCACAGCTAAACTTAAAAAAAACTGCACATAGTTTCATTCTATCGTAGGCACCAAGAAAGCTCAAAAAGGTAGTTCAGAAAAAATCACTATTTACTGGGTCCATCTTGCGTTTGCTTTCAACAGCAAAATAATCTAATACACTGGACAGCAAATAAACCGGGCCACCCGCTCTCTTGTAGCTCTAATCCGATTATCTCAAAAAGTATACAACTTACAACTATCAAACTTGTACCTAAAGAAAGTACGTTTCATGATGATTAAAATGAGTATAAATGTAATCGAAAGCACCGTCAACTCACATTGTTATCATGCCACAAACACAATGCCTAACGATTTGCACTGTTTTCTCTAGAGTTCGCGCTTAGCGTTTTTTTTCTACAGTGATATTTCTTATCATTTCTTTAGTTATTATCCATCGTTTGCTCAAGCGCGTGTATTTTTGCCAATTTTTTACGGACAATAATGGATACGACTCCTCAGGAAGAAGCTCAAGCTGTAGCACTACTTCAAGCAGTTGTTGGGCAACGTGAGGTCGCTCGAAGACTTCGAATCAGCAGATATTTAGTGCAACGACTTTACATACGATACTTAGAGACTGGAGCAATCGACCGCCGTCCAGGTACGGGCAAACCTAGGGCTACATCAGCAGCAGATGATCGTTATATCCAACTTACTAATCTGCGAAATCACTGCCTGAACACAGTTCAAGTCCAACAAAGTCAGCGTGACGAACGCCAAGTGGTCATAAGTTCACATACCGTCAGCAGGAGTTTTGCTGAAAGGAACCTGACTCCAAAAAGAGCTGCAACAGACCCAGGATTCACGGTAGCCCACCGTCGAGCATGACTTGGATTTGCTCGAGAGCATAGGAATTTGAGGTTAGAGCAGTGGGGTAATTTACTCTGCCCTGATGTGACCAGGGTGAGTCTACATGGAAGCAATCGACGTCAGAGACTATATCGTCACCCTGGAGAACGTTGTTCTCAGTGTTTATCGAGTAAACTGTTGCTTATGGAGGAGGGTCGGTAATGGTCTGGGGCGGCATCTCGATAACAGCACATACAGCGTTAGTTTTCATCAAACCGACGGGGCGCACACGTGGATTGACTTCTCATCGCTACATCACTGAAATCCTCGCGGACCATATGGTACCTTACGTAGGATATATCGGGCAGGATATGCAGTTGATGCATGATAATGTACGGCCTCATGTCGCTCATGTGGTGAACCAGTATCTACACGACGTCGGCATTCATACGATGGACTGGTCAGCTCAAAGTCCGGACTTGAATCCGATAGAACACTTATGAGATGAGCTGAAACGTCGAGTTCGAGCCCGGGTACCTGCTCCAACAAGGCTTTCAGAGCTCCGAATCGCAAATGAAGAGGAGTGGAATGCAATCCCCCAAGATTTCATCGTCAGGCTCGTGAAGTCTTTGAATACAAAGATGCTAGCAGTTACCCGAGCAAGGGGAAGGAACACTGAATACTGTCCAAAAACATTTTTTCAATTTTTTCGTTGTGTTCAGGAAAAAAAAATTTTTTCCTTTGGTGATTACGAACGATTAACACGATTGGAAAACAACTCTTCTTTGTAAAATCCTTAATAAACATTTAATAAATTGATTAAGCCTAATGTGTTTCCATTCATTTTGTTCATCATGAAACACACTTTCTGTAGGTATAACTTTGTAAGTTGTAAGTTTTATACTTTTTGAGAAAATTGGATTAAAGTTCCAAGGTAGCGGGTGGCCCGGTTTATTTGCTGTCCAGTGTATTTCAGAAATCTTCACGCTACAACCTCAGAGCTACAACTAAGTTTAAAATGTACTATTTGTGATACTGCTTATCTTAATAAAAACACTTTGTACTGTGTTACGGCGTAGCGCTGCGGTACAATGCTTACAAGGTTTTCTAAGTGTAAAGGTTCACATAGTTGGTCCGGTGGCGGCACCGGCAGTCACGTTTCGCCTTATCTTAGCTTCCGAAAACACTCACTCACAACGCTGAATCAATATGACAAGCGTTCACTTAGATCGGATTGCTTAAGCTCAAGAATTGAGGGCCATTGGCATTTGAAGAGCGAATTTTTGTACGTGAAATGATGCTACGTTTTACCGCTATGGAATTTCGTTTCAGATTTTAAAAGGTCTGATGTAAATCATATATTTTATGTAAGATGTAGCTAGTTTAATTTTGTTAGAAATATATATTGTTTTGTGTACCTACTGAAACATTATTTAACTAATAGGAAGCTACTTATCCCCGAGTATTATAGGATTTTTATCCAGAGAACGTGGATATTTATATTTAACTAAGTTAAATATTTACCTAAATACGATGCTGATATAGCATATTTTACCGTTCGCCTTTGGTTAGTAAATACGTAGTTACATTCAAGCCATAGCAGAATAAAAATCAAAAAAATATTACTAAACCAAATCACGATTCGTCTAGCAGCCCTACTCCAAGGAGACGGCCTATCATCTTCACCTAAATCGAATGAACACAAAATTAGCATTTTATCTGAAATTATTACTATATCCGTTAAACAGCATCGCCTCCCTATCCTCCCTGGATTTATACCCCCAGAACCCCTGTCCAGAGTTCTCCGGATCGCTGATTGAATCGCGCCGATTATGACGTTAATCTGTTCAATGCAAATTGGACGAGCCAGTCATTTACATCCCTTTATCAGTATTCCGTGTTAAAATATTCAAATATTTATTGTTTCGCTAGGCAACCCTACCCTTTATGTCTGTCAGAGATAGAGAATTGTATGTTTGCAAAACATTGTGTATTTTTCTGTAGTTCTTTCATTGATATCTAAGTATGCACTAAAAATACCTCTGGCGGTATTTTTTCTCTCGCTTATTCTTTTTCCCGTATAATCCCATTATCTGAGGTCGGCTCTCCTGGCATTTTTTCTAGGACAGTCTCAGGTGATATCTAAATTACCTTCTGCTTATCTGATTTTTTTAATCGTTACAGTTTACTTATGTAAATAAATAAATATAGCTGATATTATTGTATTCGACTTATCTCCAAGCTTTTAATTAAGAATGCAAACATACCACAAGTTATCGTAAATAAATGAATTTTAACATAAAACAACCAAGACAAAATACCGGCTTAAACGTTCATTGGTAACCCGTAACGTTTTAAATACCTACACAATTTACACAAGTAAACAAACTTGATTAATTAGCCGCCGTGTTACGTCAATTTTGGTTGGATGTTTTATGAAATATCTTGGGCACCCTTCACACTTAGAATTAAAACGCTGGGGTGGGTGAATAACGCCGATGTAAATAAGTACCTCTTTTCCTCAAATCTGAGCGCTCTTTCATTCTATCGGCACGATTTAAAGTAACAAATCGCCGATGTCTGAAGTGGGTACACAAGTTAATGAGCGGATATTTGAGAACGTCTGAGAAGATTAAATGCACGCCATTTCTCAAACGGCAGGTATGAAGTGAGTGCACCGGTCTCAGAGTATTAGATCGCTGACTGGATCTTTGAATAGCGATAAATTGTGATTATGCAAATCTATCTTTTTAATAGAAAAGGTATCTGCTTATAGAATCCAATAACTAAAAGAAAGTAAGCCTTGTATCGACGACTAGTTTTCGCGTCGAGGTTTCACCTGCATTCCCCAGGGATTTAATTTTTTCCCGAGATAAAAAGTTTCCTATGATCTATTCCAGTTTATGATCTAATTGTATGCCAAATTTCATAATGGTTATGATGTCGAGGCGTCAAGAGGTAGGTAACAAAGAAACTCAATTTCACACTTATTACTTACTAGCTGTCCTCCGCGGTTTCACCCGCGTTCCCGGGATAAAAAGTAGCCTAGGTCCTTCATCATACCATAGGCTATCTGCATGCCAAATTTCATGATTATCCGTTGAGTAGTTAAGGCGTGAAGGTGTAACAAACAAACAAACTCACTTTCGCATTTTTAACCGACTTAAAAAAAAGAGGAGGTTCTCAATTAGGTTGTATTTTTTTTATGTTTGTTACCTCCTAACATTTATAAACCGATTTGGAAAATTCTTTTTTTGTCTGGAAGGGTCCACTTCCCGTTTGGTCCCATTGTCATCAGATCAGGATTTGATTACTTTTTAGTGTACTTTGAAGTAGGTTTAAGTTTTTTGTAAAACAGACCAATTATTAATATTAGTAAGGATATTTTTAGGATAGATTTTTGCAGCGGTAGTATACTTTCTGGTAATCGCCTGGCTGGCTACCACCTACCAGTGTGTTCCCGCATTTGAGAATCTGTTAGCCTTCTAAAGATCGCCTATATATTGATGATGCCCTGGTATTGCTTGTCCATAAACAACGGTAGCTAGTCCTACTACTACTACTCGGATCGCCCGCATGCTTGTCAGCATTTTGACATCAAATAATGTGGTTGTAGCTGCTAGATGTATTTCTTCCATATACATTACATCGAACAAATAACCCAAAGAAGAGCAATGACGTTAATGTTGTTATTAGTAGTAGTCTATTTTGCCAATTCTCCACCACCAATAATACGCTATGATTGGTTCAAGGACAAATATGCTCTGATTAAGTCAAGGATACACAAAAAAAAAATACGCAGCCGGTATTGTTACTAATCATTGTAAAAACCATTACTCACCAGTTTCGGAATTGGATTTCTCGGTGTACTACTAAGGGGATTTTCCTCTATAATAGAGAAAAAATCCCATATTGTTTTGTCTCAAAAAGGGACATCGGTTCTAAGTCAGTTATTAGGTTTACAGAAGAAAAAAAACACATCCTTGCTGAGTTTTTTTAAAATTGTTGGCACCTTTTTTTATATTCGCTAAAGTTATCAATATAGCCATCAAGACCGGAACCTGGAACTGGGTTTTTTCAATCGTCCACCATATTTTCATTATAGAAAAGACTATTTCTACTGGTGCATTTGTGCCAGGTTGTTTTGTTGTCGGGGAAAATCAATTTTGCGCCCGAAACTTTTTTCGGTGACACCGGGACGAAGAACCGAAAAAAGGGACGGTCCCATTCAAAACGGGACTTATGGTCACATTATCTATGGTACATAAAATAAGTTTTTTTTTACTAGTACTTTATAACAATAACCCACAGCAATAACCACTATAGGTATTAACTGGTAAAAAGTTATAAACTACGTTGATGTTACAATCTGTCAATAGATGTTGCTACGTTGCGTGTGCGTGCTGATTCTACTCGGAGCACAATGAACTTCATACGAATAAATAACAATATCAAAGTAACTTATAATAAACTATGCAATAAATCCAAAGTGATGAAGTAATATATTTATTATCAACTGAGTTGGTACAGACATATTATTTCATAGGAGGTTGTTTGTTGACCCTGCGTTCAGAATATTAGTTTTTTGCGAGCGCTGTCCGGCCATGACAATGTTGTTTGGATTTACTATTAGATTTTCTAGCCAGACTGTTACCCAATGTTTCTTGTTAGCAATGTCGTACACTTTTACGACAAGCTTTTTCAGCAACTTTAGGAAATGAGTATTTTCATGAACGCTTTATAAAAATAGGTAAACAAAAGAACACCGAAGCGAACAAAAGGTCGCGTGTAAAGGCAATTACGAGTAGGGGCATTCTGCAATAACTTTCATAAGTTGATTCATAGCCGAAGCTTTTAAATCATTTAAAGAAATTTTTGAATTTAAAACTTGCTCTTCGTTGTGAGTGGAGTGATTTGCAGCGCAGCCGAGAGTTAGGGTAAGTGAGTAAAAGAGTAAAAGTCTAAAGTCAATGTTTGCTGTCGTGATTTCATCTCCCCTTGGCCAGGGCCGGCGGTGACGCGCACTTTCCACTCTTCACAACGCTTTGCGAACGTGAATACTAAGTTTTTTTCCAACTGTGAGGTCAAATAATATTCTATTCAACACTTTTAAAGTATTTATTGGTTTTTTCTTTTGAGATCTCTTGTAATATTCTCTTTGCTGTTTAAAACGTAAAGTGCATACTTATATGTATAGTTACACATACCTAAAACCAATATTGTCACACTATTAGCTTGTTTAAAATGTAAAAAAAAAATGTATATATTAAGTCTTAATTAATATAAACAATGGAGTCAAAAAACGTAATTAATAAAATTACAAAAGGATCATAAGAGAATCTATATACATCATAATAAAAACAAAACCAATGAAATAAACAAATGTAATACATCTTACACGTCAAACTAAAATACAAAATTAAAAACTAGCGCAAACGCGTTCACTTTAAATAAAGATTCATCTTAAAACCACACGGCTCAGTGTTTCTTTGAAAATTTCGCATGCAATTGCATCTCGGAACTCTAAAGAGTACGGAATAAAGGGGCGCATGTCATTTCCCGCTGGCCTCGAGGGTAAAATCGCATGAGCAAATGTTGACATCCGGCTCCGCTCGGATCAGAGTCCGCTGCCATGTAAAAGTATGATTCAGCTGCATGCTAGTTACCTACATACTTAGATGCGACTTGAATGTCACTCGTTTCTCCTTAAAGATTGCTTTGTTATACAGCTTGTGTGCTTTCCACTCGCTTTGAGATCTAATCGAATAAACTTAAAACACAAAATCAAATACTACGCTTTCTACCAATCAGTGATAAACTAATCACAGTAAGTGAATAATGTAGTACAAACACATTTGTTCGCTTAAATTCACTAACGAGTTAGACTACTCCAAATACAATATGGACTTTGATCAGTTTGATTAACAGTCAAACATTAGCACGAATCATCGTTTCACCTCCTTATTGTAATGTATTTAGTGCATCCAATATTGTTTGCGGCAGAAAATTTTCCGAGAGGAATATTTTGATGTAAGCTACGGTTATTTTATGACTGCGGTGATCCTGAATGATCAATTTGCATCGTAATTAGGAGTTTGCTCTGTTTTAACACAAATTACTTTAAACCAACAGCCGGTTATTTTCCGAAAGCAAACACGTAGATATTGCGTTTTATGGTCGGTTTTAATTTTGGTTAATGGGTTACTATAACAGTGTTAATAACGTACGGTTGGTTTTATTAATGATAGGGATCTTGTTACTGATGGCTCTGTTTACTTATACTTTTATTACTTTCTCTTTTCTTGTGTCAATAAGAAATTAATGTGAACTCTTTGTCATAACAGTCATATATAAATTATATTCTATTCATATAACAGGGTTACAGGGAAATTAGTACTGAATATTAAATAATAAAAATAATAATTATTTATTTTTGACACATAGATTTTTTACATAATTTAGACCGTGGTTGGAGCCTCCTTTTAAAGCATGCAATGCCTGTATTAGGAGACTCCACTCTTCCATAGCAATACAATAACATTTTTTTAACTCTTAACTACTAACATATTTATTATGTGTGGATGAGTTTTTATGTGGGTGTTTGTGTGTGTATTGAGGTGTGTGTGTTTGTGAGTGAGTTTTTGTGTGGGGGTGTTGGGGGGGGGGGTGTGTGCATGGGTCGGGGTGTGTGAGTGTATACGTTTTACTGTGTGTTAAAATATAAGGTAATTAAAGAACGTTATTATTCAGGTCATTTCTGATATTAAAGGACGTTATTATTCAGTATGTATACAGGTATACCTTCCCTGTAACCCTGTATACATACTTATTACAAAGAAGCTCAATTCAAAATATCGACAGTCATATTCAATATTTCCAGCTACCTACATATTATGCATAGGTAACTAGTTTGTGCGAGACAAACGTACACCTGAGTGGAAGGGTATGGACACACTGCAGTGGTCGCAAATTTACCACTCTACATCCTCATTACCAATTCATGGCTGATGCATCCGCACAGGACCGCTGCATTCCGCCAATCAGCCGCTAGCTTTTTCTTCACTTTATGTAAAAATAAACGATTGTGTCTTATAAATAAATGTGGACTTCTCATTTCAATTTTAAAATAATTGGCTTTATACTTTAGACAAAATAGCAAATACAATTTCGAAGTATTCCCGGTAGAGCACTTAGAGCTATTTTTAGAGCAACGAAATTTTGTGTTTAATAGATATTTAGTACTTAATCACGCCTATAATAGGGATGATGACTCATGTTGAATTTTACCGTAGTTATAAGAATTGTAACACAGCAAATTATTATAGCAAAGTTGAAAAAACTAAAAAAACACTAAATGATTTAAAGATACGACAAGACCTCAAAGTTGCGCTTTAGTTTGTTAAGTCATTATTGTTTATCATCCAAATGTAAATTGAAAACTACTTTCAGAACCCCTACGCTTCAATAAAAAAGAAATTGTACGTCAAATATGTATTTAATCGCAGATTTTCATGACCAAAATGACAAATTACGTGTTTTTTTAACTGTGTATATGCCTGTGTTGCACCACAATCACACCATAGTGATAATGTGGACGAAGGAGGTAAGCGCACAAAGCCTAGAAGGAACTGGCTCTCAAGTGCAGTTCGTAACGAGTTTACGAGTATGAGTAAAGTAACGTCACATTAGAGTATGAATTTGTATGGGGCGTTTTCGTCGGTGTCTGACTTTGACTCACATTCCTGACTTTTGTAGTGCTCTAATTGTAATTTGGTCCATAGACTTTTGTTCCCACCAAAAAACACAAGTCGACAACGATTGATATCATAAAAATCAAGTAGTCATCTAGCCTATAGACGAACCGGAAGGCAGCGTTGCACCGTGCTCGCGGCATGTTCTATTTCTGTGGATGTTACCCTTGAATAATATAAGTACAGGGTGTAACGTATATACATTACACTAATCCACTTTTTTGGTACTAGGCGCACAGATGGCGGAAGATAAAATTTTATATAATGACCCTCATTGACCGGTGACATGTTGGTTATGATTTTAATTCAATAAAATTGAACGCAAAAATGTTGTTTGAATTTTTGAGTAATTTATTTTGAGCTGGTACTTTTTAGAGAGAGTCTTTACATGATGTAGTCATGACCCCCATCGGGTGTCATCACCCCCTTCGGATGTATATACCCTTTCCGTTACAATCAGTATAGAGCTTTTAGGTAAAACCGCTGAACAGGAGCTAGGTGAGTATAAAGTATCTTACTAACTCCGTTAACTAAACCGAACTGAACACAACCTGTACTCTGGAAATTAATATCTAATTTAAACATACTAGGTATATTGTCATAATAATAACACGATAGTAAAGCTAAGCATAGTGTGCCACGCGCGGTTCAGTTATAGACATTTTCTTTGATGATCGCCAAAAACACATCAGGCAACGAAGTAACAAGCCAGTCTCGGATTCCAGTAAAAAATAAAACATTCGTAACGAAAATTCAACTTGAACAAAGGTAATTCAACAAGTAAGTATTACGAGTGTAAACGTGTACTGACGACACGCGATTTGCAAATAAAGCTAGGAAGATATCAAACAACCAACGTTTGCCACAACATGCGATAAAAGACCTGCGCCGTTTCAAATGGAAATAACGAATGGATGTCTGATATACTTTTTTCCTTTACGCCGCAGCCAATGTGGCTTAGATCAACTTTAATAATTCATTAACTGCACAGCATAAAAAGTATATTAGTTCCGTTTCTTTGCTGGATGATATACATTCAATTCAGATAATACGCACGCGGCTTACTTTACGTTTTATGGAAATTTTACCTTCTTACTTTTTTCGCGGCTACGCAAGGATGAACATTTGGATTAGATAAAGATGGCTTGCTTAGCTGTTGTAAAATAAATAAGATGAAAAATGATGAAATAAGAATAAGCAACTGAGAAGAAACACTTTGTTGTAGCTATTTGTTATCGGATATAGTTCTATTATCGGATATCTATATATATAAATTTCAAAGTCCTGACTGACTGATTGACTGATATATCAACGCACAGCCTAAACCGCTGGTCCTAGAGACAAAATTTAGAGGGTATATTCTTTGTGAAGAGTAGGTATCCACTAAAAAAGGGTTTTTCGAAATTCTACCCCTAAGGGGGTAAAATAGGGGCTGAAAGTTTGTATGAAAGTCCGTCAGTTTCGAAGATAGAGTCTTCAAATTATGTGTTTAGGCTGCAGTTTGAAAATTAATTTATACGTGTCTCAGCGCCCCTCACTCGAAGCGGGATGAAGTTGTTTTGTATTGTTTTCTTTTATTATTGTAGAAAAATATGTCATTTGTTTCATATAGGCCACGCGGGCGAAGCCGCGAGCAGAAGCTAGTAGTTCTATAAAATGAAAATGTGTGATACATATTCAAATGCCAAATATCTGCAATTATGTCTAAAAGCATAAAAGTTAGCACAAAAACTTACATCTTGCTTCTAAAGAAAATTTTAAAATATCATTAACATCATGGGAAAAACTAATTCCCATAAAGGTACACGTAGCACAAACCAACACCATAATGTCAACCCTTAGACTACATGTATTCCTTATCTACGAACTATAAAAGGTAACAACTTTCATCTTCTAAAGCTTAAGGAAACATTAGACCGACCTATAACCGAAAATTCACTTCCAATGTCTCCCATTTGATAACAAAGGAAAAACACACAACGACCGACAAGATGCTCTAAAAATACTTTCGCAATCTAGCTACCTGCTCACCTGGGCTGGCCATTCCGGCCTTGCCATAAAGAAGAGTAGACGGGAAGCGGCGGGAAGGGTTTATCGTCCCTGAGGGAACGGCCGCTGGCCCGACACTATATCATTGCCGCCTCTATCTCTATACTACCACTATACTCTAAGCTCTTTGTACTCCACCAACCATGAAACTTTCTGTTAATTTGTAACCCGAGTTATTCTTTATTTTAACTTTATTATCTTGTGGCGTTTAGTTGGAACGTTCGTGAAATTTTAAGGTTTTTTTGGATTTACAAATCTGGAATATTATTAAGTATGTACTGCTCTGTGATTTTGAGAATCGTGGCCAAGCCACATATTTTGACTAAGATGTAGAGTTTGTGAAGTTAGGGCTTGTAGAGTTAGGGCGTGTAGAGTTATAAGCTTGGCTCTACATGAGATCTGAGAACTTATTGTCAGTGCGAGCAACATTATGGTCTCGTATTGGCAACATTTTACATAAAAATATTTTTGGTGGGATACTATTTAATTTATCGTGCCGAATAAAATCCATTAGCTTAATATGAATGACTTCGTTAAACTACGCATGAGATACGCGAAGTTAAACAGAATCCGCATACAAAATATGCAACGTCATAATAACTCAGCAATACAAATTTCCTTCATTATGGCGTCGACAAAAATAATTTGCGGAATTAAAATCGATGAGCACGTAGTAAATAATTTGGTAATATGTTAAACATGGACGTGTTTTTGTGCATTATTGTGATAAATTAATCGGTAATGCGTTGACTGTCAATGTATTCGTAATGAAATACCGCGTACACAAATGCGGTCGACGCAGCGACACCACCGACAAACAAAATATGAAATAATGTCCGCTTTATTTGCATAATGTATACCATAAACGGTGGCCTATATTGAGCGGAATTGAGCCCCATCATAATATTATCGTGACGTCATAAAGGACTATGCGAGAAACGACGGATTAACGCACAGTTAGCTGTGTGCGAGCCTTTGTTCGGCATATAAGTAAGAAGAATAGGGGTAAACCTATTGATAATACATTATCCCGTAGTCTATTGAGGGTAAAAACTAGGAAAAAGGCTATTGTTCGTTCAAATTTCTAGTTAACACTAACTCTTTAACCTATAGAGAGATAATGGTGTCAGGGCTGTCATATCGATAAAGGCACAAATGTTCTCAGCTTACTTATATTATGTACCTCATTATTTAATTATCAACAGAACATAGATAATCCCCCTATAAGGAGAGTTAAGCTTCAAGTCAAGTCAAAACTTCAAGTCTGTGAGTTGTAAAAAGTTCCAGACATGCATTCAATATTTCAGTTAGGTAACTTTGAAATAGCCGTTCACTTATGAGTAACAAATACATCCAGAGATAATATTCCTCTACATATACTGAATGAACACTTACCACAAATGTACAAACATAGATATGTATTTATTATGTACATATGTATATGCTCTAGTCCTCGTATTACGTACAGAACACCGCAAGGCGAGCTCGGAGACTTTAGTGTTCCCTTGGGTCTTGAGGAACACCTGAACTGCACACATTGATTTTACATGAGCGTCCAAGTGTGCCGGTAATATTATGTGCTTGAATGCGTATGTATAATATATGTATGTATGTATGTGTAATCTATCGATTTCTCAGCCTCATTTAGGCTGAAACTGTGGCTAAAGCCCTTACGTACCTAAAAGTTTAAATAAACTTACAAATCTTTCGCATCATAATCATAATCAGAATACAGAAGAAGACTGATAGCCTTACTTCACTCCTTAAATTACCATTATAATAATGTATATGTGCTACTTAATAATTATAGCGTTACACACTTACATATGAGTTCTGTTGAAGGTGGTTTCTTGCAAGGGTTCATGCCCGTACACCTACTCGGAGGGTGAAATGTTCAGAAAACTTTTGGGTCTTTATTTATTGTTATTGCCTCATTAAGGTAC
Source organism: Achlya flavicornis (assembly GCA_947623365.1). Taxonomy (NCBI): domain Eukaryota; kingdom Metazoa; phylum Arthropoda; class Insecta; order Lepidoptera; family Drepanidae; genus Achlya; species Achlya flavicornis. The sequence continues at coordinate 12,946,747 of OX392468.1, forward strand.
CTACCAAGCGATATCCAACAAATTGCGAATAAATAAGCCACCTCTACAGACTCGTGTGGAATAAATAAGAATGTCTACTTAACTAATTATTTTCTGTTTTCTTGGCGCTTTCTAAAGCTGGCGTATGCGATTTTGTTGAGTTTTCCGCTTTACTTCATCTCAAGTTTGTCGTAAGTTTAATTGATATTATTTATTTTATCGCTGTAAGTGTGGTAGGTACAATGTCATTGAAACTATTTTACGTTATTATAGCAATTTACATTATCCATCATACACATTATAAATTTAGTTTGATTTCATGATACAAACCGACAAAATTAGCAGCATTGATCCGAAATCAACAGTTTCAATTTATCTTTGATCAGTTATGTACTCACACAACAATTTTGAACAAAATGAGGCGAGCATTAACTGAGCTTACAATAATGCTCTAACGAGCAAAGCTTGCAAACGCATTTTCGTCGAATCCGAATGACTCATGATTAAAATATCATCAGTAAATAATCCCAAAGCCGACTGACGTTTCATTTAGCTAAAACACCCGCAATACTCGACGCAAATTGCGCGTTCACTCAAAGGTAGAGCACAGGTATTTTAGACTTATTGGGCGCAAATTTTGAAGACCGCAACCCTTTGAATAGTCAATGTCGCGTACCCTTATCTCGCCACAGAAAGGCGACACCACATTACCGGTATTATACCACTACTCTGCGTCGGGTCGCGTCTCTGAAACATGCCCTCGCAGCCTGACTTAAAGTTGTGATTCGTATGCATACGGTTTCAAGTACAGGGCATTTTCAAAGTGCAATTTATATTGTATTGGAAGTTAGTGCGGCGCGTTCACCCGGCTTGCACAATATTTTGGGTCGGGCCATTGTGCCGTGCGGCTGAGCCGTGTTCCGTGTCCTCTGTGATATCAGCTATACTAGTTTCTTGTCTATATGGAAAATTTGATAAGTGGAATTTCCTCACTCGTTTGTATAGTTTAAGACTATTATAAAACTTTTTCTCACTGGAACGATTCCTCTTGTTGAAAGACGGGGAAACTTCGTAATAGGTCCCAAGACGCATTAAAATAAATCAAACTTCACGTGATTCCAATGGGTGATTCCAATAATCGATGTTCATCGCGTACCTTATCTGTCACAGACAAGTTTATAACTATAATACTTGTTCAGGCGGAATTTAGAGCAAAGGTAAATTGATGGTTCATGCTTCTGAGTTAATGAAGTTCATAAAGCCACTGTCACGGTGGCTTCTACGATTGTCTTTGATGTATCATTTTATAGGTATAATTGGTAAGTTTTTGTATTGTTTCTTTGAAACGTGTCAAAATGCCTCAGGCCGTTTGTCACAAATAACACTTAAAATAGCCGGCACGGACACATAGCGTACCTCCAAATAATGTAGAGCCAGGTTGCGTGTCACAGGTGTATTCATGTGCATGGCTCGCGAGCCGATATCGCAATTCGCAACCGAGCCAGTCACTTTAGTACCCCCAGGGGAACTGCACTCCTATATCATTGTCGACGCCTATGTACATATATACTACCAATGGACCAACGCGATCCATTGCTAGGCCATTACAATTACTAGCTTTTGCCCGCCACTTTGTCCTCGTTCAATTTTGTTTACTCGCGACACTAAAAAACGGTTTTATTTACTCCGTTTTGATAGGACAGTTACAGTTTTGAAGTTGGATATTGAGCATTCAGATTTAGAAAAATCAAAATCTTTTATAACGCAAGTTTTAAAAAAGGAGATAAAACAATAAGTTTGTTCTCTTTGCAAAGAATAGAACTTAACCCACTAAAACAAAATTTGAAAACACGAAGCCATGATCAATTGGCCATGCAGAGAGGTTTGTCTGTGAGTTGTGTTGGACCCGTATTTATTTACATGTAATTAGGTCGGTGCCAGTGATCGACGGCGGCGGCGGACGTCCGCGCCGAGGTAAACAATCCATTACAACGCTGTCAAGCCAGTGTGGCTAACACGCCCGATGCCCGACGGCCGGCGGGCGGGCGGCGTGGCGGGTCATGCATATAGCACCCCAATATGGTCAGTAAACATGCGAATTTAGACCAGTTCGCTGTCCTCCAAAGTCAATATTGACCAGTATTGACTTTTTGATATAAATACCTTGCCGTGCCCACCTAAGCCTGAATTTCAGCGGTTTGAATAGGTGGCGCCGAAAATGAAATCTAATGGTGCGTCCATGCTGGGCTTGCGAGCCTCGAAGGAGCGCGATTGACAGTTTTTTCACGAACAAAGGGATACGCATCGTGCTCGTTGTATGCTCGTTCGTGGCTCGGCTCGTGCTCGATTCGCGTAGCATGGACGCACCATTATAGTGTAGTTAGCCCATGAGAGTTACAGGTAACTTAACTTATAGTATAATTTTCTATATATGGATTGTATTTTGTACATATTCGTTGTAAATATAAACTTATCAAAAAAAAAAAAACTAAAACTTATAGTGTATCAAAAATGGAAATTAGATTTGGAAGAATGTTATTGGCCTTGCAAAAATAATGAAATACGTAGATATTATTATTATGTTTATTATTCACTAGCTGTCCCCCACGGTTTCACTCGCGTTCCCGGGATAAAAAGTAGCCTTTTCTTCTAAGTAGCGTTTTCCTTTTCCATACCATAGGCTATGCCAAATTTCATGATGATCCATTGAGTAGTTGAGGCGTGAAGGCGTAACAAACAAACAAACAAACTCACTTTCGCATTTATAATATTAGTTTTTCATTAAATTTTCATATTCATATTGAATATGTATGAAAATGGAATCACCGATTCCTAAGTTAATGGCGTAAGTTCTACCATAACGAATGGAAAATGTGTGTGTGCAAAAGACTATAAACCAATTGTAGCCCTAGGCTATGAAGCTAACGGATATAGGTAAAATACCATTACCATATACCATTTCTTCAATTTGCCTGTGCGCTGTTTTTCAAAATAATAACATTAGCCAGATCCCCTGGCTGCACAAAGCAGACCTCAGTGCAGTAATCCATTCAATGTATCACTATGCAACTCTTATCTTACCACGTATAGCCACGCCAATCCGTTACCGATATTTAGGCAAAATACAAATTTATTTCCATCCTATTACAAAACAAACCTTACGTGTGCACAACAGAGTCGATTTTCTATAAAGGCATATTTAAATTTACAACGTTTTACAATGGATAATCCGCATGATATTGGAAGGCTCGACGATGCATTCACTGGGATGCACGAAATTTTCTATAAGGATAAAAGCAAACAAGATAGCCATCGAACCAATGTTACAGGGCTGAGCACCCATAGGTACGTAGATTATGCCTAAACCACGGCTATTTGGCTGAAAAAGGACCGACAAATGGGAGTTAAAAAGCAATAAAACATGTTTATTTGCTCACGTCAAGTTCTGGCCGATGAAGATGAAATTTTACAACCATTCAGGCTTTCATCGCAAATATTTGTTTGGACGTTTTTTGTTCGATCAAATTTATTTTTGAGTTGATTGTTGCGAGGTTTATTTTGTGCTGTAGGGCTTTGTGATAATCGTCTTTTTTGTGCATGTCATAAATTACAATAGCGGTCACGCAATTATTAAATCTGTTTGTGTTGTCTATTGAAGTTAAACTATCAAAATTGATAAAAATGAAATTCCTTAGTTTTTAGCTTAGTACGTACATGTATCTAGGTTTGATATTATTTTTATATAACTTGATATTTTAACATCGTACTTATTAAACTTAAATAACGACACATTAATGGATGCTACCCGAGAGTTATAACTAAAACTAAATCAGAAATTACCTTAAATTCATGAATATGGGTCCCAGAAGATTAAACTAAAGATCTGAAGTAATTAAAACTTTAGTAGATTAAACTAGAATATCAAATTAAAAGAATCACGAGGTTTAATTCGAGTAGAAATGTTGACAATAGTCAGATATCACAACACACCCGCGACAAAACATAACGACGTACTTTTTTGGCGTGTAATAGGAACAACAGTGACAATACGGCGGCGCTTCGTCGGCTAACGTTAAAATGCTTCCGTTTTTGGCGTACTCTCAAGTTAGTTAATGTTTACAAAACAACGCTATGACTACGAATAATACAGCTGTACCTATTTGTGGTTCAAAGTTTGGACGTGACTTGCTCTATGCGCTTCATTCAGTGCTAATTGCTAATGATAATGTTCATATTCAAATGTACTGTGAAGCTTTTGTATGTCTGTGGTTTCAGACGATAATGCTCCTCAATCACACAGATTAGGCTTACCTATCAGAGGGTAAGTAGGTAGTAGTTTTTTTTTATGATTATTTGGGCTTGCGCTGGACCACAATCCCGCCTGAGCGAAGATGCCTGTTCACTCTGCCCTTGAATAAATCCATGTTGTATGTATCTGGAAACACGTGGTCCGGGAGAGAATTCCACAGCTTGGCCGTTAGATTTAGAAGAAATTATGAAGACACCCATCGAACATTTGCGCTCATCAGTTTCAATTTTGACTAAAACGTTTTTTTTTAGTTTATAGGTTGTAATGACGTTAGTTGTAATTTTAAAATATTCTATAAACCTCAAATGAATAAATGAAATTCTATGTAAATATTATACCACCGTGTAAACTAAACCAAAACCTGTATGTAACTCCCCATAGATAGATAAAATAAGACATTCAAAACAATCTTAAAAAAACATCGTATGATATTTACCTATGCTGTAACCGTTGTATCCATTATAGCAGAAATACTAAAGCATAATAATATCAAGAAATAAACAGCAATAACATTTAAGATAAATCGGCGACAATTTTCACGTGGCAACACCACAGAAAGCTGTCGCGCGACTTTGGCGCAAATTAAAACAATTTGTTTTCCTAGCACGACACAGAGCCTGTACCGGACCTATTTAAAGCCATCACAATTTACTGCTATCCACGTAAAATATTCGTTTAGTCTGTTTGCATTTGCGTACTTATTATAGAATTAACTTGACCCCGTCCCACTAACTTGTGAATCAATAATAATTGTGGCTATTTTAAACATTGTAATTGAAGTGGTATTTTTACTCTTGACCTTATTTCATATTGTAATCAACTTTACTCATCCTTATTTCCATTTGTTAAGCAACTTGGAAGGCAATTGTTGTTGCCTACAACCATTTTCTAAATGCTAATGTTACTTAATTTATAATAAACTCATTAGAAAAATCTCCAACGAATTATTTAATTATTTAGTAAGTATAATAAGAAATATAATTTTAACTAATTTTCTTTATGACCGATTCTTATTGCTATCTAAGGTGCTTTGCTAAGCTATTGTCTTCACACGTTATAAATCAATAATCAAAAACGATGACTGAATAGCTATTGCTTAAAGTCCCATAATTTTCTTGTTACTATTCTGATACAGCTTTATTGGTAAGTTAAGGTCATCAACAGCTAATATGAATATTTCCCGCAATGCAGGGCAAAGGTAGGTCGGTCCGCTCGCGCTGGCTCGTCAGCGACAATTAACGCGGGCCGCGGCCCATAATTCACTCCCACTGACATTCACTATCGTGCAACACTCGCATCCAGAGCGCAACACTGAAAATACTACTTTTAACCGCCGCCTACGGTCGCATTGCCACGGCAGCCATTCCTGACGTTAGTCGCTTCAACTGTTTGTAATTTAAATTTCGTATTTACATAGTTTATTGTGGTTTAAGAACACAATTTGTTAATACGCACGTTGTATACAATTTACGAGTTGACGTTGCAGTTGTTTATGCACGTCACTGTCGGAGACAGTCTGTCTGTAAGGTGCTGTTCACAATGTGTAAAATGTCACTGCGATTGAATCTTATTGGTGATATTTATTATATTGAACTAAGTATTATCACGTTGGGTATATTATTAATCTAATACAATTTATAGATATATAAATAGTAGATACGACAATTTTCTAGCACATATCATACGCTGCATTGACTCTTTAAAACCTGTAAAATTACTGTCATTTGAATAAACCCTTCATTCTCTAATTCATAGAAAAACATCATTCAGTGTAACATACAGTTGCGCTAGAAGTACCTTGTTTCGCAATTTGTCTTCCACCGATTTCGATTCCCCACCACAAGCCGCTGCGATACGTGACAGAGTGTGATAGCCCCTCTATCATGAACCGACGCGGGACGTGGCGACGATCTCGAGCGAATTAACAGGCAGACTGGCAACAAAGAGGCAGATATACTTAATCGAGAATAGACAAATGATCGTCACGCGTTCTATTATGCATGAATAAAAGCTTGCGAGTCCAGTATTATTCATACGTTGCATCATTGTTCTATTTAACAACTTAGATACAGACTTTTAAACAAATAATTTGGGTCCAGCACAGTGTCGAAAAGAATTGCTTTTGGCTTATAATTTGAATATTTTCAGTAAACCGCAGCTGAAAATTTAAAATTAACGAGTTTCTGCATATGTTGTTTTAATTTGATGCTAGAAAATAGAAGGAGGAATGAACATAAATACGACAAATTGTATATACACATAAATCAATACGATAAATAAATCGATGTCTAAACTCATATTGATACAATAGTTTAGTATTCTCGGTTCTTTACCATTTTAGTATTTAGTCTTGCATTTTATTCGGTCTGTTCTCACCTGAATAGTTTCACGAAAGGGAGCAATTAATTCTCTTAGTCCAGTCACGAAAATTTTTCATTTTAATTAAAGCTCCGACCGGAGGATCGTTTCCATCGTTGGCTAATTAACCCATTAAAACACAGACTCCTTTCATTTTGTCTTTTTTCCGTGAGCGTTCACTTTCTTGTGATTTAAAAAAAGAAAATTAAAATATTCGCGGCCACAGAGCGTATACAAGCTATGTACTTATTCTGCCTATGATTGCCAGTAGATATATAAAAGATTCTTGATTGCCAGACATGTTTTGACATTGCTTGTAAAGCGATTTTAAGAGAGAGGAATGTAACAATTTGTTGTGCTACCGGTAATTATCATGACAGATTGACTGAAATAACGATACAATCTTATATTAATGTTAAAAAATCCGAGCACTAATTGATTAAATTAAATTTCTCAACGAAAACTAGAGGCTCCTAGAGGAGAATCAAATAAAAATTCGGCTCACCGTCGTCAGTTAATGAATCCATTAAAATTTTTTCATCACTTTAAATTACATTTCTGAGCCAAGACGTGATAAAAAGTGGGCAAAATATTTTATTTTCTTAATACTTCTTCGTGTTACGTTAATTAAATAACTCTGTCAGTATTTTCAGGTATAGATTTACATTTAATTTACTGAGAGGTAAAAACATTTTGAGCAATAGATACCTACTTATGGTTTATATCATTGAAATGTTTATATCGTATAAATATCTACTTGTTACATTATCTGTCAAAATTATTTGACTATGTAAACCGTTTTTAATCTAAAATCTGTCTGTCAAATAAAAATTACTTCAAAACTACTAGGTTACTTAGGTTTCTTTTACATAGTTTTTATTTGCAACTTCGTATTTGAGTGAATCTGGCTTTTCTGTAGTATATTTTGTCCTACACCTGCACGTCTCAAATGAATTCAGAAAAAGAAATGGGAGTAACTAGCAGTTTAATACCTACTAGTATTTATTTTCTGAAGTTACATTCAGTCCTGATTTGAGAAGTTATACTCAGAAAAGCAAAGAAAAAGAAGGGCGTCGCAAAAAGAATCTGTAATGGGGTCACTGTAAAAAGAAGATTGGGAACCCCTGATATTAGCCATTTTTTTTTTTCCTATGAATCTTTTGTTAAGTGTCAATTTATACGATCATATGATTACCGGAATTGTTTAAACCGATGAAGGAAATTCGCAAAAAATAAGCCCTTTTCATGGAACGTTTCACTCGAAACATAAAAATTTACCGCGCCCATAATATAGAGAGACTGAGAATTAATATCATGGAATTTTATTGAACAATTTATCATCAAAGAAAATACAAAAATAATGTTTCCTACAATGGACATTGAATTTCTGGTGGGACTGACAGACTGTACTATAAGTACCTAGCCTAAAATAACCTAATCATGATTATTTTAATAGCTAAACCATAGTTTAAGATTCGTATCTAAATAAAAAAGGCTTGAAACTTGTTGCCGTCATAAAAGGGAATGGTGAAAACTCCGAGACAATGGCACATGTCAGCAGACGTACGGCCACGTACACAAAGCGAGTGCCTACAAGTACAGTCAACAAGACAAGCGGGTAAAACTGCGATCATCTGAATGACGAAGCAATTACGTACATTCAGCGTCGAGCGCAGTCAGTCGAGGCAAGTGGTGAGATTGGTTTCAATAAAAGCGCAACCCTCCCTGTTTTTCTTTCATCACTCTACTTTGAATGGTGTTATTCAGCATTGATATGCCTTTTTTATATCGAACCTGATTTATTTATAATACATATAACTAATGACACCCTTCTTCTATTTCAGGTAATTTACAGTATTAGAAGTTGGAAGGTAATTTTCTAGATTTATTTTCAGTTGTATAATTATTTTCCCACGCTCAGACGATTTTCATAGATAATTAAATTGTTAGTATCTTCAAAGAAAGATATTTATAGAGTATATCGTTGGTGAAGTAGTTAAGGAAATACGAAATTTGTATATTTATATGTTTATATTCTATGATTATAAATACTTACCACCACAAAAAAAAACATCAAAACTTTTAATTATCATAAAACACGAGGCATAAACCCATCCGCGGCACGTGCCAAAGACTAAAGAAATACTAGGGTCCGACAACTCCTACAAACGAATCATTAAAGTCTGCTCTAAATGCGCCCGCGGCTACGCTGATTAATCATCGCGCTATGATTAATTAGTGGTGAAAAAACCCGATGAAGAGCGCATCGATCCCCTGTCTGTACCCACCCTTGTACGGTAGATTAAAAATAAAAAGCGAACGTTGAAAGATATCTTCTCTCCGAGACTGACCCCTCTGTTTTTTATCAGCGTCGATGTTAATTTAAGGTTTTATAATTATAATGAATAAGTATTAATTAAGACCAAAATCTGGATAAATGAGCGAATACAATTAGTTGAGAGCCCATACTGTGATACCGTGTTATGAAATTGTATAAATGGTCCAAATTGGTCGTAAAACTTTGTTAAAGTTTTCTATCGTGATACCTAAATAAAACCATCTATTAAATATTTATATGTGCAGGTAAATGGAAATTCATTGGATACAAGGTAATCAAAAATGTAATAAAGAATCAACTATTAGGTTATACGTTGTATATAAATTACTCTGAACTATTAGGTACATGGTCAGAGTAAATAATTTACTACGTACAAGTACATGTAATCCGTAGATTACATTAACAATCCACGTATTATCCGAATAAACTAATTTGTACGGGCCTAGTAGTAGTTAGCCCAGTACATTTTAATTGTAGTTGATGTTGGAGTGCGTAGAGAAACCACTTGTGAAGTATCAAAGTATATTGACTATATTCACAGTAACTGTTTGGTGATTCGTTCCTCTTGATGTTGTTGATGTAAGAAGTTATAATGCACTCTCGTAAAATGTTAAGAATCCGTGTATTTATGCTATTATTAGCGGGCGACAAAAGTAGGTTGCTGCATACACAGAAAAATTGACGGTGTTGAAACCGTACATAATTGGATTAATACAGTCCTTCAATACATTTGTAATTATTTATACTTAAGTACATTTATTTTAAAAGACGTACACTTCCCATTTGCAGTCTACAAAAGAGAGTATTATAGCCTCCCACGTTCTGATATCATTCTCGGGACCTCGAGATTAACATCAGAACGTGGAACGTTGCATACACTTCCATTTTATCAGAGTTTATAGGCATTTAACACAGTGTAAAAACTCCTCGTCACACATACGATTGCTTATCATAGTGCTATCGTACATTGACAAAGACTGCATGTTTTTCCCTAAAAAAATGGATTATTTATTGTTGAATCCACTACTTGAACAAATAAAATACACAAGACTCTTATATACCGAAAATTCCAATTAGAGAAATGTTTCGATATAATAAAACACAGTCGTCCTACCTCAATATGAAGCAAAGCCTTGCACAAATGTGTCACGAGTAGCAATCTTTATGAACAGCATTCGTTTGTAAACACGTTACCAGTGTTGTTAACTAGATACTCTAACTGATTGCATCGTTTATTGAAGTCGTTTGACGAACGAGCTCCCTGCCTACGATTTATACCCAAATAAGCCGTTACTCATATTACAGGGGGAGATTTAAATGTCGCTTTTTTAGATGAAATATTTTACAGTTTGTTTGGGCGGTCCCGTAACTCATTGTCAGCGAATTTAATACGTTAAGTGCATCCATTTATGAACAACTTTTAAATGCATTTGTGAATGATTGTGCAGATTGGATGACTATAATGTCACCCGTATTTTATTACATTGAATAGAATTTTGTGCAAACATTTTTCGTTCCTTTAATGCACACAAGATTTAAAAAAAAAGTTGTTAGTTCAAATATTTAAATAAGTGTATGAACTGTTCGGTGCGGTTATATTAGCAATACTTACCGTGGGTGGTAAATTAATGGTAGACGTAATAAATTGATTTATTTGTAACAATGTTGCGAACTTGATTAAGTTGGAATTATGACGGCGTGTCGAGAGTGGATGCCTCTCGGTACCCTCATAATTACAATAATTGCAAAAGTTTTGCACTACAGTCTTAACCGTGATGCTTTAGAGCCATTCATTTGTATTTATGCACGCAGCGTAAACAAGTCTTAATGGTGTTTCATTTTATATTTCCTTTGTGAAAGCTCTGAATCCGTCCCCAACGCGACGGATAAATGGATACCTTGAATTTAGACGGGAAAAATCCTAGTTGAAGTTTACGAGTGTTTCATAATACTTGTGTCGAAACACGTAAAATTCGTGGAGTTTTCGTGCAGACGCAGCATCGTTGAGGGGGATGGGCCTCGTTTGGGCGGGCGTTGTAAAAATATTTCGTAGAAATCGCGGGCTAACAAAACAAGTAGGAAAAAGTAACAGATTACCGTGCCAAGTACCGACCACTCTCTCGTTTACAGCGGACGCGTTATGGGACCTCTTTGTTCATGATGTGTACCCTCCAGTGTACCCTCAAACATGAGCTGCTATTTTCCCTAATATTTTTTCATTGCCCAGTTTGACAAATATGCTGTTTAATAGTAACAAAAAGCTTTATTAAAAAGGAATTCGGAAGGGTGGTAGTGTTTCAGCTTATACCTATAAGCAGGGTGGTAGATTTAATTCAGGCGTGCAGTTTTTGTGTCTAAATATAAATAAATAAATCGTTTATTCACTCCTACATATAAATAATAGAACAAATTAAATTAATAAACTGTGGAAGACGAGCGTCCATACTAGGTTTCCCTGTGCTATGAGTCTCTTGGTAGGATCTAGTTATTATTAATAATAATATGTACCTACTTTTAATTATATTTTCGTTACACTAATCATAGTTATAACCGTTGCTGGTGTAACTTATGATCATACCTACTCTAACATAAACAACGAGAAAGAACAAGTTAAACTTGAGATACCCAGCTTGATGTATGTGTGCACTTCCAAAAGTGTTGAAAGTGTAACTTTTTAAAACTACTATCCTTAGAATGCTGAAGGCACCTAGCACACTTCCATCACACGAGGCATTGCATCTTGCATGAGACTGACAACTCATATCGTACACAGCAAAATGCACCTGAGAACAGCAACATCGTTCTAAGTAGAAATTCTAAACAAAGACAAATGAGCTTATCCAAATACACTTCGATACATGTGAAACGATGACTCGCACTTATCTTGCCTCAAATCAAGGTTTCTATTTAAGATTGTTGATATATGAGGCTAGGCTTTACGTCAGTTGATCGTCTGCTCCCTCAACCGCAATGTTGCGTACACACTGAGTTAGCGAACGTCTACGCACGGTCTAGAAGATTTAGCCAACATTCATTAGTCGTAATTTTATGCTACGCTAGGGATCTCGAGCGAATACCTTGACTTGTATATGATCATACCTACTAGCTACTAGCTTTGAAGTCTTGAACAACTGAAAATACTACGAAAGATGTAGAATTTCTTTATAATTCATGCAATCAATAATAAATAAATAAATATCCTGGGTAATTCCTCACACACGGTCATCTGATCCCAAACTAAGCAGAGCTTGTACTATGGAAACCAGATAACTGATATAATACATATACTACTTTTTGTTTTTAAATATATACTTAATATACATAATTACACCCAGACTCAGGACATACAGACATGTTCATGCACACAAATGCATGTCCTGTGCGGGAATCGAACCCACGACCTACGGCTCAATAGGTGGAATCTTTACCAGACTCTTAACCAACTGCGCCAACTGGCCCGTCGAATGTTCCAGAATCTGGAATCAATATTCCAGATATTCCATTGATTTTCCATGCATAAATCTTAACGAACTTGTTACGTGCAAGAATGTTAATTTTCACCCGTGTGCTCATTGACCCGGTGTACTGTACACTCACTATATAACACTAGCTCGTGTTGACACCAGATCCGCGGAATCACCTAGAAAATATAATGTGGCACGAGTGTTGGCGCTTCTTAGCTACAAAATGTACATAATTAGAAAAGTTTTTACGAGCGGGGTCCCGCCAAGTCGACGGTTGTCACCGCCTGACACGGCTCCCCATGTCCGGATGCGGGTTATAATTTTACCGAACAAATTATTTACAAATTGTAATTCTTGTTTGTGTTTGGATAATTTTAGACCTTTGTATTGTTTCTATTATTCGTTGTTATGATGTTTATTTGTGTAAATAATATTAATACGTTGTTTGTTTAACGAGTCCATATTTTTTTTGTTTTGATCCTTTATTTCTATGAAATCTTCCTATCAGAGATAAATAATAAACTTAGTATGCTCAAGAAGTATCGAATCAAAACAAGCAATTATTTTGTGGATTTCTTGTGTGTGTAGTACATAATGGTGTTTACAACACAAAAACGTGATGCAACAAGAAATCCAGAAACATAAATTAACGAATTTCTAGCACTTAGTGGAATAGACATAACATACCATTACTGGCACAAATACAGTTAATGATAGTTACATCATGTTAACGAGCCAATATCCATATAAGCCTGGTTGTATAACATTGTGCAATTTTATAAGATTATCAACAGCATTATGTTTAACTGATTTAAAAAAAAAAGCATTTCTCAGCGACTGTCCAAAATTAAATAATAAACTAGAACCATGCTCGAACCATCACAAATTCTTCCTTTATTTTAAACACATAGGCGAATAGGTATTTGTTCCTTGAAATAAATACTATAAACGCTGCAAAATGGAAAGTGTATGTCTGTGGTTGTGAAAGAATCTGTGAAGTTGCCGAGGTCGTGTTATAAAAATAATTGCCGTTTTTGGCACGACACGACACCGCGTCAACGGCGGGTTCCTTGTGGTACTAAATGAGTATAATTATAAAAGTTTTTATTACTAAATGCGCGCCAAAACCACCTTCTACGATCGTATGCCGTCTAATAGACGACGAGAAGGCTTATGACGATGTCTCTGTTTCTAATTTAATTAAATTAAATTTTGTTTTCATTATGTTTAAGATAAACATATGGAATACCTAGGAAGTATCCCATTTTCCTTACTAATTTGAAACTACTAACACTGTTAATTCATTTAAAACCAAAACTTTTTCATATCTGAATAGAAAAATAATATTATCAGCAGAATAATCTATACTATAATTAAACGGCTAATCACCAGTGATGAGCCGAATTCGAAAAGAATTTTTCGAATCCAACTGGTAGTTCCAGAACTACCAGTTGGATTCGAAAAATTCTTTCACTAATAGGAAGCTACATTATCCCCGAGTATTATAGGATACTTTTTATCACGGGAACGCGGGTGAAACAGCGCGAGACAGCTAGTAATTAATAATAATAATAAAATATATATTTATTCGGAAAACTGAATCAATTTTTGTTAGTACAAGTACTTATGACTTAGGGTTAGTTTAAAATAACAAATTAAGATTTTGTATGCTCCATCCAATGATTGTGATCGGTGCTTTCATATCTCTCATCTCTCTCATAATGTTTATAACATTTGAAATATATCTAGCGGAAGCTAAAAAGCTACGCAGATTTGTGGCCTTCCTTAAAGTAAATTGAATTCTTTCAGTCAAATTAATTTAACCCCATAATTAAAGTACCCTTAGGATTTAATTACGCGAATTCCATTCTAAGGAGAATTTCGTCCTAAAATTTTAAATATCCAGATCCAATAAGGACCTTTATTTATTTATTTATTAAGGAACTCCAACAAACTCCAAACCTTTCATCTATGTATAGAGATAGATGATCCCTCCACTGAAATAAACATTAATAACTTACCCCCTTACTCATAAAGCACTATTTAACTAATATACTGATTGAATGGTCACGTAAATAATGTCACATTATTTTTGACAATGACAATAGACTGACGTTATTTACGTGACCCTTTAAACAGTATATCAGTTAAATAATGTTTTATGAGTACGGGGGTTAGTAGGTTATTATAGTTCTAATGTAGATCCAACAATGGGATCATTTTATATTGCTACTATCAAATAACTAATTGGTAAATATAGTTTTAATTATACTAGAACTCGAAAGGCAAAGAAATATATTCAAAATGTTGTATGCATGAGACAAACGATATCATAATAAAATCATGAAAAACTCTCCTCCAGTACAGGTAATGATAGTGAACTAAAGAAGATATTGTTCCTGTAAATTGGCCAGCAATAGTAACAATTTACGCTAGAATAAGAAATTAAATTTTCATTTAGATATCTATCGACGTAGATCGAAGGAGGTCAGAGTGCAGTTGGTGCACAATGAGCCGATTAGTTCTTAACGAACCCCGGGACGGATTCGGGACGGGGGGGAGACGGGAACGGGCAGGAAATAAACGGAAAAGCACGTGAAGTTAGAAAATCCCAAGGCGCCTGAGTTCGCATTTGTGGAACATGACTTTTCATAGCGTCGAATGTAAATGGGGTTTATTATGTAGAAAGTAGCTAGATAGTTTGAGTCGCTTTGTGTGCGATTTTGATTTAAAAAAACTTAAATGATTTTTTATGGCATTTGTTAAAAAAATGTATTTATTAGGATATTGAAACGTAAGTAGTACCTACTTACGTTCCATATTCAATTCAGAGCTCACAGAAAACGCACTGTTTTCTGTTTTATACTAAATCAAGATCAAAAGGGAGAGTTATTTAGGTATTGACAATAGTCAGTAGTACAACAACAACTTAAACAAACATTGAGAACTACTTAATGACATTAAATTATTTATTGGATTTTCATAGTGTCCTTGGGCATACATGTTGTCAGACACAATAGGATGGGAGTGACGGGAGACGCCACGCTTGTCGCTGTGGCGTGGCGTGGCGTGGCGCGGCTGGAACACGCCGCTCGCCGCGATATGCCACGTCCCGGTGATGTATGCGACGCTAACTCACATATTCTCCTCCTTGCCTACCCAACCGTACTGTGGAACACTAACACGGTATAAATTTCAACTTAAACCCACCACTTCACGTTAGAAATGTGTGAAATTCACACAATGAAGTTTTTCACAAGTTCGCCAATGTTTTTACCCGCTAACTCTTTACATTATTACGTTACGGCACTCTTACCTAGACTAGTGCGTTTTACAGGATTTATGTATGACATCAACTTTCGATTCTCGTAAATTGTAAGTATACAGGACAAACAAGTGTAGCTTAGAAGGATTTTGTAATAATTGCTTTATTTGTGCAAGCCAATTTCAGATAAATAGCAAAGTGTTTTCTTCCTTGCGTAAACATTATCTCTCAGTTAATTAGAAATAGACGGGATATAGCTTTTTCTCTAGCGTAAGTGTAAAAAGACTTCATTTAATTTTCAAAAATAAGCCTAACTCTACATTCATACATTTTGAAAAATTGCCTATATGAACGCGAAATTAAAAAAAAATACCCCTTTTTACCACGGTTATATGTAGACACATATAACCGTGGTAAAAGGCGTCGATCATAATGCTCAATTTCTACCAAATAACATAGCATCTTTACCTAATGAAAAGAAAACCGTGTCATTTAACATTCACATTATGATGTATAATAATGGCAGAAAATCTATGAAACCAGGTAAGTACTTTTTTTTTGAATGAAGTCCCCTCAAAACTTAATTTCCTATCTTCAATGTATAAAGTACTTTCCCTCCGTGTGACATAACCGTTAAGACGCCTTCTATAGGTATAGGTATAGGTATAGGTACCTATTAGCTACATTTTATTTAGCATTCCATATACTGATATATACTTGCTATATACTGGCCGATATCACTTTAGTGAAATAAAAACTTAGTAGAATGTTTTATCATTATTATACATGGCTTATTTCTATTTCACTGCGGCAGATAACAAGAATATAACAATGTATTTTTAAATACAAGCTTTTTTATATAATATTCGACCAACTCAATCAACAGACCCTAGAACTAGAGTCTTGTCAAGACGAATCAAACGAGCCTTAACTCGACGGGGTTGCTTATTACAGTTCCCATGGTCACTTTCTGGCTCCATCATCAGATCAGCTCCAATTAATTTACTTAGCATGCAAAATTTCAGCTCAGTCGGAAACCGAGTAGTGGGTTTAACATGTAAAATTTGATTACAGACCGACAGACACCGGATAGCTAAAACTAAATAAAAAAGCTTGTAAAAACAGAACCTAACTATTATAGGTACTAAAAATACAGAATATTTTCTATCAAAACGATATTATTATTCACTTGGTAATACCAGCATCAATACCGCTAATAGTTTCAGTCGAAAATAGAACACAATTTACAATAAATTCTCGGCGTGGCGATTAAAAGTGAAGATAGTCGAGGTGAGGAAGGCAAGGCACGGGAGGTATCAATAGGGTGGTGCTGTAAAACGAAGACGCAATATCGAGAGCGGTGGAGCGTGACCGACTCCACGACATTTGCATCCTATAAGGCACATGTCGTATCCACAAATACCAAGCGAACAGACTGGAGACAAATTTTGCAGCTACATTTTTTTTTACAAATCTGGGTATATTATGAAAAAAAAATACAACAGATATTCGAGAAGTTATCGACAATATCAATTTGCTTGTGAGAACTTTTAGTATTTGTGAACGCCCTTTAGTAGTTTTATCATAAATACTCTGTACTGTCCCTGTATACGTTGTATCATTTTGTATCAATCAATACTCATCTTCTGCTGTGAAACTATCGCTTACCTTTTCTTTCTGAGCTACTGTTAGTTGTTCGCAAAACTTGTCGGTGGTGAGACAGGTCCCTAAAAGAAACCATATTATCGAAGTTGCCGCACACTTATTGAACGACTTATTGTGATGATAGAGTCGTATTGATAAGAGCTCCGTCGCTATTTAAATGACAATTTAGGAACGAAAAAATACAAAACTATGTAAAAAGTCAATTTTCAACATCTATTTGTGATTCAGTTTGCTATGTTGAATCGTTCTCTGATGCAAGTGATACTGAAAGTTTTATTTAAAATTTGTAATCCAATTATGAATGCTGATTGAACATCATGTTAGTCATACTTACCTAATCATTATAACAACCATAAATTATTGTAAGTCACGGCGGTTTGGTACTTTTAAATTGAGCCACTAAAAACTTTTCAAAGGTAGTCGAATGATTATAGGTGAAAATGGCTTGCTGGGTGTCAAAATAACTATAATCGTTATGATTAATTTGGTTATAGGTGAAAATGGCTTGCTGGGTGTCAAAATATTTAATGAGTTTGCTTTATCTAGCCCAATTTAAATATATGGAATATTAAGACATGTATTAAGAATATGCTAGCTTTCTGTGTTCTTTCTCCATATACACATTAACTATGCCAAAACTCACACAACTCCGTGCGCGCAATATGTTTTAAAAAGGGGGACATAGACTATCTTCACAGATTCTGACTTCTAAGTTAATCAATAACATCTCAAATCTCAAATATTCTCCGTCGTAAAGTTAAATGGCACAGACAGGTACAAGCAAAATTCCCAACACGTATTCGATTCTTGATTTCTTCAGAAAGAAAGACGCCTTTGCAACGAGATTCGATGCCCGTTTCGCAGCCGCAATATGTATGATAAATAAATTGCTATCCAATATCAAATGGAAGCTATACCGGTGAAATGTACAAAGCGTTTACTCATATTACATGTATGCCTACGAATGACTCGGGTAAAGTGTATTGAGTAAATTAGTTTTTTTGCCTTACACATCACACAATCGAATTGAACGGAGTAGTCAGATGATGATGATGTGACATCAGAAACAGCTGAGCATCAGTGTTTCAAGAATTTCGTTTGAATTCTACAAACAGAACCTTTCTTCGTATGTTAATAAATTTGTATTCTTATAATGAGCATTTTTTCAATGTTTATATTAAAATCTTAAGTAATCCAATCCGATTATAACAATAAACAACATAGTACTAAAGTAAAACTTATTAAACATATGGCAACAACTGAGTAACTTACCAATATCAAATCTGGATAGAAAACTTCCTAGACCAATCCAAGTAAAGTATTTACGTCAGATATTGAATCGATATATTTGGTAAGTAAACATGGGGACTCTATTTACTATAACTAAGCCTTTTTCGTTTACCTGAATCCGATATTATTCCCGGCTATTGTCATTTGATATAGTGTCGTAACTAAGGTACGAAATCCCGCAATATCAGACCAATTTATGAAGATTACCCCCAATAATATACCGACATACATTGAGAATGAACACATATTTCATACAAGATTGAAGCACACAATCGTATAGCTATAGAACTGAAGCGTAAGTAAAAAATCCCAATCCAAGAAATCGGAACAAAAAAAAAACACTCAGATACAAGACTTGATGTCATTCTGACTCGAGGACAAAGGAAATAAGAAATATTAAACGTGACTTGAATGTCAAAACGCTTTCCATACAATGGTACGGGTTTGTGCCATCACACGTTGGGTGTATGTAAACCATCCTGCTTTTATGGAAATAGCGTTATTATAACATTGAAACGAGATGCCGTTACCCCAGAGATTTGTTAGGAAAACGTTGTAATTGACTTGTTTTTACATCATACCGAGCTGCTCGAGCTTAATTGATATTAAGGGTTCTGAACGCTTATCATAATTTCAATGTCATTTAAGAAAATATCTTAAACAAATATTCAGTTGAAATGGTAATATCGATGAACGTCGAAGCAATTTCAGAGCAAGGAGAAGTACAACAAACTAATAGAGAAATCATACCGTGGAAGTTTCATTTTCATTTAGGTAGGACTTGTTTTTTTTTAGAGGGAGCAATGTTGCGCTTTGATATATTTTGCAACTTCACAAACTACATGTACTCGAAATGTCTACTGGAATTCTTTTAAACTTTTGTACAATTCGTGTCGGAGTTAGTTAAACAAATTTTTTGCACATATTAAGATCGTCAGTCACATAAACATTTGGCAGGAGATGTTTTATCCAATAACGTCTACATATGGCAATCCAAAAACTAGCATCGAAGACTTGCTATAATAGAAGATAAAAACAATTGCAGAATTTATAAAATTTTGAAAAGCTTTATTCGACTTAATACGAGTACTCCACTCCAATCAATATAGAATAAAATTCGATTCTGTTGATTTCGTAGCTAAATAGTTGTGACCAATACGGAAATTTTACATTACTAAATAAAATGACGGGCCAGCTGGCGCGGTCAAGATTCCACCTATCGCGTCGCTGGTCGTGGGTTCGATTCCCACATGTCTATATGTCCTGAGTCTGGGTGTAATCATGTATATTAAGTATGTATTTACAAACAAAAAGTATGTATGTATTATATCAGTTATCTGGTTTCCATAGTATACAAACTCTGCTTAGTTTGGGATCAGATGACCATGTGTGAGGAATGTCCCAGGATATTTATTATTATTATTTAAAACACACCCTTGCACTATGGAAAACAGTTAAATGATACACTAATTTTAATAATTACACCCAGAGAATAAAATAATAAAAAGTAGCTCATTTATAGCAGATATATTATAATTGAAATGATCTTTCATGTGTATTAAAACTTATAGAAATACGGTATTCTAACTGTAAAATCACGTAAATCAGCGATATCGGCAACATTTCTTATACCTATGGCCTCGTAATTGTATTGTATTATTTTATAATAATCTTATTAAAATACAAACAGTGTTGGTACAGGAACGTCTGCCATCCATCCATGTTTTCCTGAACAACAACAATCTCAAGGAAAGCTTTGCTTGAAGCAGATAATGCGAGTAATGAAATAATGAGCTAAACTTAAACGAGCTGTAAAATTTATGTTTTGTGCAGCTTAAAAACAGCTCTCCGGAGATTTCCAGCAACGGAACTGAGTTAACGTTTTGCCTTCTGTTTAGCTGTTTTTTTCGTACAACTTGAATTTAGCTTGTGGCTGTCGGTGTTTTTCGGAGTTTAAACTTTATGGTATGCTTGCTCGTATTTCAGAGTGGATAGAGCGGCTTATGTCGTACCTATTTTAATGTTTACTCGTTCGTACATCTCATAGTTTAACTTTATTCAACACCTGCTACTAATTTCATATTGGAATTCATAGTTGGCTTGTATTTGGTTTAAAAAAGAGTAAAATTCGGTATAAGTAAGTAAGAATAGTACCGAAGAAAGTCTTATAACAACCACGGAAACGAAGTAGAATTGTGCTCACATTGACCTCTCTGGAGGAGAAATTAAATGAGGAACGTGTATAACTGTATATCTAGGTGCTATTGTACAAGCTAGATATCTGAGGAGCTGGAAGCTGATTAACGTCAGGTTGGGGTGTGAAATAACCGAGAGGGAGGGGCAACAAACAACGGGATTTATTGTTAATGGCCCACAGCCAGACGTTAAACGCGATGAATTCCTTAGAATAACAACACAACACTATGTTGCTAATACGAATAGGATTATAGACATTAACATTGATAAATTCTCAGTCTATATGTTTATGTCAATTCTAAGACATCTCGTGAAACTATTTTCGAACCAATTAACGTAAAAGACGACGTTATAAGTTCAAAGTTATCTCTTGTTCGTTTAGGTTTATGTAATTTAGAAATTAAGTTGTAACAAAGTAGATTTCACGCGGTAACAAGACTTTACAACTCGCTCGAGTGTGTCGTCCTCGGCTAACTTTCTAGACGAGAAGTCAACATAGAAGAAAACGCTACCTTCCAATGTAAACGTCGCCAGCGACTAAACATTTATCTGATGCGGAACATCGATGAGAAAATGAATATTTTTTAATGCTTTAATGTCGAGTTTCTGTGTGCGGCGGGCTCAAACTTTATTGTCCGTAAAATAGTCAGCGGCAAAGACTCACTTTGTTTGAACGGCACAGGATATAGTTTGGGGAGGTAAACTTTGTGAAAATATTGTTTTGGATATTAATTGCTCGCGATGCTCGTGATTTCAGTGTTTTGCATGCATTATGAGATACCCATATTACAAATATTACTACTACAACTAGGTATGTAGTACGTACTAATCTAAGATCTTTTATTCAAAAACTTTTCATAAGAGCGGTCAAACATAAACGTTGTTTATAAATCCATCGAGGGTATTGTGAACAAAAAACGCTATAACTGTAAATATTTACATTAAGAACTGACAACTCCCGCCATAAGGGTTTCATTTCAAACATTCCAGGTACGAAAGGAACCGATTAATCCCGTTCGAGCGTTAAAAATGTAAAAGTGGCATCTTTTTTCCCCTTCAATCCCGTTCTCCGAAGATTAGAAAACACGTTTGAGAGAGCTCTCGAACAATTTTCCGTTTACGTAGCGGTAATTGTCTTAGAACAGGCACGAGTAGCTAGCTACCTCTCGCGCGGCGGAAGAGGCGAGCGCACTGCGGTAACCGCGCCGCAGACCCCGGTGGCGGCTTCCTCCACCGAAACCTCCGATACGGTACGTGCACTGAATCCAAAAACTACCTGTACTGATTTTATTTTTGCCTCCCTCGCTCTTGATTCAACTATCAAATAGTTATCTGCGGTACCCCCATGATTCCGCTTACGTTCGCCGTTACAAACTTTGAAGTCTAATTTTCTTAGAGTTACGTAATTCGGTGTCTGTTTTATTGCCTTTTTATGTTTCGGTTCTAACGTTTCCTCTTGTGTAAATTATGCAGAAATCAATTCGGAATAGTATGCTGGGCGCTGTTAAATAATTCAGCGCTGATTGTAACGAGGGTCCGAGTCGGCACTAAATGTTCCCAGGGAACCTTGCGGTCGACAAACAAGCTTTGTTTTCCTTATCTCTGTTAAGAATCTTCTCCTACGATGCATTCTAACCCGGTCTAGTCTTTGTTCCTGTAATCTTACCTATTGATTTTCGTTGAATTGAAGGATTCATTAGTAAGTTCGAATAACTTCACTCAGTTTTGTTCGAAATTCTAAAGCCACTCGGTTATTTCAGAGGGTAAGTATATTGAGAGGGTTCCAAATGAAATCACAGCGCTGCCCCCGCTGCCTGCTCTAGATTCCGCTTGCGTCCACTGTCCACCGTACTCCCATTCATTTAATTATTTCATTAAAATAATCTTTGTCAAAGACTGCGTGGTCTGCAGTCTGCACCTACCTACTATATTATTAGATAATTGACACGATTCACGGATGTTAAACAATTAACGCTATTATTGTTGGTGATATTCGAAAATTTCAAGCATATACTAATTATAATTAAATTTCTGTTTTAATTATTGAAATATATTGTTGCAAAAAAAAGTTATACAGATTACGAAAGACAGCCATCGTCCGCAGTGGCGCTAAAACAGTACATATAGCCTTAAAATTTAATCGTTTTCTGCAAAGATTTTTCCATGAAAAGTTTTCCACTTCAAACTTTGCCACTTCGCCGAAGCCAAGTCGCGTTTAACAAAGCTTTTTCATACTTACATTTTTATATCACGAATGGAACGTCACGCTCGGTTTCATAGCTACTCGCCCGCCCGACCGCGAAAAGAACGCATAGACCGGTAATAGGTGACGCTTTATACGATATTCCGGTCACGTTTAGAATTCCTTATATTTCATCTTTTTCTACGCCCCCGAAAAATGTCATCGAATACACATTTTCCCGTAATCCTCATAAGTCTCATGGCCTCGAACAGCTCCGGTCGGAGCTCTGTCACGTGACGTGACACCGATCGCATCCCCTCAGCCGCGCCCGCGCCCGCGCCCGCGACTACAAGTTCACGCCGCGTCGTGACTCGCATCCCATATCACTCACATCGTTTCACACGACACACATCCACAATTAGTTAATAAGTCTCTCATATTATTAAAACAATAACAATTTCCATAACTTTAACGGCATTTCATAACCGTATAATTTCCAAGTCGTATAATTTTGAAAACTGTAATTCACATAAAGGTGTCTGAGTAAGAAAATCTCGAGAGAAAGTTTTAATTGACTACGAGGAGTGTGGGCGTCTTGCTAACCTAGACAGATCCAGGCGCATGTTAGGATTTAGGGTCGAATCCTGCCCCTTATCGGGAACAGGTTGGAACATGCACCTTGCTCCGGAAGTTTCGACAACAGTCCAACTAGTTTGGAAGCTTGGAAACTCTATCAGATACGTGAGCGGGAGCGATTACCTCAAGCCACTGCAACACTGTAACTCCGGCCGGAGCGGGATGACATGCATTAGCAATATGCTTTGTAACACTGTTTTATGTAGCTTGCTATCATCTACTTGTATTGCATACATAAGTTAATCAACTGCTTGTTTGTTTGTTATCGGGTCATAATAAGTGATTGCTTCCCTTATTAGAGTTCCGTAATCGAAAGGTTCCAAGCGGGACCCTATTTCTAAGATTCCGTCCGTCCGTCCGTCTGTCTGTGGGCTGTATCCCATGAACGGTAATAGGTAGAAAGCAATTTTTTCTATTACGGCTATAATAACAATCGTCGTATGTCTGTCAGCGCAAAGGTGTAAAAGCCGTCAGCTAACTAGACCTTTAAAAATGCGATTGACTCCATACCTGAACTTAAGGAATTCGATTAGTTCGATTGTGCAATAATGTGTATATTCAAAAGACAAATGTCTAGGAACATAAAAAATGCTGTTCCTGTTTGAGAATAGGTATATTAGGTACCTAGATTTTTTGTTGGATATAATAAAATTTTAAATTCAATCGTTGGCGTAATTTCGAAGGATAAGCATAGTTACTATCTCCAATATCACCGGCTGTTTGAAGAGGAATGTAATAAAAAATGCTCTATCAAAATATTTATGAACTTCAGAAGTCGTAAACAAACGTTATTTGTTTTCTGAAGTACGTACTATTGCGATCTGACCTCGGTAAAAGTAATAAATATAGAATAATAGTTGGGAAAGTTCGGCCATTTCTTTTCTTTTAAGTGATAGAATTTAAACAATACAACTTGTCTGTAGAGTTGAAAACAATAATGGACTCCTATTAAAACCAATTTTTTTCGAGGTTTTTGTTTATTGCAGTGTTTGTTATTTGTGACAATATATAATTTCTTGTTGTATGATTATGAACTCTTTACTTAGTTTAATGTCTTTAATATTACAAATGATTTCAAAGTTTCAAAGTTAAATGGTATAAAGTTCTTGAGTACCGCGCGAGCGCATCTCAACTTTTCGGGCTCCACTGAAAATCAGTGCTGATGGTAGCTATGTGCCACAGCGATATGCTGAGTTGGAGTCCTTTTTGGCATCACACCACAATTTATCTATGCTTCTTCTTTTTTTCATTTTATTGTATATTATAATTATAAAAGCTTTGTGTGTTATTATTATTATTTTTTGTTATTAATTTTTATTTTTATTTTAAGCTTTTGTTTTTGTTTTTTGCATACTTTGTATTATTTTTTTTTAATTTTATTTTTGTGATGTCAAATAAAGCTATGTCTATTGTCTAAATATTGCAAAATACCTTAACACTAAACTATTGTAATATGAATAATCGATGATTTTTCTAGCCTACACTTGATAGGTATCATTGATACCTATGTTAGTTTTTGAATTTTATTTCAATGCAGGTATTACACAGGTACCTATTATTACTTATGTTAGTCACTCGCGGCGGCATGGTGTTAGTTTCGATGAAGTAGCAAACTCCTTAGTCGACTTAACAGTGGCAATATTTCAACACATAGTGTTTCGTGCGGGCACTAACTAGCGAACACAGCTGGAGTTGCGGTGCAGTGACAATGTTTGGACGCCACATCCTTGGGGCAGGCGCCGTGCGTCGCATCCGCAATGAGCGCGTCCGACGGCCACCCGCCCGCCGCCGCCGCCGCCCGGACGGCCGCTACTCTAATTTATAGCAACGGTTAATTACCTACAAGAATCTGACTCAGCTCGGCTCGGACAACAAAGCCGGCCCGCAATGGACCCGACTGTTTGTTGTGCAGAGACGGCTAATCAATCTGATGCTATTAGTGAACGTGGACCATTGCTAGCCCCACATGCACTTTTTTTTACTAACATTTATTTCTAGCAAAGGACAGAGGCTTACCGATAATGTCTTTTTGTCATCGCTCCGGTTTCAACTCTCGGTCTCGCCCTCGCTGTGGAAAGTAATTAATATGCATAATGTGTATCGGGCTTAATACTAGGAAAAGTTATGTTATTTACGGGACTTTGATTAAGACTTTATATTCATAAAGCACATTTAATTATTATGTTAACGAAACCTTCTTTTGAATAAAATATTAGACACGGTCTGTCAAAGGGAATTAAGTCTTCATTATTCCACTCCGAGAAAAAGTATTCGGGTGATGAAATCACCAAAGTTTGAATAAAAAATCTCAATCCGGCGAGGCGGACTACACAACATCAACTTACCTTCATTCCCTAAGAAGTACGTATATGAACATAAAAAATGCATTCATTCCGACGAAAGTAGTAAAATACAAACGAATGTTTTGTTTTTAGTACTAGAGAGAGGTCTCAGGGAGGCGTTTTCGGTGTTAAATTATGCAGAAATCAATTCCTTTCCCGGACGAGGCCCCCGCTTTGCCGTCTGATAAATAATACATCTGTAATTGTAACCAGGTCTTGGACTTGAGAATGTTTTCAGTGACGGTCAAATGAACGGGTCCAAGTCCAAGTAGGTACACGAACAAGTACTGTTTCAAATATTTAGTAGCCAAGTGTATGTTTCAAACGGTTACGTTACTATAAAACTTGAGCTCAAAATAAAAATTCATTTTTGAAAAACTGAACTGTGTTAATTCATATTTAAAGTTTTGATAATATTATCGTGATATTATTGTAATATGTACATTATTAGGGTCAAACAAAATCTTGACAAGTTCCTGAACTGGAAACCTTACATGGAAAATGGTAATTGTACCATAAATATATTCGTTAAAAGTACTAGTAGTAGTACTGCCTATCATGTGTAAATAATACTATTTACTGTCATGGATGTGACTCCTCTAAATAAATAAATAAATAAATAAATATCCTGGGACATTCCTCACACACGGTCATCTGATCCCAAACTAAGCAAAGCTTGTACTATGGAAACCAGATAACTGATATAATACATATACTACTTTTTGTTTGTAAATACATACTTAATATACATAATTACACCCAGACTCAGGACATACAGACATGTTCATGCACACAAATGCATGTCCTGTGTGGGAATCGAACCCACGACCTGCGGCGCTATAGGTTAAGACTCCACGTCTTAACCAACTGCGCCAACGGGCCCGTCTCTCAAAGAAATATTGTATTTTTTTTTATTATAATATATCACTAAATAAATATACATAATTAACATTTTATTAATTTTGCCTACTTACATATTAGATAAATAAAATTAACACATAAATTAAATTTGAAAAATTTGCATGACCACGCATAATCATCCACATATTCACATCACCGCCAAAAAAGATAATGTTAAGGTAGTTAAAATATACTTTCAACATCCAGCTGAAGCTGAAATTCCCATCTCATTTGCATTATCTCAAAACTAGCAGAGCTGTTCAATATATTAACAAGTTAACGCCCGTAATGTCTGAGGCACTTAGTATCGCCTCCCGGTTATTGATAGCGCTAGAGAATACTATTTCATACAACTGAGACACATCTGTTATACTCCTGTATAAAGATAACTTTGCACAAACATGCATTTGGTCTGTTAGAAGCCAAGTGACTTTCTTACGTTGGAGATATTGGTTGGCTTCAATGCATTGTAGTATACGATCCTAAATTCATGTTTCAATGGAGTTGGATGCTATCTCTAGTGTTTCTGAATCGTTTAGTCTCTTCGTTACATCTTATTGAATAGTATAGTTGTATACCTATGGTAAATGACTGGCCCATAGTCTTCTTTACATCCATTTATGATTTTTCTGTATTTTTGCAAGCAAAGCAACAGGAGGTATGATCATTTATTTATTTATATTTTTTTATTTGATTTGAAGTTATACTTTGGATAAACCTATCTCACTCAGTATAAACGCAATTCATAGATTTACGAGTATAACTAAATTTAAAAAAAAATTTTTTTCATTGTTTCGGTTTTTTATGGATTATTTGTTGTTAGGTATCGTTCCACTTGGTGAAAACGTGAGCCGTCAACATTGGTGGCAATATCGAAATCCAATCAACGTTCTGTGATTGACAGCCAAAGCTACCTGACCAACCTGCAGGACATGTAGTCGATATTCACTTGTCACTATAAATACTCGACACGCTATATCTGGATTATAACAATAAAGCCAACATAATGGTGCCAATCTCGTTCTTTATAGAAATTACATATAATAATTTATTCTCTCTTCACAATATATATATAAATAAAAATAATAATGAGCATTTTAGTATGGCAAAAAACACAGATCACCAGGCTCCTACCTAATGTAGTAGCTCATTCAGTATGAATGAAGAGAAATTAAGAATATTTTAATATTTTTTTAGTAAGTAAAAATCTAAAACATGTGTGAATACACTTCTTGTGTGGGTGATCTGTGTCTGTGAGAGAGAGAGAGAATATGTGTATAGGGTAAGATGATACAAGATTGTATTTTACACATAAATTTATAATAAAAATATCATGTAGTCTGTTTGAACAAATAATGATACATGATATATTTTCTATACGTACACAGAAGTATTACGTTTTTATAGGCTTCAGTATTTTATCTCAAGACAATTCAGAAATTTTCGGTACCATCAGCCATTTGTTGTACATTACATGTCAATTTTGAAAGCAATATATACAAATGCGGCCCCAAAAAGTCGAAGAACCTTTGCTAGTGTTAATGTTTTCTACGACAGACCGAGCCTTAAAAGTTGGGTCATATTGTAAAGTGGAGTGCATTTTCAGTGTCATGTACAATACAAAAAGTTACCGGACTGATAGTAGGTACCTACTTTCAGTTGAATGTAGAGGTCTCTTAAACACTAATTTTTTTGCATAATTTCTTGATGTCATGTTTGGTATTTTAAAACCTGATGCAAATACCGCGTAGACTCCTTTTAAGATCCCCTAAACAAAAATCCAACAATTCAAATTCTAATGGTTGACATGTCCACTAGCATGTAGAATACCATGTGTCCTCCTAAATTCTGAGAGCTTACCGTTAGTTTTTTCGTTTTTTATTTGGGCTCTATCGCAATAACTTCATTACCTGACACTTTAATAGTACATTATGATACATGTGTGCAAATTTGATAATTAACACTCGAGGCGGTAAAAAAAACAGGTTACATGACCATTACTAGTGTTTCAGCATTCCTTCCAGTACCTTTCTGGGTTTTCTAACATCATTAACGAAGCCGTGTCTTTCCAAATTTCAAATAAGGAATCTTTAAGTTTTCATGATTATTATGTGGCCAGTGATGATTGTTATGCGGAATGCGGGTTCCACGCAGACGGTTTCGCCGGAATGCGTTCACAATCAGTTTTGTACAATCAACATAGTAGAGCAACTCGCTTTGTGCATTAGTCGCTTCGGTCCGACCCCAGTCCACTTTGAGGTCGCTTTATATTGAAGTGCTAAACCTAGTTAATGAGTTTTAGTTCAATGACTCACTGCGTCTTAATAAACCCATCTGTTTGTCAATCATATTTACTTATTCAGTTAATTAAATGAAGATAATCAAATGCCTTTTATTAACTTTGATCATTCAAGGGCCCACAAAACGATTATCAGTGGGCGTATGTACACGTTCAAAAGTAAATTTATTTGAACTCGAATACAAAGTGGACGTTATTGATTGATTACTGACAACCAATCCGGTCCAATGGCACAAAACAAACGCAGGACCTTGCTCTCAAAAACGACTAACTGACCTGTTGTCAGACAACAGCGACACCAGTGCGAATAACCCTGGCTTTACGCTCACCAAATGAAGACAAATGTCTTTGTATACCACTTTGATTATAGTAACAGGCAATATAGTTAGGTTGTGAACTACTATGTTATGAACCAGAAAACATTTTAAAAGCATCTACGAGGCAAATGGGAAAGTTTGTACACAAGAGTTAAAAACCGATCCAATAAAAGGGCCCACCGCTGTTTCTGAGCCACTCCATTAGTCCAAACCTGCCCGAAATATTGGCATTGTGGGGCCTGGGGCGCACACCATCGAATACAAATCAAATTTACTGAATACGTGAACTACTGCACGCACGCTCCGCTCGTATGCAGATCCGTTTCAGCTTATAACTAAATAATCTCGTTACGTGAAAGGTAACGAACTATCAATTAAACTCGTGTTATGTAATGCCACTTTTTGCCTGTCTGCCTGACAAAACCGGCTTGTTAATTGATGAAAGTATTTGTTACGATATATTTATTGTGGTTTACTTAAAACTTTATAAGGCATATCCATACGAAATGTTTTCCAGTATAAATTTCAGAAAGAATAATCCAAATTCAGACTACGAAGATATTACGTAACGAACGAAAATATATGATCGTGTAAGCTACGTACGGATACAACATAATTCTTGCTATTTACCATGATATAAATAATTCCTGGCAATAAAAGAGAACGTATGGCATCATTCCAAAACATAACCGCTGAAATATCCTGATACTTGTACCTTACCGAGGGCAACACTCAGAGAAAACGAGAACCCTTTTTCCAATAAGTATGATCGAACGTCGGAGTTTCAGTTGAAGCTCGAAATTCTTGGGCAGTTCAAAACAAGTTCGGGGCAGCCCTGGGCGGCGGTGGCGGCAATATCGGCAAGTTGGCCGGCCGCAGCTGGCATGCCGCCGCCAATGTCTCAATAATCCTCAAGGTACCCTCCTAATCGACTCTTCCTTAGTTCGGCGCAAGTGTGACTAACTGATTAATTCTGCGAGTCAGTACGTGCCCGGTCTGTCTTTGCCCATTATTGTTTGGCCCCACACTTTCGGACGCTCGTGTCCCATTATTGAACGATAGTTGGACTATTATTGGGTGAGTCGTGCGGAGCCTTCTATTTATGTGTTATCGAAGGACGGCCGTTACACTACGGCATATAGTTTGGGATTGTAATTGCTGCTATTTTGTTAGATTGAATCCGATTTTATCTGCTTTGTTTTAATGGTTTTTGATCCAAGGAATTGTGTATTTTCATAACAGTTACATGTGCCATTATCACGTGTTACGCATATTGTCCTTATTATATTAAATAATAAGATCTCGTAAACAAATTGGAACTACCACTTTTGTAGCCCTTGACTGAACTGTTATCTTTTAACATCAAAATAAATTGTCAACAATATAGCCCGATACTTAGCGTCATTTAAATTTATAATGACGGTCAACAAAATAATTTGTTTTGTGGTTTACATCATGATTTCATAAAACGAAAAGAGAATTTATATTAGCCCAGGTTTATGTTTTACAAACTTAGTAATTAGTTCGTAACGGCAATGAGAAACAATTTACTGATGTTATATTAGAGGCAATTTCATATTTATAAATAGTTTAGTGCTCAGTATAAATAATTATGAATTGGCAGACTACTCCAGCTGTGGGAATTATTACGACATGTCGTGTAAACTATAAACAAGATTAATATAATCATATATTTTAATTGTCAGTTCTACGATGTAACTAGTATCCATAAACGTTAACTACGCCATTATTACATACCATCAATTGATATAATATTTTAACTAATAACATAATTATAAACAAACAGATAATGATCTCAAGAAATCCAATCGCGTATAATCGTCGTTAATTAAATTAATAAATATCTCAAGGGTAATTAAAGAACACTCTACAGTAAATTCTCATAAACGCTTATTGAAATTAAGCAAAATGAAATGTAGCTTTCATACCGATCTAAATAAGCGAGGCTTTCAGATACACTCTTCAAGGCTATTAAGGAAAGCTGTCTATAGGTAGCTATTAACCATCTTGTTGTTGTTAATTGGTGTAGTCTTGATTCCTGTGAGCTTTTTCCGATAAAATTAAGATTGCTCCACTTGTTGGCCCCTGAGGGGGACATTTGCGTGGAGGTGGGGGCAGGGGGCTAGATAAAACGAGGGTAGATCGCCAATAACTCGCTCCATTGTTTGTTGGCGGCTGACTTAATAAGTTCCCCGAATTTATTATGATTTGTAGGCTCCCTTGTCGTCTTATTATGAGGCTTTTAACCATACTCAAACCGTACAGTGCTCTTTTAGCGTATACTATACCCACGCCAATTTGTGCTTTTATAACCGCCTTAAAAATTTCACATTTCATATACGCAAGACATATTCACAATTCGCAATTATTATTTTTTATCCTCTTTTATCCTCTTTTTACGTTCTGGTTTTTTGCTTTGATTTTGGATTTTTTATATTTCTTGTAAGGACCTGCTCGCCGATGTTCGTGACTCACGCGTCACAAGGTGCCGGCAGAATACCAGTGTTGTGGGTAGTTCCCACAACTTTATACTGAGTCGGGGCCTTTTTTTACTCCGCGACGCACAGATTATTATTATTATTGTTTGTTTCTACTGTTTTATTCTTTAATATTATTGTTACTTTTTTTTTGTATGTACCTATTTTTTGTATTCTGTGCGTTCTGGTGGTATAAATAAATGTATTTCTTTCTTTCTTTCTTTCTTTCTTTCTTTCAAAAAATACTGTCTCCGATATACGCGCGGCCTTGGGCACGATTATCACACAAACTACCAGAATGTTGCTCATTTTTGTATGTATTGCTGTCAGAATAAATACGTACAGCGGTTTATGTTGTGTTAGGAATATAGGGGCTTCCAAAGTTATTTTTTGATCTTCTATCCGTCCTAAGTGTTTCAATATGTTTGTATAACAAAACATCCCCACTCACACACTAATTAGTAGTACCTAGTAGGTATATCATTACACTAATGGAGATACTAAATTTTAGACCCAAAAACAAATATTCCTTTCTTTGTTATTAAATAATACCTATTTTAATACTGATTATAAAGGCCGTGAGCTCAAAATATTTTGTAACTATATATCTTATAAACAATCTTATCTGAACAATGGAAACACAGTATGCCTTCTCTGTGAAGCCCAATTCCTTAAATAACCACAATTATGATAGAACAATCAGAGAAAGAGTAATAAAATTGAGATGAAAGAGACCCAAAGCAGATAAGCTTAGGTACTTATACATTATTGGAAATTAGGAGACTATGGTACACACCCTGATTGATTACAAAAGATGAGGGCCAAATTAATAGGAGTCTATAGGATCCATGGGCATTTGAAAAATTAATGTTGTTAATAAATTAATAAGGAATAATGTGAGATGTTATGTCTCCTAAGCTAAGTGAGCCGCTGTTTATTTTGGCAACAAGGTCGTGACCGAGATTTCTACCGTAAACAAAATGTCTCTAACAGTGAGTTTAGGATAAAACTTATTTATGGAATCTAGGTTTATTTAAAACCTAATCAATTTAGGTTTATATTTATCCTAAACAAAACGTAATTTTTGTACTACTTAACTTATTAATATAATAGCACTCACTTATGATGAAAAAGGCTTAATTACACGGGGGGTTTTGTCGTATATCAATTGAATACCCCTTTACAAATTAGTTTTAGAAACGATCTGCTAATGAAACCTCGACACAACATAGGTACTTACATCTCTTCACACTATGGCTATGAATAAATTTATCAAATAAAGGTTGTCCTACACTACGAACGAATTGCGCTAAATAAATCAGAAAAAATAGCATTCCATTATTTTATTTAGATTTATAATTGCAATTGCTTCATGTTTCTTGTACGTCAAATTATTGAACATGTAATTCGTTTGTCTCTATGTTAGTCAGTAACGATTTATACTTAGAAAAAAACAAGAATTTTAGAAAGCCAGCTATGATTGTAGGTATCGTATAATGCCAAAAACTGATGATGATTAGCACTGTGATAAATTCGCGTAGCTTTATCAGTGTAAGCAATATTTAAAATGACTTTACGAAAGTCAATAAATAAAATGGAGTGCATTTCGGTGGGCGTCATTAACGGGTGTCCGTCGAAATGTTAGCGGGGACGCGCTCGTTAATCATCACTAATAATACCACTGCCGTGGATTTAGAGAATGATGGAAACGTCCCTCATACGCTAATGTGATATTTTAGGATTCGCCACCTTGCTATGCTAATTTAGAATTGGCGACTAAAGAGCTCTAGATTGCAACATTCACGTAAATACCGTTGCATTGAATGTACAAATGTTAAAATAAATAAGATTCGAAAAATCTGTGTAGCTTGGATAAGTAAAATTGTTTTTAAAGCAAAGGAGAATCCCTGTCGGTCAATATTGCTAATCCAAAACTTGATCTTGTTGCCTTCATACGAAACTAATTTCTACTCTACTCCTAAAACTTATACTTTAAAATCAGCTCTTAAGCAACCATTTCTTGTGTTTATTATGCTAGCGACGAACACGGAACGGCCTAGTCACGATTTTATACGGGAGAAATTTGCACGACCTATTTGTAATAATTATTCGCTAAAGTGAACAAAATATAACAAGCCATTTAACACTGTCATTCCGAATTAGAAAGACGGTCGATCTAAAATAGTCTACACACAAAATTATCTAAGAAGCTGTAGATTGGAAT
The DNA here is from genome assembly GCA_947623365.1 of Achlya flavicornis. Taxonomy (NCBI): domain Eukaryota; kingdom Metazoa; phylum Arthropoda; class Insecta; order Lepidoptera; family Drepanidae; genus Achlya; species Achlya flavicornis. The sequence goes on from OX392468.1 coordinate 12,981,009, forward strand.
AACACCTGGTATCCTACATCGAATCAGTAGAGAGTCACTTAAATTATGGAGAATAAATATTTCCTTTGAATAAAGTATTTTGTTTATTTTAAAAATTAAAATATTAAGAGTTTGTTGATTAGTATAAAATTATCTTTCTACTAGTAAGTATATTCAATTAAGAAGTTGTACCTACTATAAATGACAGGAGCCCAGGATCAAAAATATAACGTTGCTGAGGTGGTTACTGTTATATCAAATACCTATTAATTAAATAAATTCTCATAAAAATTGCAATCATGGCCAAGAAAGAATATGTTGTATGTGTGAGTATGTATATTTATTATGCATTTACAACTCTCGTACAGAACTCTATAAAGAATATACATGTAACATACAACAATATACATGTAACATATGGATCAAACAAGGAAGAACTGAAAAGCCCTATGATGATGTCGGATTGTGATGAAGAGCATTAGTTACCCACACAACCAAAGAATTTGTAGAGTTTCAAATCCATTTTTATGTACCGAAATGCGTAGACAACTGTGATATGTTACCATGAATGATTGTTATAATTTCCTTCCTAAATGAATGCATTGGGGAACTCAAGAATTAGCATTTCACAAATTTAAATAACTGTGGCGTTTGTTGTTCTTTCATATTCAATTGTTTGATATAGAGACGAAATAATATGCTAAATTAATTAAATATACGTCCCGGGGCGTTCTTTACATCCGCACCCAAACTAAGCAGAGCTTTAAATATGGAACATAATTATTATATTTCGCAGCTTCATTCGACGCGATTTCTTCTGTTTACATATTGTAGCTGAGTCCTAGCCTAGGGCTTCACACACATTTTTATAGAATAAATGAGTAAAATAGAATATGCAACATGGCAACACTAAGGTAATCTTTCTTGTATCTCTCACTCGGCGGTACTTCATTCTGTGTTCTGTGTTCGAAGGCTTCGCACGTCACTAGGTGTTTTCTTTCTACCCAACTTCAAGAAAAGAAAAATGAAGCGAAAAACAGAGTGTACGGAAGAAATACGTCGAAAAATACGTCGCTTAGAATCTGAGCTCTTAAAGAAAAGCCGTCGCCGAATCATATCATCATCATCATCGTCATCGGAGGATGAATTACCAGACTGTAAGTTTTACCTATCCCAATTTATTTGTGTTAATCTTGTTTCAAATCGATCTCATCGATTTTGTGATGCGAGAAACCAGCGGGGTTATCTCTGTCACGTTGATAAACAAGTTAACAATGTCGTGTTGCGATTCAACCAGCAGGGTTGTTTCCGTCACGCTTGATTGCGCTCAGTCCAGCGGGGACTGCGCCTACCCACATAAGAAAAATATTTATAAGTTTTAAAACTTAACTACTTACATAGTAATGCGAACAACCAGCGGGGTTGTGTCCGTTACGCTTAATTGCGCGTAGTCCTGCGGGGACTATGTCTACCTACCTTAATGTGATATGGTTGTTCTGCGAAAAATAATTCGGTGCTCGTTCACCTTAATAATGTAATTTTTTCCAGGTCCCAATAATGATACAATTACGTCAGGCACACCTATACCGGCCTCAAATTCAATACCAGAAGGCGTGATAGAAACAGCCCCGTCATGTTCTTCCACAAACAAAGAGGAATCGAACTTAGACGAAGAAATTATTGCCCTTCTGGGTGAACAGCCAAAAAGCGAAACCGTGTTTGGATCACCCATCCATAGAGACCTTGCAGTTAGGTGGAATGAAATTTTGTTAAAAGGCTTACCAAAAGAAATTAAAGAAAAACTATTAAAAGAGTACCTAATTCCATCTAATTGTGAAATGCTAAAGGCGCCATTACTTAATCCGGAAACTAAGGCCGCTATGGCAGAAAACCTTGTAAAACGGGATAATATACTGGAGACAAAACAAAACCAAATTGGTTTAGCTATAGCGGCACTTTCACAAGCGGTCTGTAGCATTTTAGAAAAGGACTTTACTCCACATAAGGTTCTAAAACCAATCAGCGATGCATGTCGCCTCCTAAGTGATAGCCATTATAACGAGACTAAAACCCGCCGTCACTTTATTATTTCGTCAATAAATAGCGATATGAAAGACACTATGACAGAAACTGTTCGGGATAAATATATATTTGGGGAGAATGTAACAGACAAGTTAAAGTCCGCTAAAACTATCAAAAAATCAGGAACAGATTTAAAGCAAAGATCCGTCCCTACTACCCGCAATCCGAAATTTTATAAAAATAATTTTATTAAAAATAAAAATCAAGGTCAGGGAAACTGGAGGCCCCTGCAACGGAAACAAACGGGCAAGACCGATGCAGGGCTCAGGGCAGTCCAGAACCAGCCGCGCACCGTCGTTACGAGGAGTCGCGTTCAACATCGGGAGGCAGTGGACCAGTCGCCGCCGCCGCGCCAGCGCCCACGGAGGCGCCAGTAGACGAGGTACGCTTTGCAGGTCGATTACAATATTTTGTACAGCAATGGATGGAAATTACAGATGATTGCACTGTGTTATCATGGATTCAAGGATACAAGATTCCTTTTTCCTTGGATCCCGTCGATTACGCTAAACCTTGTCTTAATACACGAACGAAACAAGAACTAATAAATTTCGACAAAGAAATTTCCGCACTTCAAAAAATCAATGCCATATCAAAGTGTTCACCTCATGAAAACCAATTCCTGTCGTCTATATTTTTAGTACCCAAACCAAACGGAACAAATCGCTTTATTCTAAATTTAAAACGTTTAAATAAATTTGTAAGTACTAAACATTTCAAAATGGAAGACTACAGAACTGTGTCAAAGATGGTAGTGGAAGGTTGCTATATGGCGACAATTGATATGAAAGACGCGTATTTTTTAACGCCTATACATAGTTCTCATAGAAAATATCTTAGGTTTATATATAACGGAGTTCTATATGAATTTAATTGTCTTCCGTTTGGTTTGTCTACAGCTCCATACGTTTTTACAAAAATCCTAAAACCAGTAATGGAATTCTTGAGATCCAGAGGTCTGATATCTGCTATATATTTAGACGATATATGCTGTATAGGACGTACATATATAGAATGTGACACTAATGTCAAGTCTACAATAAAACTCCTTGAACAACTTGGTTTCATAATAAATCGTGAAAAAAGTTGTCTCTTGCCTAATCAAAGATGTAAATATCTTGGTTTTGTATTTGATTCGAAAAATATGTCATTAGAATTGCCACAAATTAAAAAATATAAAATTAAAGAACAATTACTCATGTTTAATGAAAGTAAAACTTGTAAACTCAGAGAATTGGCACGTCTCATTGGTCTATTAGTATCAGCCGCTCCTGCCCTTCAATACGCATGGCTGTATACAAAGCAATTGGAACGGCATAAGTACCTATGCTTATGCGATAATCCTAGCTATAACCAAATTGTAGATATTCCTAATGATGTAAAACATGATTTAAAATGGTGGATAAAAAATATTGATGTCGGTACACAGCCGTTAACATTCAGTGCATATGCAGTAAAAAATTTTTCGGATGCATCTAACACTGGCTGGGGTGCATATTGTAAATATGATGGGGCGTATGGATTTTGGAAGAAAGATGAAAGTCTTCTTCATATAAATATGTTAGAGTTAAAGGCGAGTTTTTTAGCTTTAAAAGTATTTGCAAAAAACCTACGCGATTGTAAAATTTTACTACGCATTGACAACGTCACTGCCATCTCTTGTATTAACAGAATGGGTTCAATACAATATCCACATTTGAATCAGGTTGCGCGCGAAATATGGGAATGGTGCGAGGAGCGAAGGATAGTACTGTTTGCGTCATATATAAATGGTAAAGCTAATTGTGAAGCAGATAGTTTATCGCGAAGAAAGTTCTTAGATACGGAATGGGAATTAAGTGAAACTGTTTTTAGTCAAATTATTAAAAAATTTGGTTTACCAGAAATAGATTTATTTGCAAGTCGATGCAATACTAAATGTCCTATCTATACGTCTTGGAAAAGCGATCCGGATGCTTACGCGATTGACGCTTTTACTATATCTTGGGCAAACTCACTATTTTACGCTTTTCCACCATTTGCATTGATTCTAAAAATGTTGCAAAAGATAATACATGATAAATCCGAAGGTATAGTTGTTGTACCAAATTGGCCTACACAACCATGGTTTCCGATACTTAAAAGACTCATGGTTTCGAAACCTTTATATTTTAAGCCTAATTAATCTCTTAAAATCTCCTTTCAGAACTCCGCACAATCTTCACCGGACACTATCATTAATTGCCGTCAAATTGTCCGGGAAACTTTACAACAAAAATTACTATCAGAAAATTCAATCGACATCATTTTAGAATCTCTTTCAAAAAATACCTATAAACAATATGACAGTTCAATAAAATTGTGGGTGAATTATTGTAAACAAAATGGTCAAGATTATTCTAATTCATCAGTATCGATTATAATTGATTTTGTAACAGAATGTTATAAAAATGGTGCAAAGTATGGTACAATAAATTCTCATAAATCTGCATTATTATTGATTTTTCCGAATATTTTGGATGATAATCACCTAAAGAGGTTTATGAAAGGCATATTCCGACTAAGACCGCCGGCACCAAGATACAGTGTCACTTGGGATCCAAGTGTTGTTTTAGGGTATCTTGGTAAACAGTGGCCTAATAATCAACTTAGTCTAGAGATACTAACTAAAAAGACGTTAACTTTAATGGCACTTGTAACTGCCCATCGAGTACAAACTTTCTCATAAATTCAAAATGATAATATAAAAATAAACAATAGTAACATAACCATAACGATTCCAAATCTAATTAAAACTTCACGAGTAAACTCATTACAACCTATTCTTAAATTACCGTTTTACAATGAACAACCTGATATATGCCCGGCTAGATCTCTTGTAGAATATATAAATCAAACACAATCTTTGCGTAACAATAATAATTACTTATTTATTTCATATAGAAAACCTTTTTCCAATGTAACTTCACAAACTCTCAGCAATTGGATCAAAAGTACACTTCAAAGTAGTGGAGTGGATACATCGATGTTTGGTGCTCACAGCACCCGCCACTCGTCCACCTCATCCGCGAGTAGACTCGGTGTTAGTCTGGATGTAATCCGCAAAACTGCCGGTTGGTCAGAGTCGTCCAAAGTATTCGCAAAATTTTATAACAGAGAATTGATTGATGATCCCAATCAGTTTGCAAATGCAGTCTTAACTAATGCTAGATAAATCATAATTTAGAAACTACTATTATTTACCTACGTTAACATTGATACATATAATTAACACATTGATTTATTTAATTGAAATTGTTATGATTCTGAAATACAAGAAAAACAACCCACATTCAAATTTTTATTTTTATTGTACGCATCTCTAAACATCCTACAATATGTAAACAGAAGAAATCGCGTCGAATGAAGCTGCGAAATATAATTAATGATCAAACGAACTTACCTGTACGTGAAGTTCGATCATTATTATATGAGCAGCTTCATTCGACGCGATTAATAATAACCCTCCCAAACATAATCCCAACCCAAAAAAAAAAAAAAAAAATTTGGTGTGTTTATGTATATTGGTAGATTGCTTTATACGAGAATGAAGTACCGCCGAGTGAGAGATACAAGAAAGATTACCTTAGTGTTGCCATGTTGCATATTCTATTTTACTCATTTATTCTATAAAAATGTGTGTGAAGCCCTAGGCTAGGACTCAGCTACAATATGTAAACAGAAGAAATCGCGTCGAATGAAGCTGCTCATATAATAATGATCGAACTTCACGTACAGGTAAGTTCGTTTGATCATTAATTATACTATAATATTATTATTTCTTTTACATAATACATAAATATGTATAGACATACCCCCTTACTCATAAAGTGTCATTTAACTAATATACTGATTAAATAACGTCACTCTTTTGTCGTTGTCAAATAATGTGACATTATTTACGTGACCATTTAATTAGTATATTAGTTAAATAACACTTTATGAGTAAGGGGGATAGAGTAAAGAAAATCTATTCGTCTATGGTATAGATAAGAAATATACCCAGACACAGAATAAACAGATGACTATGTGTATATCCTATACCAACTGAGCCAAACACTGCTGTATCACCATTATTTTATCTGTCAATAAATCATGAGATACGTTCAATAAAAAAAAACAGTTACGACTATTTCCGATAAAGAATAAATAGACAGACAGACACAGACAAGTTCTAAATTGCAATGCACTATCAGATTACACAGAAAAATAGAGAATGTTGTATTTTAAAGTAATTAGCAGTTACTCTGTTGTCCCTCCGCGCGTAATGAAGATAATTCACTATACAGACTCGGTGGGCGGGATGTCTCGGTAATTGAATCCAACAACATTCGAGGATAACTCCGACTGCAGCGAAACTCTTTTGCTGATCCCCTGAATGAAATAGCATACAATGTATTTCTTCATTGCGCTACTATTTATGTTTAATTACGAAACGGTGGTGGGATCTGTAAACTTTTAACTCGAAGATTCATTACTAATAACAATTAAACTTCTGATTGGATTCGAAAACTGGCACTGTGTTACTCAGATTGCATCGATAACATCCATGCTTTAAATGAATACTCTTTTTACAATGCTCGATCAATTGAGTAGGTAGGTATATACCTAATTAATGAATAGCTTTTTATTCAATTTTTCCAAATAATAGTATGGGGCACTATAGCGTATAGGAGATACCTAAATGTCCAGAAGTGTGGGGGGCAATAAAGCTACCCAAAAGCAATCGGTCGCTCGTAGCCAGCACAATACAGTGCGCCACTCCATTCCCACTGTTCTCTCCGCTCGCCGAGGAACGAGTGCAATTTCCCGCGTTCCGTATCGCGGGCGACGTACAAAAATTGCTTTTCTGAACGTGAAAATATAGAAAAAAAAAACAACACTAGTGCCATGCAAATTTTTGTAAAGTCGTGCGTTTGTATTTCTCGGGTGAGGGTAAGGAAGGCGAACGATTGTCGCGGGGAATTCCTTTATTTTGTAAGAGGGATATTGCGCGTCGGGCGCAGACGAGGCAGCCAGCTGCCGCCGCGCGCCGCCCGAATGAGCGTTGTTTACCGGCGGCGACCGGCAATTCGCCCGCATCCAGCTCAGATGCACTCTTATGTCACCCACCATCTCTTATTGAACAATGCTATCTACCATTGTACATCCAAATTAGTCCAGAGCGATCTAATACGGCACTAAATCGTGTATGCGGCGCTACACAGACATTCGGGTGTGTTTATCGAACAAAAGTTATTTTCCTGACGTCAGCGGGCGCAGGTCTCGGCCCGGCTCAGGGTCAAGGCTCGATTTGCTCGTAAATACAAATAAATAGGATACCGTTTGAATCTCATTGCCTGATGCTTATCATATTTTATGGTTTTGTAAACTAGCGTACGAATGTTACAATAAGCAGGGGATTGTTTTACTGCTTCGGTCTCATTACACGATAATATTGTTTTGATCGTGTTTGTCTAATTCGTTATTTTAGGATCCATTTTTCGATAATTTATAGTTATTTCCTTGACATTATTCTGTTATAATGTAAAAAAATTACCTATGTGTGTATGTATAAAAGTGTGAATAGAGATTTAAGTATATTAAGTATGTATTTACAAACAAAAAAGTATGTATATGTATTATATCAGTTATCTGGTTTCCATAGTACAAGCTCTGCTTAGTTTGGGATCAGATGACCGTGTGTGAGAAATGTCCTTTTATTTATTTATTTATTAATTTATTAATTTATTTATTTAAAGTTCAATAACAAACGCATAGTGTACTAAAAAGCCAGGCTACATTTCAAAGCATCTAAATAACAACCTTAATTAAAATACGGATATCTGTTATCCCAACAGCCACGTGGTGTGGTAAGCAATGTTCGCCCACATAAATGTGCCCATTTGCTACTTGTCATGTCTTTCCGCCCTCAGTTCCCGCCCTTAACACTCCCGCAGAACTAACGGAAAAGCAAATTACTAACTCGCAATATGTTTTCTAATCTCTGTGTATAATAAAGCTGTTACAGTATTTGTCATAGCTTTTCCTTCTTCGCATTAACCTGCATTAAATTGAGCATTTAGTGTACCTTTGCCTTTTTAAATACACATAATTTTAAGAGAGGTAGAGCATAGCGTTTATTCGCTCAAAGAGCAGCTCGACTGGGGAAGTACCTCCACCTTACAGAATACCGCAGCCAAATAACTTTATGTTGTGTAAAGTTGCGCGTGAGTAAGGTTGCCAGAGCTCACAGGGGAGGGGGGATAGGGCGATAACGCGTGAGCGATGCTTCGTGTGTTGCAAGCGTCTATATGGCTACGGTAACCGCTTACCATCAGGCGGGCCGTATGCTTGTTTATCGACTAAGTTGTATAAATAAATAAAAAACACATTCTAGAAGAAATGAATCTCATGAATGATGACTTTTGATGAAATTAAAAATGTCTCAACAACTGCTTATGTATGTCATTGATCAAAATACCGGTCGTGTTCTTGACTTATTGACGTCCGCTCCTAAATTATTGCCTGTTTATTCGGCTCCGTATTTCCAGCGGGATCTATTGTTATACCATCTACTCGACATCAGGTATTCAGAGATATTTGGAAACCAATAAACTTGTCACGAGAAGGTTTTGCCTTATAAAATTTTTCATAGAAAACAACTATGTAATTTTTATTTATTTTTATTTATATAATGCATGATTATTATGAATATTATGATTCTAGGATACGAAGAAAACTTAATCTCGAAACTCAAATATCTATCTATAAAATTTTGTTTCCAGGTTTCGTTGCCGCCTTGTAGCCGAGAGATAATTTGCGAAAAGGTAAGTCCTCGTAAGCATCTATTTATATTCACGAGCATGAGAACTGTTCTGGGCGGAAAACGTGGTCGCTCGATTTCCTCGTTTTTAAGAGCGAATATTCAATGAGATTCCAATATACACAAACATACAAAAACTACGCAACCTAATAAGCAATCTAGATATAAAAATGCCGAAAATCGATAACGGTAAATTCGGCGAAATGTTTTTGGGGACATCGACGAGTACCTTCCCTAATGCGATTCTAATGCCTATGTTCGAAGAGACAATAAAATTTAAGTGTAATGTTCTCGATTCATTTGAATATACAAAATCTCGTTCTTGTTCGGGTACGCAGTACGTCGAAGAGAAATAGTGATTTATAAGGTAAAGATATCATTTCACGATTCCGATTCGACAGGGAAAAAATTGTATCTCTCAAATGAGAAGTTACATTCCGTTTCGGCCGCGGAGTTTACGAGTTTCATCGAGCTCGCTTTCGTCTTCCTATTTCGTGGTGGAATAGCCCTAATAACATGCCACAACTCATTCTGATTTATACCGTCTCGTTATAATTGTGCGCTTCGCTGGCGCGCCGCTATTGCCTGCTGTTGCAATTTTCATGCAACCGATTCGCGAGAATGGATTTATTCTTTCTGGCAATTTGCTCGTTACTCCCGAGCCCGCTATTGCTCGAGATAATTTAATTTTGAAACAGCTACGCCGCTAATGGAGCTTTTGTGCTTAATTCACCTACTCTAGGCTTTATCACTAAGTTGGCTTCTTTTGTTACGGTTCAGCGCGATACGCAAATACACAGATAGTAAGTCATTTAACAAATGTCGTTTAAAAAAAAAAAAAATGTAAATGGAGCGGTTTCTGGGTTAATATCGGCACGGGTAATTTCCAGTCGTGTTAACGGGCGCTCTGAAATCGTGCGAAGGACGTCTCAAAATAGTGTTACTATTTATTACTGCGTGAATCAGAGTTTTACAAGAAACCGTTATGTGGTGAGTGTTCTTATATATAACGCAATCGCAACACATTTATGGATAAACGTGATGACATAAAAGTATTAATCGTCCAGCCATAATTCGGTATATTGAAGTTGGGTAATTTCTTACGCTCCAATCGTATTGATAGCCGTACGTACCGGAAAGTAGACAACTCTCGGTTTAACGCATCAAAACTTCTCCCTGTTCCTTGTGATTACGAGCTCTCGTACAATACAATCGATCGTCAACTTTTATTTGACTTATTCTGGAAATAAAAAACAAGTAAACAAACAGCGGGTTCGGATTCCGTATATCCCGGCGCAAAGTTTGAAAGTGAGCCGACGACCGTCTCCCTAATAGAGAAGAAAAATACGTTAATGTACCCTCAGATCCCGAAGACAAATAAACTGAGGCGGACAGGGACGAAATAAAAGCGGGGAGGCACTGAGATAAATAACAATGATCTCGCGGAACGAGTCAGTGTGGCGGGCGCGGGCGCGGGCGGCCCTAGGCGGCCGGCCCGTGCCCGTGTCACACTACTTACACTTTTCTCATGTTTTTAGACCGAGGCTACGCAACATTATATGTATACAAGTATAAATGTATACGTACTACGAACATTAATTTAAACTGGCACCCTTTCATATTGCAAAATTCCTCGGACCTAATTAATGACTCTGTGAAATTACAACATTAAGTATGTCATAATTTTGGCAGCACAGTTTTTACTTTTTATCATTATTAATCTGAACTAAAATAAAATAATTATCTCCCTTAGCAATAAAAATTATTTTCCTAAAATGAAACTCAAAACGTGTATTTGTGAAAAACAGGCGGATGTGTTTCCAACTAAGCTAATACCGCTCATATGTTTTATACAAAAGGCGTAACTAAGCTCTATAAAACGCATAAATTAAATGTTCAACTGTACGAATCAATACCCAATGGCTGCCTGTCGTACAATATCGGACGTATAATAGGGTTGAAACGATAGTTGGAGGCTTTTGAATTTTTAAAGCGGATTCATTATGGCTAATTTTAGTTATGTGCACTGCAATTCTCTCTCGCTTACACAGTAGGTATATTACTGTATCTCAATCATATTCAAATGATATTAATAGTTTTCAAAGCATTTTGTGAGATATATATGATATGATGAATCCCAAAATTATAACAATGTGCACATGCTAAATTATTGAGGTTAGCGGACAATCGTGGAAAATGATAGCAGTAGTATTTCAGAAGAAAAATAAAACAATATCTAATCTAAGCTCAAAAGGTTCAACCAAAAATAATTATCATCTTAATGAATCCCGATCGTGTCAAGTTACCATGATTTATAAACAAAGTTCTAATACGGTTGAAACCCGAGATTTCGTTTTTCTTAACAATAATATTTAAATTCTAATAATCTTACAAGTTTTTAACAATTTAGCTTTGTAAATAATTTTAGAATCCTCGAAGGAAACTTGAATAATTTGTGACCCTTTGCTCAAACCTACGTTGCGCGTTGCTGAAACAGATAACTCCACGAAATCTTTTCGTCCTCATCGAGTCGCTCAGCTTGTCATAATCTTCCCTCTCAAAACAATGCCACTTTTAATTAAAATACTTTCAAATAAATAAAACTTAGAAGAAAACAGAACAAACTCGAGGCAATTGTACGCGGATTTTATTGCTGAGCCCCGACAATATACAGTTGTGGAATCCATTTATTTCATGACTGACGTTTATGAATATTATTGTTATTTCAAGTCTTCAAAAGCCACAGATATAAATTAAACGACAATTCTATTGGCAGTTATAGTATACGTTTATAACTGGGCTACTTATGACATTTCTCGGATTAATGTCTCTTGTATGTTTTATCGCTAGGATTGGTATCATCATCATCATCAGCCTATAATGTCCCACTGCTGAGCACAGGCCTCCTTTCACAAATCAGGGTGAAAGGGAATGGGCACATACCACGCGTGCCCACTGCGGATCGGTGGAGGTTGGTTAGTGGTCATCCTACTGTTGGAGTTTTCAAGGATTGGGTATAAATAACATTATTATTGTCATATTTCTTAAGCATTCTGCTAATAGTTGGAGACTGTTAATTATTTAATTAGATGTTAACGAGTTATGTTATCCTCCTCTCCTACCAGCTAAACTGCTTTTACTAAAATTCTAAAAATATTCACAGATAATGAATTTATAAAGGAAACTATTACTGCTAAAGTAGTCAATTTTCTTTTATTTATAATATTCGTGATCAACCCTATGTTGGACCGGTGGACTTACTTACTCACTACGGAACCCTATTTTCCACGCATGAGTGTAAAAAAGCAATCGAGCCTTTAATAACGTCTGGTGCAATAAGAAAAAACAGGTAACCATTAAATCCAACCAATCAAACCAAACCAAACAAAAAAGGTAAAAGGTATATAGGTAAAAGGTGTATTATTAGGTACAGTATGGTTGAGCAAACCAGTACCTAATAATACAGTATCTGCTCCATTTATAGGTTTCACATACTTATCATTATTTCCCGTGAACGATTCCCGGGTAGGGACGTATGGTAGGGACCTTAGAATTGTTCACGGGATATCTGCAAAATAGAAACAATTTTAATAAATTGGTATTTTCAAAGTGAACAATTATAGTGATGGACTACCCGCAATGGTCCTGCGGAGCGGAGTGTGGGCCCGCGCACTGCAGCCCGACCCACTTGGCATTAATAGGTGCCAGATATGGACACGAATTGAATAGAATAGCTATTCAAATGTATTAATTTTTTTAGAATGGAATGCATACATTTGCATGTATCCAACATGTTTTTGTGTTTTTTTTTATTGTTTGCAAATTGAAGAAATAAGAATCAAATTGTTTTAATAGTTTCAATTATTTCTTAGTAAAAAAACTCATTGACTCATCAAAAATGCAAAAAAGGTTATAAACCAGTGAACGTTTTAAGAAAAAATAAAGGTTATTTAGTACTGTGATTTAATACATATTTATCCAAATGGCCTGTGACAGTTTCAGAATTACAGTGCAATTCAAACGGAAATTGCAAAATATTTATTAAACGAGTAAGTATTTTGTTCTTTCAAATAAATAATTTTGAAAGAGGCGACTCTACAGCAGTACACGCGAGTTAGAAACCGCAATATCACTACTCGACTGATATTACATTCCCGCGCGCCCTCCCGCGCCCGCCCGTCGCCATGAAGTCCCGCCGCCACCCCCTGCCAACCCCATAGGGTAATGAATTCGACCACACATATCGATATGACCTATAAAAATTTAGGACGCAATTATTCTATTTATAAACTAATTTATTGAAAAGCCAGCTCACTTTGCTTAACAGTCTGTTACTCCAGTCGTATTTATTAATATCTTGTAATTTAATTTGAATTATTAAATATAAACGACTTAGCTAAGACAAAAGCAAGTTCCCTCAGCTTAGTCATAAGTACATTAATTCATAGTTTGATTGAGGTAAGAACCTACCTTCAAATCTATCAGTTTATGTGCATCATATTGTATTGCAGCACAGAATAAATAATAGTACAACAGAAGGATAACTTTCTGATCGCAAATATGCGAGTTTAATCCTAGTTACAAGATAGGTTACGTTCATAATACTTCGCACGCCTCGATGCGACCTTCGTTATAATCACCTACCGACTTTTGCGATTGTAGACACAATAATCATTATTGGATGTGTTAAAGAAATAACCAGGGAGACTTTAGCTTAAGTTTAAGAGCATATTATAATATATAAGCTTCTAAGCCAATAACAACAAACACTTCACTATACAGAAATAGAAACATTATATCACCGGGTGATCATATATTTATTCTTATCCCCCTTTTTGTCCCTTTTCCATTCAGATGCCTGTAGCAAAATGCAAATATTTTGTTTTGTTAATATTATATCATGGCTTGTTGTGTCGCAAACGCATACAATAGGTACGGGGCTAGTCAGCGCCTACTGCCTCCTCGAACCACTTCACCAATCTACCATGACCTCTCATGTACACCCCATTATTCCTCCACCACGTCGAAAAAGGACATACATGCTACTATACGACGACAGATCTTGCAATATTGGACGTATTGTAACAGCGAAAGCGTGTCCCATAAAGAACATTCTGTTTCGTACATCTGGCTTGTTTCATTACACGATGCTGTATATTTCATTATTTATATTATTGCTAATACACCTAAGTTATTGTTATTATTCAAATTCGCCTTCCAAATTATGTTTGTAGTTTAATATTTACTGAAAGTTACGAGCTGAACTTGCATCTATAATATATATAATAATTATATTCACGTAAATCTAAGTGAAAAGGATTTATGTCGTGTAACACCACATTCTTTAATCGACTTCAAAAAAAAGAGTTAAAATAGAGATGTGATAGTAATGTATGCAGATAATATTGTTGGAACTATAATATATTCATATATGATAATCTATTTCAAAGGGCTTCTAAACCAATATACACAACATAGTATGTATTTTTGTATATATGTATGTATGTTTGTCCACGCAATTCCCCGACATTTACTTCAAATTGCAGAGCCGTGCAAGTTTCATCAAATTCGGTTATCAAGATATGGACTAATATTTGTAAGCGTGACGGCCTGGCTTATTAATACGAGCAACGTACGGGTGTAGTGTCTAAGGGCAAACATAACGAAGGTTTTGAGATGTTTGCCTCAAATGTTTGCAAATTAAAGTACTAGAAAAATTACGAAATAAAACGTAATTTAAAAAAAATCGACTTCAAAATCCTCTAAAAAGGAAGAAATTACTCTACGCTAACATCGTTTTGAACTCAGCTTAACTTTTTAACTAAAGCATTACTAACTAGCAACTGGCCGTATTATTTTAGTACCGGGGTTTGATGGATTGCTTTAAAATAAAGCGTACTAAACTTAAATTCATTTCAGAAAAAAAACATGACAATGGATTACCAAACTTTTTGTAGAATCGATTTCTACGCATTATCATCAATCACAAAAGTGTCAAAATGGGAAAAATTCTAAATGGAAACTGCAGTCCATTTTCAAATACTGTCGAACAGGTTGCAATGATACGTCAAACAATTTTCACTCCACATATCCAATCAACGTTCAATACATAATGGATTTCCTACCAATATATCATAATATCTGTAGACGTTTGAACCAGATACAGATATATTTCTAATATTACTGATTTTCTTACCCTGTAATTGTATGTAGTTTTCTGGCATCTTAAGAAAAATACGCTTCGAGTCCTTAATTCTATGCCTACATTTCTTAATTCCTGTGCAAAAAACCTTCTTGATAGTCTTGATACAGTTATCCCTATCAATATTCTGATGTGCTGAGTTTCTGAGTTTGCTGAGCTTCTTGCCGGAGTCTTCTCAGTTCAAGTTGTATTTGGAACCGGTTTTTAATATGTCCCACAATTGCATTAGCACTGGCCTAGTTTGTCTTAGGATGACGGATTAAGGAGGTTTATGAAATATTGATTTTACAATTACAGCTTTAAAGTTTACTTTCCATCAACTTAACGACGTGACCAGTTCTATATGATAAGATGATGATGTTGTTTGTTGATTCTAAATGCGGAGGAACCCATGTAAGTTTTGAGCTTTCCCGTTATTTAGAATCTTATGTATATATCCCGTATGAATTAATATTTTTTTTACTAGATTTTTTGATAATAGTCAATGAGAAAGTCAACATATATGGCGCGCAAGATCTTTTTTGACAGCAAAACTGTTTTAACCGTTTAAATTAAGAATGCTTCGTCTACGCACAATAGCATTGAGTTACAAACTTAAAATAATCGGGATTATACCTATCATAAAACTGTGCGGTAATGTAAATTAAAAAGCACTAGTACGTGATAAGCTACATTATGATACTAAAAACGTTGCAATAAATGTCAATTTATTATACAAATTTACTAATTCACAAGGAGCGAACTATGCTCGAAATTTCTCTAAGAGACAGGGAAACCACATCATTCGTAGGAGAACAAAAATTACCGATATAGCTCGTAGTGATAGTAAGCTGATGTGATAGCAATGGGCAGGCCACATCGCTCGAAGACGACGCGAGTGGCGACCACGTACAGGAAAGCGCCGTTAGGGACGACCTCCCACCAGACGGATCGCCAACCAAGTCAGAGTCGCTGGGCGCCGCTGGATGCAAGCTGCAAAAATCGTTCGAAGTGGAAGTTAATAGGGGAGGTCTTTGTTCAGCAGCGGATATCCTTAGGCTGATATGATAATGATGATGTGCAATATTGATTTTTTTAAATACAAAAGCGCTGATAAGCTTTATCTCCAAAAATATATATAAAAAAAAATATTAATGTAACTTTCCTTTTCTTCAAAATTACGCGCTTTCAGAGATTTTTTCTACAATCGGCAGTTAAGAAACTACCCATAGTAACTATTAACTATGTATGAGCTGTAGTCTGATATGATTATTTTTAATTGTCTACTTTTGTTTGTGTGTGGGACACAAATAGGTAATTAAATTAAATTACGTATTTTACTTGACTTTTGATAGATTACAAACAAACATGTTTTTATGTGTATTTTCGGAGAACTTTAAATATTTCTAAGAAAAAAACGTTATGTCCACAAATTCACACTTCCTACAGTTCCTTTCAGCGATTTCTCATAAGCTTGTAGTCCGGTTCCTTCGATTTCGGTGGATATCGACATTTGTTGACGAACGTATGCAACATATTAGTGTTTCAAAGGTTTTTCGTTAATTATGACCAATATTTGCAGTGTTTTAGAGCATTCAATCTCATAAAGAAATTCCCGGGAATACCCGGGAAATAGCAAAAAAAATCCCGACTTCGGGAACGACGTATTTCCCGGGAATTCCCGATTCCCGGGACCCGGGAACGAAACCCTAATGTGAACATAAGTCTTTGTGATCTTTCCAACCATTTGTCAAAGTGAACAGCGTTCTGTCAAATAAAACAATTCCTGCTTTTATCACCAAACTGCTGACAGTATTATAGTATTAGTATTATATCATGTGATAGGATTTAGGAATTATTCGCTGTCATTTAATGTAAAAAAGTAATCAAATTAATCAAACGTATCTGCATATATTAATAATTTAAAATGACAAGAGTATGGTGTATGGTACATAGTGCGCATACTCATTCTTAACGGTTTCAATGTGGTAGTAGTTGATTTTGTATTCCGCTACTCGTGAACTATGCAATAGTGGTGTGGAATCAGTTGGAAACAAATTCAATGCTGCTAGTACGCTGGCCGGATTGCTTCATAGTCGTAAACTTTGGCCCGACTTCCCACGTCCGTTGTTCCGGGCGTTCATTTTTAAACAAGTGATTTAGATACTATAAAGTTTCACAGTTTTGCTTCTGAGCAAGTGAAGAGAACTTGCCGCTTATTGACTCTACATAACCTACACAGCGGATTGTTAACGAATACTAAGGCTAACGAAGAAAACAATCAATCACCAATAACGCACAGTCTTGCAAAAATGTTGAGTCATTACAAGTGTTTCAGTTACGATCGAAATGGCAGTATCTAACATATTCTAGGTGATAGCGTAGCGACTAATCTTTTAGCACGTCTCCAGCGCACGCACATAAATTGAAGTTGAGTTATGATTATGAGGCGCCCTGAACTAAACCGATGTTACGAGCTCACCTTCTCCCCGTTGTAAATTCCAACTTCACTCAGTGAGTTGTTCAGAATAAAATAATCAATTTCGTTTATCACCCATTTGTATATTCTGTTTTATTACTTTTATTGCGTTCCGTACCAAAATTATTCCGTTCGATCACACCTTGCTGACACTTGCAATTTGCATCATTCATGTGTAAAATTATTCGCTTGCTGTCACGGCGCTGCTTTTTATTGTTCGATAAAAGGCATTGCTTTATTGACTCCCAAATTAAGTATGCATTATTTCAAGCAAGTAAATTTAATTATCTGGCTACCTTCAAATGTAAAGTAACCACATTGATATCTATATCTTTTTATTTAGAGCCCCACAAAACGAAAGTTATGAATTAAACTCGGGGGAGTCGTGTAGTCTCGTTCCGAACCGGAGTTAGTTCTTCATTATTACGTTTCTGTTTCCGGTCGTCGGATTTTGATTTATGGCTTTAATTTGGCAAGGTTGGCGACGACAGGCCGAGACATGTCGGAGTGTTTTCAAGGAGCCATCGTGCAATTGTTTAATTAATCTTAAGCTACGGAAGCGCTGCGGGTGCACTACACTTGGTCCAACTTTAAACTCGTTAAAAGTTCCTTTGAAACATTTGGCGTCAGATAAGCCGCAGTCAGACTTTGGTTTCAAGATTGTTAACTTATCTAGTGTTATAATTAAACATCGTTTCATGTTTCATTTCTCGCGAGAATCTTTCGTTTGTCTAGTCACTGAGAAACTATATCAAAGCTTACCCATATATCATAAAGGCAATCACAGCATGTGCACGTTGATAAAATTAACATACTTATACATTGGTAGTAAATCCACGTAAGTATATACTACTAAAGTTGGAGAACCATCAACTACAGTATCTCACGACAATCTTCCGTCCAATTTCCGAGCTTATGTACAAGAATTCTGTTCACTCAATTTGAGAGTACCATGTGACGTTCAACAAAACTAAATCATTCTCCGAATATATGGAATTGCAAGCATAGTGCATGAATTACAGTAGTTGAGAGGACAATAAGTGTTTGTATGGTCATTGAAGACACTCCGGGGCACTGTCACCATGATCGCCAAAAGCGTGTACATAACAGGCAAGCACTGAGCGAACAAGGCTCATTCCACGCGTACAAGATGGCCGACAATGACCCTTAGCGGATAATTACTCAAATAGATTGCCCATTGGGGCATTGCCTTTGTGTGCATTAGCATGTTTCTAGGATAGTGGTAATTAAACACTTATTACATGTAGCAATTTCAAATATCTAATAAAAGGTGATACATATATCAGTGTCTTATAATTCCCGCTTTCTTTTCCATTTAAATTGCTGTATATTTAGGAAAAGCAGTATGAAAATAAAAAAAACAATTGTAACTCTACCAAACAAGCTCAGAAATTTATATTTTTAGTTTAACCCAAAGAAGGTAAGTACAAAACACTTATTTTCGTTTTCACCACCAGGGGCGAAATTTTTCCCGTTTCGCATCACGACCATTTAATCAGAGGTTTTGATCAACACGTCCTCGCCCGGTAATATAATTACAGTTAACAGCAGTGCGGCGACGTTATCGTGCGTATAAATTAGAGCGATTTACATTTACGGCCGAGACATAGGCCCCGCCATTATCGTGAATGATGCGGGGATAGGTGCGGGCCCGAGATCATCGCTCCATCGGTGAGCTATAGCCCATGGACATCCTGCTGGCTATTGACTACCAAATGAGCTGATTTTTTTCACAATTATATGGGAGACATATTTTAGCGTCGAGGTTATTTTTGAGCAAAAAGATCGTGTTGTAGATATGCGCAAAGAAAATAAAGCATTTAATGGCCACGGAATAATAAAACCCCTCTAAACCACATACCACAGTACAATTTTGGTTACCCCCTTACAAAATGGTCTTATCCAATCATAATGGCCTATATCGAAAACACTAAGAAATCGTGTTCACGTGAAATGAAATTAAAATCGTTCATTACATGTTCACTCAAATTACATCCGTCACACCGCTCATAAATTAAATTCCCATATTCGTTGCAAAACCTCTGCAAATTGGTCTTAATTTACTTGAAACGTATAGCCTTAATGGTAAGCATATAAGCAATATCACTTTAATACAATGAGGGGGATGGGGCCCGTATATAGCCTCGCAAGGGTTGCTTGCACGTAATAATTTTCTCCGGTGTAATATTATTTATTAGTCTATAGTTGGTATCTGAGACAATCCCCTGCGAATGCGACACAACGTGACACAGAACTAGTTTCCAAATAGAGGCTCTGAAACTGATCTGAATAATTACACTAATTTATACAGTTGTAAAGACTACCTCATCCTATTGGATTGGAAATGTAATTTTCTCGGAGCCTTCTTTGACCGAGCTTGAATTTCTAATTAAATTATTCTTTAACCAATTTTTTGTTCGAACAAAAACGTCAAAACGTAACGAGAGATTTTGTATACAGAGTTAACTTAAAAAGTAATTACAGGCCACATTTAACAGGTTATTCGCGGTTATTTGCAGTCATGAATGTGTGTAAAGGCAATTTGATTTACCGCCGAGATATAAGACGGATCATTAGTGTGCCGGCGGCAATGTCCGCGCGTCACCGTACACAATACAACTGACAAATTGTTCATCATTCGTCGACGAATATTTCTTACTGGTACATTATACCGTTAGTACGTTTATTTCAGTGCTTTCAGGGACATCACAATACTATGTCTGACATACATTTCGTTTAATTTCAGTAACGGCTCTTAATGGTTTAAACTTGTAATCATAATTCTTAAAGATCGATAACCCCTCCTAATTTTCTGATACATATTTAGTTGTGTAACTGCCTTACAAAGCAAAATGAATAATATAGTTGATCAATAGCGGAAGCCGTTTTGACATTGTCTTGTTTTCGATGAGTAGCAAAATATTGTTCTTAATAAATCACTTGACACTGGCTTTAATGGTTTCGTGACACGAGAACTTATCATACAAAAAAAGCAAGTGTATCTTTTCTTACCGTTCCAAAATTTTTATCTTGTGTCTATTTTAGTCATCTAGACAGAATTAAAATTGAAAGTGTGGTATTAATTTAATTTCTAGTTTTACTGGACATCAATTTTTCCAATCGAAGCAGTTAGTTTTAAAACTCAATTCGTCTGAAATCGAATCTACTTCCTACGTGCACCGTGGTATATTGCACGTGTATTGACTTCATAAAGACGTCCGAACGTTCGATTCCTTCACTTGCTCAAGTCAAGTACGACCTTAAAGAAAATTTATATCCACTACATTTATTTGGTTTACTAAAATGAGTAGGCGTAATTTGTAGGTAACTTGCAGAACACTCCAGATTAATTAGTGGATCCGGACCAAGGACTGGAATATTTACAATTAATTAGAATATCATTTCTGACAAGCTAAAAAGTCATGTTATTACCTAAATGTCAGCGGTAGATAGTATCTATTTGACGCGACTGATATTGGTGGCAATATCATTTTTTTACCACGACACGCAAGCGTCCTTAAAGCTTACTACATATTAGATTCATTATTGGAGGATATCGATGAAAATCTCCAGCATCCAATCTCGCGGGGATGGCTGGTGGCACGCGTATTCTTGTAATTTCTGAGGCATAATTTTATTTATTAGAGTGTACCCTCGCCGGAGCGGCAAGAGCACCCCATTTGCCGCTTCATTGACTTACAACGGCACTCCATAACACTTCGCACATATTTCTGTAGCGCCTCTCTCGCAGATGTTAGATCCCTCGCACCTCATTATATTGCGGATGACATTTAATAAAACATTATGGGTATCTCACAAACGATTTTCGATAACGGTATACACGACACACGTGGTTTAGGTATCTGGAAAAGATTCTGTGAGATAATGTTGAAGAGGGGAAGAAAGCTTCTACTAACCAAGGATCTTTGCGTTGAACAAAGGTTGCGTCTATAAGTTGAACAATGGAATGTATCTTGCCAAGTTTTGCATGTATCGTGGAATAACGTCCTGTAATAAGTATACACCTCATGTACCCTATCTAAGTATGCTTCACTTGGATTCTGCTTAGGTTTCTTAACTCAATCACCGAATAGTTTTACCAAAACTAATTACCTACCTATAATATAATATTACTCAGCATGTGTGTAGGAATTAAGAATACCTATTCAGTTTTTTAGTTCAGACAGTTTCTAATAACAATAAAACAAAAATCTGTTGGTTGATTCAAAAATGCTGCTAATAAATTGGCAACACCAAATGCTTCAACTCTACTTCTATCTTCTTCTATCTACTCGACAATTATATATGTTATATCAAATAGATAAAAAAAAAACATTACCAGTGTAATTGTGCTTAATAAATATATATTGTTTGCCATTGTCGGGTAACATACGGCCGCCCTCTGGACAGCTGACAAATTGCAGCTCATCTCGATTTACCGCACAATTAGTTTTAGCATGTTCCATTACCGCATTTGTATCAAACCAATATTTTATTTCACTTCGCGATAATATACGTGCTAACATATCAATAGGTTACGGTTTGCCTGCTCAGTTACGTAATATGAGTGTGCTTTCATGGATGGACTGGTTTTATCGGTTAACTGTTATTTAGTATGCACGCACATAGCTTCCGAACGTTGTCATTTTCAAGACTAGAAAATCAATAGCTATCTTCCGGTCTAATTTCGTTACATTCCTACATACACAACTCTTTGCATTTCCTTTAATTTTTAAGAGGGTTTAGATGTCGTTTAACATTTTGTAACTATCTATAGTATCTATACTAATATAATAAAGCTGAAGAGTTTTTTTCTTGCTCGATAATCTCTAGAACTACCAGTCGGATTTAATTTAAAAATTATTTCACTAATAGGACATAAACAATAACATTATCCCCGAGTTTTATAGGCTACTTTTTATACCGGGAATTCAGGTGAAACCGCGAGGGACAGCTATTTACCTACAAATAAAACAATACTAAATATATTTTTAAATCCTACAGCTACTTATTGATAAAATCCAGCTTATATAGCTCCCTTCACGATGTTTTCTATTACTCATTGTTAATTTTGGGATGTAATTTCCTTTAATAAATTTCACTCACCTTTAGTAGATTTGAGGATTTTGAATGGATTCTCACTTACATACTTGGCTCAAAATGTGCCAGGGAATACCGTTAACTACACATGGCACTTGTTCAGGCTTACACATACGTGTATAGTGAAAACTTTCATCCACCGTTCATTCCAATGCGGGTCGAATTTCCTAAAACCCAAAGCTAGCCCGCGTGTGCCCATGAAAGGAAGCTCTCTTGCATACCTCAACGTTACTGGACTAGGTATTTCTGGATGAAAGAGTAAGTTGGTGAGTAGTTTATTTATATTACAGTCGGATTCGTATCTTTGGCTCGATCAGTTTCAGTAGTCTTATTTCCACAGAATTTAATTTTCATTAACAAGCCGACAACTTAAGGCAAAATGAGAAATTCATTTTTATTCGTTACAATTGTTACAGTATAATTTCGGCATTATCTTTCCCAGCAGGTTTGTGAATGAAATGATTAAATCGCTCCAATTTTTAGTCGCACCCTTAATAAGAAACCCGAAAAATAAAATGGCTAGTAGACGATGGTATGCATTTTAAATAAGGGGTAAGTAATATTTTTAAGGAAATGTGAAAATACATCGTGTCTGTATTTTATGAAAATAATTATTGTTCTGGATCCTTTTTTTTACATGACCAAGTCGGCAAGTAAGCATACGCCCCGCTTGATGGTAAGCGGTTACCGTATATATAGCCATATGGACGCTTGCAACACACGAAACATCGCTCACACGTTACCGACCTTTCCCTTTTGCGCAGAAACACAACTTAACAAAACATAAAAGATTTTTGCCTGCGGTATTCTGTAAGGTTCCCCAGTCGAGCTGCTCTTCTTCTTCTTCTTATTTTTAATTTTGGCAACCAAGCCCAAATTAGGGCTCATTTCTGCCAGTGTCGAGTCATATTATAGTTTCCAGTCACAATAAATCACTTCACATTATAGTCCTCAGTCAGTCACCGTCCAAAAAAGTCATGTTTTACTACAATGGTGGTCATTGTACTAAAACTCTTCACGGACATTTTGAGACAACTTGAAAAGTCACGATACACATAATTCATTTCATTTCACTTCACTGGTGCACATGGATGATCTTTATTGGGTAAAATACCACCAAAAATACACAATAAAACTCAAAATACACAAATTTACGAAAATAAAAATGAAAATGCTACGTCACTCTGCAAGTTCAAAAAGAAGAAGAAGTGCAAAAAGTCTCGAGCTGCTCTTTGATAAACTAATAAGAGTAGGTCAGTTGACGCTGTAAAATTTTGACGTCACCTGCTTGTATTAAGTACAAACCTCCATAAACTATCGTTTTTGACATTTAATTAAAAGTTACTGATTTGAACTATCGTCAAATACCCTATTCTAAATCATAATGTATTTAACTGAATAAGCAAATGTATTTTAGATAATGTAATATTGTATGTAAAAAATAACCTTTACCACACTATGACCTCTTTCCCGCGGTAAAGTTTACATTCAAGTGAATGTCGTATGCTAGATTTCAGAATCACAGCTAAGACAATTTAAGAAACGAATTATAAAATAAATATTTCATCGTCAAACTTGTGCCAAAAGTCTTAGTTAGTACCTTTTACAACATTTCTGTGTGCGGGCGGCTGACGGATTTTGATTTATCATTTTAATTTGGCGAGCGGTGACGACGGGCCGAGGTGTGCCCTCGGGATCCCGCGGGATTCTTCGGGACCCTCGGTTTAAATTTAAATCCGTTGTATTAAATAATTATTTTGTGGCTATATACACAAAATTAACAAATTTCACTCTCATTAATGTGGTATCACCGTAATTGTTACAATCTTTTTATACTTCTAAAAATAATTTATTATTTATATTTCATTTTCTTCGTTGTGTCTTATTTACCCTCTATTTTCTGTGTTTTCCGTGTTTACGTCGAAGTACGTCGCAGACACAGACATAAACCAAAGTGCTAACTTAAATTACAAATAAAGTTGCACACGGTTGTTAGTATATGCTTAGACAAGTAAGCCTTCCGTTAGGGTGGCTGAGGCAGTTACCAGCTCACAGCCAGCGTAGTGACGTCACGCATCCCCTACCCCCGCCCTACGTAGACGCCGTCGCCGCCGCCCGCCTTCATTTGTTTTCTGGTGTCACTTCTTATCTCGTCTCGCAATAATTACAATTTGTCCGCTCCTCCCCTTATCTTAGCGAGTTTGCTACTTCAGCATAAAGGCAGCTGACTTCAGCTGATTCGTAAGATCATATTGAGGATTTTCTTCTTTTTTTTTAATTTTGCTTGTGATTTTTTAAACTTTAAGGACTTTAAATAATGACAGTGCCGTAAATTGCAGAGGTGGCCGCGAAACGCCGTAGACAGGCAAGCAATTTTTTGTTGTTTTCCTACCTTTACTTTTTCATCGCTCGGCCTACAGCTCTTCTTGTTTTGATGGGGCCATTTCATAGAAAGAAGGAATTTTTATAAGCTTCATTTCTTGAGTCTATCTAAGAGGTATTGTCCACCTAGCAACGGGATAGCAGATGAGAATATAATAGAATAGCTTAAAAGGACCTAGAAATATGCGAAGTACGGGGTTTCCCTGGAGCCACAACTAAGTTCTTTATGTTTACATAAAATAGGTACGTGGTTATAAGTAAGTCGATGCATAACGTCCGGCCGCGAAATGTCCACGACGCTAATTTGGTACAGGTGTACATGAATTAACCGCTCACAATGTCCGCGTCGGTCGTTAGTGCGCCCGATTGCCGCTGAAGCGCGCCGTCTCCGTATTTTTATCGCTCCTTCGACGGAGGGGAGCGACGCGCGCGCTCGTTGTCGCGACAAAATGTTCAATTTTAGATACAAATAAAAAAGGTCGGACGTGTCGCGCAGAATATTAACGGCGCACAATATGAACGTAGGCATCCGGAATTCGCGTCAAAAGTGCCAAAACGATGTTATTCTTTTCCGCGCAGGGGTAATAAGCGAGGCGGTCCCAGCCGTGCCGCGGATATGAAATCCAGAAATGTTTATGGCGCGCGATAATGGGAAGGCTCCGTATCCGATCGGGGTTTACGGATGAAAGGATCCACTCGTAATTAGAATCCTTAAGGTCTTTTGTAACAGCGTAATTGTTTCCCGTTGTCGCCTCGGAGCAAGCCGTTATCTCTATGAATGGAATGATTCGAATACAAAGAAGAGACTGCAAGCGTTACGCGGAGCGCTCCACTTTCAGTTTAGAATTGATAAATTATGCGTTTTATTTCGGGTTGCTAGAGTTCAGATTGTGAGGAGAGCAGGAAGCGGTTGACGCACGTGCCACATTGCGGAGTGATTGAAAGACGTCAGTTGCGTGCCCCGACCGGCGGCGCGGGCGGCGCGATACGATCACATACCCGCTCCGACCTGTGCCCTGATTCACTCGCCAAACATCGTCACTTCTAATTGCATTCGTAATTTACTAATGCATCACAATGAAAATGCCGGCTGCTGAACAGGAAAAGAGACCTACGCACCACTGACATGACAGACATCCCACTGATTATAATATTAAATTAGATAAATTTGCAACAATGTTAAGACTATTGCAATAATAGGCTTGACTGTGAATAGCAAGTCGGTCAGCCAGCACGCTAATTGGTCTTTTCAAGTAGCTTGATCATGTAGTTACAGTAACGTGGCCAACTATTACTGATTTATGGAGACTGCCATTAATTTAGATGAATGATGATGATTATTAGGTTACGTTTACGCATACGTTTTATAAATATTCTATGTTAATGGACATACATTTACGTTCTTATTTAATATTATGAATGCGAAAGTGAGTTTGTTAGTACAAATATCATTCTTTCTTGTCCTTAAGGAGCAATGGATCGATTTGATTTGCCGCGTGCAACGGGCAACGTTTTGTCATCGGAACACGGGTGCAACCACCGAACTAGTACTAGTGTTACTATTTAAGATGAAATTACCGATAATATATTTGACTCAGGAATCGTCATTCCTAACCTAGTTAGAGGTGGTCACCACAACGTAGCAGTAAATTTCAACAACAGCAGATACTCGTATATACTCGTACATATTCCAACATATGATTATATATATTGAATACATGACAGGTCACTACCAAGGTAGGCTCCAATGTAGGTACCTACTTACAATATGCTGTGTTCTGCATAGACACATGGATCGGTACACCGCAATAGCCCCGGAGCCATGTTAACACGCTTAGAGCAGATTTGCTTATGAATTGTTCAACTCTGCAATTCGATTGAGTTATTGCTCGGCGGACCATCATCGGTAATAGTATTTCCTAATTACCTCAGTCATGCTACCGTCTACTATAAGTTCATTATATTCCGTAATCCACACTTCTATTTCTAGCAGACTAAAGGGAGCCGTTTTCTGAAAATTCTCCGCGAATTTTCTCTATAATGTCAAAGGTTCTTCGGTAAGGTCTCTTATTACAGTCCCACAGTAGCTGGTTATATTGTGCGTACTGTAGCTCAGTACGTGAGTTCGGTGTGGTCCTTCAATAGACTCCTGTAATAATATTTGCATACAAAGACGATCCCGCCAGTGCTTTGCGCTTTGTACGCAAATTTGTAAATTTTCTACGGACTGCCACTACTTTGAACACAGGGAAAGTATCCTCCTCGTATAAATATAAAATAAAAAGTAGGATACACTAGGTAGGAACTGTCTAGGAGATAATTTGAAAATAATGCATACTAAATCATATTTCATCATTAGATAGGTAGCGCTAATGAAAATGTTATTTTCTTTAGCGAAAGCCTGTGATAAAATGCAATTTAGTATGAGATTTATAGTGGAATGCAAACGTTCTTGTTATTTTCTCGAGCAGATTTTAATCGAAGTATTTATATCGTACCTGGATGACTTTATGAAGACATAAGCTAGATTCGTGATAATAAAATAGCAAGTAAATAAAGCGAAGAGAATAACATCACTGTGCTGGAAAACTATTAGATCGCAGCGTCGATATAAAATTAAGAGATATTTTCTTTAGAGAATATATCGCTCTAATTCAAACAATTGTCGGTGAACACTTCCCACGTAAGAGATTAATTGCTGCAACTTTCGCTGACCGAAACGTATAGCTCTGGAAGTATGAGTGCGAGGGAGAAAGCACCGTTTCACGGCAGCGGAACAGCACGGATTAAATTGCAAGTACGCTGATGTATTTATAGCTGGACCGGAGACAAACGAGCCAGCGCGTGATGGACCTGCCTCGTTATAGGAATTAATCGAAGTTGCAGCGAATCCCGCACCTGCACCATCTAGCTGAAATATGCTTTCCACTGCAACGCTGATAAATCCGGAGATCTTGTCAAAATTGCTAATTACTGAAGCCAATTTGGAAAATCTTTTGCTTGAAATAACAGTAAAGTGCAGCATGACTGATTTATACGTAACTGACTTATATAAATGTGCATCAAAGTTTGAACAAATAGAATACAAAGACAACTCAGCTAACCTACTTAAAGGAGACCCCCACAACAATGGCTCTCTTTTCATTTCTCGGAAGTAAAGCATCAATTTCCATTTCCAAAGTAGATAAGTAAAACCAATTTAAAAAAGACGAATACATAAGCAGAAATTTGCATTACAATTTATTTCTTTAATTTATATTTATTCTTCATTAGGTATTATTGCGTGAAGCGTTCGTAGAGGTTGATAATATATATTCTTTTGCTTTGAAAATAAAGCACATTTATTGTTCACACTGAATTGCTCAATTTGATAATTTTAGTCCGAGCACCACCTGCGGTCCATGCAGCCTACATGAGCTAAAATAACCGCGAAATCGAATTATTGGCCTTCCGCGACTATGCAGTTTGGCTACGCACTTCAATTGCCATTCCGATCGGTTGACCAAATACAGTTTCTAGGCACTGAATAGGTTATGATTGTTAAATGAACTACTTGAATCATTTTAAAGACCATTTTGGTCGATGATAATTTTTAATATGAATTTAATAACTAATAAACTCTGAGCTAATAGCCTTCTGGGAACCTTGCCATTACTCGGAAGAAGCGGCAGGCTTGAGGAAATTTTCTATATAAGTATAGAATGTATTTTGTACATATTTGTTGAAAATAAATGGACTAAATAGTTTAATTAAAATTATGATGTGCTTTGAGTTTCATTGTGTTGTTTTAAGTACTTTTTAAATAGGAGCAAAAAGCTATTTTTTGTTATTTGTCTGTTTCATCTTTACTAATATAATAATCTATACTAATATAATAAAGAGGAAAAGTTTTCTTGTTTGTTTGTTTAAGCGGGCTAATCTGTGGAACTACCAGTTGGATTCGAAAAATTCTATCACCAATAGGAAGCTACATTATCCCCGAGTATATAGGCTGCTCTTTATCCCAGGAACGTGGGTGAATCCGCGGGGAACAGCTAATAGGTAAATACACATGCTATCAATCGATAACTTGTATTATTAAATAATCCGTCTTATTTACTTATATCACAAAATAAACAGTGTTAAAAATACAGTGTACATTACATACACTATTATAAAGTTTTGCAAGAAGCGATCGAAAACCATTTAAGGTTTCGGTAAATACTATGTAGGTATTTGTTATAATCACCCCTGTAAGAAATTATTGTCCTTTTGACTTCGGCTCTGGGGCGAATGGGGTAAATTCTAACAATCTCACAAAGGTCTTCATCATTTTCTCAAACCCCGATAAAGCAAATGGAACAACGGAACTAGAAAATTCGAGTCAACCGTTAAGCAACAATACAAAAGCGGCTTTGATTCGCACACAATGCAGTGAGTAGTCGAGCGACCCGTATTGTACCGCCTTCGCTACATAGAATATTTATGGCGTCTACAAACAAAACTTGAAGAAGCTAAGTGGTCTAAGTTAGCGCTAATTTAAGGGTTCGGCGCCGAAGCAGGCACGGCGGGTCTGGCATGCCGCGGCCCGGCGCGGCGGCGCGCAAAAC
Source organism: Achlya flavicornis (assembly GCA_947623365.1). Taxonomy (NCBI): domain Eukaryota; kingdom Metazoa; phylum Arthropoda; class Insecta; order Lepidoptera; family Drepanidae; genus Achlya; species Achlya flavicornis. Next base: position 13,010,645 of record OX392468.1, read on the forward strand.
GGAGCGGAGCGGGCGGCGCGGCGCGTCCGAGACTGCCGTACTTTGTCATAACTTAGTCCGTTACAGCTCTCAACCTTCCACATAGACACATACTGCTTCATTTAACTCAGCTTTTGTTCTTACATGTGGCAGCTAATCAAAATTTACAGTGTATGTGGGATATTAGTTACATTACGAACTTGACGAATAGCAATTATGTGGGGAGCTACTGCAAATAGAATGGACGATGTTATTATTAGGTGTTATTTAACTTTTCATTATCTATCATATTATTGTCTAACGTGTCGACAACATATAGGTATTTCGTATAATTCGATTCGGTGTTATGATAGAAATGCAACAGCAACAGCTGAATACTGTATGTTTAGCCCATGGACGTATAAAAAAAATCAAAGCACCCCTTATAAGAAAGTGAAGCACTATATTTCCTACGTATGTGTGTGGCACAAGTGATACTGATTACCGAACCTTATTGTCACTGTCGACGTCTCAATGCGAAATGACAACCAATCGGCTTACTATGGTATACATGTGTGGGTGAGGCTTGTATTTACGAGATGGCCCGGCTTTCTTCGGGTGCTTCACTTCGTATAAGGCGACACTCAGTCCTGATTTTTTTATACGTCCATAACCATACGGTTTAGTCCATGACATGGTCTCATTGCATGGAAGTATGGCAGGAAAATAAAACAATTGAGACAACAGTGAGTTGATCATCTAAAAAGCTATATGGGCTGGTACTCCTGCTATATATGCATCGCAACAATTAATACCAGAAGCCTAAGTAGGCTGGCAGCATTGCCACATTGAACGACAATGCTTATTCTTTTGGCAAGGTATGTCAGCTCTATTGTCACGAAAAGCCTCAATGTGACGATAAGATACCTCTTCAAGCAACTGATGAGCCTCCGGTCCCCAAGGCACTAGATTCTCAATCATAAACGCTGAAAATCGCAAAGCTAAGTATAGACAAACATACTGAAGGAAATTTAACAATTATTCAGTTATATCGGGGTCCATTATAATTGTTTAATTACATTTGTTTTATACTAACAAATGTTTTATTATATTTATGTTTGTTTTTAAGGTACCTATTTATCTGAGGGCCATAATAGTAGCCTGATAATAAAGATTTATTATTATTATTTACTGGGGAAAATACCACCGAAAATAAACAATAAAACTCAAAATACACGAATTTATGAAAATGAAAACGCAACGCCACTGCTAGTTCCCGCTAAAAAGTCCCAACTGCCTACTTATAATGGTGCGCCATGCTACGCGAATCGAGCACGAGCCGAGCCACGAACGAGCCTACAACGAGAACGAAGCGAATCCCTTTGTACGTGAAAAAACTGACAATCGCGCTCGTTCGAGGCTCTCGAGCTCGTCCACGCTACGCGAATCGTGCTCGCAGTGTGCTCGTTCGAGGCTCGGCTCGTGCTCGGTTCGCCAAGCATGGACGCACCATTACGGTTCATTATAGCCCACTGACAGACAGACGGACGAATGGACAGCGGAGGCTTAGTAATTGGGTCCCGTTGGCACTAACTACTTGGTTGATGCTAAAAGAATATTTTTATGGGTTATGGGTATTTTCATAAAAGTATACTCAAGGGTTCACACTGAGAAAAACATAGAGGAATGAACATTTCTCTAAAGAGAGAAATTACAAAGTTACCAATATTAATTGATTTTCGTTTTGATTCGATCATGGTAAAAAAGAAGATTCATCGAAAATATGGATAAATGATGAGTAGGCAAGAAGTGAATGCCTACATGACGGAAAAAGAGATGAATAGAAGACGTATGTGTATATTATAGCGCTAATATAATAATTTTATGCTTAACGAACAATACTGGGTTCTATGTGTTCTAATATCTATGTGAATAAAGTTTGCCGTTAGAAAAAATTCTGCATCAAAATTAACATAATTTAAAATTCAAAACCGTATGAAATACTTCATTGCAGGAGCACGCCACTGAAAAGGGGCATATTAAATACATTTAGCAGCACTTTGCGAGAAACGAGTTGCGAAAAAATTCTTTTAAGAATATCAAGCACGTTTCGACTTGACTTTAGAAAAAGAAAAATACGAGTAAAAATAATAAATAGCGGTATAATGGCGATCTCCACGCGAAAGATTAGCCACAAAAGCCAGGGGCTTACCAGTATTTATAAGGAGTGTTAGCGGCACGCCACAGGGCGGATCTTGAAATGTTTCTCCTGCCTCCGGACTTCACAAACATTTGTATCTCTTTACATTAATACATTTCAAAGTCTAATGAATCTTTGATGACTTAACAATAAATGTAAGCGTTATTGAAATATAATATAAGTCAGAAATATGTCCTAAATATTCTTAATTAAATTCATAACTTTATGGTTTTGTCCGTTAGTATAGTTTGTGTTGTCGGCGTCTGACATCCGCGAACATTAGGGCCTAGTTACCGGACGGTCCCAATGCGGCCCGCGTAGCCGCAACTTCCCCATAACTCGTTTACTCTGGACCACCTAATTTGCTTGCCGACTACGTAAACCAGTCAACTTGTCAGTATAATTTATAGTATCCTCACACTGTTTACATTACAACGAATTTGTAAGAAGAAGATACGACCTTGTTTATTTTTTATGTTCGCGATGTGAATTTCTAATTCTACCCTTATCTCAAGGCAGTTTCAGCTTCATTGTATGTTATGAAAACCCTACTATAGAATACAATAGGTATATTACTTATCTACCAACTGGAATTCCTATTAACTTTAAGGGTATAATACAGTCGTTGAACATATAATATTTAAAGAAACGGAAACAACTTCAAAAGTTTAGTTTTTCAAGACTCATTAAAAATTCTACTATTACTAAATTAGGCTGAGAATATTATATCCCACCAAAAACATTTTCATGCCAAGACGAGACCATATGGCTCGCACCGTCAAAAAGTTATCAGATCTCATGTGGAGCCAAGCTTATAACTCTACACGCCCTAACTCTACAGACCCTAACTTCACAAACTCTACACCTTAGTCAAAATAATGTGGTTTGGTCGTTTCGGTACTACAAGAGCTATTGTGTAACAGAAAAGTATTGAACAGTGAATACATTTTTCACATAACGCCCATGTGGCGGTAGTGTATTGAAATCATATTCCGAGAATTTTGTTCATGTCATATGATCCAACCCCAAGTTATGAGGATTAAAAAAACTACGAACCGCATCGAGAAATGGTAGGCAGTGCCCTCGCGCTTCGCTACGCTCGGCTTGTCGAGGGCACTACCGTGCCCCCAGATTCTCATTATCACATACAATTCTTAAACTCTACCAATAGCATATAAACCATACCATGACAGACCTTCATTGGCTCGTACACTGCCTCTGCATTAAATAAAATGAACTTACTACTCTCTCTTACATGAGATAGTTTAAATGAAGTCTTGTAGAACCCAGGTTTTAAGATAGCCCCAGCTCTTTTTGTTATATGACCTTAGATAGAGACGGATATATTTCAACCTGAGTTATACAAGACTTAATTTAATTAAACCATTTCATGTACCTAATACGGGGATTCCGGTACATTTCTTTCTTAACATTCGATAACGATATTTTATTTATATGAATGTATTATTACTAGATTTACTTCTGCTATTATTAAATACTAGCTGCCCGGCGCGACTTCGTTCGCGTGGTGCTACCCTACCCTGTGGTACTACCCTACCCTGTGGTGCTACCCTTCCCTGTGGTGCTACCCTACCCTACCCTACCCTACCCTACCCTACCCTACCCTACCCTACCCTACCCTACCCTACCCTACCCTACCCTACCCTACCCTACCCTACCCTACCCTACCCTACCCTACGGGTATGAAAAATAGACAAACACAAAATTTCATAAGAATCGGTCAAGCCGTTTTTTACAAACACTGAGCCACACGCAAAGAGATTGACTCCCTCCCGTACGGCCCGTACCGTACTTCAGTGACGGTGGATGGACCCCATTTGAAGTGTAGCTTCCCAACAGTGAAATAATTTTTCAAATCGGTTCAGTACTTTTGGAGCCTATTCAATGCAAACAAACAAACAATCAAATCTTTCTTCTTTATAATATTAGTATAGAAAACATGCAAACACATTGTGCGCCCACAGTTTATTTGATATATTATTATCCGAAGCGAATGTTTAATTTAGTTACTATCAGGTACATTTCAAATCATGTGGCCACACAATAAAGAGACACTAACTCATAATGAATCATGATATAATAGTACTAAAATTGACATTTAATCCTAATCAGCACCAACAGATATTCAATATCTAATTCCCCATCTATTATTGGATGTAACAAACTCATCAACTGTAATGGAGTTTTAGTAAAGTCTCCAATGAAGGTATATGAAGGTGAAATTTATAAGCGGTCACGGAAGCCGACCACAGCTTCCAACTGGGTTGCACGGTCCAAGGGTAATTGCTTCATCGTACCGATTTGTACATAAATGAACAAATATGTTTGCGACCCGCTTTTGTGTTCACTTGTTAGGTACAAATGAAATAATGAAGCGAACGTATTAACTGTAAACAAAATTTTAATACAAAGGTCTGGATGGGTTAATTCAAAACATCTTCACATGTTGAGGAATTTCTTCTTGTCATTATTTTTGCGTAAATCTTCTTCTTTTTAAATTCGAAAATCGAAATTAAATTAATTAATTTCTTTAAATCTAAGACTTAAATTCAACTCAACATGTTCTGAAGCATTTATATATTTAATGAGTCATTCTTCATGGAAGGCGCCAGCATCTGTGATACAGTTTTCTAAACTAGTACAGATGCTGACGTGTATGCAATTTTGTAATTATAGATATAGCCATTGTAAGTGTAACCCTATCAGGCAATAAAGATTTTTTTATATTTTTTTTTCCAAAGCTTAAATATTTTTTGAGAACGCAAGAATTTGTTATGAAAATATGTATGCAATTCTGTTAATCAACATAATTACTTTTCATTACGAAAATGAAATTACGACCTGAGATGTGGCAAATGAGTGTAGTGATTGCGTGAGGCATTAAATCTCCTGCAGCGAGGTATCCAGGTAGGTAATGAATACAAACTGCGGGCCGCGTGGTTAGCACCGCAGTAAATTAAGCCAAGAGAGCGGCGGCCCGCGAATTGGAAACCACTGCCGTGAACAGCGCAAAGTACGAGAAGTAACCATCTACTAAGGGAATACATCCTTATATACCCTTGATTACAGTTATATAAACGCTTCCTCCATACATTAAATACGAAAAATTAAAAGCTAAATAAAATTCTTCAATAATTATATTTCTTTTTTTGGAGTACCTCCTTAGTAATTATATAAATCAGCATTTTCAATAAATTATTTCAATAATATAGCATCAAGGTACTCTGCAGCAGAGCTTAATAAGTTAATTCAAGGCATAATGATTTCTTATGTGAATAGTACCAACAAGATTTTTTAGAAGGGGGAATGCACGATCGTATTCACGATTTGCAATTACCTCAATTCGTGGAAATGGAATCGATAGAGGTCATCGGCACCATACGCATCATCCATGAGGTCGAACCCTTAGGAAGGGTGTTCGCCACACATTACCCCTGCGCTCTCACCCCTCATTGGATTCCAGGAAAACATTGCAGTGTCTTCAATTCCTTATTTAACCTGAACCAGGTATGCAATTTATTTATTGTATTCGTTCTATTCTATTGAAATTCAATTGTCAGAATTACCTACGGCAAACGACGTCAAAATATGCCTTTGTACCTTACAAGTATTGATTATTATTTGATGAAATGCATTTTATTGTTCTTATGTCAATAGTACCGAAACAATTAAATAATTCAAACTTACAACATAATTAATTATTTGAAATGAACGAATGAGGTTACTAAAATTTTACTATTGGAAAATTTTATCCTTTATCAGCCGATGTTTATTTAATCCCAGCATGAAATTCCGCCGGCGTTCATTGTGTCTTATCTTAAACTCGATCCAATAGTTGCAGAAAATGTTTCCATTTGAATCCTGGAAGAATAGAAACGGGAAACCAAACTTCTTTTCCAATTTTCTCTCAATGGCCATTAGGATGAGAAATGTAAAGTAGATTCCCGAACGAAGTCGAGATATGTGTTCGAAAAGAATGAAATTTCAAACTAAACTGACGCCGCAGCGGTACTAGGATCCTCTCAGCCGACGAACGACTGCAAGATGCAGTCTCTTCAGAAATTATTTACATGTACTCACAAGACACTGTAGCATTGCGTTCCTCAAAATCATACAATGAATCTCAATCATATTTCCACAGTTTTTTTTTTGGATAAGGGTATAAAACATTCTCAAACAGTGAGCTCTCCCTTTAAGTTCACAAATGATGACATTGTAGTTCCAGTTGTTGTACAACTTTGTATTGAAAATTCATAATATCTGGGGAAACAGTTCTATCCCCGGGTAGTATGCTATTGTCAGAAAGGAGATACAAGTTGTGTCCATAGGAAACAAGCTCTGAAATCGTGACTTAACGTTGCGTCAACAGGTTACTTGAGTAGCTTGACAGTCTGTAATTTTGCCGGCGGACCAACTTGCGGATGGGACCCCTCGCTTATTTGTGAGCCCACAAGTAACTTTAAACTGCTGTAACTTATATATATATATATAACATGCTCTAGAGTCCTAAGTTTATGTTCGGTCGGCCCCTGTGAATTCACCAAGGTATCCTTGGGAAATTTCCGTGGATATATTTTAAATGGTAAATGTTTAACGCCTTGGACAAATTGTAATGAATTACTTTACCAACCTTAGAAGACCCAATTTTATATATAATTGAAATAACACATTATTTGGCAACCAACAATAAAAATAAATTAAAATATTTGTTTGATTTCAGTTCAAAAAAAAACATCCATCTAAATAAAATAAAAAATGCTGTAGCTTTTTGTAATTTTGTTTCTCGGACGAGCTGTACAAACACTGAAGGGATTTTGATGAAATTGTGTACGTAGGTAGATCCTAGTTTGAAATAAAACTGCAGGGCAGAAGCTTATTCTGTAGCCTGTCCCACTAAACGAACAGTCCGACCAATTCAAATTATATGCAAGATTCTTTGTAGAGAAGAGAGGCCATAAAAAGCCATATTTTCAAATTAAGAACATGAGCCGCGGTAAATAGTAAACACAATTTCTTCTTATAATAGAGAAAGGGTGAGGGTGGACCCAGGGTTGTCAGGTAGTAAATTGACTAGATTATTTTTAATATGCTCTCTCTGCTATGATTCTGTAAAAAAAATGCTAACAACGCTTGCCTATTTTATTTTTTGTCTTATTTCAGTCGTAGATCTTACCAGAAAGATGGTCCCATACTCATGAAGCTGCACACACTTTTGTTTTTTTTCACACCTCCATGAAGATATTTTATTTTTGATTTTAGGGTCGGCAACACGCGAGTAACACCCCTGGTGATGCAAGCGTCCATAGGCTGCGGTAACCGCTTACCATCAGGCGGGCCGTATGCTTGTTTGCTATAAGTAAAAAAAAAAGACTTTTGTACCTAAAGCATAAAACCAATTGTATTCAACTTAACGAGTGCAATCCGGCTCGCTCTTTCAGACATCCCCACGTATTAGAAAGAATTTCAGCATTTAAGTATACCAGCAGAGATAACAATTTATAAAAAACAACTATGTGTTATGTCGGTAATAAGCATAGTAGGCTTATTCCATATAAAGGTTAGAAAATTTTTGCTAGTTTTAATTATTTGATTTGTTATTTTCTAAAAATAAATATATGTCTCGCCACCGTGTTATGCTGGTTAGAGTTGAAATGGAGTGTCACTCTTGTTAATATCGTTTTAAAATATTTCACTAGTTGCTTCTTTGATATCAGACGTAGATCTCGTGAGTTTCGTTCGTGGTTGTGTCGTTGTTCTTTAGCTGAGAAATCCCCTCTCACAAGTTTAGTTTGGAATTCCATACACCTATCTTCGTATCGTGCCAGATATTTTGTGTAGACGGCAGTCGGGGAACGCTTCCTTTTCCTTGTGAAAATCTTTCCTTGTGTATTTTCCAAGAGCAGCTTTGAAACCATTACAATAATTTTAATTCCTAATGTAATTTAAATAACTTAGAGTTACACAATAAAAATGAAGTATTATTATTTATTATAAAAAAATAATAGCATTTCGTATTTCATTTATGGAGACCAAGTCTATATCTATCTACACAACTTTTTCTAGCAACGATAGTCTACTAAATTACGCTACCCTAGTGTTGTTTGAGACGTATGTGTGTAGGGAGGGTAAACAAATTTCAGAGGGTAGTATATGTACTGTCGTCGCGAATACCTCTCCAGTGTAATATTGAGAAAAACTTGCGGGGCGGCGGATAGTTGCGGGGGTCAAGTTAATGATATCGCCGCCATTTGCGGACGAGTCCCCGCTCTGAATTGCGCCCGGGCACGTTAATGGGCTCGGCTACAGCGCTCTGAATATTTTAAAGGACATTCGCTGAAATTACTGCAAAAATAATGTCGCTTTGCTTGTACCGAATTACCCGAGAAACGGTTTAGAGACCGGTAATAAATATGCACGGAATCCTCTTCCTATTGCCTTTTTGGAGATTGCATTTTCGGATTAAACATTTTCAGTCGGTGTTTTATTTTAATAGTAGGCTGTAGAGCAAAACCATAATATTAAAGTTATTCGTATGGTAAAATAGAAAGATAAAAAGTAATTAAAAAAAAAACCGTAGGTAACGCAACTAGGTACCTAGGTATATCGATTTGTGATAAAGGAGTCGCTTAGAGCCTTAGAGAAGTCAATTTCGCATGCGGCGTTTTCAGAGAGCTTTTAAATAATAAACGAGGTTCAGTGATAGAAGAGCACGAGAGAGTCCACGCCGCGCCGCATTTGCCGACTGACTATCGGCTCCGCTCCGTTCCAGCCGCGTTTCGCGTGCAGACAGCGTGCTACGTGCTCCGCATAATGCACCGTCCCGTGCAAAATTCACAACTACCAACCCTCCAGGAAAATAAATTTACTATCTCTATCTTATTTGCTCTAATTCGCGAAAACTGCAACGCGGTGCCTCCGTTCTAGACGTAATGATCGCACGACACCGTTTGCAGAATTAGTGATGAGTAGCCTACCAGCGTGCAGCGCAGCGGCAGCGAGCTCCGCTTAGATTTTTAATTTGTCCCTGGCTAAGGGAAAAATCGCTAAATTCTTAGAAACTTTCGAGTTCCACACTGAATGTTTCGAACTTCTTATGCATTTTGCAAAGTGCAAAAGTTTTGTACGCGCGCTGGTGTGTCGGGGCGGGTAACTCGGGGGCACACGATGCATGCGAACGTGAACCACCCCTAACTTTTTCGCTTTGAAAATCTTCATTTAAATAATGTTTCCTCAAATAAACGCGTATCGTGTAGGTAATAATCTTGTTGCGCAGCTGACAAACTTTCCCAGAAAGTTTGGAATGCGGTATGGTGGAGGAAGGATTTCATAATTCTTGGTATGTTATGGAACTCCCATAAAACATATTATATGTGGAATGAAAATGGTTTCACATTAAATTATATTAAATTGACAATAAAATTAGTACTTATTTTATTTATTCAGTATTTAATACAAATTGTAAACGTCACCATACATAATAATAATGCTTAATTTAATAAAAAACCGGCCAAGTGCGAGTCAGACACGCGCACCGAGGGTTCCGTACAAACCTGTAGGTATATAAGTAAATGGTAGTATAGACCTGAGTATTTGATATTAATTTCAATTTATGACCTATTAAAAAAAAACTACTTACTAGATCTCGTTCAAACCAATTTTCAGTGGAAGTTTGCACCGTAATGTACATCATATATTTTTTATAGATTTATCATTCTGTTATTTTAGAAGTTACAGGGGGGGGGACACACATTTTACCACTTTGGAAGTGTCTCTCGCGCAAACTATTCAGTTTAGAAAAAAATGATATTAGAAACCTCAATATCATTTTTGAATACCTATCCATAGACACCCCACACTTATGGGTTTGATGAAAAAAAAAAATTTGAGTTTCAGTTCTAAGTATGGGGAACCCCCAAAATTTATTGTTTTTTTTCTATTTTTGTGTAAAAATCTTAATGCGGTTCACAGAATACATCTACTTACCAAGTTTCAACATTATAGTTCTTATAGTTTCGGAAATAAATGGCTGTGACATACACGGACAGACAGACAGACAGACAGACATGACGAATCTATAAGGGTTCCGTGTTTTGCCATTTGGCTACGGAACCCTAAAAACCGAATATAATTAATAACGTTTGTGCATAGCAACGAAACCAATCAAAAGAAAACGATAATAAAACTAAGTAAGACAATAACATTCACACACAGAGTTTTACCGGACAAGTAGAAAATATTATACCTAATTTGATATATTAATCGTCTGTTTTCGAGTGATGACAATACTGCAATCAATAGTAAGGTTGGAATTTTTTTGTATTGTCCTAACTGGAGTTCCATATTTTTATTCAAAAAGTTAGTAAACAATCCGGTAGAGAGGAGGGCTGAGCAGCTCGCTCGCCTGCTTCTTTCAGAATTATTTTCTTGGGACGATTTGTGAAACAAAGCGAGTTGTAATTTAAGAAAATCGGTGGGCTGCGGGCCCTCTTGCCCGAGCGTACTTTGCTTCGCCCTCGCACCCCTTCACCCTTTGGAAAACATAGCTTTGCTTATTTATTAGATTTAAATAAAGTCGAGACCTTTTGTCGCGTATCATCCCCTCACGGACTAGTCAATGTCGATCGCAGTCATAAATAATTTTTCAACACACTCGCTCGTATAGTGCAATTTATTGCACCGTTTTTTGCAGCTTATTAAGCACTAGTGCTTTTTAATTACATTACCGCACAGTTTTATGATACGTATAATCCCGATTATGATAAGTTTTTACCTCACTGCTAGTGATATGTGTGTAGACCAAACATTCTTAATTTAAACTGGTAAATTGATTCGACGGCTGTCAAAAAAAAAAAACTTTTGCGCCATATTTGTTTACGTTCTGATTGTGTTGATTTGATTATTATCAAAACATCTACTTAAATAAATACAAGTCTGTTTTTTTCCTCGCAAGTGTGTTGAAAAATGTCGTACGACACGCGTGTGCATTGATTATTACACTCTCCACTCTCATACCGCCTCGTGTATTAATAACCAACTTTGCACACATGTATCATAAATATCATAATGTACAACATTTTCAACATACTTGCTCGTAAAGTGACATTTATTGCATCGTTTTTACTTATTACGCACCAAGTGCTTTTTGCTTTACATTACCGCAAAGTTTTATGATAAGTATAATCCCGATTATTTTAAGTTTCCCTTACCGTAGAGCCAAGCTTATAACTCTACAAGCCCTAACTTTACAAACTCTACACTTTAGTCAAAATATGTGGCTTGGCCGTTTCGCTACCGTCACATGGGCGTAAGGAGAAAAATTTAGTCACTGTTAATTACTTTCTGTAGTACAATAGTTTTTGTAGTAGCGAAACGGCCAAGCCACATATTTTGACTTCGGTGGGTAGAGTTTGTGAAGTTAGGGTTTGTAGAGTTATAAGCTTGGCTCTACATGAGATCGGATAAGTTTTTGACATTGTGAGCCTAATGGTCTCGTCTTGGCAACATTTTACATGAAAATGTTCTTTGGTGGTTTTCTCTTCTTTTTTTCTTTTTCATGACATATTTTTTTTTTGGTAAAAGTTCCAATTTTATATATTTTTTGTTGTTTGTGAACTAATACAAGCTTACATACCAAATTTCAGCTTTCTAGGACTTCAGGAAGTACCCTAAGAGTTTTGATGATCATCAGTGAGTGACGAAATCGGTATAAGAGCTATGTTATTGAAATTTTATATGTTTAATCACTATTGATCATATCCCGAGAATTTTGTTTATCTGGTATAATCCAAACCCAAGTTATGAGGGTTCAAAAAAACGACGAAGCGCTTCGAGAAAAGGTAGGTAGTGCGCTTCGCTTGGCTCGTCTTGGCGGGGGGCACTCCCGTGCCCCCAAATACACCACATGCCAATTTATATATTATACACAAATTGTAGCTTATTTCATCATGGAGGCATTTTCCACAAATTGCCATTGCTCTATGAAGGCCCTTTTTCAATGATATGAAAAAAAAGCTGTATTAAAAAAATCTCCATTTGAGGCGGAATGGCACCCGAGGATTGCATTTTTAATATTTTTTAAGCTTCATCATCAAAGTCGAATCAATGTACTTACATACTCTGTTTCTTACCACAAACACTAAATAGCTCAATGGATAATAGCTTCGTTATACGAACATTTGTATCCTACCTATGTCGGTAGGTAAAGTAGGCTTTGTCTGGAGGCTGCTGGCTTCTTATTAACGTGCATAAATATCAGTCCCGCTGCCGCCCGCCCAATTTACTAGAGCCAGCCAGCACCGACGCGAGACGCTCCTAACAAATCAACCTGTATGTACTTACTAAAATTATATAAATAATTCCGTTCCGCCCCACAGTTTCACCCGCTACCCCCTATTTTACCCCCTTAATAGTTGTATTTTGAAAATCTCTTCCTTAGTGAATGCCTGTAATTGTATGCAAAAAGAGAAAACCTTGGTCAAATTCTAGTGCATGTAAGAAAAACTGATAATTTACGAAATAAAAATAGTTTATCAACTTCAAAATACACTAGGAAAAAAAGTATTAATAACTCTAATCTGATACCTACTGTTTTGAAGTCAGCGAAATATTTTCAATGGAATAAATACTACGTCGTGTTCTTTCGCTGACTTCAAAACAGTGTCAGACAGATTAGAGTTATTTCAAACTTTTCAGTGTATTTTGAAATCGATTTAAGTAATTACTTTTTTATATAATACAAGTGTAAAACTAAGAGGAAAAACGAAAACTATAAGGATTAACCAAGAAAAATAAATGTTTTCGTTCATTGACTTTTTTAAATATCGTACTTACGTACTCCATTAGTTGTGTCTGTAAGTTCATAATAAAATTAAATCTGACCAAAAAAATATTATTGCCCATACAAACTTTGGCACCCCCTTTCTCCCCTTAGGGAATGAATTTTGCAAAACGTCAAAATATGTGTTTTAGTAATTGTTTCTAGCTAGGAGCATTAAATTACTACACCAAGGTTCAAGTATAATTTAGGTAACATAAAAATATAATTTCCCATACAAAATAGGCCGGCCACCCCCTTCTCCACTAAAGGGTTGAATTTCGGGAATATTCAATATTCCTACAATATATAGCAACAGCAACCCTCTAAATATCTAATGGCGATGAATTGTTAGTTAGAATTTCTGTAAGTATATTTTTTTTTGTTGTACACACGGCTACTGATTAAGCTATACATTTCTAGTATAAGCTGACCTCGCATTGTACGGGAATGCTATACAATGCGAGATCAGCTTATACTGGAAATGTATAGCTTGATCGGTAGCCGTGTGTACCTTGACTTGCTTTTTTGTATCTTTGAATTATTGTAGTAATAAAACTAATATAATTAATACAGAAAAATATATTACTTGCTCGACTTTTTTATCCGGTCCATATAAAAACGATGTGCTACCACAAAACAAAACACAGGTTTCCGACGTGCTAGACGTACAGTACTAGAATGGACCTTTGCATTTTTTTATTAATAAGTTTTTTGTAAAAAAAAACATTTTTAATACAAGCTTTTTTTGGTGACTGTACTTTTTGTTTACTGTACTTGCATTGTCTTCCAATAGGTATACTAATGTACCTATACCAAATATCAAGTCAATCCGACCACTGGAAGTGGGTGAAATTCGACTTGCAAGATTCCACCCGAACGAACAAACATACCTACATAGGTACATACCTGTACATACATTGCAAGTTTAAATAAAATCTAGTAATAAAAAAATAGGTTACCTACCGAGCAGAGTATGCATATTTTATTTAAAACAATGAGGCTTAACTTTGATTAGATATTTACGAAACTATTTTATGAGACGGGTAATTTCCCCCGTACACTCACCTTGTCTGTTCATTCAGGAGCCCCAGCGCGCGCTAAATTTGAATTCATGTTACGAACCGGCAACATAAACCAATTACTGAGTAGAGCCAATGGCGGGTGGCGGCACGCGGTACGCGGAGAATCGATAATTCACCAAATGTCCGCTAGAGGGCAACGCCGTCGACGCCGGTGCGCGCCCACACCACTCCTCCACGTTGCGCATCTACTAGTGAAACCTTGTTGTGGCGTACTAATAATTATTTTTTAATTTTATACTGGCAATGTTCCAATAATCTATTTCTATATTTGAGGTTTTCTGTCTGATTATAAACTAAAATAATATAAATATTGCCTTTGGCATGATACAATATTAATTCGAATAAACTATTTTGTAATCTGTTTGAGATCAGAAAATACAATAATATAAATTATTTGGATACGCAATTAAATTTGAAACAGTAGCAAAATCAAAAATTTTGTTATAAAAATACGCAAATTCATCGCGCAGTACACCTCGATTATCCCCGAATGTCCCCGATACAAAGTCACACCAAACAGCCGCGCGTAGTCAGCTGCAGCTTGCCGTTTCGTGTCGCGCTTCTTGTCCGCTTTCAATGTTTTCCGTTTTATTTTGTTATTTCTGTGATGCAAACCGATTTTTTAACTAATATTTATATTGTTGTATTGATGTGAATGAAACTGTGTGGTATTACAATGCTATCAGCTTCTGGACAATAGAAGAAACAAGGTAAACGCCTTAATATTTTTGTTTGTCGTGAACCTAACCTCTCTGACATCATGTACGTACGATGCTCAATTTCAGTCGTTTAGTTTTATAGGAGAATGGTAGAGTCTCATATCAATTCCGCTTGAAAAACACGAGTCTGGTCATGAATGTTCATGGATATTGATAAATTGGAAGATTTGATGATATCTTGAATGATTTTGATATGACTGAAATCGAACAAAGTACTATATGATTTGTTTTAGGTAATGTGCCAATATAACTTCATATACGTACATTAACTAACCGAATTAGGGTTTTTCTTCATGGAATGTTTATAGTAAAATATAAAAATATAAATAAGTAATTATGTACCTACTTATGTACGTCATATTGAAACAAAGCGACCGTAAATTTGGCCATAAATGAATCACCATGACAGACAATGCCTCCTCGCTTGATAATGATAAAACAATGACGTTGTATTCCCATAGGGGGCGCTAGTTGTTGTTAAATAAAAGCCTTGTGGAGTTTTGTTACAAAATTAAAGTAGCCTTACTACCTGTGCGCGATAAGTTGAGACCTGAGTGGAATGCGACACCATCTGCTGCCCCTGCACTTCCCTGATGGCGCTCGTATTGTAGGAACTTATAGCATGAAGTAATAATCCCGCTACACGTATGATACAGGAGCCATGCTGCATGACGTGTAATAATACAATAATACAAGCACGCAACTGTAACGTCACTGCGCCAGATCTCAACTTATCGCGCACTGGTAGTAGGTAGGTAACCTACGTGTAGTCGTATAATAGGTAGGTACCTACCTACCTAGCTTTTTTATCCAGAGCCTTGTTAAGGTAAAGCTGCAGTGGTAAATACTAAACATAGGTTAATTACCTACTATATGTTTACAATTTTGATACCTATGTAGGTAGGTATCACAGACATAAGTATATATCTAAAGTAGGTAGGTAGGTACCTAGGTATGTAGTGTCTGGTGAAGTGAAGCCCAGTCCGACCGAAGGTCGATTTCTAGCTGATGCCGAAGGTTTAATAACCTTAAGAAATTCAGTTCAAGATTGGCTAAAAGTGAATATAAAATAATGATTTTTAATAGTTTATGTTGACTACAGGTCATAACGAGAAGATTAAATTAAAATTTACTTGTCAAAAATAAAACCTAAAAAGGTGATTACGCCAGTTCACGACCTTTATCCTTCCTATATTTACGTTTAAAGTGCTTGCTCGCTCTTTTTTATTAACATTCTGGAACCAACATCGACAATGCGTTACGGCTGTCGTTCCAAGGCTCACCTGAGGGACATTTCGAATCTTAGGCCAAAAACGGTATAGCGAGGGGAAGGGGGAAGACTGATGATGAATTCAGAAATAAAATGTTACTTTAATGCGCTTCTGTTTGAATATTTATAATAGTTATCATTGGTCGTGAACCGGAGGAGGTCGGTAAACTGGCAGATTCACCCTATAAAATTTACGACCAGTTAGTTTCTTGTGGATGAAAAATAGGCAATTCACTTCCCAGTTTTATAATTCAACTCGGAAATAGTTACCTCTCGATCACCTTTTTTTTATTGAAATGCGTCTGCATTCAATTCTACCAATATAGATATTTTGCTAGTCGCAATAGTCGCAATCTAAGGTGTAAATAAACCATATCATAAAGAATACAAATCACAAAGAACGGCATGCCGTAGGTATCATCTAAGTATATCTGCCGTATACCTATCTCTTTTAAAAGAAAATTGTTTCACGACCACGTGGTCGAGAAACGATGAAGTGAGTTTTTGAGAGAACGAACAGTAATTTAGTAGGTTAGTTGGGGGGCAAAGCGGAGTCCATGCCCCCGGGCGGCAGATTCAGTTAAGAAAAAAAAAACTGTGTCACAAAGCCCCTAGCATAGCAACCAGCGCACGTTGTTCAATCGATTATTAGTTTGATTTTTTATGGTTTTTACTTTTACTTTCTGACTTGTGTTGAAAGTATAAACATAAAAAAATATAAATGTATATTGTTACTTATTTACAAAATTAATTAAATTCAAATTCCCGCCGCGCCGTTAGATGGCGCCAACAATCTGCTTCTGCTGCGTTGCAGATGCTCGCAGCCCTTCGAAACAACAAAAAGTAATTTTAATAAAAACCGTTTCTTTTATTTACTATACTGCTCAGAGTAAAATAAATAACAACAAGTAAGGAGTCCCGATTCTACTCACACACGGAGGGTTCCGTAAAATATTAACTAACTCAACTTTGCTATGAAAAATAAATAGCAAAAAAAATCGTTTCTTGCATGGGCGCCCCCCTAAGTTTTTTTTATTTTTTCATTTTTATTATTTGTTGTTATAGCGGCAACAGAAATACACATTCTCTGATAATGACAGCTGTCTACCTATTAACGTTCATGAGATAAAGCCCACTGAACGACGGACGGACGGATGGACGGACAGCCCCTGTTCTTATCTAACTACTGAAATTTCATAATTATAGTGGCCAGTGTGGCCACCTTGTCCACCGTTAGGTATAAAAACGGCACATTATTCCTGGCACCCTCTTACGCGGCGTCAGGGACCCATCTGCGGTAGGTCCTGTCGCCAGAGTATCCCCTGGTACTCATTAAAATAATGTGACCATTTGTCCAGAATGGTACCGGAGCTGTTAAAGTCGCTCACCACGCGCACCCCAATAGCTGCGCCCGCGCTAGTGCCTGCGCAAACGCAAGCACTAGTGCAAGCGCACCCTAAGGTGCTAGCGGATTCAATCCCCGCTAGGGTTGCCAGAGAAGCTGGCTCCCAATTCTCCAGAATGGTACCGGAGCTGTCTGTCATGCACGCACGCTCACCTCTGGAATACGAATCCACGCATCTGCCCAATGCCTGCAGCTGAGTAGCCGGAAAACTAATCTAACGGGTAGTCCTCTACTTTATATCCAGGAAAGTTCTGGAGATGCAGTTTACTCACAGGAGCTTGCTTGAAGACGGACGGACAGGCAGTCGTAGTAATGGTCCCGTTAGGAGGCACCCTTCGGGTACGGAACCCTAAAAAAAATCAAGTTTTTTTTTGAAAAAAATAAATTTTAAACCTATTTTTTTTTTTTTTTTTCAAATTAAATATTTTTTGAAGAATACTTTTTTTTGCAAAGAAAATTAAAAGGCTATTTGTTGTGCCCCTGCTATCAAAATTTTATGTATGACAATACTGACATGACTAAACACCTAAGAAAACGAACAGAACTGAATGAGAGTCACGAGTTCGTATAGACAAAGTTTAAGACTTATGTATGCAAACTATAGAACCACTTGGGGTTTCTTTGATAGTCATGGTTACTAGTAAAGAATCTAAAGAGCAAGGTTGTTGATTAACAGCTTTGGAGTTCTATTGATTGTTGGCAATGTACCACAGAGCTTTAGATATCTATGGTACACACGGCTACAAATCAAGCTATACATTTCCAGTATAAGCTGTTCTCGTATTGTATAGGATTTTCGTACAATGAGAAGTCAGCTTATATTGGAAATGTAAAGCTTGATCTGTAGCCGTGCGTACCAACAAAAATAAAATGTAACCCTACAATCCGCTGAGCAGATGATGAGTTTTAATTAAAGAGTGGGGACTGCTTCTGTTTTTGAATGGAGGCTATACATCCATGCAACCTCAGCCTATTGAAATTACTACTTCAAGAAGGTAACCGGCGGGTATGCTCCGCCCGAAAGATGGACACATCTAAGATAAAATTATGAAATCGTCATCGATCAATAATTATGCAAACATTGTTTTGTCAACCAACATCGACCTGCTTTCAATTACTAGCATTATTTTGGCATCTTGGCGATTTATGTACTTATGTGTTTGCAATTTTAAGGATGGGAGTTTAGCACTACTGTCACGAACATTTAAATTAACCAAGCAGTGTCTCCTCTCAAACAGGCTATGCTTATTCGAAAATGCTGTTAAATACAGATGAGTAGCTGAATATGGTTTGCAAATGGCGACTTTTGTCGAAAATGTCCGTCTCGTCGGCCATATTCCGTTTAATGTCGCAATTAGGGTTGCCAACTTTTTGTAGAAGAAATAGAGTATATCTGATTTCAAAGGAGGTAAATAAAGAGTATGGACATAAAAAAAAGAGTATCATTTATTTTAAATTTTTTAAAAAGGTATTTTTTTGTACTTTTTGCAGCACATAACAATTTTTCATTGTTTTTAAAAGAATTGTATGAGTCCGAACATTCTAACTCTAAATTTATATAGATCAAGAGCTCATTTTTAATCAATTTCAATGAAGCTCTGTTTCTCTCTTCTCGCCACTTCACATTCATGATCGAAAAGACTCTTTCAGTAAATGCTGAAGTGGCGGGAACAGAGAGTATATAGCCAATAATTTTTTTTAAACAATCAAATTCTCCAGGACACTTTTTAAAAATAAATTGCCATTTTTCTGCAGTGGATTTTTGCATAAAATCTGTGTTGTTTGAGGAATGTGGTTTGAGGAATTGGGGATATCATATCAACATAGTAAATAGTGGTCTTTTTGGTTTTGATTATGGGTTTTTGCATAATATTATATGACTGGCACTAGTTTAGTAAAAATTGTGTAAAAAAGAGTATTTTAGCGTACTCTATTAGTGTTATAGATTATAGAGTACGCTTACATGATATAGAGTACAATACTCTATTTTAGAGTACGGTTGGCAACCCTAGTCGCAATATTGTGAGCGTCGGCGGGCGGCCGCGGCCGGTCGCATGCATTTACATACATTAATACGGACGCCGCACATGCATGCTCCTCGCTCCGAATGTGTGTGCGATGCGAATTAACTGTAATTGAGCCATTCGGACAGCGGCGAGCCAAGCTCTACTGCCTCCGAGCCGTAGTTTGCCCACTCTGCCACCACTTCTCATATGTCCACTGTATCTATCACGAAACTAATCGTTAACTTAGCAACACCGACACCCAAACCTGAAAAGTCATTCTCAAATTAGGTAGGTGTTAAGAAAAGTAAACCCAATAATTCTGTTTTTTTTTTTTGAGAAAATAATACCTGATGGCAACGCACTGAGATATTCATCTTCACCCCTTTCCGGAGAAACAAACAGGGACGTTGGAATTTTGTTATTAGCGTTACTGAGGGGGTAGGTGCCTACCGTCGCGCACCTGACTGATTGATAGCACTTCTTTCCACCTCGGGTCGAGCTTGTAATCGAGCCATTAATAAACTTTACTGCCTCCAAGTTTATCCTGCGGACTCGTTATTTGCTTAATGGGCTGGCAAACGGTTCGGGCACGAGACACCTGTGCTGGTCCGCTCATTGTGAACCCTAATTGAGATATTGATGAAGATGTTCCGAAGAGGTGAAAGTTTTTGTAACAGATTTACGGTTACCGACTATACAGACTATAGTTGTACGGTGCAGCCGTACATTTTCTTAAGTCAGCATTTTTACGCGACATACGCGATTTCATTATTAATAGCAGTGCATGTTCGGTCCGATAAATCTATACGATAATATATATCTAATCTTATCTTATCTAATTATTTCTGTCTTTGAAACAAGTAAAAAAAGTGACATGAACGATGCATGAACGTCTAGATTCCATTTATCGTTTAGTTTGTTAACTTAGTAAAAGGACAAATGAATAATTTTCCGAATGGAACTTCAATTTCATCGCAGCGTTTTGGGGAAATAAATAGAGTCAGGGAATTATTTTATTTGGTTTCCAAATTATCTGACAGTGGGTCGAGCTAATGTCACTCGACGCTTGACAAAGCGACTGTTGGCACGGAGAGGCTTTGCTCGTAGCTATGTAAACAAAGAGGACAAAAAGGTTGAAGCAAAAAGTAATAAAAGTTTTATTTATGTTCCAGTTTATACTTTAAATTGAGAAATTACAACTTCAATAGAAGCAGTCTCGTTAACGTTGCGTTTTTAATTTATTGTCTTAACAAATTAAAACTTAAACGAACTTGCTTCCATAGTCTCGCTGAGCTTTCATCTGTGTAATTAGTTTGCTATCTCGACTTCATTGTTGTGGTGACAGATAATTTAATAGTCATTATCGACCACAATTTTTTCCCTAGAGTTTAGTGTATTAATGTCAACCGCGGAAGGGAGAGTGTCGCTACTCTGTCAGGCGGCATGGCACTCGGCTCCGAGAGGCTTAACTTGACAGAATGTAAACGGCGAGTAGACAAGGGAGGCGCGGCGCGGTGTCTCGTAAAAAAGGGCAAAGCAATAATTGCGGTGGTGCGGGCGGCTATGGTAGGGCCCGCTCACTGCCGTCGCATCGGTGCCGCGGCGGTGGCGCGGGCGGCGTACGAGCTCGGCTGCTTCCTTCCGCCCGCCGTGATTGAAAGTTGACATTGAACGGCGCGGGGTGGCGCCAGGTACGGCCCTCGCTATTTTTGACCCCGCGACCTATCGCGCCGGCGATCGGCCTCGGCTGAAACTTGCCGTTTTAATCGCGTGAATGTGCCGCACCATTTGCAAATGCGCACAGTACGAAACTACGAACCTTTCGTGTTTTACCGCAAATTAGCGTCGCGTTTGTGCGCCCCTGGTGCAATTAACTAGGGAATACTTCAATTTTAAACTATAAAATTGTTAATTTTTATGCCATATTATATTCAAATGAGGTCAGCGTTGAATTGTGACTTATGAAATCTAAATCATAAACCGCTATTGATTCTTTGTGTAAAAGATTAAGATATAAACTACTTTACATTCATATTGGAATCATTTGAATGAAGACGATGTTGACATTGCCGTGGCGCGGCGGCGGAGCCCTACTCGAATTGGGTCAACGCCTACCGACAAAAGGTGCGGCGTCAGATAAGCGACATTTCCCGGCGCGGCGTCCAGCTGCCGCTCGGCCCTCCTAAAACAAAGAACAATGAAATATATCTCATTTATTTACGTTTACCGCGATTCTTTTTTTTTCGTACACACCCAATGTATAGATAATCATTAGGCATCGTTTGCTCGGCGCCCTTTAATGTGTTTGCATGCTCGACAATTTGATACCGCGCCTGTTTGCATTGTTGCCATTTTGCCTTCCCGATTAGGGTCGCATTCGAGCTCCATATTTATTAGACCGTATAGGACTCGCGACACGACTTTCATTTTATACGGATACAACACACGTACCTCCATAAAATATACGAGGCGGTTTGCTTTCCTTTTCAAGGGATTAATGGTAACATGAGAACGATGATGACACGGAATGAATAAGTATCCATTATGGATGGTTTAAGCATCTGCGATTGTATTTCATGGGATGTTTGCGTGGTTTTTTGGTTGAGTTTGACAGGTTGAAGCGCAAACATGCGCTGGATAGTGGTCGTGACTACGTATAGAAAGCTCGGCGGCGGAAGGACGTGTCACTCACGGCGCGCTGACGTCTGCCTGCTTTCAGTGGAGCGCCGAGCTCGCTTCCGACCTGCCCTCCGACACCGACTCTATTCACCGTCACATTATATATCACAATTGCAATACGGCATAGCAAAGCAACCGACGTCTCAAACCTGTACCTAATACTTAATTGAAATCCTTTTCAATTTGTTATGTATTGAATCTAAGTTTGATTTGAGCAATTGCCGGTACTTCTCAGCAAATTCAGCCTTCCGAACCTCTTCCTTGAACTTCTACATTGCATATTTGAAAAAAAAAAAAAGATGTATGAACAAAATAAATACTACACCCAGAATTCTATTATACCTACAATTTATAGTGGAGTTAACTATGTAAAATTTATTCGGTGACAGGTAGTTAGACCTACTACATGCTGATTTTTACAATGCACTGTCCATAGATATCGTCCAGCGAGCCCTATCTACTTCTACTGGAATCTGATTGGCAATACCGATGAGGACAGGAATAATTTTTCTTCTTCGTCAGAGGTTGATTGATTAAACAAAATTTCGGTTGTTTGTTAGGAGAAATGCATGAAACCAAGCAATACCAGCAAAGTGAGCGGGTTCCATGACAATTGCGTCACGTGGTAAAAACAGCTATAATTTTCAACGAGTAGGTACTCGTATGACGTTAAATAAGCAACACAAACGTAATCAATGTGTGGGAGCAAACACTTGAATGACGCGTCACTTTTCTGAAAAACAAATGTATTATACTCACAATCTGTTATTAAATGACATAAAATCCTTATAATCACATGTTTATGTAAAATACTCATCACGAATCAAAATTACGCATTTTACACTCGCAAAATCCCAACAATTTTTTTGTCTCGTAAAATTGTGTAAGAACTGCTCTAGAAATTTAACTAAATCAGTTGCCCAAAACTTAAGCGTTCTTGCATTGCGGCTTGACACTTTAATTCCAAAGTGACACTTTAGCAAATGTCAGTTCACTTCAGAATATTATTAGTCCTTCCGAAAGGTTGTTTTTGTCGACTTCCGCAGGGGACAGTTGTATTCTGTCGATGTGGACAGTGAACGTGGAAAACAAGCTTGCAATATGAGGCAGTATATCACTTGCGAACCGAGTCGGCCCACGGAGCTGGCCGGTGACGTGCCCGACGCCATAATGTGCTTCATCACGCGACACTTCACGCCATTTGAGAAATTTATTTCTAACTTATTTTGTTTACAACATCTACTTAACGCCACCCTCCCAAGGTCACAATCTAGGTGCATACAAAATTTCTGAATATTCATGTAATCATCTGAATTTGACCACACAACATTTTAGGTATGATGTCACCTGCCATATCGGTAACTTGAGTTTCCATAGTAGGTACAAGCTCTGCTTAGTTTGGGATCAGATGACCGTGCGTGTGAGGAATGTCCCAGGATATTTATTATTTATTTATTTATTATTAAAACGAATAAAATACGAATACATTATATATATAGAATACGAATTTACGAATAAAAAAGTAGTATATGTATTATATCAGTTATCTGGTTTCCATAGTACAAGCTCTGCTTAGTTTGGGATCAGATGACCGTGTGTGAGGAATGTCCCAGGATATTTATTTATTTATTATTTATCTATAAAAGAGTGAAGCACCAAAAGGAAGCCGTCGGCGTTCTTGTAAATACATGGCCTCACACACATATACACCTTAGGAAGCTGATCGGTTGTCATTCCACATTGAGACGTTGACAGTGACAATAAGGCTCAGTATCATTTGTGCATGCTTGGGCCAGTAATTATTTTAGTCACGCATACGTAGGAAATACTCGGCTTCACTTCATTTTCGCTTGAAACTCCGTCTTGATTTTTTTATACGTCTATGCTTGAAGATGGATATGGAAGCAACCTAGCCGGGTATACCGACTACAAATAACCTTTCTGAAAGTCTAGGCTCATTGTAAGATTCGTACTCACGACCTTTGTCACGGCATTTAGCGTCACTACTACTGAGCTTTCATCGCCTTTGAGCTTGTTATTTGTACTATTTACTATTTTTATCTTCCCACCCCTTTTGTAAGTCATGTTTGCTGCTTTAATAAATGTTTCTGTTCATAAGTATTGGCTTACTTCATAATAATACCACGTGGTAACAATTTTAAGTACATTAACCTTCCCAGCGCTATAACATACTGGTATGATTTTCCGGGATATCGCCCAAGCTCATTCATAATACACTTTGGCTCTTACTTTTACACAAGGTAGTTAAATATTTGTAGTGATGATACATAGGTATTTATTTCCCTAATTAGGTATCATACAAATTGTATGTTTTCTAAACCGCTTGACTTCAACATAGATACCTACGATTGGATGGATTATAACTTAAGACATCCATTATCATAAGTTTTTGAATACGCTCCAAGATGATATTATTATTGTGCTTTATATATAGAAAATGTCGTCATTCCATGAATACATAAGCCGTATTTTTCACTCGCATCCGCGATTGTGATTCAAGTCAGCTCATAACCTATATTATGGAAGTTTAATTCTGCTTGGTTGGTGGCTCAATAACGTTTCTTTATTTATGACAATGCTCTTGCAAAAGTTAGATACAACCCTACATGATCTATATAATTGAAATCTAATGCTTCCTCAAAGTGCAGATAATAACGTTTATACGAATTATGCCAAATTGAAAATAGGTTTCTAAAGCATGATCGACTTATTTTTTTTTAATCTACGCCTACTACTAATAATTATACCTTCTGGAGATTTTTGTAACTGTTGATACTTTTGTCACTAATTTTCTTTGCTAAAGCCATCTGCACTTCAAGTGAAATTTTGTTTAAATTTAACAGATTTAATATGCCTACAGTTAGTAAACAAAACATTAAGCAGTACATGATTTCAAGCAGTCGTATAAGAAAAAGTCATAAATTCTTTAATTTTTGTTTGATGTTTTGTTGTATCTTTTACCTATATAGGTAAGTTATATTTGTAGCAGTAACTAAAACTTACATTAATTGTTCCATGAAGTCCAAAATGATTAGCGAATTAACTAGTTAGGTACATTGAGCTATTGTTAATACTTATAGAGAAGACACCACACATCACAACTATGTTCTGTTCAAGTGAGGCCAACACTTGTAGTTGTAGAACGATGAACGAAACGCGAAAGCGCCGTGACAATCATGGTTTGCGAGAAAAATACTAAAAACGTTCTGATAGCGCTACTACTGTCTGCTTAGATGACTAATGATTGTATCAGCGCAAAGGGAGGGTATTACTAGAGTAAGTAATAATATAAGTAGTGGACAGATTGTGACGTGATTGAAATTTCATACGACAGCGGCGACTGGTAGTTTCAAAAGTTGTTTAGTATTTTATGAGCCACCACTCCTCATTGTTGCCGCCCGCCGTTATGTCCGTCCGTATGTACCATAAAACCCTCTAATGCCTTAACGATATACTAAATCACTGGCTCAGTATTAAGTACAATGTACTGTGCATTAAATAAGTACTTACAATTATTTCATTTCATTACAGGTAATATTTTGCTGTCTGCCTGGTTGTGCATGCTTGGAGTGTTGGTAAGTATTATTTTTGTACTCATACTTAAAGCATTTGGGCTTGTTCAGGTAAAAGCGGTATCCGCTAAGTAATTACAGAATAATATTCTGCCTATAGCTGTTTTAATACAATCAACTACTCTATCATAGAATCCAAAATCAATTACTTAACAGCTTTACCAAAAAAATCCTTATAATATTGACACCGAAATCTCAACCGATATAATAATTCGATGCGTAACAGATGTGTATCAAAGTAATCTCATCATAGAGTCCCTTTTTCGTGATGCGACACTGAAAACTGATAAATTGTTTATTCATAATATTTGATCCCGTAACTGGAAAGGCCGGACCTTTCGTACAAGAGTGACAATTTCATTTCTCCCCGACAACATGAGCAATATCTGTCCGTTTACGTTTTCAAAAGTTTTTGTACGCGGTATATATTCGGGCAAATAGTTTTATGTCGGCCATTTTGACTTTTATTTTATTTTTCGTTTATTTTCCCTTGTGCGGCCGTAAAACGTACCTGGGCTCGCTCGCGGGGATAACGGAGCGGGCTCACGAAAAATTTATTATTGAGACCTTTTCGCTCCGGCTCCATCGACAGACATTGCGAAGGCGAAAGTTATGAATGACACATGTTTTGAAATATTACCTGCAGTGAACTGCTTCTTGGGTAGAACATTTCATAGGATGAGAAGTTTATTTGTCGTGAAATATGTGGGAGTTTTACGAGACTCTTATTTCTGACATTTACAATGCTACGGATCAAGCAATTTTCTTACTTTTCAGTCTATATTGCAGAGTAATAAGGCTGAAAGGTATATTCAGGAGAATAAAAGTATGAGGTGCGACAAATTGGATGAGAAAAGTTTCTCATTCGGTCCTTGAGCGCCTATTTGCTTCGTTTCAATTGAGTTTTGACCAAAGTAACTTAAGAATTTCTAAAAAGATTCAAATTATACCTAATAAAAACTGGTTTTAATAAGAGTCAGTTTGATTTACATTTATTTAGATATGATACTCCTGTTTACCTGGATTCCCAGACGCAAATAATATGTTTCCAATTTCCGAACTCTACATTGAAATCATAAAACAATGGTATATTGGCATAATATTTTTTATTTGGTACATTTTCCGGTATTCGAATAAATTTTCGGCAATAGTTTTACACAAATACCGATGTTTATTTATCGTTTGTGGAATAGCCAACATTGGTTATGCATTCGATTCATAGAATAGACATTTGTGTGATCGCTTAAATGGATTAACTTGAGCCAAACTGATATGCTTGGGACGTTTCAATAGTCTCATAGTCATCCTAACTTCGACATCTGCCTAGCACATGTGCGTGCACTTTGGCTAGACATCTATTCGCTTCACTCGACATAGCACGAATCGACTCGACACGCGGCAGTTGCACTTGAAGGCCAAAAGACTTTTAGGGCTATGTAAAGGTCTGCAACATATTGGAAACCCTCGTATTGGCGAAGGTAACCACTTACCATCAGGTACACCTACATGCGTGTCAGCCTTTTGACATATTACATAGGTGTAGGTAACTGCATGTTGTGAAAAGAGCTAAGTTAATTTTATTTAAATATATAGAAAATATTTGTTCACCAATGACAAAAATCGCCCTGTTTTGTGTGTATGTACCATAGGTTACAGAATAATTATTATTTATTCTGTAATCTGTGGTATGTACATAAACATTCGAGTATCTATATGTTACTGTATAACTCTGTCATCGCTCAGCGGACGATTCGTTGTTGGACGAAATTAGCGACAACTCGCCTCGTCCCAAGCCTCTGTTTTATTCAGACCCTAGGGAGCTCGTCACACAATGAAAAAATTGTTGTATGGTTACTGACGTTTTTTTTTCCCAATTATGGATAGATGTTCTCGGCCAGCGAGCGCCATCTGGCTTCAAAAACTTACCTAGTTGGCATGGTAGCATTCTCTCGAGGCTGCAACAACACGCCACTTTCACAGAGGATTGAAGGGAACAGAGACCAAGCTTCATACAAACACGCTACGGTAGGTACACAACTACAAGCTTGAGGCGCATGTGTGCGAAAGCACAGGCGGCTCGTCACGTACGAGGGGAAACCGGCTTATACTGGCTCGGCCTGTGCTCAAACTCAGGGCACTCGCGCATCGTGTTTGTTTACGTTTAGATTTTAATAATAGAATTTTAATATCCAAATGTGTAAATATGGTTTACTTTACTGAGTCTATGAACAATAATGTAATGAATAAGTTTTCTATTAATATCTTGTATATAATAGGTAGGTAGGTATTAGCTTTCTGGTAAATTGTTTTTATATTGTCTCTTTTCTCGTAAATTAATGGCATGATGGGTGTTTATGATTTCAAATACGTAGGTGTACCTACCTACCTATCCTATTTAACGAGCATGTATGTTTTGAGATCTCGAAAACGGCTTTAACGATTTCGATGAAATTTATGGGGGTTTTTGGGGGCGATAAACTGATTCAGCTAGATTTCATCTCTGGGACAACGCGATCTGCCGAGTTTGCGAGCAAATCTTAGTCACCCAGGTGTGGTCAGCGTCAAAACTAGATTTGCATTTTAGTACCTACCCTTTCCTAATAATCTGTAATATGTGAATAGCAATATTCTATCATCACGAAAAAGCTGATAGGTATACATTGTATTCATTTAATGTTATTCTCCTGTGCTAACCCTACCAAAATAGGTATAATTTTTGAACGCTCCTTAGAAGCTTGTACTCTGTTCCCTTCAATCCTCTGTGCCACTTTGTTCCTGTTTCGCGAGATAGTGAAAGTTCTAATTTCATTTCACTTTTACTATATCAGCTTCGTTAAGTCGGCAAATATGTATTAAAATCAAAAAGTCATTTATTCAGTTAAGGCCCTGGTAAGGCACTAATTAACGTTCATACAGTTGAGTTGTATAAAAAAATGTATTAACCTTTAGCATATTCATCATAGTGTATGTCATTTAAACATTTTAAGTATTAATGAAATTATGTATTTATTATTAATAGAATAGTTGAATAAGCACATGTCTCATATTATATAACTTTTGTTTCGATCAAATTTTAGAATTTATATACCTAGAGATTTTATGTCTAATCACATAAAAACACAAAAAGTTGAATCAAAATTTTATTGGTCTATTAGCTTTTGCGTGATAATCGAACAAGCAATAATTGGTGATTAGGGGTTAGAAGCACCTAAACACCATTTCGTAACCTTTTTTGTAAAGTAATGTACAAACACACTGATAAGAATGTTTTATAAAGAGATACGGTCGATTTGAAAATGAAGTACATTTTTGAGGATATGTAACACGAGAGCACCAATTACGAGTTCATTGCTGCAAAAATCGTAGGAACTTAATTAGCCAGAGATTTTATCAATAAATAGCAGCAGCTAATTGTTGTAATAGTATGTAATTTCGCTACGTCTCGATCGATACTTTGCAAGTAACGGCCACGACGGGCCAGTTGGCGCAGTTGGTTAAGACTCTGGTAAAGATTCCACCCATTGCGCCGCAGGTCGTGGGTTCGATTCCCGCACAGGACATGCATTTGTGTGCATGAACATGTCTGCATGTCCTGAGTCTGGGTGTAATTATGTATATTAAGTATGTATTTACAAACAAAAAGTAGTATATGTATTATATCAGTTATCTGGTTTCCATAGTACAAGCTCTGCTTAGTTTGGGATCAGATGACCGTGTGTGAGGAATGTCCCAGGGTATTTATTATTTTATTATAACGCAATCATACCATATCGAAAGTGGTTATTTATCGAGTGAGCGATCGGTATTTTCCCGTCGCCATAGTGGTCTGAGTCACCGTCGCTCGGCGCGCGATTCGCGGAACTCAATCAACCCTCTACAGGGGGTGCGTTCGCTAATAACCCGCCGGACAACGGCCGCCCTCCGAAATGCAACATGTACAACGTGCAAAACTACACCTTCGAAACCACAACAGTAAATTCCAATTCGGCAGATTCTCCAGTGCCGTTCTGCAATTCAGTGCGTGTTTATAATATGCAGCTTTTCAATCGGCTACGTTATTTTGATAAATATGGATGAAGTAGCGAAACCAGCGGCACGGGTAACATAAAACGCCATCGTGAAAATTTTATGACATTTCCTGGTAGTCGCATAATGAGTCATATCCGTCGAAGGGTTAATTTTAACGTGATATTGCAATAAACAATCGACCATTTACTATAATTTTTTTAAGGGGCTCGAGAAATGTATTTAATTTAGTAGGTTTAATATTCATCTACTTCAAAGAGACTGAAGCCTCGCGGACTGCGTGGTTTTGAAATAAATTGAAAATATAACACTTTTTATTATGGAATTTATCCAACGGATGGCTTTTCCGGAAATTGTGAGGCTGATGAAACACTCGGTTGAAATGAGATCAATGTAAAATTAACTCGACACAAAACTTTTCAGCTACCTACGTTTGTTCTGAAATTATTTTTTCTCATTTCATTTCAAAGCAATCAATCGTCCACAAAACATAACTTGTTTATATTTACATGTCCCGTGATATCTATGTAAACGAACGGTTATTTATATTTTTGTTTGTGTATATCTTGATTGCGCCAGTTCCGATTGCGGGCTGCTTTGTGTTCAGTCAGACCCACGAGGATATCAAAATGAACGAAAAACAAGTGAAAGTATATATTACCTACTCAGAGTGCAACAGAAATTGGTTTTCTACGCTGGTAAATAGTATTTTATTGGCTTTGTTTACTCACTTAAAGCTCAATAAAAGTAAACGGAATTTTATTGTTTTCATTGATTTTAAAGAACAAGCGAACCCTTTGTTTCATTTTGTGGCTTAGTATAGGTATAGTACGACCACGTTGGCTGTCTGGGAATTTATACCTATACGCACATATTTGTGGGCTAAGTTCAAGACTTTATTTTTGGAACACATTAACTTGTATTTTTAAACTTCACTTAAAGTAGGATTTATTTGTCGTCTTATAAATGTACCCACTGAGCTAGGTGAATAGCATTTGAAAACCTTTCTGGGCCATGATACATTTAATAACTAACGCATGTAAGTATTAAAAACTTAGACGTTTTATTTTATCTTAAGTGCCTCCTTTATTCTCGTAGAAGAATTGACTTTATATTTCTATCTTAACTGTATAAGATACATTTTAAAGTTTAAACTCAAGTGATGCTGAGCCGTAAGTTTATAGTGCTCGTCTATATGTCACTTTATTCGAGCTCTATGCACACTATGCACACGCTTGCTCTCATGAATCTCAGGCTTGGCTTATCTAGATCCAGTCGAGAACTTACCTATGTACACAAGTAATGATATTTTCTACCTAAACCAACGCTACACTATGCAGTGAGCTTTAATAGACATTTGCATTCATCAGAGATCCTTTGACTCTGTTAGTTTTACTAGAGTAATCATTTGCTTTTATTTGCTCTTTGTGAATAGTTTTTGTATTGCTAGCCATTAGCTCATTGCAAACTTTTTCGTTTTACAATCTTGAATTTGCTCATGCATGACAAATTGACAATTCGATTATCGGTTAATTTATAATGTTTCGGTCTGAATAGTGTTTGCCGTGAGAAATAAACTGCTATCCATAAAAGTGATAGCAAAGATTAATTATCAACGACTGTAACTGTCTTATTACATATCTCATGTAATTAGACACGTGTAATAAACCATCTGGGTTATGCCAATTCTAGTAAAACCCAGGCTTTAAGATAGTTCCAGCTCTTTTTGTTTTATGACGTTAGAAAGTGGTGGATATATTTAAAACCTGGATTTGACTAGACTTGATGTAAACCATCTCATGTCAAGGCGGTTTTTGCTTTAATTACACAAATAAATTCTTTTTGTCTATTACGTTTTTACAATAAAACCTCGGAAACGATCGCGGCAAATAGTCTATGGTATGACTACTTTTTATCCCGGGTGAAACTTCGGAGGACAGCTATGTTTAATAACGTATGAGAGCGACTCACGGTTGGATATTATTGCTATTTTGTATAAATAAAATTTACTCTATATTATTGCGAGTAGTAGAGGTATTACGGCAGCAAATGTAGCTGATAACAACAACATTTCGAAACCTTTTTTGTTGGATACTGGCTGATGACTCATGTACCAACTTCAATTCACTGGAGTGTAAAAAGTATTGAATAAGAATTCCTCAGCACAAAAACACTTAGATTGTTATGGGCCGATATTTTGAAAGCGTTCATTGCCAGATCGGTTCCCCTCCCCCCAAACGGCGACATATTCGATAAATGCAGATAACAATCGCCATTTTACATTCACTTTGCCAGCCACCTTGGCCCACGCAAGGTGATTCAGTGATATTATAAAGTCAGTATCCGCCAATGACGACTACGAAAGTGCCTAGGCGCTGCTTGAACTCGTTCAACTTTAAATGTAGTTTCAATTTTTTACGGTTATGAACTGTCTAGGAGTCTCATTGTTGTTCTCGCAAGACTTTGTAACGTCTGGTCTTAAAGAAACTGACTAATATAGATTTTCGTTGAATATTAATTTTGTTTCATATTTGTATATTATTATGAATGAGTATAGTTTATTGCTATTGCTCTACAATATGCAAGTTCTAAGTTTGTCACAAATTATCTATTGATTAGAAAAGTAGCACTTTAGATATAAATATACCTAGTAAAAAATTCATGTATAACCGGGAATTTGGGTGGGCTAATGCCGTGCCAGTTTTAAAACTCAAACAACCCTACATTTCAAATTTTTTCATTCTAACTTCACAATGGCAAACTTTTAAAATAATGACGTTATCAAATTTTTCGTTCGACTGTTTTTTTTTTATTATATTATTTTATGATATATTTTTTTACCAATAATTAAGTGTTATAAGCAAACATAAAAATTGCAGACATTCTTATTCATAGACTTCTTATTTAGGTATTATAATCATAAGTTCTCGTCTTGTGCACTCGTCGGTCGTAACTCTTGCTAAATAAGCGGAGTCTTATTATCATGGATGAAATTCATTCGGTTGACGTAATATAAATATGTAAATTGTTAATGTCTAAAATATAAGAAGAATAAGTAAGTATGAATGTGTTTACTTAGTCTGCCTTAATTATTTATATAATATTCGTCTGAATAACTTTATTATATTTGTTAGGACACGACTAGGAACACTTCGTGCCCCTACAGCAGTACAATTTTAATCGGATTTTTCTATTCTCAAACCAGATAAAACTGGAAAAACGTCCCACCGACAGCATGAGCTCATTTCCTGCAACGTAAAACACCGGCATAACAAATAGAGCAATAAGACTGCTTTACAGTGCACCAGATCGCTTGCACAGAACTGGTTCCGTTGTGAAACAATACCATGACTCGAGCTGTTCGGACCTCGTGAAGCCGACTATTATAATGCACGAATATTATACAAATATTATAATACTTAAGTTTGTGTGTGCATACATAAGTAGTATTCATGGAATTAACCTAACGTTTAATATTTTATCGCTACTGAATAAAGCTCACTTAAGCCAGTTGGTTGATCCTTTCTCTTCTACTAAGCTAATAATATGTAATTGCTTTAAAATTCGACGATATTTTTAGGATTGTCAACCATCTAATAATAAAGAAGATCTTTATTCATTCTTTTGCAGAACATCTATCTATCTATATTATATAAAAACTTATCCCTATTTCTCTTGGTCACGCCATAACTTGGGAACGACTTTACCGATTACTTGCATGTTTAGCCTAAAGCCTTTCTTAATCGATCGGCAAAGTTAAGCTACGTCTGTCGTGGTCGGTACCTGGATGGGTGACCGCCTAGTGGTATTTCAACTCGAGCGTTTCCGTGCTTCGGAAGGCACGTAAAGACGTTGGTCCCGGTTATCACTTAATTGTGATATTTATTTAATTTATTTATTTGTTACATATTCGTTAAGCTAGTTGGATGCCTCCTACGCGGCTTGAAAAATTCCAACAGTAGGTTGACCACTAGCCTACCTCCACCAATCCGCAGTGGGCACGTGTGATGGAGTATCGCCCAGTCCCTTTCACCCTCATTTGTGAAAGGAGGCATGTTCTCAGCAGTGGGACATTATAGGCTGATGATAATGATGATGATTTTTTTAAGTTTTCTAATACAGTGGACCCCCGGTATTCCGGCCTCTGTCTAATCTGGCACCCCCTGTAATCAGACAGGTTTGCACTGGGCTGAAGAGAATCGTGCATCCTACAACGAACTTTTACTTTTGAGAAGACTGAGGGGCAAAGCTTTGGACTTGCGTTTCAACAATGTTAAAAAAACGTCATAAATTGATTGAGTCATATTATGATTTTTATTCATAGTTTTTGCATAAGTTTTTGCGTTTTATGAGTAAGGGGGTTTATTTTTAAGAAAGTTGCGCAGAAAATTAGAAAACTTAACGCAAACGAAGTCGCGCCGGGCAGCTAGTACTTAGTTGATATAATCTTATTAATATTTATTTTATAAATAAAACCGCGTCACAAAATGACTTCATTTATTCAATGTCACCTGAATATAACTTGAACTGCCACCTACGCAATATCCGTCAGTAATCGCACTTCGTCGTGGGTGTAAGTTTTATAATCCATGATTTAATGCAATATGCGCGAGCAGATGACCCGGGTAATGGACCGGCCCTTGGGCGGTGGCGGCGGCTCAGCGACCGACATCGACAGAAGGGCTCTTTCGCAAACTGGTTTGAGTCCGAGCCGATATCACCGCCCCCGCCCGCAACTGCCTTCACCCGCTGGGTTTTGCACTTAAGCTTAAGGTCTAGCTTGGAAATGAAAATTATTCTATTCAAATCAGAATTAAAGATCAAATGTGAGGTGATCAAGATTAAGAGCACTAGCAAAACCACAGTTTCGATTAAATTAAAGTTTCGGTTCAGTCGGACGTTCCTACTGCGGACCATTAGGATGTGGAATGAGCTCCCCATTACGGTTTTCCCTCAGCGCTACGATATGGGGTTCTTCAAAAGGGGCGTAAAAAGAGCTCTTCAAGGTCGGCAACACATCGGCAATCCCCCTGGTATTGCAAATGTCCATAGGCGGCGGTGACCACTTACCATCAGGTGGACCGTCAGCCTGTTTGTCAACCTAATGACATAAAAAAATAAGAAATAAAAAAATGTATACCTACTGTTTCACTCTTTCCCTATTAGGATCTATAAATGTCGTGAAATATTAATTAACCCTTAAGTTAACCGGTTTCCGTTGCATTCAACTCATTCGCAGCATATAATTGTGTAACCTAACAGCTTATCAATAGCTGCATGGTGATTTTAAATGGTTTTAAAAATATACCATGACGGTAATTTTTCCTTTTAACAAACCAAATAAAATACACATAACGCGTTAATAAATAAGCTGAACAATGCATTCAAATGAATTTCTACGTAGGAGATTGTCACGTAACGTAACACGTTGACACTTTGCAATCCTTTTATAATCTACTGCTTTTAATTACATGTCAATGTACCAAATCTGTTTCGCAACAGTCGTACTATTCACGATTATTTCGTACCGTTTATCATGTAAAGTCAGCCGTTACTGTCACTATTGATTGTTCATTGCTTTAACGGGTCCATTTAGAACATTATCTGCGAATAATGCGTTACTAATAAAAAATTTTTTTGCACGTTTCACTGATTTTCAGTGACATCTTTAAAGGTTGTGTCGAACTCGGCTGTTTGTTAGTATATTACCTACAATATGATTTGCACGGGCTTTATACGCTCACGCCGCGCAGCCTGCCTTCTGGCAAGAGAAAGTGCACTGACTGCCGCTCCACTTTTCACTTCAGTATAACCATATGTAGTATCTTTTTGTTGTATAATTTGTGACTTTCGAAAGGCAAGCAAAACTGAAAACCTACAAACAAATCATGACGTTGTAACTCTACATGTTAAGTAAACCTTTATTCGCGGTTGTGTAATACTTACTGAAATTACCAGTTGTTATATTTCAGCTCAATTGACCTCGCAGTTTTCGTGAGTAAGTTATACAGACTTTATTAGGCTTATTATTCACATTATACATGCTTTTCCCTACAAAGAAAATCCGTAAAGCAATTTTGTTTACAATAGAGAATTGGACAGCCTAGTTTTATTATTGTATGCCCTACTAATGCTTGTATAGACTCGATACAATTCAATAACTCATGTTTTGTAATCGTATACGACAGACGTATCTGATATCAGAAGGCGAAGTTGAATGCCTTGGTCGTGGTCTAATAAACATGCCGATATTTGCTGGTCTGCTGAGTACTAACCTTAAACATCTAAGTATTCATTTATTTAGCTAGACGACTATATGTAATTGCAATGTGAAGCCATTCCGCGAAGCATCCCAATGCATTTCCTGTGGCTTATACTAATTTAAGTTAAGAAATTAGTACATCTGCATCAAAGCTATTCAAGTTCTAGCTCTACATACACTTACTTAGGTGCGTGTGGCGCCTGAAGTCTGCCGCGTGGGCGAAACGAGACTGAATTCGCCGGCTTTTATTGCTTCCATGCAATTCCTTTATATTATGCTAAGACATAAATTCATGTATGTTATGTTCTCACCAGGGTGATGATATAGCATTACACAATGTCACGTTTTTAATATCATACGAGTTTCCTAATATGTTTTTCTAATTCCTGATTTGAACGTTAATTCTTACTTTATAGAACTTAAACTACACAATTATATTTAAAAAAAAATGAGTTGTTAAATAAGTGTACAAGAACAATTCAACTAAATTCTAGGTGTTTGTTAGACGCTTCATCTTGCTCAATATTTGACGTTTTAAAATTGCCATAATAAGACTGAACACAGATAGGGCCGATGATTTCGTAATGTGTACGCTTTCAGTTCACGTATATATCTCGATTGCGAAGTGTTTAGATGCTTTACCCAATAATGTGATGGCACAATTACCAAGTAAGTGCACCCTAAATGGTACATAATTATACAACGTCACTTCTACATTGTTTATAGGTGAGCGATTAAGAACGAGTATACGTGTAAAGTGCCCTTTAAAGTTTAAAATAACCTATTGTTATTAGTCAATCGATAAAACCTTGGCTTGCATCATGCTAGAGGTGCCAGCAACTTTCTTCATGTGGGCTTGTGATTTTGTTTCATTATAATACTTCATTCCCTTTGATAATTTATAATATTGCTACATTCTGTATTTTTTTCTTAATTTGATTTCTTGATTTTTTCAAATAATATTGCTGCTTGCTGAGTTTCTCGCCAGTCTTCTTAGTTCAAGTATATTTCGAACCGGTGGGTGGTAAATTCAACTGTATATATTTAACAAGAATTAACTTTCATAAGTGCCTTACCAGGGCCTAAAAGAATAAATGACTTTTTGATTTTGATTTTGACAAGTTACTTAGTAAGTAGTGGCAGGATTGACATTAAACCTATCCTAGACTTTAAATCATTGTACTTAATTAATCATCAAAAATTTTAAAAAACCGGCCAAGTGCGAGTCAGACTCGCGCACCGAGGGTTCCGTACCAACCTGTAGGTATATAAGTAAATGGTAGTATAGACCTGAGTATTTGATTAGAATTTCAATTTATGACTTATAAAAAAAAACTACTTACTAGATCTCGTTCAAACCAATTTTCGGTGGAAGTTTGCATCGTAATGTACATCATATATTTTTTTTAGTTTTATCATTCTCTTATTTTAGAAGTTACAGGGGGGAGACACACATTTTACCACTTTGGAAGTGTCTCTCGCGCAAACTATTAAGTTAAGAAAAAAATGATATTAGTAACCTCAATATCATTTTTGAAGACCTATCCATAGACATCCCACATATCGGTTTTATTAAAAAAAAAAGGAGTTTCAGTTCTAAGTATGGGGAACCCCCAAAATTTATTGTTTTTTTTTTTCTATTTTTGTGTGAAAATCTTAATGCGGTTCACAGAATACATCTACTTAACAAGTATCAACATTATAGTTCTTATAGTTTCGGAAAAAAGTGGCTGTGACATACGGACGGACAGACGAATCTATAAGGGTTCCGTTTTTGCCATTTGGCTATGGAACCCTAAAAAGATCTTAATTAATTAACATCAGCTACGTAGGTGTAGGTGGGAATTTATTAATAGCGCCGAATTCCATTAAACGTAGTGTTGCTTGAAATAGCGAGTTTAATCTAGCTTCGATATAATCCCAGCCACAGACGTTAATGTGGGCCGCACAGAATAATTCTATATTTGGACCACATTTCGTCGCGTTGAATCGGAACCAACTGTTTTAGTATCAACAAAACCAGGTCCTGAAAGTTACATTGCTGCGCATTAAACGCCTGATGCACTCATCGTGTAAAGTGAAAATTTTCATGTAAATGGTAATTAGCCATTGTGTGCCCCTTTGATATTTTACTGAGAATTAGTCACTAGAACTCCAATACCTGCGTCATAATAATCAAATATAGCATAACATAGGCTGTAGCTACTCGAAGTAATATTATGATTACTGTTTTAGAGTACCTTTTGCATTTACCATGCAATCTGAGTCAATCATGGAGATTGGACCTTAGGCGCCGGCTGTTTGAGCCTCGACCAGCTTGCCCGGGATCGCGAGGTGTGCCGATTTTAATCTTCCCTGGTGCCTACCAACGCTACTCCGCTCCAATGGAGCCATTTGCATGCGACTCGTGGGCGAGGTCCGTCTACCCACGGTTACACGGATCGTAAATTTTGTCCTTTTACTTCCAAGGAGGGATTTTTTCCAGAGGAGCAGATGTCCATTTTTCCGTAAAGGGCTAATTTATGGCATGTTGCGGCAAAAGCCATAAAAGAAGACTTTGAATTAAAAGACACAGTCCGGGATGTGAGCGTTGACCTCTTTTTGCTTTTCGAAAGGGAAAAGCTAAATCTTATTGAAGCACCAGTCGGAATTTATATTGTGTTTTTTCCGCGGTTAAAACTTTAATATTATGCGAATGAAACCTTTACATGAGATGCCTACTTTCAGATAAAGTAAAATTGCCTTATTGTGATTGAGAGAATAATGAACGGGTAACGAACCCGAAATCGATACGATCGGAAAGACCATTCTCGGCACCAGCTCGATTCACTTTCTAGTTAGCGAGTGCCATTGTTAGCTGCCTCTAATTTATCTAATGTTAAAGTCATTTCCCGTTGAATATTCTTCTCGTAATACTTATCTTATACACTTTCATTCAAAATTTGTGTAAGCATGCATAGCATATTAAACTTGAGCTTGATTATACTAAAATACCTATTGATGATGATGATGATGATTAGCACTGCTCTCAGCCAGTACAACGACCGACCCATGTCCTATGCAAGCATCAACCACCATGTAACTAACTTAGTTTATAATGACTGGTACCTGAATATTTGTATCGGAGTAACCACGGATAAACCGAGGAGTGCGTGGTATATAGGAGTGACACGCTCTGGGATGGGAGAGGACGGCCAGCCTGATTATACTAAAATACCTATTATACTATAATTCTTACTTATGCAGGGAAAAAAAACAGCTGTGTATATAATTGCACTTAAAATTCTCAGAAAACATGCTTTCCGCTTAAAGAGGCTATACGGTACCATTCGATGTTGCAATAACCGCACTGAGTCACTTTTGGCTATTACAGATCTGAAGGCCAAGTGAGGCGTTGTGTTTGGTCGAATATAATAGTTTCCACTGCAATTAATATACTCCATTAGACAAGTCTGATTGTTATGTTTGCATGTAGGCGGCTATACTGCTACATTTATACGATCAATAAGTCCTTGATTTGATAAGAGCCTGTCTTTTGATTCATTTTAGCATTTATAAGGAAAAGTCAGGCTACCGATGCTTTGTATGTAGACGAGTGAGAACAAAGCGCTAAGATACTTAAATAGATAATCAGTCACTTGGATGAACAAAAAATAGAGCTCATAAAACGCAATCATCGAGCGGGGCGAGGAGCAGACTCACCCGATTACTCAGCATATAATTTTGTCCTCGCTTAGTAGTAGAGGCTTAGCAACTATATAAATAAATCTACGGATAAATATTTAAGAAAACATTGTCAGTCGACAGGCACCGCTGCACACAATGTGATGTTAAAATATTGCAGACAAGAATCATCGGCATAACAATTGTGTAGTTAACTTCTTCTAAATTGTTGTATACGCCACTTCCTACGTTCCGAAATATGGAACATTCAATGCTATTTGATATTAACCAACCTACTTGCATTTTAATAACTAGTTTTTGTCTGCTTCCCCGTTTATTTAAAATATTGCAAATTATCTGCGACTGCGATTCAGTACGAATGCTTGTGAGTGCTCGTACGATTCTCGACTCCACGCTCTGTATGATAGAGCTGAATATTTGAAATGCAACAGTTTCATCAAATTGTATAGCAGCATAATTTGATGTTTCATATCTGTATCCAATCTCAATAATCCGATTGAGTCAATTTTGCAAATAGTTTATTGTTAGCGGCTTGTACTTTGCCAAACTAAACCTACTGCTTCAATGATCATAAACGCAGAATAAGTTTTGGAGCGGCATGACTACTAAAATAAATTCATGTGCGAATCAAAGCTATGTACCAACAAATAATTGCCTCGTTTTACGAGACTTCGGGCTGTATTTGCATTATTTTAACGAACTCCTGTTAGCCTTTTCCTTGAAAGTGCATGCTAAATATTTAGCGATTATTGACGAGGTAGGCAGGCACGTTTTAAGTAAACGTCCCGTCTGATGACTGAAAGGGTTTGTTCGGGATAAGTCCCCGGGAAAACTTTTCTTTTCAAACGTCAATCTCATTTTCCGCTGTGAAGTTTCGAAGTGAAGTAGTAGTTAGTATGCACGATAGTGGAAATGTTTTATCGCTCGTTTGTGCAAAACTTTTGATATGTATTGAACTCAGATGGAATAAGGTCTTTAGCTGAGAGCCTGAGAGTAAGTTACTTTGATATTCTTATTTCCACTATTATTGTGATTCTTATATTTTTATGTCTTTATGTTTTTCAGTTCTAGGTTAAGGAGGCAATACTTATGTTACGAATTGGAAATGCATTGTGGGAGTAAGTAGATTTTATAGGTACCTACTCTCATCACAACAACTATGAGTCATTCGAATCTCACACGATCAACTAAAAATCGTGCTTATCGATGTCACTAATCCCTAGTTCTCTGATTAATTTTATGGATTTTATAAGATGATGTCATAAGTGCAATGGCCGCGCCATGGACATTACAGATGCGCAGGCGAAATGCGTTTTAACCCGATGACGTTATAAAGCGCAGCAAAATGCGAGTGATTGAGTTCATAACTTATCTCTTTAACATTGTGACTAAATAAGTTTTCGTTTTATTTTTATGATTGTTGATTTTCAGCATGAGCTGGCCGTTACGATTGAAACGACTCAGCGATATCAAAGTACCTAGCTGAGTGATGTTTTGTATTATTGCATCTGATCAGCGAATATTAAAATATGTTATGTACTTAGGTTAAAATGTGAAATCGCCAAAATCCGATGGACCGAATAGACGAATGAGAATGAGTAATGTGATGCGTTCGCAGTGCAAACAGATTAGTTGGCGTGCAATTAGAGTACGAACCCAGGAACGGAGCTTGTGGTGCGCGTTAAGTGCCGTCCTACGGATTACGACTTCGTGTTCTGTGTTTACTCACCGTCGAAGTGGACGTTTAGCGGCAACCTCACTAATGTGCTCTGTTTGATTATCGATTGATGAATCATTGATTAACTGGCGAAAGGCGTGAATTGCCACTCGAAAGTTACGAATTACGGCGTAACTTTAAGTTAAAGAGCTTGGTTTGGGTATTTTTTGCAAGATGTTCGCAGTCCCACTTGGTTATAAGTACGTTAAAGTCACCATGGAATTTGGTGAACCTTTGCTACTACCTCAGACTGCTTAGCAGTCATGAGGATCGCCTTTGTTATATCAGATTTGCACTAATACTACCTTTAGCGAAATACGATTCCATAAAATTTTCTCGAAATGTGCAATGTACACATACCAATCGTTAATGTTATCGAAATCTACATTTTATGAATTTTTGCATATTCTCAAGCATGTATAAATCAAGGTTCTACTATGTTTTTGAATTATCAAAATAACCATTCTAAGTATTCACTGTAAAACTTAAATAACTTAAATTTGAATAGAGATACTTAGTGAGATGGCGGGTAGAATTGAGTTAGTATGTACTTACCGACTCTTAATAGACAAACATTATTTTAATAAGTAAGTCTTTCGTCTCATATAATATTTATGTTTTTGAAAGTTAGTATTTTCTAATGTAAGTTAAGTAATGAGTGTAATCCTAACTAATATTATAAATGCGAAAGTGAGTTTGTTTGTTTGTTACGCCTTCACACAACTAAAATGATTACCAACAAACGTCATGTGAATAGGTAATATATTTTTCAACACACTCGCTCATAAAGTGACATTTATTGCACCGTTTTTAGTATCTTAATGCAGCTTATTACGCACTAGTGCTTTTTACTTTACATCACCGCACAGTCCCCCTAGACAAGATGGTTGTCGACCATCGTCATCATTAGTAAACGATCAACCTTTGTATGGGATTGACATAACATATTGTTAAAAATCACGTGATATTTCGATTTGCAATGTCAATCTATACAACTGTTTTATGCTAGGTATAATCCCGATTATGATAAGTTTGTACCACACTGCAAGTGATATGAGTGTAGACCAAGCATTCTTAATTTAAACGGGTAAAATAGATAAACAAATAACGGCTGTCAAAAAAAAAAACTTGCGCGCCTTATTTGTTAACGTTCTCATTGTGTGGTTTATTATTATCAAAAAATCTACAAAAAAATACAAGTTTGTTTTTTTCCTCGCAAGTGTGTTGAAAAACGTCGTATGACATGCGTGTGCATTGATTTATTATTACACTCTCGGGTGCTCTCGGCTCACGCGCCTTATACCGCCTCGAGTGTTAATAACCAACTTTGCACACATGTATCATAATGTACTATTAAATAAATGGTTGAAACAATAGGTAAACAATTACAATCCAGACTGAAACTCGTATTAGGACAACAATACAGTGAATTAGCGGTCGATTAGATCGTAGAATGCTCATAGAATGCCATTGGCCGACGAGACGGGCGGTGTAATGTAGACGGCTAATTACTTATAAGTTAAATGGAGTCAGTAACCTCGATGCAAGCACGGGGGCGAGCACGTGGGCAATTGCCAATGAACTTGACATCAGCAAGCCAATGCTCATACTAATCCTAGCTTACCTGAAACTCTCCTAGCCGAAGATTACCATAGATATCTTGGGAAATACGATGAGACCCCAAGTTATTATTACTAGAAGCAATCTTTTTTTGCTTACTCATTGGAAAAGACGCGATTTTTCATTATGTAAGAAATATTTAGGTAAATTGGTGACTTAACTAGTTATGGCCCCTTCCAACCTTTAGTTAATTAATAAAATAAAATTGATTTTAATCAACAACCTTGAAAGAACAAACAGCAATGCAATGGAGCGAATGAAGCAAACGGAGTTTTATATTTTATCTAAGTAGCCGGGCTATCGTGTATCTTTGGTAGTAATCGTAACGAATAAGTACCATTAAATATTTCATCCAATGACGCGGTACTACGAAAGACCACTGATAGAACCTGATTGGATGAAATTCTTTAATGGTGTTCGTTACGATTACCACCAAAGATATACGTTGTAGAGCCACATATAGTTTTATTTTTTATACCACTTAGGTGGCAAACAAGCATACGGCCCGCCTGATGGTAAGCGGTTACCGTAGCCTATGGATGCTTGCGCAGGGGTATCACGCGCGCGTTGCCGACCCTAAAATGTACGTTATACGTTGTAGAGCCATATATAGAAAATTTGAACACCGCCAGATGTTGAAAAACGAAACTCTTTATCGTGTAAAAAGTGTGTCAAGTTAATTCCTTTTCACAAATCAAAATTCAAGGCCACAATAATAAGCTAAAAATTTACACCACATCCCTACGCATCAATTTCTACCTGCACGCACATTTTATGGGTGTTACGGACACGCACCTCATAATACTATAAACGTGAAATTATTAAAATTAAGGCTCTTTATAAATGTTGACTCGTGGGGGACTATGAAAATTGGAAAAGTTACTTACTTATGTACCTACCGCCTACATTGTACGTGTTATAGTGGGTACATTCAGAATAGTGTGTTTGTACAGTAAGTAGATGCATAAGATCCTTTGACATTACATAGGAACCTACCTGAAAATTTTATTCCAATTTCCACCTTGATAATTTCCCGATATTTTACAAACTTGATAAGGTGCTCATAAATAATTGAAGGTAACCAATTATATTTGTGCATTGTTTGTTTTTTCTAGATGTATTGTGTTTTGATGTCACTGTTTGAGTTTGTTTCAACATATTTATGGTATCATGACCAAACTGGCTGACAAGTTAATAGCTTAGCGTGGGTGCGGCGAGTCATCCATTCGGCTCTTCATCCATTCCGTCTTGTTTATCGATTAGTCAAGATTCCGCGCCCATGGGCCAACTTATGTCATTTGGCCGGGAGTCAAGGACGAAGCAGCGCGGCCCGCCGCTCGGTGCCGCGCCGGCCTTATTTGGCGATTGGTGGGCGCCAGTTTTACGACTTTGCCTTTTTTCCTACGCCCTGTTTCCATGTTGACTACACTTTAGATAATATGTGTTCATGTGTGTGCTGTAGTAGACACACGAACGAAGCATTGACCTTTGTCAGTTTTTTCCTTTTCATATTGTCTCAAGGACGACAATTCAGTCTCTAGTCTTATCACGTCGTGTCGTCTACGAGATTGCTTACTTTGTTAAGTAACGCTGTAATAAGTTCATTCTAGTATGCTCGACTTGTTTCGTTACGGCCCCTTGTAAAT
This sequence comes from Achlya flavicornis, assembly GCA_947623365.1. Classification (NCBI taxonomy): domain Eukaryota; kingdom Metazoa; phylum Arthropoda; class Insecta; order Lepidoptera; family Drepanidae; genus Achlya; species Achlya flavicornis. The sequence continues at coordinate 13,055,349 of OX392468.1, forward strand.
AAATGGTGGTATAAATGTATGCAATTGAAACGAGGTCCTGATTTGCTATCCCGTCTCGTAAGCCGTTTATTTTCCTGCAAGAAAATGCGTAACAATTGGAAGTATTAAGTGTTCGGGTCGATGACGGGCTCTGTTGGCTGGAAAAATGGAACGTGACATTTTAAATTTGGCGTAAAGCTCGCGACATTAATCTGACGCGTCGCCGCCCTCGCCCATGCCGTGCGTGGCCTAATCCGCCTGCTCCCCGAACGACCCAGGAAGATGGAAAAATCTCGAAAGACTCACATCAAATTACCAGCTTTAAAGCGTAGTAAATTCCCCTGGGTCCGAGACGACACACCTTACCTTTCAGAAACGTCCCTAAATAACGTCGCGGTGTCCTTCGGGAAGTTTGTAAGGTTCGGGCGTGCACGTGCTTTTGTCATCGTCATACTTTTGTCGAGTTTTACGTACGACGTGCCTAGCACTTCGATTGAGTTTTGAAAGCGCGTTACTTACAAAATTCTTGTTTTTAAGTTTTTTGGAACATGTGAGTTTGATAGATCCCATCTATGTAAAACTTTTGTAATTCAAAGTTGTAATCCATGTCATCTATAATCAAACTGAATTAACATTAAAAAAACCGGCCAAGTGCGAGTCAGACTCGCGCACCGAGGGTTCCGTACAAACCTGTAGGTATATAAGTAAATGGTAGTATAGACCTGAGTATTTGATATTAATTTCAATTTATGACCTATTAAAAAAAAACTACTTACTAGATCTCGTTCAAACCAATTTTCAGTGGAAGTTTGCACCGTAATGTACATCATATATTTTTTATAGATTTATCATTCTCTTATTTTAGAAGTTACAGGGGGGGGACACACATTTTACCACTTTGGAAGTGTCTCTCGCGCAAACTATTCAGTTTAGAAAAAAATGATATTAGAAACCTCAATATCATTTTTGAAGACCTATCCATAGACACCCCACACTTATGGGTTTGATGAAAAAAAAATAATTGAGTTTCAGTTCTAAGTATGGGGAACCCCTAAAATTTATTGTTTTTTTTCTATTTTTGTGTAAAAATCTTAATGCGGTTCACAGAATACATCTACTTACCAAGTTTCAACATTATAGTTCTTATAGTTTCGGAAATAAATGGCTGTGACATACACGGACAGACAGACAGACAGACAGACAGACAGACAGACAGACAGACATGACGAATCTATAAGGGTTCCGTTTTTTGCCATTTGGCTACGGAACCCTAAAAACTAGACAACACGTAATGTGGTACCAATAGGTAGTAAAATAACACAACGGTATTTTATACTAATATTATATTGGTACATAATATTGTTCTATTCAACCACCCGCCCTTGTAAAATTGTCAAGTGATATTGTTGTTACATCAAATAGTTATCTAATTGGGATAATCCCCTATCTACGACATTATGGGTCTGTTCCGTCAATAAACAATGTCTTAACAGCTTTTATTCTATCAATCCTATCAAGTTATTTTTATTTATTTAAAGATTTATCTGTTTTATCGTCGTTGCTATTAGTTCTTATATTCTGTTAATAATCATTTTACTCAGAATGTTTCATCTTTTCTTTTGATTTTCTTTGATCCTAATCTCCAAATGTATCGATTTTTGATAATTAAAATTGTATTTAATTGTAATATCAATTGGGTAGCATGTCAAAGATTTAAGAACTTAATCAGATCCCTTTGTCTATCAGTAGTGACGTGTGACAAAACGATGTATAGAAGGGAGGAAAAAGTACAATTGCCACAAAACGCGTACATGTCTAAGGCCTTTGTCTCTCAACACCCGGGGCCTCAGCGCCCCGGTCTGCGAACTAGCTAGAGCATCTGCATCTTTTGAATTCCGCCACCGCCCGCCATTTCTGACGTTCACTAAAAAGACGCGTAACACGTTACCGCCGCTAGCGTAAAACTTGCACACTTGCGGGCGCCTCGCGGCTCACAAAGCTTGCTTTTAGTTCTCCGCGCTCCTACGACTGTTATTAGACCTATTTCGGGACCTCATTCAGACTCTACTTAGACTTAGTTAACATACACTTTATTTTATTCTAGATGTTATAGCGAATTCTCTTTTATTTCATTCGCTCGTGCACAAACATGGTGCTTTGGAAGCTTACCAAAGATAGTACATACTTATATTGGTTCTGCTATATAACGGCTCTAGTTCTCCCACTCGAGTCTATAAAGGAATGATGTGAAATGAAAATCGTGCCTAACCTGTGGATATCCTTAATAGGTACATATTTCAACAACGCTTACTTGCAGGTTCGAAAAGCTAACCAAACATTCAAGGTAGATTCAGTCAGCTATCGTTATCATAAGTGCGATAAGTATTCAAAAGATAGATCAGTGTTGAAGGCCACCAATTATAACCTCGGCTTGTACTGTCTGAATGATACTGTGATCTCCGCTCACCCACTTCTTTCATGAATATTACAGTAAGTAAGCAATGGCTTGATACGGAGCGAGGTAATGTGCCTTGTGATATTTGCATAAAACCCAATCTTGAACATGTCGCCCGATCCCTAACGAGTTCAACAATAATTAGAGTTGCCGCGAGAGAGCACTCACTGAGCTTACCGGCGGATGTCACAAATCCTAGCCAAGGGCCGGGGCGTGTAATGCAAATAACAGTGTTTACCTGCCCGCCTGCGCCTCAGACCGCCCCATCGCCGCGCGATTCATAATAACGGCTTTTATTTCCGTAACTAGCTACGACGCTCTCATTTTGTCGGTTAACGCGTATTGTGTCACGGTGAAACGAATGCCGCCCAGTAATGGAGTTTTTAAGCTCAGCTTTTTCGTTCAAATCTACCAAAGGGGATTATGTAACTATATAATAGCGGCGTAATTGCACAACAAACACTACACGAGCCTCATACAGATTTATTGTTTTAACTCGCCACTTGGGAGTTAATTACATAATATAAATAAAATGAGGTAGGTACCATTTATTAACAACGTCTTATTACGAATGATCAACAAGTCCCTACTAATTATCGAAAACACGTGTGGAAATGCCGGCCAACTTTTCAGCAAAAAGATTTTAATGTTGGCTCTATAGAAATCTCTTCGGGAAAGTGTACTAACACAGCGTTCTTATTATTTAATGACTAATCTAAACCGCGGGTCTCTTTATAATAGGGATTAATATTACTTGACCATTACTTGCTAATAGTGCAGTTTGAGGCGCATGAAATACTTGACGTACCTACCTGCTATGATTTTAGTAATCAACTAGCAGACCCCCGCGGTTTCACCCGCGTACGGTTTGAATTTTCTCCTTCGAAAACCAATGCACGCCACTGATTATTAGACACAACAAATCAAACACAGATATTTTTACAATTAAAACTAAAAACCTATATTATACCTACACTAAAAAATCGAACTTAAAGAATCTTATTTAATTATTATAACAACAAATGAGAATGAAATTAAATTAACTGCAATCAAAATATTCTAATGAAATAGAGAAAATGAACTTTGTTTTTTCATGGGCGTCACACGGGTGTCTATTTTGCCAATTTCCAGTTATATTATATAAGTTCTAGTCACAATAAATCACTTTCACATAGTCGTCATGCAGTCAGTCACCGTCCATAAAAGTCATGTTATACTACAGTGGTGGTCATGTACTAAAACTCTTCACGGACTTTTGAAAAGACACGATACACATAATTCATTTCACTTCACTGGTGCACATGGATTGATCATTATTGAATAAAATACCACCGATGATATGCATTAAAACTTTATGAATATAAAAATGAAAACGTAACGTCACTCTGCAAGTTCCCGCCAAAAAGTCCGAGGAAATTAACTTCCAAACAAATTTCGTATTTTAATCCGATTTAAATATTCTTTTATATTTGACATTCCAATTTTAAAGAGCATGACTGATTTCAGAACAAAAGGCAGATAGAGCGCGCGAAACACGGGAGTGAGGCCAAAAAAAGCAATTAGGTACAAATTGAAAAACACATACCTGGTATTCGCTTTTGAATTTATATATGCTATGTTTAAAAGCTGCTATGTGCTAATTTATTAAAAAGAATATGTTTTTCGTTAAATAAAGTTTTTTAAACACAGCAAATACAAATTCAAAAGCGAATAAAAGTACGTGGTTTACGTAACTTTATTGCAAAGAAATTCCGATTGAAATAACCTCTGAATCGGTAGAAATTTTACAAAATCGGAAATGTTTCCATTTCTAATGAACCACCGTTTGTATTTGCATTTATCAGGACGTAAAAAGTTATCAGAAAACCGCTATATTGAACCGATTTCAATTCGAAAATGATTAAAATTTAGTTACGTAATTGCCCCCCAGGTTTTTCAATTTGTATTGCTTTTTTGGCCTCACTCCCGTGTTCCGTTCGCTCCATCTGCCTTATTCTGTAATCTGTGAAAATCGGATTGAGATTTCAAACATGTGTCAAAATAAAAAATGTTATTTAAATCAAAAGTACTAAGGAGTATTGATATCAACTTCGATGCAAATCACCCCTAAAATAACTTTCTACCCCTTTTTAGCCCCGTTTGGCGATGAGTTTCAATAAAATATGAAACACGTCTTCCATCAATTCTGTTAAAGAATGTTTATGCAAAATTTTAAGTAGATCGGACCAATGAATCACGTTGTCCCATACAAACTTTGCCCCCGTTTTTCACCCCCTTAGGGGTAGAATTTCGGAAAATCCTTTCTTATCTGATGCCTACGTCATACAAAGAACACACCCTCCAAGTTTCAGCTCTCTACGATCAGCGGTTTAGGCTGTGCGTTGATTGTCAGTCAGTCATTCAGGACAAAGCATTTTATATATATAGATAATTGATCTCAATAAAAACAGGTTTTTCACGAAATAAAATGTTATTTTAAAAAATATCCAAAATACGAATTTTACAAAATAACTCAAACTCAACCTTCTTTAGCTGTAGCGAACCGAATCAGATTTATTTTTCAAAACTACAGACGAGTAATAAAGTTATAAAACCTACTTCAAAATAAACTTAAGTCAGGCTCCGTAAAGCAAGTGAATCAAAAAGGCTTTTAATTTGCAGTTGTCTGTTTACAAATCAAATCAAATTTGGGTGTTATGAATCTGTGTTTGTGATACGCGCTCCAAACTTCAATTTGTAGAGAACTCAGCAAGAAACCGCGTTGAGGGCCCATTGCGAGTTTAACATTGGTATAATTTGCCGGGCATATTGGAAAACTTGTAATTGGTTTAGTTTTATATTCGCGCCGCAATGTGTGCTACTGCTCAGTAAACTTAAATTATAACACTTCGAGAATTGATCTTCTAAAACTGCGGGTTATTCTCAACTTCCTCGTTGTCTTGTATAATAAATATACCTTCTAACATTGTTCTGTTTTGTTTTCAGATTTTGGCTCGGAGTCATATATCATAAGGAGCTCTTCTCAAAGTAAGTAATACATAAACTCACATTTTAATAATATTTCATTCATCTTCTAATACCACAACGTCAAAACGTCAATTAATAGTAGAATCAAAATAATTGGTAAATTATGTCATCTAATCAGAAGGCACACAGTAATAAAGCACCGATGAAGGTCAAAGCAACCGGTTCTGAACGAAAAGATCTACCCACACTTTTACTCAGTTTTCAAATTATTTTGTCTAGCTGAAAATTTATTTCGTATTTTAATATCTTGCTGTGTCTCTCCGTCATATTTTTCATGATTACTCTCTTGGCAAAACACCAAGATCTTACTCGCTTATCTTTTGTAACTTTTGCTCAGCAAAATGGTACATGTTTCTTCGATATTTTCCGGAAAATTTAATGATTTGCACCTTTTGTAGCTGGATTTTAGGTCATACTTAGTGGACCTAAAATCCAGCTACGGAAGGCTAATTTCTGAACTTTTGTAGTTCTTAAATCCCATTGATACTTTGACTCAATAGATTCATTCATAAACATTAAAGTAGTTTTCAATACAACAGATTATAGGTACATAGTGTCGATAGATATTGACAGTCAAGAGCTGATGTCACCACTTGCACTTTTAACAGTCTTGGCTAAAAATTGAGAACGACCATGGATTTTAATTGATCAACTTGCCAACCTGTTTAACAGGATAAACCGTTTATAATTTGACATTCATTATTATTAGAATATATAGCAATTTAGTTTTTGTCAAACACGGAAACGTAAGTTGACCTTGCACGACTTGCCACAAACACGATCACTGTCTTTTGTCCTCACCCGCTTGAACCGTGTTACGAACAAACTTATAAACATGCAACTCCGTTGTTTTCCACTCAGATATTTATGAAAGAAGACGTCTAGTTGTTTTGTTTATTCTTTCCACGTGAATTAGTTATGTAGGTCGTCATTTACCTAAGGTTCGGGTACGTGCACCAGAGGGTAGGGTTCACAATTTCGGAGAAACAATCGGCATTGTCTGGATCTACCGGAGCGATCCACATTAATAAATGCCAGTTCCTTGTCTACCCCCATGATAAACCGTACCTCTACCACTATTGTTTGAACCAATACTCAGTTAACTGCTATTAAATTACAATACATTAACTTCGTCAAATTGAGAATTGAAACATGTATTGAGGCTTCATGTGCCACTGAACACGGTTGAACCAAACAATCCCTTACACGTATGAAAAGTATTTAATGGTTGGTCACAGATAAACTGGTATTTAGAATGAAATCAAAAAAGATGCTAACTGAACATACAACGTTTATGTATTTTTCGTTTTGACATGGTTCGTTGTTTACCGACTGAAACTAATTCCGAGACCTGACATTGCAATATTTCATCTTATGTTTTAATTAAATATTTCAAACAACTTTAATTATAATTAAAATACAAAGTTTAATTAACTCCAGTCGTTTAGGAGTGTGACTTTTTGACAGGAGCGAAAATGTAGTACTGTTATAAGGTATTATTCTATTCATTGTGGTTTATCTATAATTAAATCATTATACTTCCAAACAATTTGCCAGTGGTAGGTATTGCCAAATAATATTGTTTAGTTAACATTAAATAAATAATATTCATTTTCCTATCACTTTTACATTAAACAACAAACGGTATCTGAAAAATAAAATTGTTTATACTACATGCAATGATTACCGTCGGGAGCTGTGCTGCTCGTTTTAGTGGTCTCTTTGGGTAAAAACAGCATATTTATTATCCACAAAACGAACTTTTACGAGCTGTAGAGCTAGCGTGGACGCGGCAGGGTACAAAATTCTTCAACATACTAATTTAATGACGCTTGCTGAAGATTGCTTTGCTCTATTTTAAACTTTTATAAATACCATGCTCACTTTTTAGTCCCATATTTTTTAATTTTCACAAAATTTGCTCGGTACGGAAATGAACGCTACCGCAAATTATTTTGAAATATTTCATCATTGAAATATACATAACATACGGAAGTTTGTAACGTCCGTCCAACTTTGCACTCCCTAACTGCCGGAACAATTAGTCATAAATAATAGAACATGGTCGATATTCCTTTGTGAGAAGACAAAGAGATGTCATACTCAAAACTTTGTCAATTTGCGTTTAAACCGTAAAGAAAGCCCCTTACAGTTGGTATCCTTACTTGATTGTAGAAAACTGGAGGTAACATCAAGAGAACTTTCTACTCGGGGTACAGTCGTACTTACCTTGTCTAGAAAGGGATCAAACTGCGGTGCATTCGCCGCAATGTATTATGCAGTCTCACAACGGGTGCCAGTGTAAGCGGCTCGAAATCACTTCTACTCCCAGTCGAAGAACACAGCTATTCCTTGAACATTTTCTATTCCAAAAGTTCGAGGAAGCCATTCCGCTTCAAATATCTTCCGTAAATTACATGCGATGGATCTGATGATTGTAAGTTACTGCAGTGTTTACTGTTGGCTTTGCATCCACTTTGTGACTTTTATAGCTTTTGCGATCGATAAAACTTGTCGGCAGTTGTTCTTTTTAAATATTCATGCAATCTGAACTTCTATATCGTGTCTCTGAAATATCAGTTCTCGAAGAAAGCTGACATTTATGAAAATGATTCGTCTAATAAGTAGTCTCGTTTAAATTTATTCACAGGACACTTCCAATTAGTAACCTAATGAGCTTTAACTACAAACTAAAATCCATTAATTAAATGTCTACCTATATCGTTGTCTTATACAGCTAAACTAACAATCGACAAAACAGAGAACACAATTGTTGCGCTTGGCTTGTATTTAAATCGTGATCCTTAAGCATAAACAGCGAATCTGAACCGGAACCAACTAAAATAATGGTTGAATATTGTTGTTCCTTATTCCTTAGCAGTATTTATTTTATATTTTGAGACGGTGGACGGTGGAATGTTGTGTCGATGTGCACGGCAAATGTTCACCGGCTGGGTAAGCTAATCGCATCTAATTTCCTACGTGTCGCTCGTTGTAGTGGGAAGCTCAAATGAGATTGTGGGCTGACGTGTCGTTCCGGAGACCTAGTCGCACTCGACATCTACTATCCAACCGAATCTGGTCTTCAACTAAAGTAGGTTACGGTTTGCACTCGTGCATTGTCAATTTATTATTTTTCAGTTGCTTGGGGGCAGTTGGGGGTCTACCACTGTCTTTGTTTAAGTAATTATGTTTAAAAGCTGTTCAGACAGAACTGTCGAAAAACATCACCGTTCTGTTTTGACATGTCTAAATAAAAATTCAGCAAAGACTACTTCTGTATACCTATCATTATACACAACAGCATATACCTAAGTTTCCACTGCAGGAGTGTGATTCCACGTATGACTGCCCTGACGTTGAGGGGGTGGGTTTAAGGTAGTAGCTCACCACCGCGGCCCAGTTCGGAATGGCGAACTGCACTTCACTTTTGAATTTGAATGTTTTTCGACTTTGCTTCAAATTGAACAATGATATAATGAACTAATAATGTTAGTAATATTTTCTAATGATATATATTCAAACAATAAACGAAATTCAATTTGGTTAAATCACGGCGAACGGCTTTTCAAACGAATAGAGGTCTGTTATCGCGTTTCACGCAAGTTTCCTCGGGCGGCTCTCTACTTACACGATTAATTTGAGTCGATAAATCCGCATTAAAAGTGGGGCCAGGGGGCAGTCGACCGCGCCGTTCTCCATAAGTAGCCGCCATTCCGGCCTTTTTGTTCCCGCACCGTTCACTTCTCCGCACTGAACTCAAACTTAATCTATAATAGATTTACTACCTATAATGTGTCGTGACAAGTCATAAGTGTAAGGTTTTCATAGGCTATCGATCGGAAATTGGTAAGGTCTAAGTGTCGGTTTCATACGGTCTAGTTGTCGGCCGGGCGGGCGGCGGTGGTCGGCCGATCGCACGTCACTAGCCGGCAGACAGACAGGCAGCGTGCGCGGCGCCTGCGAACCCATTAGACGTCTGCCCGATGTGGAACGCTCGATAAACTTGTAAAAACGCCTTCTACCCATTTAATTTTATACCGTCGCTTAAGCTTTGCTATTGGCAGATTTCTTCCTCTTTTTTTATAGATCCGTCATTAACTGTATCGCGCGTTTATTATTTTGCGCTTGTTTAATCCCCTCGTTATTTCCGCCATGTCGTTTCAAATACAGGCATTGGCAGTAAATTACAAGTTATTATTTTGTATCGGAATTTTTCAATGTTGTAATAAAATTCAATACCTACCCTACTACTTTGATGTAGAACGAGATACGGGAAAACTCCCACCATTCTTCTATTCCTTAAGCTTTTATTTTCATTTCACCTTAAGATACATTTCAAATGTCATCTTTCTGTCACCAGCGTTTTTCTTAGAAACTATAGCTACGTGCTATGAATACTAGACCAGAATTAAATATAAGTACTTAGAAAAGACTTGAGGTACAAAGTTACAAACATATAATTTTCAACTTACGGATTAAAAAACCGAATCTCCAAAAGTAACACTGATAAATAACTGACATGATCATCCATAGATAAATAAGATATACAATTATCGAAATTGCGATATTTACTTGCGTACAATAACAACTAGTACGGAAGTCCCGTATTGTGTAAGACCAACTTACACTATGTTTAATTAACCATTAGGTGGAGATGGGATGTATTAAAAGTGAAATCTCGTGAAGCCAATAAAGCTAAAACGTTGTATTTCATTGCAAGCATATTATAAGCCCACGCTACACCACACACCACGAACGGGAGAAATGATATTGGTACAAAATATTTATGACTTCAAGTGATAAACTTTATGTTGCGGTAAGAGTTTTATTTCTCTCATGAAACGAATAGTCATCTTTTTTCGAATAACATAATATAAAATAGACCTATAAAACGATATATCTCTTTTATGTGAATAACATTTAGCTTATTCTTCATATTAGGCGAGGAATTGCTAGGCATATTTATTACTCCATGCGCTTATAGCAGCGTTCCTACTTAAAATAATAAATGCAACGGGCTTATCGTTCGTTTCCCTCTTAAATTTGGGCATCGTCGTATTCCACCGACCCAAAGTGAATGAGAACAGGGCCGACAATGATTATTTGTAACTAATGATAACGTATACTTCGAACCTAACATAATATTTTAGCAATTATTGTTAGTCAGATTAACCCAGTCCATTCCTTTGTTTTTCAAGTAAACAACCTACTTTAGAGAGCATGTCACACTGTGATGATTTTATTTCTCCTTTTTTGTACAGGTAATTATAAGTAGGAGTTGCCGTTTTCGTAGAAAACGAAGAAAAAAGTTCACTAATTTACATTGTTATTTGTAACTGAAAATGTTACCGAACTCTCTATTACTCAAACTTTGTTACGGACAATTAGGATGTAGGTACAAATGATATCCAGTATAATGTTCCAATCAGGAATCGATACGCAAAAGCGACATATTCGATGATTAAACGCTTTTAAACTCCTAATTATTATGTAAAGGGAACTTCAACAATACTTTGCCAGTTGTCAGGGCACGTACGGGAACTTTTATTCGGCGAATTTGGTTACGTAATTCGTTGGAAATATTCAAGTTTTCCCTTCGGCGAGACGTTATCGCGGGTGCCCTCTCAACGCGGGCGTGGGCGGGCGGCTCACTCCCCGCGGGGACTTAATTTGTTGCTCTCCTGGCGCCTCGCATCTCACTTTCAAACGGCGTAACGCGACCTTACCACTTCCCCTACTCTCACGCCCGCCGTGTACTCGTTATGTATGTAAGTAGGTACATACATATGCACCCGATTACATCACATCGAACGCAACAAATATATTCCGCGTTTGCTTATATCGAAACTATAGATTTAACCTAAAACAAAAATTTCAAGTTGCTGTGCTGATCAAATCGGACAAATAAACGAATTTTATGGTTGAAAATTATGATATTGTAATATTAAACAAGCAAATGCACTTTATTGTTTAAGGTAGATTAACTTAGACTCTCATATCAAGAACGCAATTTATATCACAATATTTAACACTCCTTGTTTAGAAGTTTGATGAACAAACATTTATAACATTGGATAGCATGTACGATACAAACATGTTCAATATTTAAAATCGAGAGCAACTTTATCCACTTTCACTTCTGAAAGAGTGACTTCCTGAATTGCAAATGCTACCGTAAGTATCGGAGCACCGAATGTTTCGTACACTCTCGGAGACGTGCGTTCCCTTTATTGAAAATTTGATATAGCATCGATTCGCGTGGCACCAGCAGCGCGACAATCTAATCACAATACTATAAAGGAGTGCACCGTAAAATATTTATGGGGACGGGAGCAGGCACGCCTCGGTACCCGCTGCCACCGCGCGCGGGCCCTCTGCCTCCATCAACTTCACTGATAGCTCTATGTACTTGTAAATCAAACAACTCACTACATATGCTCATAAAACAATTGAACTATACAACCCTTAGCAAAGATACTATTCTCTTTCAAAATTATTACACAAATAAGGGTGTAACTTTTAGCTGCGTAAACCAGACGGTGTGAAAAACAAAATAATGTTTTCCGCGATAGCTTGAGCTTTTGTCTTTTGTAAACAATTTATCTATAGACACCTTGGATTAAAGCTCAGAAATTATGAAACAAATAAATGGATGCTGATACCAAGATTGTAAATGTTTTAACTCTTGCCTTTTATGTATTAGAACTAAGCACATTAAACAGGTAATCTGAATGATGAACGCTCAGAAATATTCAGAATATATCTGAATAGCACGTAGCAATGTATGTAACGTATAAAGAAATGGAGTGGCCAGGGCCCGGGAGCTCAATTAACGTAGTCCTGGGAGCGAGACGTGGCCGCGGTCCTCGTTACACACCCGCTCAAATTGGCGTCGACCACTGAACTGTAACGATAATGACGCCGCCTGAGTTGTGCCCCATTCGTCCACTAACGTAAGCTAACTCCTCTCATGGGAAGCCCTAAAAGCCACTTCATACCATGTACGTACTTTCATATTTGGCAGTTACGCAAAACCTAGTGGTTTTCGCGGTACATAAACAACTAGCACACGTGTGTGTCCGACCGCGTATCGATTGATTTGACTTAAATGCATAGTTTTCAGCCTCGGTGTCGATCGGTTTCCGACAAATTTTCCACTGCGGCCGCTTGGCAACCGCACTTTGTGGTGCGCCACAATCACCTATACAAATGTGTTGTTTTCTGTGGTAGACATGGCGTCAAGTTATTGCCTATCGAACTGCGTATATTCAACATTACTATTAATGTTCCACATTTATTCGCTTTTCCCATAACTCCAATCGCAGAACGTGTATCGGCAACACTCATAATCATAGCGAGCGCGATCGGCCACTGAAAGCTTTTTGAAAGCTCGCAGCGACGCGCGATGAAAGGTTCATGCGGTGATTTCAAGCGAGTCATTGCTGCTCGACGAGCGAAAGTGACAGATAGATTTTTACTTTCTAATGTGTAAAGTTATCATTGCTCCTACAATTTCTTTTATATTTTTAAAAAGCTAACAGTGGGCAAATAGATTAGCACGCTCTAACTTTCTGCAGATTAAAATCTAATTCTATATTTCCTTTCGATTCAAAAAAAGCTCAAGTGTATCGATGTTGTTTATTATTATGTCGTCTTCTTATCCACTTGCTTCTACTGAAACTGGACTGCTTACGCTGCCGAAAATATTATGCAAATAAATACTAGTACGTAAGGTAGTATGTATTCATATTCCTTTTGTTATCGGATACGTGATAAATCGCTAAATAATGCGCCCTCTGCCGTTGCTCTAACCCCACCCCTAATGTCTTCTTAATGCTGCATGGAGTTGTCACATTGCACATTCACAACTGGCGTTTGTCCTTTTAGTTTTTCTCTATTTACTACTTCGTTGCCTCCCGAAAATTTTCTCGCACTCTGCTTGCTTCTATATTGAAATGCATTGATATGTTAAGTATTCAAGAAATAATGGTTATTAAAGTGACACCGGCGCGCCAGTCGTTTGCGAGCGCTCTATAAGTGCACAGAGTTTGTTAAGTATGAAAAGCTCCATTTGAACGTAAGTTTTTTAGCTCGTTTTGCCTCCGGCGGGCGGCTTGCCGCGCTCTCCTTTTGTTCTTCGAACGTGATCTGGCCGAGATGAAGCCCACCGACGTTATTGCTCCGTTCTTCTTTTGAATCGAGTTTGTTTCAGATCGTCACATTTTTGATGCTTTGCGTATTATCTATCATAGCTGGAAATGGTTTGCTTTACCATTCTATATACAATTTTTGCCCACGCCTGAGGAATTTTTCCACACCCATTTGTTTTCGTGACATGTAAGACGTAAGCGCATTACATTTAATTTAAGGCTTCATTTCCAATACGACGTTGCAGGATAACAAACGGCTCGCTGTCAAATGTGACGTTAATATTTCTGAAACAGAATTTTAAACCATGAAGGAGAGTGATAAACGTTTACCTACGCGTATGTACAACGATACATCTATATATGTAGAGTAAGGAATAATAATATGACACTCGATCAAAATTTTGCTTCAGACGAACTATCACTACTTTGTCTACAGATGTTGTGAACTACCAATGGCCTCGTATGAAAGAGATTGAAAAGTTTGGCAGGGTTTCGATTTGTTTTTTCTGCGTGTCCTTGCCTGTTTTCATGGCATCTGCCATACCATAAATTACAACCGAATATCAAATTCAAATTTCTAAATTCGTTTATTCAATTTAGGCCCTAATAAGGCACTTACGAACGTTACAGTTATTGTTTCTACCACCGGTCCCTAATACACTTGAACTGAGAAGATTTCATCATACTCCGTTCTTAAGTATAGATTTTTGTTATAGTATAATTCATTTTAAATTTACCATTGCGTGTTTGCGAGCTAGTTATAAGAAACATTAAAAGTAATAAGTATCCAAGTGCTTCCCTAAAAAAAAAAAAAATTACCCACACTGTTTCGAAAATCAGTTATCTATACAACCCTTGAGCGCCACTTCAAAAGACATAAGTCGTATAATTTCATTTTGGACTAATTAAACACAGCGGTACTTATATGAGAGCGGCGTGTATTCGCATGAAACAAGTAGTCACAACACAACAGTGTGGCGCCGGATCTGTTGTAGGCGATATACGTTGGAGCTGTTATCTCAGTATCGCCTGACTACGCCCGTTGTGGCCGCCATGTTTATTTTTAGACTCGCGTGTACATTCACTATTGCGATGAAATTTACAGCGATCGCCGCAGCTCGCCGCGCGCCGGACTCCGATACCGACGCTTCAAATGACAAGCTACCGCTATTTCAAAAATGTCTGCTATTTTACGCGAGAATTCCTGCTCGGTCGATGAGCAATAATTCTTTTGTTCAACGGGTGAAAGATCCATGGGATTACTTTTATTACAGGGTATTATAGATCAATTCTTCGCATAATAGAGAACCTAACCTTAAAAGGTTAACTAAACCTTACCCCCCTTATTAATAAATAAGGTGTAAGTCAGTCTTGTAACACCCAGGTATTAAGATAGCCCCAGCCCTTTTTGTTATATGACATTAGAAAGTGACAGTTATATTTAAAACCTAGGTATTATATTCCTATACTTGACTTACACCTTATTTATTAATAAGGGGGTACTAGTTTAGCTAATTCTCAATGAAAGATTCTTTCACCTGCATGAGTTTCCACCCACGCGACAGAGTCTGATGATAACTAAGTCGGCAAACAAGCATACGGCCCGCCCGCTGGTGGTAAGCGGTTACCGTAGCCCTATGGACGCTTGCATGCAACACGCGAGGCATCATCACTCACGCGTTACCGACTATTTATTATTGTTATCCAAGGTTCTTCATTAAAACTGAAAATTCAGAAAACGACATACATAATCAACATATAATAGACAGGCAAAGACTTGAAACTTTTTGCTACTGGGACATAAAAAAAACTATTTTTCGAGGATCTCTACATTTTTTATCCATTCAGGAAAAGGGATTCCGCCTCGAGACTCCATTGACATTTTCAGGTAGTACAACGCGTGTGTTGTGTAGCGATAGCTTAATACCCTTGTTCGTCAAAATACCATTACAGTCCGGTGTGTGGTCCCCTGTCAAGCTGAGATTTGGCGCAACTTAGTGACTGATTAGCAATTGCTGCGAGCTGGCGGGCGCGACAGGTGGTCGGGTCGGGGTGCGGGGAGTGCCTGACCCACGGCCTCTTGCCTGATTGATGGCCGCACCCCGTTCCCGTTCCAACTCGACTTCTTATATCAGCACTTCACTGCTTACATTTTACTTTACTCACAATGTTTCAATAAAATTATTATTCAATGTTGCTAAAACGTTTTCTGCACTCATAAAGCATCAATAAGCTTGCGAGAATGTTGGCTTGGCTGTTGCACTAGAGTTTTAAGTAAGTACCTAATCTGTTACCTGTCTGCATTTATTGATATTCAAAGATTTTTTTCCTAAGTATCATTGTATGTATTTGTTATTTCAATAAAACAATAATTTCAATAAATTCCTTATCGTTAAAAGTTAGGGTGGGCTCACAATTCAAAATTATTCATTAAAGACTCGTTTATCGTGAGGTTCGGGAAGTGAGATAAGCGTCACGCAAATGCCAAATGTCGATTGTTGTACCTGGGGCGGTCCCACGATCCGCGACTGCGGTCTAATAACCCGAGGTCAAGTCTCGACTCATGCATATTCACGGCTCAGCCGACGGCACGGCGGTTCATCTGTAACGGTCCTGCGACCGGTTGTATGAGCTTATTGTTGCATGTGTCCACATGGCAGACGCCGCGGCCGAATAGCTAGGCGCTGGCGCCGTGACGCCGCCGCCGCTCCGCTTCGGCCACCCCATGTCGCTTGCACTAACGCAATTACATGCACAGCGACACATCTTGTGTTTAATAATAACAACTGGATTTACCGCTCTATTTTTAGGGTTCCGTAGCCAAATGGCAAAAAACGGAACCCTTATAGATTCGTCATGTCTGTCTGTCCGTGTATGTCACAGCCATTTATTTCCGAAACTATAAGAACTATAATGTTGAAACTTGGTAAGTAGATGTATTCTGTGAACCGCATTAAGATTTTTACACAAAAATAGAAAAAAAACAATAAATTTTGGGGGTTCCCCATACTTAGAACTGAAACTCAAATTTTTTTTTTTCATCAAACCCATAAGTGTGGGGTGTCTATGGATAGGTCTTCAAAAATGATATTGAGGTTTCTAATATCATTTTTTTCTAAACTGAATAGTTTGCGCGAGAGACACTTCCAAAGTGGTAAAATGTGTGTCCCCCCCCCCTGTAACTTCTAAAATAAGAGAATGATAAATCTATAAAAAATATATGATGTACATTACGGTGCAAACTTCCACTGAAAATTGGTTTGAACGAGATCTAGTAAGTAGTTTTTTTTTAATAGGTCATAAATTGAAATTAATATCAAATACTCAGGTCTATCCTACCATTTACTTATATACCTACAGGTTTGTACGGAACCCTCGGTGCGCGAGTCTGACTCGCACTTGGCCGGTTTTTTATTAATACTTGTAGGCACTTATTACTTGTCTTTATCGATACGACACCTATCTATTTATACCGTTTGAGCTGTAAGATTTATCTAACTGGATGGTAATCCGCAAAAAGATTTTTTTTTACTAAAACTTATTAGAATTATTAGCTACATTTCCTCTGTATTGAAGATACCTACCTACAACAATGTTTTTTGCGAATTCACATCACATTGCCTTTTATTGCAGATCGTCGGTATATTAAGATTACAAAGGCAGGGTCAGTTGTTAAACGCCGCCCGGTAGATATTTATATTATAATTAGGTGCCAGCGACAGCAGCCCGTGAGGGTGCATGCGTAATTTGAAAGTACGTTTTTTTCTTCGCGTGTTATATTATGACATTATTTTAATGGAACCGACTGACACTTAATGTAGACGACAAGACGTGTATCCTGTGGCAAGGTTTATTATTCACTATGGTGCCGATTCTGTTGTAAATCGCACTAAACTAATTATAGTGACATCAAATCTTTCTTACAAACATGAATGAAAAAGGATCGAACATATTTAAAGCTGTGAAATTAGTCTTTGCCGTCTTCATTTGTGGGTATTTAGATGTAACCGCGATAGATGGTGACTAATGTGTAATTTTTCTTTTATATTTCTTGTAATTTTGGTTTTTGGAAATGACAATTAATTTAATTTAATTAAATTTTACCTAGTTAAGGCATCAATGCTTATTTTTTCCTGTGTCTGTCCCCCAATCACAACTCCTTTTTATAATGAAAAAAAATATTACTTTTACTATTATTTTTTAATTCTAGATTGTTGTATCTATTAAATATGTACACCTCTTTGGCACAATTGATTGGAATGCATAACAAAGTCAAACTGTTTTTTAAAATTTAATTTATCGGTGTTGTGGATATTATTATTTATCTGTGGGCAAGGTTAGTGCCCCCGCCAAGACGAGCCAAGCGAAGCGCAAGGGGCACTACCTACCTTTTCTCAAAGCGCTGCGTTTTTTTGAACCCTCATAACTTGGGTTGGATTACACCAGATAAACAAAATTCTCGGGATATGATGTCAATAGTGGACTTATGAAGCATATAAAGTTACAATTGCATAGCTCTTATACTTGTCAGCGTCAGCGACAGCAGAGCGATACGAACACCATGATTAGGCTTCAGTGGTATCAGGATTCCGTTACCGAAGCCAAATAATTAATATTGTGTTCCTGCGCGTGAGTAAGGTCGCCAGTGAATTCGCTACCTTCACATTACGTCCATGTGGTAGCGAAACGGCCAATCCACATATTTTGAATATGGTGTAGAGTTTTTGAAGTTAGGGCTTGTAGAGTTAAGGCGTGCAGAGTTATAAGCTCGACTCTACATAACATCTGATAAGTTTTGACAGTGCGAGCCGTATGGTTTTGTCTTGACAACATTGTACATGAAAATGTTTTTTGTGAGATCAAAAATACGATAACTATAAATTATTTGTAACAAGTAAAAAAGCTAATTGTCTATTGACATAATTGTTAAATATTTAATAATTTTATTTGTCATAAAAATAATGAGTTACAAATAAAATTGCTATTTTTACTCTGGAAAAAATGTATACATCAAAAAGCAATTTGTTTTTTTGCTTAAAATGTCGTTTGACTATAAAATTGAGATTGGTCATGTTTTTACAATTCCCGCTTCTGTCCGCGTGTCGAATTTGTTCAATGTCGATTTTATGCCGGAACAAAACACAACGTACCGAGTCAGATAAACTAATTCAGTTACGTCTATTTGCAGATTTTGTCAGATTGATTGAAATTGATGCATTTTTTATACCTACATGGGTACATAATCAGTTCAGCAGCCAAAGTACCCACTATTAATGTCATACTCATTTTAGCTATGTAACAAATAGGTCTAGTTTGTAGGCGCAGCTATAGTAACTAAAAGCGCAGCAATGCACGTTAAAACACTAATGTGATTCAGCGCACGGACCTTCAAGTGCGATTCCATCTTAGCGAGTAGTAAAATAAAGATGGTGCAGTAATGCATTTTACATTTTGAAGGATCATTAAATAGCGCATTACACGGCCCGAGACCGTCGAGAGGCAATTAAAAAAGAACTGTTAAGTCTAAGCTCGTAAAAATGAAGTCGTGTTCTCAACTGATTAAAAAGTCTGCTCTAATCTTAGAAGCACGTTAAATTTTTAATCAAATTCGTTTATCGCAAACGACCTTAGCGCCTTCTTATCTTTGACCCAGAACGGCACTTTTGTAAGAGATAGGTGGATGGCGTGCCGCGTACAGAACGTATATTGCAATTTTAATCAGTTCCATGTAAAGTGTCGTGAACGACACTAGTCACAGTGAGAAATATTTTATTCATACATATGATCGATGTTTCGAGGATAATCGCAGTTTCAGGTTACGCTGTCAAGATCTATCAATTAACACGCAAACTCCATCGGCTTTCAGGTGAACGTCAATTAATGTCAATGCTGAGTAGTAGCATCGCCCGTAGAGAGTGTATCTAGGCGAACCGGCATATATTCCGGATTGTCTAGCAACAAGTCCCAGTCTATAAAACGATGACCTCACGCTGTAAGCTTGAACGTAAGATAAAATTAAAATAAATCCTTGTACCTGCTACACTGGAATAGTTTTATACTCTGAGTAATACCTGTGATATAACCAGGTGAAAGTGAAATTGATCTAAACTACCAAAACAATTGAGATTTACTTGGGTAATTGCTCCCACGCACATAGGAATGACAATACATGCACGTATAGCCCCATAAAATAAGCAATATTATTAGTCTAGCTACGAAATTGTACCCGTAATTGTACTTTTAATGAGAATTAACTGACAACTTTAACCTTTTTAAATGTATGAACTTTTAATAATATAAATGTATACAAATAACAGTTTAACGGATAATTGCTATTAAAAAAATATTGCAGTTTTTTGAAGCAATATATATTTGTCGGAGACAACTTATAACTATTATTATATCCAAAACCATTAATACCTCTCTATATGTAATGATCCACAGCTCCTGCCATTTACATGCATAACGTTGTATATACTTATTGTTTGATTGATGATAAATGACTCTTGCTCGTTATCAAATGTCAATAAATCTCCAATGAGGATGTTATTTGGTCATACTGCTTCTTCTTTAACTGGAACTCCTAGTTGAGAGTGTAGTTAGTACCTTTAGCATAAACTTGATCGTCAGGAGTAGTAATAAGCTAGACAACCTTAAAACCTCTTTTTGAAACCTTTTGGAAAACATACGTTAAAATCACAGACATATAAATATTCATATGTTTGTGGTTAAAATATATAATCGATAAATAGGGTTTTTCTCATCCCACTTACATTCAATCTATTCCTCTTAGCTGGACGTTCAGCAGTCGTTGTATCCGCAATCCGCACCCTACAATCGCGAGCTTTTAAATCCAGCAAGGTAGTCTAGAATTTGAACCCTATAGCTTTGGATTAAAGTGAGAAATTGTTTAATATCCTAATAATGATTATAAAACGTAAATTGATTATTTATTGGATGCAAATAAAAGTAATGGTACGTTACACAAATTCGCTTTTAACAAAAGGGCTTTAAAAATAAACGATCGACATTTCGTATGTCTTACTCTGGCATTAATTATTCATTGGCAATGATTACTCATGGAACTACTATCAGTTTATGATATCAATTTGAAAAATTGCCAAATATTAGTACCTACTCCTGCCTTGCTTGTTGGCAACTTATGCAGCGACTGAGGACTGGGATTTCTTGCTCGAACACGCCTTTTCAACTGTTCCCAGAAATACTTCTATGAGATTTATCTGACTGCACCTTGGTTGCTAAGGTTTGATTTTGAATTAGATTTCTAAGATTTGTTTCGACCGAACGTGAACAATCATTTGTTTTTGTTATACTCAATGTTGTAGAAAATTCAAATTTAATTATATCTATGAAACTAAACACTTACATTTAGACATACGAAATAGATGCCAAGTGCGGTGTCGGCTGCACCCTCAGTACCTATATAGCTTACGTTTACACACCACACCGAGCTAATATGTGAATTGCGAAATATCGCTGCGGTTACAATAATATACCTAGCTTTGTACATATTTAGAAACCTGCACAGGTCTGTGCAGTGTTATTCAATCCGCGACCTATTTGCGGTCAATCGCTCTCCTAGACGGTCTCCACCACTTTGCTAGTGTCGTGGTATACCAAACCTGTTATTCAATGTGTGTGTATATAAAAAAAACATATTTTACAATGTTAATTGTTAATCCTGAGACCATCTGATAGTTAACAGACATTCTACACATTAAATAGCATGTATTATCTCGTCTAACATAATTAACAATTTTAATTAGCGATCATTATTTTAATCGCTTCTCCCGTCACGGTAGCCGCTTTAATTTGTACATAGTTTCATGATGGAACCACATTCGGTATAAACATTATACCAAAATACGAATATAATAATTTTCTTATTCAAAAAGGCTCCTTTTTTATCGAAGCGGTCTTATGGTTTTGAATTTAAATGTAAATGTTAACATTTCAAGTTCGAAAATGGTTAAAATAATGAGTGTAGTAGTAAAGAGTTCGATTTCGACTAATACAAATATTGAATCAATTCTTCATTTCCGGACTTCCGGCTGACGAGGACGCGTACGACGAGCTTAATAAGTGGGTCAAGTAACCCTTTGGCGTGTAGAGGAGTGAGAGCAATCACACGCGCCCGCCCGCCTAATTGAAGTCCAATGTCGCGAGGCCCGCCCACGGTGATTGATACCGCCCAGACCGAGCCGGCATCTAATTCGATTGTGATATTGTTTGGACGCTGAGCGACGTCACTCCCACGAGCCAAATTCTAATCTGTACGCACGAGGATGATGTCATCCCGAGACACTGATCGCCCGATTCATTTAGAGTGGTCGAACGAGATACGCTCGAAGGGAGATTGATGAGCGTCCGTCAAAGCTTGTTGTATCGGTCGTCGTCACCATCGGGAAAAAACGCGTTCAACCAGGGATAACAGAAATATGGTAGTGGGGGGCTAATTAGTCGCGCCATAGCCATCAATATCCATTAGTGGCGCCGCACGCGACGCTTTTCGTTCGGCGAGCGAGTTTCGCACCCGTCGGCGTCGTCGGCAACCTACCTACACCGCGTGTGCTATATCTTGAACTGCGATAAGGTTTGCACTTCGCCACTGGTCAGAGGATAGACGGAAGGAAATATAGACCAATCGTGCATGTACCTGCTACTTCTACTAAAAGTGAGAATGCAGTATTCTAATCAAAATAATACGCTTAGACTAGTTTATGTATCACGTTTGAACGCCAACGCGGTTTCTATACCCTACTTAATATACGGTTACTTTAAGAATTAATTTCCTTATTAAACTGAAGTTATCATCTCGGATTTGTATATTAACAATAGTAATGAATAACACAAGGGTGGCAACGGGTTTATCAAATATAGCTTGCGTGCATCGAGACCGGCACGGGGTGATTCGATTTAATTTGAAACTTCTTCACCTCACCGGGCGATCGTAGTTAAAGGGTTACCCTCTGCCCTAATCTTTGAACTATGACTTGACCGTTAATACGCATTTATAATTTGCTCTTCGATTATTTAGTACGGTGGAATGGTACGCCGAGATACGAATAAATTAGTTTCGTGTTTGGGAACAAAGCCGTTTCAAAGTTTTGAGTAACGGTCACAGGATCGTTGTAAGAGTTAAACTTATACCACTATCTGTTGGCTGAAGTGTTGTTTATTTGAATCTGTCTTGTTGTTTAGTTTACATATCCCATATTTAAATGGTATCCCGAGAAACTTCTAGACTTGAATATAAGAAGGCTGTAAATAAACATTTTACTCAAAGCACATAAATAACTCAAAAAAGAATAATATAAATATTAACTTTTATATTTTTTGGTTTGCTCTTTCAATTTCAATGCTCAATACGTAGAGTAAGTTTTGAACTCTGACCGTAGACCGTCTGGCAGTAAGCGTCAGGGCAGCCACGGGTCAAGCTCCCGCGACCTGCAGGTGTAAACTCGCCCTTATTTAGGCTGCAGCTTCCACACACTTCATTTACATAGCCAAGGTATCTTATGCACTCTGCATGCACTCGCTTCTCACTTTATAATTCAAATGATCCACACGAGCGCGGGGTGAATTCGTGGAAATGTGAGAATTTGTAACGGAATTTTTAGCTAGTATTTAACTATTAATGCTTTTGTTACATTCATCGGGTAAATAGTTAACTCACATGCCTTTTATCTCATGTTAATGCTGAATCCTTTTATCTAGTGTATTATATTTCTATCGGCTTTTAGAAGCGATTGTTATACAGGTACTTAACTGCAAAGGAGGCTTTCCTAAGATTTTATATAAACTTAAATGTGAGTAACAAATTCAGCATACATTTACATTTGTATATTGTTATTAGATTTTAATTAACATAGATTATTCATAAATATCATAATCACTAAAGGCGCATATTTACAGAAAATTACGTATAAGTTGATTATCTTATGATTTATGAATACCTAGTACCTTGTATTACTCACATAACGAGGAATTATATATCGATGATAACTTTGTTCAGTACCCCGAGTGTAAAGAATTGACGTTATTAAACGCTTACTAATGCGCTTGCGTTTAAATAATTTTGATCTGTTTTGACTGGTTACTGGTGATAACTAAGCAAACTAATTTCTGGAATACGGTATTCATTGAATAACCCTGGAAAGGAACAAATTTGCCAAACTTGTAATGCTCTCTATCAATACGGCAACGATTTGATAACGTCACTCGGGACATAAGAACAAGTCAGTTGCTCTTAAATTTTAAACGAAACGCCGCGCCGCCGCGCCGGCACAACACTCGACGGGGCTGGGTTTTGAAAGGCGCCCTTTGTAAAACTTTCCAGTTCTAAACGCTTTGAAGTGCAGCTTAGATTGTGACGCAAATAAAGTTACTCTGATTATCCTATTAGGCGATAAAATTACGCGGATATTTGTTTAAAGGCCATGTTAGCGGGTTTTAGAGAACAATCATGGCGACCACTATATAGGTACTGTCGCCGTCGACCGGTACGCACTTCTCCGCTAACTACAATGGCCTTGCCCCATTGTAATCAAATTAGATGCGTGACGTCACCCCCTTCAGCACCATTACGCTAATTAACGTGTACTTCGATCTAGGCATCGATTGATGATAAATATTGCCAATGTCCAGTTTGTTTATTTAAAATACGTTTCAAATTCAACACTCCCTGTAGTACGGGCAGGAGTCCTGTAGTTAATCATCCTAAGTAGTTTGCTCTTTATTACATTCGGAGTGCTTAAACGATTCTAGTAATCACTTTGTTATGAGGAAGAGAATTAAAATATTATTGTATGATGATAGCAGTAGTTGTATGTATTTTACTAATAGCTGGCTGAGCATAAGTTTATTATTTTAGTAATATTTAGTTGTTTTTAATTTCTTTGTATATTGCAATATTAACTGAAGCTACAGAGTGATTATGCATGACCTTTTTCTTCAACGTCCATTATCATGCAAGAACTTACTAGTTTAAATTAATAGTAGTCGGATTAAAGCAATATTTTTCAACATAACGACTCACAGTGTGGTCGTGTGGTGTGGCGCGTAGGTTTGGTCCTGGCAAGTGGTGACTTCCTTCATTACGTCACCATTGTGATTCACGCAATCATCTCCATAAGATGTAGCCTGTTCTGCCGTATTCAACTATGACCTCGCGCTTGTCTGCCGCACGGCCTCGCTCCGCTGCGTCCTTGCTAGACCCAAATTGACATACTAACCACGACCAGCTCTATACATGTACATTATATGATAAATTACTACATGTTTTGTTTAAGCTTAACTATCCTTATCTCTCCCCCATTCATCACTTTAATCTTTTATATGGGATTTTGTCTCATTCTAGGCTAACAAATGATTTACTATGCAATGGCATTGTTCAGGTACCGCAACCATTACACAAAGCTGATTGCAAAGTAAAATGGAACACAAATCCAGGCTCGAAACAATATTACGATTACGTCATTCATAAAGTGCATTTATGTAGGGAGCGGGGGCGCCATCTTTGTGTGACTCCGCTGCTCCTGATATGAAAAGCAGTTTTCCGAGAAGTAAATAATAGAGCGGCAGTCGGAAAGCCTCATGCACCCTAGCCAGAGACAAGTTACGTGTAACTCTTTGCATGCATAGTCCCCCACTGATACCTACCATATTACATCGCTGACTTACGTAATTTTGTATTTCCGGTACGAGTTAAATGATTCTTAAAAGATATTGTCAACATTGCATAAGGAAAATCATATAAACTTTATTTCTTGCAACGAACAAAAATTATTCATATACGCAGAAAAAATTTATGTCATACTTGCAACCTGAATTACGTTGCTTCGTTACTCGCCATGTATAAATGCAAATGTGAGTTTGTTTATCTTTGATTCAAGTCAGGACGGAGCAACGGATCAACTTGATATTTTGCACCCCTATAGCCAACGGGGTAGCAATGGACATAGACAATGCTTTTTATTCTTGGAATAAGGAAAATAATATTGATAAACTATGAACCTAGTCCTCAACCAATACCGATAAAAGTTTTCCTTTTTGACCGACTTCAAAAATATTACAATTTGAAGAAGGTTCTCAATTTGTCTGTATATTATATCAAGTTATGATTCCTTTTTTGATGGAGAGATTTTTTCCTATATGTTTGATATGATCTGAATATGAACTTTGAAGATGAGACGAAATTCCTCAATGGCAAACAGTAACATGGCAAAAATAAATATGACTATTTTTTATTAATTTACGGTCAATATGCATATAATAATTGTTCAGTGACGAATCTTGCGAGGTAATAGAACACGCATAAGACATTCAAAATATATTTTTTTTTTTTTTAAAACCTACCGCAAAATATTTTTGAACTAAAAAACTTGAAATAATTATGTAGGAAATCTTTTCTGACTGTAATTTGAAGTCAGCGAAAAAGAAGATGTTTCATAGAACGTTTACAATTCTATCATAATGATACAGTTAGGTACCGGGTTTATTTGGGAAAACTCCTTTCGAGGGTGAAGGAAATTCCGCACACAATTCATGCAACATGATGCCCTAAGTAAGTGTTCCCTGGCGGCTAATGAAACTTCGCAAAGCTAACACGAGGCCGCGCTTATTTAGAGACTGCGATGTCGAGCAGATGACGCCCAAACAAATCTCAATATCTGGCATATGGTATGAATATTTAGAGCGGGAGAACGCATCGAGCGGTTCTCTGCACGGTTATAAGACATCGAAAATAGATTGTGCGAACGGGGTTAGACGCACCTGTTATTTGGCTTTCGGGCGGGACCGGTACTGGGGGTCGGTGAGGTGGGGTGCGGGGGCGGCAGATTCATTAATAATGGCCCACAATGAGACGCCCTTATTTACGAGCTGTGGTGACGGAACCGCATCGCACAATGTGATGCTGCGATGTAAATTCCTCGCCAGCATCTCGGCGGCTACTCAATTCCAACTAATCTTCTTAGAATACTGCAACGGCAAGTACTTGTTAACTTATCATCATGTAAGCTAACATTTTGGTGCACCACATATGGATTGAATCGGCTTAATTTTCAACAATAGGACACATGATTGACTTGATTTGGTTGTGACGTGTGTGCCCACATATAAGGTGACAGACCAGTTCAACATACTCTATTTGAAAATCATCTATTGTCAATTCGTGTGTTGTGTATTGTTGGTGTCACAGATTCTACAAAAACATCTTCCTAGAAGTATCTCATCGATTTATACTAATGACTACACGCGGTTCAGAGATTTCCAAAGGCGTCATAACGTGATATTATTATTATTACAGATTTTCATCCACTCATCCTTAAATTAAGTAACACGTATGTTTTAAAAAAAGAAAAAACTACGAAACGGCAAACAGAAAGCAGTACCTGCGGCCCACTAAGCAGTTCCCGTAGCACCCCAGGGCATTACTGACCCTTCTTCCCCCCTCGATGAGCTAAGGCGACCTTACACACGCGCAGGAACATAACATTAAGTTATTTGGCTGGTATTCTGTAAGGTGGAGGTACTTCCCCAGTCGAGCTGCTAATTTGAGTGAAAAATCGCTATGCTCTATCTTTCACAATTCCTAGACGCGATAATCAAAATACCAAGAGAAAATAGAACATGAGAAGCCATTAAATTATTACAGTATAATACTGTCTAATGCTGATTCACTAACATACAACAATGAGCTCTGCCTTCCTCACGCGCATGATACATTCTAGATGCGATGATTGGCATTTTATTTGAAGCAGCTAAAGTATCTTTTGTAACCGTGATTGCTAATGTTGTTGTGTGACTCACAATTTTTTATTCGCATCACTTTGTCTGCAAAAATATTGGCGTACTTACAATTTTATTATTTACCACATTTTAAGAACTTGAGCATCTCATAGCATGCGTTTCCAAAATCTGTTACGTATTCTCGCTAGATGTTTAAACTAGCTGATCAAATAAATAAAGAAGTATCGAACTAAATTCGTGTATGAACAGTCAGATAGTGTGACTAGATGCGGTGAGATGAGGTAAGCGACCTTAAAAGCCACTTAGCACAGTGCGCTCTCGGCACGGGGCGGGGCGCTCGCTGCGTTTCTTATTACTTAGCGAATAATTCGGGTAATAACTAGCTACTTTTGAACCGCTCACACTCAGCGCCACGCCATCGTATGAGCTCCTACTGATTTTTTTGGTACTATTCTAGCGTAAACTAGAACATGACCAATGTTAAATATACCATTCTAGTTATAAAAGATATTATTAGATTATGTTATATTAGGCAGCTAATTATTTCAAAATTAGCATAAGTTATCGATTTCATAAATAATGGATCTGTCTCTGATAGTGACATAATAATAATGTTGATAAATAAGGATATTATCATATGATTAATTGCTGTTTAATTGTACTGTATAAGAACAGTCATCTACATCTGTAAAATAATCCACCCTTGTGTAATAGCTTTCATGTTTATCTCGGAAGAGATTCAGCAAAATGCCTCAGCCTTGATACAACAGAACAGATATCAATAGATGCCAATAGAAGTCTTTCATTTCCGTGCCTACGTCACGGATCCGGAACCCATTTCAGCACGTGGATTACCTAAAGACGGGTAACACACAAAATACCGTACGTTATCCCAAAGTGTCGGAAATCAGTAGACACACTGTTTACAAAACCATTGTCTGCATTTATATACAGTGTAGTTTTATTATACAATATTCTCTTTGTAGTGATAGATCATGGAAATATTTATTTCCAGTTGCATCCCACAGAATTGGCACAAGAAATTATGTGCAGTACAAATTCGTAAGCTGATCAAAATAGGCAACATTGAACCAATGTTAAGAAGGTTGGAGCTAGTTAATTAACGTTTATGCGGAGTCATCAAACTGGCGTGAGCGCGCTAGCTGCTTCGGAACAGGCCCAGGAGCGCGACTTCGCTTCGCTGTTTTAATTAAAGTCTGGAACCGCAAAGGAATCTTCTATAATCCACTTGCCAGTACACCCCCTCGTCCTAACCATGAGGTTTTTCTTTTTTTTTTTTTTCAAATGATAATTAAGTCTTTGTCAATATTAATAATCTACTGTCAGAATTTAAAGCCAGATTGATTCGTAAGATGCCATATCAAAATTGTGTATTTTGTGATAATTGTTTATTATGTGTAAATCACGAACCTGCGATGATGTGAGCTGTGAGACTAGAGCAGAGCTCCATAAAGCAAGAATTAATTTGAATATGTATTATCTATAAAATAATACCACCAATATTGAAACTTCGCAATAGGCTTTGTTTTCGAAATTGCAGACAAATAAAAAAGTGGCTAGCCACAATAAATTGAAATAACACATCTGTGTTAACAAAAAAAACAATCAATAAATCACAAGCGATGCGTCCGTGCTCCTAGTGGGGGTTAGCCAATTACCACGATGCGCTTCAAGGAAGCTAACCAGTTTCTAAATTCTTCGTATATTTAATTTAGCTTAATTAGAGTGTGGATACTCGACGGTAGGCAGTCGACCGAGCCTCTTCGTTGGCGAAATCGTGTTTAAAACGGTACCCTCGTGAATTACACAGAGCCGTGCGCACTCTTCTCTCATATTGTATCGCTTACTTGGTAACATGGCTCTGGTATTAGAAATCTTTCAAAAGTAAGAAGTCAAAGAAAATCTTTCAAATCTAATTCGTCGTTGTAAATTTTTCTGTTTGGTTTTAAAAATTCGGCAATGCAGCCGATGTGAGCGATGTTGCGTTACTATGGCAAATTACAGCAGCTTCGGTCGGTCGTGGGAATTGAATTAATAATTCTTGAAAAGGTGTTGATTACACAGATGTTATTAGTTTGGTTTCTGTACTACGTCATCCCAAACACAATTTAACATTAAAGTCGATCATCATTATTTATATTTATTTTAAGAAGAACCTAAACCGTATTTATTCTTAATAATAATGATGTCAGCTATGTATGAGGTCGCAAAAGGAATGGACAATCGAGTTTGTGGGTGCTCAAATTGTGATGATTTGAATGGTACAGGAAACCAAGCGCGTGCGCGGTAAACTGATGTGGAGATGAGCCATGTGGGCGCACCCCCGCTATGTTATTAGTCGAACAATTGGCCACTCGACGTTTAGGTAAGACAGTTGACGATTCATGGTTTGACAATAACGGGTCACTGACACAAGATTAGTAAAATTGGGACAAATTTAAACGTGTTTGTTGCCACTTAATACTTCCGTCAAATTCCTTAATAGTGTCTCGGTTGAGCATAGAATCATTCAGCTGAGTGCATTGTCTACGTAAGCTTACAGACTTACAGACACTGTCTCTGTCTCGCTAAGATCTTGCAGGCAATAAACACTGTTCTCGAATTGTTCTCCGGTAATCCAACAAGGAGAGAAGTGCGGTATACGATTACACGTGTGGTGATTGGTAACTGTTATTTGTATGTGTTCATATACATTGTACCTTCTTATTATAATGTGTATGTGTTTGAGACGGAGAACTGCGTTCGGCGTGGGACGAGGCAGTGCATTTTTTTGCGGACTCGAGATGAACGGCAGGTCGATGAACCTTACCGTTTGACTCAACAGCAAAATTCGCCAACGGAACGCATCTTCCAGTCGCTTTATGTAGGTGCATGGTTTTAAATCGAAGTACAGTCGTCAACACAATCTAAATGAATTTTAGTGGCGTGTCTTGTAACCATTTCTTGATAGGTAGTACAATTTTGTACAGTTGTGCAAATTGCACAATAGTAAAACATTTCGTAAAGCTTTAAGATTTTCCTTAAATTAGTTTCAAGTTAATAAACCAAAAAAATATTGAATGCAGAATTTGCAAATACATAAGTGGATTAAAGAAGTCATCGAGGAACAATCCCTTTAGAGTAGTACTGAGCAATCCGATTCCGAAACTAGTCACTGATTTGTCACTGATTTTGAACAGTAAGGACCAATCACTGCATCGTGTGTTCTTGACTTGGCCAATCAGAGCGCATGTATCCTTGACTTAGCCAATCAGAGCGCATTGTCGATGGTGAGAAATTGGCGGAATAGATTGTAAGCGAAATCAACGTCATTGCGCTTCTTTGGGTCGATGAAAGAAGTTAAAGTCTGGGATTAGCGATATGGCAACACTTTTGCCTCGCGTGTCAGCGACGAACGGACGGCGCGTCCCGGCACGCATTGTGAGCAGGCGGGCGGCAAGACGAAACAGCTGTCGGTAACATTGCCCACTCATTAGACGTTGAAAAAATTGTTTAAAAACAACTAATTAGCGCAGTTGCCGTGCTTATTTCGCGTCTCTCATCCGCTGAGAATGTGTGACGGGCGCGCGCTTTATAACTTTATGAAGCGCAAGCTTCAGACAGACTAGGTGAAGTATGGAGAAACATCCCGCCACCGACCAAGATAATGTGTAATATAAATTCAGAACAGTGTTCTTCGAACGCGTTATAGGCTGGCGAGATAGCTGTAATGTAATATCACTATCTGCTAATTGCACATTAAAATGTGAGCGTACTTATGTGATTGAATACATACTCGTAAAACATTTTTTACCTGTTATAATTTCACCTTAACGAGCAGGCGTGAAGAATTGTAATGATTTAGCAGCAGTGTTTCTAACATTGAATCATTGAGGTATTCTCGTCTATTTTAAAGGTACTTACAATTCATTATTTTTGTTGTTATTACAACATTTATGATGATGTAGTGTAGTGTAGACGGAATGTCTTCCATTCTCCGTTTCGGAAAATATTTTTCACCTAAATTATTTGAAGGTACCAATAAGTTGGCCTTGTCTCGGACATTGACCAGGAATTAACAACAAATGATTTGCAGCTCTGCATTATTAGGATGATAGCTAACCACGTAAAAAAATACTAGGTATTTCGAGTCGAGCGACTATAAGAAGCGTATAAACGAGCTTTTAGACGTCACGCTTGGTGGCGTGCGGGAAGCAAAAACTAGCACACATTGGCTTCGTGACTCCCGCCCGCCTGCGCCCGCTCCGCTGCACGCCCAGCCAGTCGCCAAACTTATTGACTGAGATACACACTTCATTACTTAGTGCATTGTAATGATTTACTTTGCGAGACATTCTTTGAGGAAATTGCTTTTACTCATTGATATTTTTAATAAGCCTTTTTAATTGATAGAGCGAGCGAAGCTTGAACAAAAATGCTAGTATGTCTGTCCAGATGTCCGGATATCTCGCTGTTTTCCTCTACAGGTCGCATTTCCCTACCGATTCTCGTGAAATTTTGTGAGCAGGTTCGGTAATTTTTTTTTTTTTTTTTGTAGAGTCGGTTTGTCTGAATCGAGGAAAAAAAACCATATAATTACCGAGACTCGCCAGGTGTACAGGAGTACAGCTCACAGATCCATTAGTAATAATTTCTACATCACATCAGCAGCACAGAATAACTAATGCCACAGTATTTTGAGTAAAACTGCTAATGCTATGATCATCAGCTTTATTATTCGAGGTGCCATTTTTAAATAACTTTTTGGTGGCATTATGAAATATGTACATAATATCAAATTCATATTATGCCTTTTCGCTAATTTCTGCGATCATTAAATAGAGCTGCTTCTTTCTCTGTCCAATGTGTTTGCTTTGTATCAAGCGCATCACGCTGATTCTTGGAGATTACAATTGGAAATTCACAGGCTTATTTTACTCATTTTATGCGAGAACCTTTTGTAGTGTTAACTAATAGGTAATTACTGGATACTTGTTGTGTATTATCCCTTACTGATAAGTGATAACTAACTATCTACTGATAAAATAAGCCACTGCTATCTAATCTTTGTAGGTAGCCGTGTACTTTGCCGTCATGGTATAAACGTTATTTGCTAGTCCGTCAATTTAATTTCCAAGAAATACCGGTAGTTCTAGCACATCCTAAAGAATTCTTGAATCTATAGGTGTAGGTACATAGGGTTTTCAATATAGATAACCCGATTTCCTTATTTATACTGTTGGGCTTTAAATCGGTCGTAGAGGAGGAAAGCAGAAAAATTAAATTAAATCTGCATTAGAGTGCATGTTGTTCGGCGTAGTGGGCCGAGTAAGCGTGTCCTCGGGCGGGTCACGCGCCGCACGCAAACTCGTTCCGTGGCGTACTTTCGCCGCTTCTCGCCTGCGCCCGCGTTCTTTTGCCCACTCGCTTTTACACAGCACTGCTTCTCCCTCGGATCAACCCGATCCATGGACAGGTTACCGCCCGCCATGTTACAAATCTTGCAAGTTGCAACACTAAAATTACAAAAATCGAATGCGTCCTTTGTTCTTTATTACTACTACTGTGGAAAATGAAAAGCTTACCAATTTTCACCAACCTCGAATTAGTTTTCGACTAAGATTCTTTTTATCCTCACCTATACGTATTATTCATTTAATACCACGAAATATCCAATATTTTACTTTAAAAAAAAGTTTCTTCAAGCTTAACTTTATTGTTCAGATCAGAACAGAACCGAATACATACATACAAGATCAAAAATAAAAACGGTTGTCTTCTGCTCAAGAAGTGGAAATAAGCGGTGCAACACATTGACCGGCTAAAACACGATACACAATCGGTGGGGCGGGCGGAAGTGTGGCAGTGGCGAAAAGCTCGCAACTGCATGAGGAGAAAGGAAGCAGCGGCGCGCCGCGCGGCGTGATAAGGCGGCCGGCTGGCGTCAGTCGCGGGGTGAGGGTAGGCGCGGGGTGTGCGGCAGAGAGGAGGGGTGCGCGCGCAACGGCAGGCCCCGCGCCGCTCCACTCGCCTCCCGTCAGTCGCCTGCCGACTCTGCTTGTGCTTGTGTGACTCGCGCCGCTCCGTGCACCGCACTCGTGCCCCGAACACGACGCGTGCCGCCCCGCTGTGGCCGCGAACGCGAATCTACGCTACCGGCGAAACGTTTCTCCTAACTTACGTGCAACTTGCTATGTTTTAACTTACGGACATTTTACACTCCCTTACCTGGCTTGTTTACCCCTCATCATGTAAGTGTTACGCTCATACTATTAAATGCGGCATGATCTCGTCGAAATTCGGAACTCGCGTTCAAGTGTTCATCGTGGAAGTTTGTGTTTAAAGCTAGTGCATATTTGGCGACTGTGTATGGTTTGCATACATCTGTCTAGTGTTCTTTGTTTGTGGACGGAGTCAGATCGTCGGCGATTTCCGAAATTCGACGGAAAAAGTTTCCAACAGTAGGAGCGAGCGGTATGTTTTTTAATTCCGGGCAATGCTGGTTCGTTCCGCTCGCTCCGGCGTGGATGTCACCTCGCCGCATGAGAGCTTTCCGCCTTGGTTGGACCCGCTCGGTGCAAAGCGGGCTGCGCTACACGCACGACAATCCCAAGCTCGACGTTAAAGCTTTCATCGATATTGCCTATAATGTAAAAGTTACGCTAAGTAGAGTTCTTCCCTAATCCCCTGACGAAACTTTCTTGCTCATTACTCAACTCCTTCTAATATTGCGTTAGTAGTTCGTTTTGTCTCGACTATATTCGTTGGAAGTGCGCTACGAATATTGTTAGACGTAGTTGCCATTTCAGCTTTAGATGAAGTTTTAGAGATTAATTTCTGAGTCTCATTAAAAAGAAAGTTGTTTGTGACCACAATTTACAGTTTAAGTATGAGAAATCTGCATTAAATGTAAAAAAAACTTGTAGTTTTACTAGAATATTCTGGTCTTTACTTCTCACTTTAACTTATTCTTCGATTATGAATGAAATTATACATTTTCTGCTTCAACTCCGTATAAATTCAAATTATCTATGTTCATAACCGGCTTTGTTTTCTGTCTATTTACCAACCACAAACAATATTCAATCTCTACATTTTCATAACTAATTGTGCATTAAAAAAAAACTGACATCACTGACCTTATCTATTTTCATACCTAATAACGTGTGCTCATAATCTTATCTTTTAAAATAACACGCAACACAACGTTGATTTTTTAGATATAAGGCAGACTAACAAATGCAGTTGTCTAAAAATATTCCACTAAAACTCACCCATTTGCAGAATTATGGAAGAGTTGCATCCATCATTTAAAATCTTTCCTCACAAACACTTCCATACCAACCTTACTACTACTAATATAACCAAAAACCAGCAAAACTTATTTTTTTGTGTTATATTTAAAATAATTGTGGCAACAAGAAAAATCCATATTATGTTGGAGATCTTGTTGATGTGACTTCCTATAATGGCTAAAATAACGGGCCGTTCATTATAGATTTTTTGCTATGCTGCAGAAATTTACTAAAAGTGGGGGCTATGTATCCATTTTTGTCATTGAAAGTTATAACTTCTATTAAAATGCAAGATAATATCGAAAAGATAGAAATAAATCGGTAAATCCGTGTACAATACAAAATAAAACAAAACTAAACTTAGCTAAATTCAAATATGGAAATCCAAACAGAAACTCGAAAGTACATGTGTTAATTTTTAAAAATGGCTAGCTCTATGCGTTCATTTCAATCTACAATGGTTTGTTTGCACCGTTTCATCTAGGAGGGTAACAGCTGGCTCCGCTACCTGCTCCTGCTCCCAACAATAAAAAGTCTGTCAATAGAGGGTTCGCTTTACTTTATTATTGTTATTTAGTTTACAAGCAATGTGAACATTGTTGATATCTAAAATACCACGACTATAGGTAGGTACTTATCATTACTAACAGCATTGATAAGAGAGCACAAAGATTTGGATCACGCTGAATGTTAGTTTCATCAACTCGCATTTGAACCATTACTCCTCACTAATAACAGGAGACTCGTTAAAAGTTGTAATGACTAAAGATATTTGAAGTAACTCTAAACAATCATTAAACTGGCTATGATAAACTAGGTACTTGTTATCAGTTTTTTTTTATCTTATCTGAGTGAAATCCAACCGATACACGATTCGACCGAATTTGGTGATTTTATTCAAGAATAAAATCACCAAAAATATTTCTAATAGCCACCTTCCCTAATATAGGAATGTATTACAAAATGGAAATTCACCCAACCGATGACTGTAGTGCTTATCTAGGTACCTACCTATAGCAATAGAATAAAAATTGGCATGCTCCCATGGTGCAAGCTGCATCAAATCCAATAGAAGATGGAAACTGAAAACACTGGCAATCATATTTTTGCAATGTTTATTATACCCTCTACAATTGCTAGGCTATTTTCAGGAATGTGGTAAGCACACAATGCCTATAAGGGAATTTGCTGTTTGATGCTGTTGCATTTAGGTAAAGTATTTTTTTGTTTGGTTGATTTGTCATGTGTGTACACCGGCATCGCGCGAAGAGCCCCGAGCACCATGTTCGATAAGGCGTGCACATTAACGGGCGCGCTGCAGCGATAGCGCCGGAATCGTGTAATTTGCGCCTCGTAAATTTAAGCCGTCGCAAATTTTTCGCCTCTCTCGCTAATTACCAGTCCGCCATCGTCCCCTGAGACTGTTAAATGTGCCTCGTGCACGTCCCGAATGCGAAAGTAGCGTTCGTAGCGATCTGCTTTGCTTCGCCCACGTTAAACAATAGCCTTTGTTTTGGCTACTGTGCTTTACCTACATGTCCGATCAATAATTATATTGAAATTGGCTTAATTTTAATTTGCGTTTGTGACGCATTAGGTAGGATATGCTTGTTGTCAACTCCAATGTTTAAAAATGTTTGTCCATCAATCATCCTGAACCCATAGTTAGAACAAGTACTATATTTTTAATATTTCTCTACAAAGTACAAAAAGGCAAGTATATAAATAAAATAATTATTGTAATGCTGGCTATAACCAGGACAATATACACACATATTCCTGTAATGAAGTTAGTTGCAATGTCCTTATTGATAACACTTTTTCCCTAGCGATGTGTGTTGTGACTCAACAGTCGCGCGCTCTGACCAGCTTAGAAGTACATATAAATGTAGAATAGTGCGAGGAATAACAAACGATGACATCACTACAAGGCTGCCTAGCACATGTGAAACCGAGAGTAAATTTCAATTTTCAACCATCACCCCAAGATTTATGTCTTAAATTACGTTGATGATATTTAGGTAGGCGTCTAGAGTTCGCCCTTGAACCTTATTATGAATTGCAAGCATGGCTTGTTTAAACGGATATGTCGCATGTAATTTAGATTTACTATAGGTACATTCAACCCATCGACTGGACTAGAGTCTCTCAGCCCAACGATAGTGAAGCCTGCTGAACAAATAACATTATTTTCATTCTCCATTCTTTTTGAAAATATGTAGGATCGAGACACGTTTTTAACCATTCGGTTCCTACAAAATTCGTAGACATAGTGACTACAGTACAAAGAATGTATTTCACAATCAATATCGAGCACAGCAGATATCATATTCCTTACCAAATTAGCAAAATTATTGACAAAAGGTAAGCTTGCCATCATAAATAACGCGGCTTGATAAAGTATCGTGAAATAATGCGATCGAATTGTATGTAAATTCAACGGAATGGAATGATTAACGTAGAGCGCATAATGAGCGACTCATCGGCGTCGTGGCTCCGATGAAGCATGTCTTTGCCATGGTTTTTGCGCTAGCCACGTCTGCGGTGGACCGCGACTGCGACACCACCATCCAAGGTCGCATCATGCTGTCTGCGCTGCTTTCTGCCGGTCTTTCCATTCTTTAGCGACCTTGCCGTCTGCATAGTTTTTTGCGTCTACTACTGAACGCTCCATTTGATTACCGTCACATCCGGTAAGATAAACCTTGCTGGTGATAACGATAGAGCGCTGTTTGACCACTTCGGTTTGTTTCACAATTTAATTATCATTGCGGTTAAAATTAAAGTTGTATTACCGAAAATTTGTATCAAAATTAATGAACGATTGCGACATTAGCGAAGCTTAGTCCTATGAAAGAACTTAAATTGTAGAGTATGTATCTATGGGAACGTTATATCATGTACCAAACTAATAAAACTAATGAATACAGCTAGCTTGATACCTATGATTTGAATTTTGTTATGAATAGCAAGGAATAATTAAGTCATGCGTGACACGATAAAATGTGCGATATAATTTTGACGAATGATTATAATAGCTACGGATTCTTTAGAATGGTTGCAGCACGTGCATGGCCTTACCCCAATTTCTGCCGAACAGAATTTTATCGCATTACAAAACCTTCGAACGGTATATTGGCATGCATTCACTTTCAAACAGGCCACCCAATCATACTTCGCTTTGTAACACCTATCCAATACCTTTAAACAATGGGCCTGACTTAAAATTAATATCGGGTGTGGAGCTTACTTATTGTATTTATTTGTCTATCTAATACAACAATTTATCATATTTTATATAGTACTCAAACTCAAATTATTGAATGTAAAGTTCAAACGAAAAGTACGGTCGAGTAATGTAAGAACGTTGTTCTTGAGTAATCATTTAATTTTATATTAAACGTCTATTAAACCATCATTTATGTACCAGTCACCTATGATATAGCTTTCCAGGCGAGCTCGTAACATTCTAATTGTCTTGATAGCTCAGTGGTGAGAGCGCCCTCCTCGTTGGTGGGAGACCCAGGTTCGAGTCCCGGTCAAGACCGTGAATGGCTGACAAGCGGTCTGGTCTCTATATGGTGGCTAATTATTATATTAAATAAAATACTCTATCGTGCTTTTCAAATATCTATTAAATCTACATGATAAATTCCTCGATGGTTGATCGAATCGGCGATCTCACAAAGGCCCCGCGCTCGACTGTTTTTTCTCCCTTCCTGCGCTCCACCCCCCCATCCCGACCGCTCTCACGAGATTCTTATTTAGATTCGCTTCCGTCTGATTGCTCTTGGTAATCTTTTCACTGGGTTATTGAATGTCTTCTCCGTGCGTGTCGAGCACCGTAGCAGGATCCTCCCAGGCCAGCTATCGCTGCCGACTTGAAAAGAATCGCCCGCCGATACCGTTTCGCAGTTTTGAGTGTCGACCTTACTTTTGTCTGTGTGTTGTACTTTTGTTCAATGTTTTAAAACTATTGCCATTATTTATATCGTTACTTATTAAATTTCGCTTTTTAATTATGTACATCTCATCTAGACGGGCTAGTATTTTGAATATGACTGACGAAAGTAACAAAACAGTAGTATACAATTATTGTAATGGATAACATTTTTTTTTTATGGCTTAGTGTTCCAAATGCATGGAACGGATACTAAATAAATAAATAGGTACTCATAGTGACCGCACATTATGTATGTAGTATGTACTTATGTATTATGCTCGTGAATAGTAGGTACACACGGCTACAGATCAAGCTATACATTTCTAGTATAAGCTGACCTCCCATTGTACGGAAATCGTATACAATGCGAGATCAGCTTATACTGGAAATGTATAGCTTGATCGGTAGCCGTGTGTACTACACTTCGAACTCTGCATTAAATAAGTATTGTAAATTAATTTGTAATCAGAATATTAAATAATCATCTTCCTTGCGTTCTTATTACTTAGGGATTAGAAATATTAAATATGTATCAAACAGAACCTCAAATTGACACAGCTTGGACTGCCATTACGGCTGCCAAGTCCCCGTCGTAACTGGGTTCAGTCAACCGCAGAACTTTGTAATCATCGTTACTTACCTGTTTCCTTGTTACACAGTTCAATGTAATTTCACGCCTTCTAATTTACTCAGTAATCATTGCTCTGCTTGAAACGTTCGTGTTGATAAAAATAATCATTACTCACCTCCAGTTAGTTTAATTTCGGAATATATTATAAAAATGTTGGAACAGAAACAAAATCAGTGTTGTTTTCGAAGCGCTATGACGTCTGCTTAAAAATTACATTGAGATAAAAATGCCGTTGCATCTATGTCGAAAATAAAATTTGAAGATTTATGCACGCTGAAGAGCGCGACGTTGCGTTGCCGCACACGAGCTATTTTCAACCGGGTTATGCTTTAAATAGCGCATTACGATAGGATTTAGTTTCATGAGTTTTTCCCTGTTCCCGGCCTCAGGCCGTCACATTTCAACTGTTAACGCCCACACAAAATATTATTTCTGCGAATTGATTCCCCTGACACTTATTGGCGTTGCCACAGTGTAACGGGTGCTAGTATTTATGGTAATAAACTGACGGTGGTAATGTTTTTATTCATTATTTTTAATTTATAAATTACCTGGTGAGTGTACTGTTTTCCACCACATACCCAACGAACAAAGTTATTATTGGTGCGACACCTGTCCCACGCGAACTCTACATGTGTGTGTAGCTCACCTGTCACCGACTCGCCCCTAAATTCCAGCACCAGTCGACCGTCCATTTGCTAATTAGCTAACAGGAAATTACTAAAAACTTGCTTTTAACATGGACAGTACGTAAATAAACAGGACAAAGATAAAATAGGTAGCGAATACAGTAATGAAAATGAAATTCAAAATCCTGTATTCAAATAAACCTTCGCAAGCACTTATGAAAAGTCTGACTCTAATACTCTAATACCGGTTCGGAAGGTTGCATTTGCTGAGAAAAGCCGGCAATAAACTCAGCAATTACTCTTTTCAAAACAAGCTTAGATGCATTACATAATATTTACATTCTAATCGTAATCACAATCGTAATGACCACAATACATAACACAATATAATTAATCCTTCATCGGAATAGATGTTAATAGTTATAGATGGCATAGTAAGAAGAGAACAGTGTGTAAATTTATGAATTAATAATGGTCGTTGTGGTATTTAATTTCCTTAGATAATTATAATTAATATCAAAACTATTCTACAACTCATCCATCTCTACTACCATTAATAACACTCCTTTTCCCAAGTGTAATCTTGTAGGCATTATTAGTTTCACTGACACTAATACTTTGACTGGGGCAGCAGGTTCGAGGCGACGTTCTTCGATGTAAAGGTACTTTCCTACCTTCCTTTTATAGCCAGCAATTAGCATTCGATTTAACTCTTATATATTTTGTGCACTTCTCTAAGTACACGATGCATCAGTGCCTGACAAATAACATTGCCATTATTTGCGACAAATCGAGATCTAAAAATAATGTATGCCTTTAATCTGCTGCCTTCAGTGAGGTGGCTGAGGATCGGCACCGCGTGCGATGGCGCGCGCGGAAGCCCGCAATGCTTTACTAGCGCGGGCCTGAGAACGGCCGCCGCGCGCGCTTGCTAACCCGGTAGCCGCTTATGCTTGGCTCCGGGGCGGAACGCCCGGAGAGTAACCAGTGTGTTTTGTTGTTCGCAGAGTTGAGCCCCGCACCGCACCGGCTTGCTCGCTGACCGCCGAGCCGCTAATCTAGCTTTTTTCGCGCTCCACCGTCGCCCGCCCAGTCCCGCACCGGCCGCCGCCGCAATGCTCGCGCACCAAGCACCGCTCGCCCTCTACTAAACTCAACCGTCAACATCGATAAGAACGCGTGTGATAATAATATTTTAATACTCGCCTAAATAAGCTTGCAACGTCGGTGTCTTTAATTAACTTAATTGTAAGATTAATCATATAGTAAGTAATTAGCGTGTCTACGCGGATATCGCCGCGAAGTCGCGTTATCGTGCGCGTGTGCAGCAGTGTGTGGTAGTGACGGGTGCGCGAAAGCTGATAGTGGCCGCAGCTTCAGCAGCGGAACGTAGCCAGGCAGTGTAAGAAGTGCATGCTAAGAGCGCGCGGGCGCGCTCGCCCTCGGCGGCCTATGCGCCGCACTCGCTCAGCGTAACTGCGCGCGCTTCTACCACCTTCTTCTTCAGTGGCAGCTATGGCCACCATGGTGAACATGAATAGCCTTCTAAATGGCAAGGACTCACGCTGGCTGCAGCTCGAAGTGTGCCGTGAATTCCAACGGAATAAGTGCTCGAGACCAGACACCGAATGCAAGTTCGCACATCCCCCGGCTACCGTCGAGGTGCAGAATGGCAGGGTCACAGCCTGCTACGACAGTATCAAGGTATGTTTATTATTTAAGATTT
Organism: Achlya flavicornis; assembly: GCA_947623365.1. NCBI lineage: Eukaryota > Metazoa > Arthropoda > Insecta > Lepidoptera > Drepanidae > Achlya > Achlya flavicornis. The sequence goes on from OX392468.1 coordinate 13,096,960, forward strand.
ATCAAATCGTTTAAAACCTCATGCAAGTAGCATCGTTTACCCGCTCGAATGAGAATCAACCCCTTAAGGCGACATTTCGCCGCCGCCGCCATTCCACTCGTGGCCGACCTCAATTCCAAGGCTAGCTTCGAGTGACGTCACCCTCGCTACCAACATTTGTCTACTTATATTGTAAGGGAATTGGCATAGTGCTATGCTAACATAATGACCAGGACGATGACTCGGCGTGATCGACGCGGGCGGCGCTATCGCCCTCCGCGACATACGTCTACATTTATTTGTTTATGTCTAATTAATTACAATTACCTAGACAGTGCTGTGTGGGGGCTGTAAGTTGCTGACATAAGTTGTAGATTCATCCAAAAAAACTTTATTTATCTAGGTACATTTTGGAAAAGACAGGGTCTGATTCAGGGAACACCCACAGTGAGACAATGTCATATATCTTTATTATTCAAAAGCAAAATCATTAGAAAACAGACCAGTTCCCTCAAATAAAAAAAACATTGATATGTTTGTGTTTGTCTCCCTATTATAATATTATAGCGTTATCAGGTTGGTAGAATGATGTGATAACGTGTAGGTACATATTTCGGGAAAATGGAGGGCGATAAAATTAAAGCGACATGTAAATACGCACCTCCATCGCTCGCTGCAACGCCCGCGGCCTTAAGCCTTATCTCGATACCGTCCACTCTTTCGAAAATAGTAAATTTACAGAAATGTATAAAAACATATTGTTCGTATGTTTAATTACATTTATTCTTACTCTATAGAAGGACGGACAAATACATGGACGGATCATGAAACTGTATCATCCACTTCTGATTTTTTCTTCTAAGAAATCAACAATATAGCAAACTGTTTCCTAATCTATGAAATTGGGATAAATAAAAGGCACTCGCTTATTTCTTAGTATTTCCCCTCATATTTTCCTTTGATGCTCGGCGGAATAACGCGATCAAGAGATAAAACGCACTGGGATTGAGACTACTCTGGCGGGACCGAGTCCGCTTGCTTGGAAAGGATTTTTGCATGTACAGCGCTCGTTCGGTATCCAATAAGATCGAGCTCGTGTTTGTTACGTTACCGCTGGCGACGTCGTTGACTCTCAGCGGGTTCGCCGCACCACAGCCAGACACGCGCGCGCCTTGGCCGGCGGATCACTCGCTTTTCCCGCACATTATCCAAACAATTTCTTGCGTTCTATATTTCAATACTTACCACATATATCAATGATTTATCGTCACTGTACACTTTTTTTCATATTGTAGGTGTTTGGCACTTTGCCATGCCCTCTTGATATTTTGAAACCATGAATATTTTGCTGGATGAAGGAATTAGGGCGAATATTTTTCAGCGCGATTTGGACGTGTGTGAATATCTTCTGCGATTCGCTTAAATCTAGGCCTGTGGCTAGGCATTATGTTTAGCCCGAGACACTAAACAATGGACGGGCTTGCATTGTGCGGGCTTTGTGCATCGCTGTATCGTACCATCGTATCGTCGGCACGTTCTGTACCTTACATACATTACTGTCGTCGCTGCACTGCCGTCCAGACCACCAGACCATTGATGGCTTATCTCTCCACCCTGTTTAACGAATCATACCTACGTACATAAATATTAAATTAGGATCACTGATTTAACCAATCGATTTGGGTAGCTGTTGTCTAGGTTGTTACCTCACCTATAGAATCGAAAAAAGTACTGGCTTAAGAAAACCGCGCCGCTTATACTGTTGACCGGTCTAGATACCTATGTAACTGCGAGGACGAAAAAGCATACATTGTTTATCATCACAAATACAAGATAAACTTATTTGGATGTCTCGATATTCGTCAATTTTGTGGTTTTTCTAATAACAAATGACTTTACTATTAATACTTGGTTCTATTTGCGATACATTTAGAAGATATGATCTGAAACATTTAGTTTAGTAGAATTTTGTAACAAATAAAGTACAGCAAATACTTTATTTAAGTTCTTTATAATTAGGTAAGCAAACAAGACTATATCAGAGGGACCATAGAACAGATAGAGAATCATTAATACTATATCTAGAAAAAAAATGGCTCTAGTTCTAAACCCTGGGGTACCCATTTTTACTAAAGAACCCTTGCACCTTCCAAAAATACAAGATTTCACAAATTAATTAAATCAGATATGACCAGACCATGCGTCACTTCCATACATGTTCCTGAAGTATTCCCGATGCATATGATCCCTATTCATCCCATTACGGTTTTCCTTCAACGCTACAATGTTTTTACAACGTTCTTCAAAAAGAGCATTAAAACTCTTCAGGCTCGACGTTACATCGGCTATCCTCTGGTATTGCAAATGCTATTTGTCTGTAGGTTAGATAAGATGGCGATGGCCTCATACATCAGGTGGACGGTGTCCTTATTACACGACATACCCAAAAGGCAGTCTCCATAATTCTGTAACTTAGATAGCATAATTATTTTTATAATGAAGCATTATTGAGCATTACCAGACGACCAAACTTCTATGTGGTGCGCTATACGTAAAAAAGAGAATGTGACGCCTAGCTGTACTCCTTTCTCTTTTTGACGTATAGCGCTATCTCCCTCTGTTTGGTAGTTCGCCGCACCAGGTTCGGTCATCTAGTAATGCTGGTACTCTACATTGGCGGGAGTTGTTAACATCTCACCGATGTGGTACGTAATCTAGGGCTGATCAAACTCGCGACGCGACTCGCCCCCGCGCCCCGGCGCTCTCTCGCATATCGCGAGACGTCTCCCGTGATTAAGCCTTCAATTACGCGATATGACGAGAGGCTCATATTTGATTAGGCTACGCGTTGTGTTCATTAAACCGAGCTTATTCCCTTATAAGGGAATAAGTGCCTTATTCACTCACCCACGAGCCTCTACCTGTGCACGATACCGATGTTGAACCGGATTTTGGAACGTCTCATCGCGTCACCTTTGAGACTATCAACTTGCTGATACTAAGTTACATGACCATGAGACTATGTGTGGTGTCACTTGTAGATAAAAAGCCAGTTTGTTTAATTAAATTTACTTATCACCCACAGTTTTATATGTCCACTTAGTCTCAACCAGTAATTTTAGGTATAAGCTGTGAACATTACATGGTTGCATCAATTTATTCAATAGAGCTCCGACACTGATTATGTCATCCATTTGATACGGTGTCGGCTTAAATACTTGTGAAATCAACCAGACAGTGACTTCATCTTGGTCAACTATGTTGTTTACTTTTGATTTACTAGACTTATTTTCTTAACAACTAAAAGGTTTAGTTGGCGGGCACATTGTTGTTATTTACACAGGATATTTTATTGTTACTTATAAATTTGGTTGTTGGTTTGTTGAACGGTAGCGTGTTCGCGTGTTGTCAAATCGAATTAGTGAAGTACTATCTATATAAAATTGTATTACTTAAATTATGGCTTTATTATGTATGTAACTTTATAATACCTTAATTATAGAAATTACATTACTTGTGGTTGATGAAAGGGGGAGACACAAATCATGTGGACATCAAAAATCAATTATAACGGCCTCAGCTGTCTCTGTATTTGTTAATGCTTCCGAATAGCAATATTTTAAAGGGCAGCAGTGAAAGTATGTGTGGGTGCAACACAACTCGTTTAACATAGTCTGCAAAGCTGAACGTGGGCAGTGATAGATGCACCGAATGAAAGTTGCCGAGGCACATACTCAAAATAGGAGCGTAAGTCAGCCAGTATGCCTACATCCATACTTGCATCTACATAATTTGTGGAGATGAAACATATGTTATGTATCCAGAAGAATTGTACGACGCACACAGAAGCAGTTATTAATGTTGATCATATTATCGTGTTAATATAGTGTTATGTAACGTTAACGAGTATAACTGCTGTGCGGGTTATGGGTAATTCCCAAAACAACCACAAATCAGATTTATTCTCCAACTATAAATATAATCAGTTCTTATTCAAACGTATAGTACTCCGATCGTACTCATTATAGTAAAATGTCCATGTTTGGCCCATTCACATTTTAACCCGTTGGTTTTCGCGAGGGACGCGCGTCCTGTGGCCCTGTCATAACAATAAAATTGTTTTCATTGTTTTTTTTTACCGCCATCCATATGATTAAATCGAATATAATATTATATTCTACCAGGAATTATTTAAACACAAAGCGCATTTATTGCTTAATCGAACCAACTCTAGGAACAAACTGGAAAACCTTTGACGAACTCCAATAACCTCAACTTAGTCTAACTGTTCGCGAATGAGCAACCGCTCTGCTAACAAATCGAGGCTATTTAATGCTTTACTCCTTTTGAATAGTTTTCAATACTGCTAAGTGTTCCGTTACAGAACATTCATAGCGTTTATAAGCTGTCAGTAACCTCTCCTCATGCGCTTTGTTCGCCGGTCTCGAACGTTTTCACAGGCTATGAACTTTGTTGTACCGGTCACTTAAATAACGTGCTTTTGTGCACATTATTCATTTATCGTAGCCAAATGTGCTATATGATTAAAGTTTTTGAAAAACAGTCCGTTAATCTGAAGATGTATCATGGTAGGTAGGTACTCTATGAAAAGTCATAAATATTCAATTACCTAGTACCACTAAAATATGGCCCTGTGATAGGTGGATAGACAGATGGCGTAGGTTTAGCAAGTAGGTTCAGTTGGGCATTCTTTGGGTATATATGTAATATGTAGGTAGTTTAGTAGACACGGCCGAGACGCTACATTCGAATAGCTCTAGTACCGTTACCAGATATTATTATACGTACCTGCAATCAATCTTCCGTCCGACCTCCTAGACTCTTCGTGACATGATGAGAAACTAACTATAGATAGCCTGCTCATGATTAGCAAATCTGCATTTGAAAAGATGTTCGCGCTCGGTTCAATACAGACTGAAAGTGCACGAACCATCGCAATCGACTGTACTTTGCTGGTGAGCGTTCATTAACATTGTGCAGCAGCAAGCGTTGTGGGTGCACTCGTCGCGTGCCATCGTTGGCATTAGTTTTAAAAATCACTTAATCTGACCTGGATTGAACGCCAGCCTGCTTCAAGTAATTGCTGCATAAATCGTCGTTCTCGATTTTAATTGTGCCAGCTATTGGTGCATTCAACTTTTAGTATTAAAATTGACGTCGTGTAAATTTGATCACCGCATTTAATCTGATGTCTGACTGAACTGTCCTTGGATATGAAACGACTGCAGCATTCGGTATATTTACAGGGGCCATGTTAAGGTATAGGTAGACGTATATACTTTAAATTAAGAAAATAATTGTGTACTATCAAATTAACAATTCATAGGTACTTATATAAGTTTGTATCAAGAATCGTTATACAGTTATAAATAACTGAATTTAATAAGATGTCCAACTTTCGCGTTGCGTGATAAGTGGGGTGTCACGTTCCGTTCGCTCTCGGATTTCGCCACTCGCCGTTCAAATTGCACTCCGGCTGGCGTGCGCACTCCATGCACTTACCCGACAACTTGATATTACAACATATTGAAAAGCGGCCTTGTAATGACTTAATTATTTCTATTAGACACCCGCTCTGTCGAACAGTTTCCTATAAACTTCGAAACTAATATTCTGTGAATGTTCAGTGTCCCTCTACATACACGAGTTCATTTTATCGTCGTAAGCAAATTCAGCTTTAAATATGTCTTTTGAGCTTTCGGTGAAGGAAACCATAGCACGGTGACAAGAGTATTTCATAACACCCTCCAGAATGGATGCCATCGTCTAGAAAGAAAGCACCACTTGGTAGCACGGTTTCCTTCTTACCATACTGAAATTAAGTAAAAAGATGCCTTTATGATGGCCAGTGTTCACTTTCATGTATTGGTGGGCTTAATATTTCCACTGAACGCACAACGCGTATTTATAAGATAAAGTATATTTTTAGATGGTGTTGCTCTCGCTCGACTCTCATCCCACTTTCATTTCATCGTAGATCTTAATTTAGCTTGAAAACAACAAACAAGTAACTAAGATTAATTAAATCGTTAAGATTTACTGCGAATAGCTAAGAACACCGGGATAATTTAGTCGAAGGGAAATCGGATGGACTATTCCTACTCTAGCATTTCCAGAGTCGTCAATAAAAAATACCACGAATCGTTCGCGAATGAGGAGGGGAGGCGTGCGGCGCATTCCTTCATGCCGCGCATTTCCATCCGATATTGCGCCGCCATTATGCCCTGCTCCACGGCCCCCGCCCCGTGGGCCTCACCCCGCGCCGCCCTTTAATTAAACGGTGAGGCTCGAGAGACACGACTCCTCCACTAACGTGGAAAATCACGTAAATAGCTCCAAAGTTACTCTTCCGGGCACCGGTCCAAGTCATTGATAACAAAGAAACTTGCTTTCTGCATTTTGCACTCTTTTCACCATTTAAGGTGGATCTCAATAAGTGTTTTTTCTTATTTTGTTGTTCATGCAAATTTTAGAACGAATACAACTATAAATAACAACATGAAAGTATACTTGAAGCGGATCATTTAGGGAATTATACGGTAGCGAAATAGGATCGCAGCCTTGTTTCCATGGTGATGGCTAGGTGAAACAATGCGTGTAATTCGACGACATTAACCTCCTTTCTCGACACATTCGCGTAATAAAATAAAGGCAGCTCCGACAGGGTTCGTAATGGCGCCAGCGAGGCCTCGCCTCGGCGTTGGGTATATAGGGCATAATGAGCGCGACTTATCTGTGCTCATTTGCATGCAGAGTATCAGCCTCGACCTTGGCACCTCGCTTGCATCATGCTGTACGACGACGTGCCGAATTCGATACTGAGCCACGCGCCGGACGTACCATTACGTCATTCACTCGCCAAGCCAGCGACTAGACTATTACGCGATAGCGAAAGTCTCAAACCCCTTATGGAGTTTAAGTTCGAACTGGTATTCTTTGGTTTATAATTTATTTAATGTAAATTACCATATCATACAAAATAGGTAAGTACTACTTAAGAGAGTATTTAATTTGTTTCATAAGTATCTAAATGAGAAATATATGGAATCCAGTCAGGTATGCTCTGGTCTGGTATCTGTAAGCAGTAAAGCTACCCGTTAGTGATCCATCACGATAGTGCTCACGACACCACGACCAGAACAATGGGTCGTGTGAATCACCACCGCTTTCCTGAGCACTCGCTTTTACCGAGATCGTATCGGGCGACCGCCCGTTACAGTGTCGGAGCAGATCGTTATCCTTACTTAGGTCGCTGCTCGCTGTCTCGCTGAATAACTTAGATCGACAGGCAATCGCTTCGCAAAAGTGCATTTTCAGCCGGAGGCAAGCTCGGCTCGATGTACCACGCTTTAGCCCCGACGACGCTTTACATGACAATTGCGATGTCCCCGGGGCGCTCGCGGGCGTCGCGACTCTCAGCTCTCAGCTGCTCCAGTGCCGGCCCTATATCGCTATTTCACTACCTACCTTATGCAATATTGAATGTTTTATTAAAAAAACGGAATCACTATACGTATACATGCCTTTATATATATTGTTTACCGCATCTACTGCAGTTTAGCTGTGTGAAGTGAAAGTATTTGTGTTTGTATGAGTAATATAATTTTTATATGTCAGTAAAATAAGTGAAAGGTGTGAAAGTTTCGTTACCGGTAGAACATTTCTATCAAGAAAATATAATATGTTCCAAATTTTTTTGTAAGTAGGTAGGTTAGGTGCTTACGTACTTTATTGTAAAAAAGGAATGGAGAATTCGACAATCCACTTGAATCGAACGGTCAATAACTGAGAAGAAGGCGGGGAGCCCGGACTGTTCTTTTGCGTCTAGGTTTGCATAATTGAATACGTTCACTATTCGCGTCACGCGCGTCCCACCCGACTTAGCATCCTTAATTGGCCTACGTATTATTTGCCAATTAAAGTGAATTCTCATCGTGAACGTGACTCGAAACCTAAGTATATGGATTTTATAGATTTTCTGCTAAGAACTTCCCTGAATTGTGGTACATCAATGAATTCGTCTTAATGTGGAGACTGTGCCACTTCAACCACCACTTGATGCCCGTCTGAGTCGTGTGTCAACGAGCATTGATGACGTACATCCAGCTAATGGATTTCCACGCCGCCGCCCGCCGCCACCTCACAAACAAAGCTTGCACTGATGACACACTGTCTATAAATAATGAGACAAACATGATTCATAAACAAAACACGTCGGTTTTAACTTGTAGACACTGAACACAAATTTATTATAACTAATTAGCATCTTAAGAAACTGTAGTAGATGACTACTGCGTGAACAGTGGAGTTCGAAGCATATAAGTCACTGCATATTACTTTAATTCTGTTTATTGCAATAAGAATAAATGCGGTTCATCAAAGTTCTTAGAATTGGCATTAGACTTGATCTTTAGTAGGTTTAAAAATTATAATTTATAAATACTTTTTGTGTATGTAAATAAAATGATATAGATGAAATTATTGATAGCTCGGATTATACCTGAGTAGTGAAATTCAAATGACGCAGATTCCAATGTTCTTTAGTTTGCATTTCTTGGCACACAAACACTAAACCATTTCAAAATATTTTTAACAGGCACGATGAAACGTTGAGATTCAAGGCCAGTCATGCCGTGTAGAAATCGAGTTCCTGATCGGTCCGGGAATGGCTCTCGCTCGCTCCCGGCTGGCCGACTGGAATGCGTGCAAAATAAACAAGTGTAACCGGTTTCGTTTCGCATCGTGCGCTTTGCCCACTCGAAGCCAGACGCAGCCATTTCTCCAATCTAATATTTTATATTATACTATCTTAGAAATAGTATGTATACTTGGCTTTCTCAAGTAAGCAATATCGCAGGTTCAATAACCAGTCCTGTAAGATACGTCAAATCGTGAGAGTCTTTTGTAAGCAGATCTTTTGGAAAACGATTATTTGTGTGGATATTATTACCTCATGTTATAAACCCAAAACATAATATTCGGCAGTATACCTACTAGACGTAAAAGTGCTAAGTGGGAACTATCGAAATTATCTCTTATATAAAGTCTGTAAAGTCTGCTGGCTGATACTACTTTATCAGTATAATTTTGCACATACATGCAGTATTACATTTTTATGTTAATTTAAACCACTAGTTCTCCAAGAAGTATATTTTTGCTTTGGAAACAGGCCGCCATTATTTGTGTTGTAAAGCTAGCACAATGTGTTACGTTTCCATCGACCGATAGTCGGTAACGACGCCCATATATCACTTGACGACGATCGTGTTGTGTCACCAACCGGCCAACAGCGACTAAACACTACAAACCATCCACAACGTTGATCTGGTACATTATCTATAAATTCAAATATCTCAGCGTCATAACTGCATTCCTTTAGTTTTTCTTTCAATACCACCTCCTGGAAAAGATGAACATCCACCAGAAATTGAATATTGAGAACGAAGTGAAAGAAGCGATGCAAAAAAAATATTGCCAAAAAGACAAACTACAATGGCCATAATATATATTATAATAATACATACCAATAATATATACCATTTCTATGGGGCTTCATAAAAATCTTACTCATAAAGCGCTATTTAACTAATATACTGTTTAAATGGTAACGTGAATAATGTCACATTAGTTGAAAATGACAGTAGTGTGACGTTATTTACGTGACCCTTTAAACAGTATATTAGTTAAATAACGTTTTATAAGTAAGGGGGCTAGTCTATAATTACGATTAACCAACAAAATCTGTATTCTGATTTAATTAAAGCGTTTCACCCGATGGTTTAAAAGGTTTGTGTGCTGTTGAAGCATCTAAAATATTTTAACAGTCTGTCGTTTTACGATCGTGTTTACATTTCCTTGTCGGCCGGCGTCGCGTCGTTTTGTTGTCGTCTGACTAACGCGAAGCCAGCGCGAGATGCCCCACTCAATTAGCGCGAGGCGAAAAGATGAGTGCGGAGTGACAGTCGCTCGCTGGCTCCGCGTCTTTTGTTAACAATCGAGCGTTCATTATTTAATCACCAACAGCTTATAGTTGCTAGTCTCTTAGAATTCCAAAGTTGGTCAACCAACACACTTAGTTTTGACATACTTATCGGATAATTTTGAAAGGTCAACAACTATCGATTTTCATAAATGAATATTATGTTTTTGGCAATTAGTAAAATTAAAGGTTCTTGCCGTAAATTGTTCATATGCAAGGGGATTTTGTGTACAAATTAATCATTACACAGAGTTTACTTTATGTAAACCTGCGTGTAGATTATCTCCTAGTTTTACTGCTTCAATGTTTGTAACCAAGTATTTTCCATTATTAACATAATATTTTGCAAATAAATTACACGTTAATTTAAGTAACAAGCTTAAGCTCTTCCATCGTTTCAGCTGGAGCCAGTTTAATGACATCGCGATCGCTCCGCAATCTCAATATTAAAATCAGGGCTCGGCCGCTTCGCGTGCTATTGATCATTTGTCTTTAACGGTTCTTGTGGAAGAACGTTAAATTAATAGCTCCATCGATTGTTTTCCCTCTGTTGTGTAGTTTTTTCCAATATGGATTCTTACGAACTTTTACGACTTTCAATAATACAAAGGCCAAGTTGCGTCACATCAAAATTAAGACGTATGCCTCCATACGTTTATCTAAATTCTTTACTAATATTATAAAGCTTAAGAGGTTTGTTTCTTTTCACGCGGTAATCTCAGCAACTACCAGTCAGATTTGAAAGGATCGTTATAGGCTTTTTAACAACACGCTACGACATAATCCAAATTCAACGCGAGTGTAACCGTGGTGAACAGCTAGCATTTCATAAAAGCTCACCATAAATTACTTATCGCCCTATGTTTGCAAACAATTAATTCGTCGATAATTATAAAATACAAAGCAAGTATGCACACCGCGAGCATTGTCGCAGAGAAATTTTGTAGGTAGGTAGAGCATAGTGCATGCATAGTAGAGTAGAGAGACGCGAAGTAGAGTTTTTGTCGGAAGGTTCGTTAGTCAGCACGAGGTGGCGCCGCTACAGTACGTACTCGTACTCAAGTGCGCTCCTCCAACCAACGCTTTAACTGCCTACATGAAGGATACTTGACGATGCACTCTCCTATTATAAACTGCGCTTTTAATGGTTTGCGCCGATTTTAATTATTTTCGCCACTTTTGTTTCTCGACTTCAGTAGTGCTCCAGTAAAAAGTAGTCGATAATTAATGAACTAATGTTTACACAAGTAATGAGTTTATTTATATTTCGGTTCATTTATGTCTCTCCGAATCTTTACAAACCTACATACAGACAGAGATAAAAACAAACACTAACTTGAATTAAATTTTAACCGCATTTCTTGTTTCCTGAAGTAATCCTATGCGGGAATAATGAGATACTCTGTCGGAATTTCGTTACGAGACTTCTTCTATCCAAGATGAATTTCTGAGTTGCCATCTCTAATGAAAACGTTCAAAGAGTGTGGTCTAACGTTAATGACGGCTTTCAACAAATCGATTTACACATGCGGATTGTTACATATTGTATGTAACGTTATCAGATTACTAACACGTGCGGTTGTATGCTCATTCCGGCATTGCACTAAACTCATATTCGAACGATAATCCCGTTAGTTTGCAATAGGCTGACCGCGTCAGATTCAGTACCTACCAACAAAATCTATTAAGTGCGCCAGCTCGCTCCATCACGGCGTGCGATAATGTAGGCATTGTAGCATTACCGCGGCTCGCGACTAAACGTTCGGATGTGCTCCACGACCACGGATTACCACACGCACAATATCCACCAAATTGGATAATACACTTAAAATACAATCGCGCTATGAACGCGCTGTAATCTAGTGACGCGGCTGCCGATGAGCATATTAATTTGTCGCGGAAACAGGATTAGCTGGCGGGGGTTGGTAGCTCTATGTGCCGCGATCACAGGCTTACTGTGTTCATATTAAAGCACTACGCTCTTAAAATTACCTCTCTTGGGTTTTGATAGCTTATTGTCTGGTTGCATCCATGTATAGCGTTGAATCAAATTAGTTGGCGAAACTTGGCATTCGCATATGGTATTTGATTTGCTATTAAAGTACATGTGCGTAATAAAATTTATAAAATTATTGTATTATTATTCGCGCAATTGCTTACGCGAGAGGGCGGCGTAGTGGCAGGCGGTGGATCATTTTGCTAACCTGTTGGTTCTCGCGAGGGACGCGCGTCCAATTATAACAATTCATGTCTGTGCTCTGGAGATTTTATGAGAAGGTAAGGTTACAATATTTTCACATGTAATAATTACAAAACCTTTACATTTGATCGTAATCTGATTGGTAAAATATATACTTTTTTTGGGAGTTGGTTGGACTAAACTTCCAGTACCAACGCGTTCGTTTCGGTAATATTTCTTAGTTTGACTAGCGCGATCGGTAGGTAATATGCCAACTGATGAAAACCCCCCGCGTCTCGGGGTATTTCGTTTCGCGAAAACTTTTAAACTTTACTTCTTTATTGTCTTCGATCTTCGCTCCGTCAAAATTTTAAACATCCACTTTTTACAATAAATCGCATTGTGTAAACTTCCTCGTTTTGATGTTTCCACATAATAAACGTGCTACAGACATCAAGGACTATACGAATAGTTTTCCGATGCTACTTAACGAACAAACATCTGTTGGTAATCTCCTAGCAACAAGAGAACGACCGTTACGTCTCTTATGTGCTGAGGACACGCTACTGGTTTTTCAGCAAACTCCGCCCTTCGTCTGTCCTCAGTACACGCTCCTCCCTTCGATTCTTTAACTGCCCTACTTGTTGAACAGGCACTTTAAGTTCTTATGAATTACGTCTGGCATGATTCGCTGCGTGCCTTTATACAGCTTACATAATACAAATGAGATGTGTAAACTGTTATACTCATAATAACTAAAGCTCGCAGTATTTTATAAAGATGGACTTTTGGAGTATTTAAAGGAGGCCACTTTTATTAAGGGGCTAACTCGAAAAGTGTCGTAGAAAAGTCAACAAGGAGAGCTCTGGTTCGGTTCTGGCTCTGTACCCGTGTCAGCTTAAATCGAAATTTTGCCGTGAGTCGCGACGGATAGCGCCAGTTGACTTGTAACTCACTTTTGATGTATCGTTGTTTTTGTTGAGTTATATACCTTGTAAACATCGCAACAGGAAAGTTTTGGGTTGCCTGCCCGCCAGTTCAGATATTTTGGCACGATTAAAAGGCTCCTTTTATAGCTTGTTAAGGTCTATCAGACAAACTTGGCATAAAGTAGTTTTTTTTTTATAAAAAAGCGATAGCTATTGCACACTACCTTTTGTTTGGGAGAGTCTGGCTGGCTACAAAAAAAGCCGGGCTATCGCGTATATTTGGTAAGATACGCAATAGAGTCTAAGGACACGATATTAAAACAATGCTTGAACACATGCAGTGGTTTTACATGCTGATCCCCAGCTAAGATAGTGACTGTGGGGGAAATTAACAGTGCGTAAATTAAACCTTTTTAAAAGTTTAGCTTATATTTAAACATAACATATATGTTGGTAAAACTGACATAGCCCCCTCGACTCCCTGTATTTGTAAGAAACTTGTCCAAAATATTTTGTTTGATCTAGTGTCGATCACCACGGGCGCATCACCATTAGAATTTGACACGACACAGTAGATAGTAGGTGAGACACGTGCGTGCGTACTGGTATTTTACGATATCGCCTCAGAGTCACGTACGAGGCACTGCATAATCATTACAAAGCATTCGTAATGCTTCAATGAATGAAAATACATAATATATTCGTTAGAACACACGCGTTTTATATAATCTGTAATAATTAACACTAACACTACTGAACAAAGGGACTGGCATTGTTTGATTGAAGTCACACACGCGCTTCTGAGTTCAGTTGCAGCTACCTAATTCAAACAAAGGGCAGATGCCTCGATTATATTATTATCGTCCACAGTATCCGGTCAATTTGCACAAAATTAAATTTAATCCGAATATAATGCCAAGAAACAGCTGTATCTTAACAAATTTACCAAATATTTCGTTTTGTGGTTTGTTTGACAAAATAATACGGTATTATAATTTCGGTAATCATGCATAAGTTACATAGCAAATTCACTAGACTACTATCCCCTTTCATAGCGTCCTTTTTGTGTTTATGTCATTGGACAATGAAGTTCTCGATTTCTAGTGCTACAATCAGTAAATATGATCATAGTCATAGCAATATTCGTCGCAAGTATACGCGCCGGCCGGCTTTCTACGGGTTATGTAAATGTCTGCCGATAAACCGACCTCCGCCCGCGCGGCGACGCTCATTTGCATTCATAGGCTCGTAACCCTTGCTCGGTCTTCGCCCGCTTATGCAGCCTCATCCGCAGCGCGCCAGCGTAAAACTTGCTGCTTTGCCTTTTGCACGATAATTTACGACTCCCTATGTAACACGTCCAGGCGATATGAGTTCGGTGTGTATCTACTGGAAAAGAGCGTGAGGTCGCGGTGTTGCCGTTCGATTTACATATTATATTAAACTCGCTGTCGCTTGAGTCTATTCCTCGTCGCCACCGGCCGTTACGCTCCAACTTTTCTCAATTTTTCCGCCCATAAAGCGCCCGAAACGAAAGTTTTGCCGTCCGCCGCGAGAGGTCGATTGTAAATACACTTTTTATAATGTACTTAGTCACTGTCGCCCCCTGAAAAAGACTTCTTTTAATAATGTCCGTTGCTTTTAGCTTATATGTATCCACTGTAACTTTGCTTGGAATTCCTATTATTTTCTTTGTTATCTTATAGATTTTCCATATGATGAAATGTAATATATCTGCTTATCTATGTAGATGCTACGTCAGTAAACCTGGTGCGTAAACAGTAACGAGCAGTATTGCAAACAAACCACCACACGTAAGAATACCAGTCTGCCAGCAACAGCATGCGAGTGTGCTCTCTGTCCCACATTATATGCTAATACGTATATTAAGCGTCAGATTGTTCTTCGTCTTCCACACCTGTGCAAGTAACAAAAAGTTGTTTGACCTTCACTCGGCTATAATGCGTTGTCACTGCAGTAAATTATTATTTTTATTGTTATCTGCTTGCTTTAAAACTACTCAATTCAAGGCCTACCTAATGTCAGGCTAGGGAAATAACACTTTGCACGGACTGAAAAGCAAATTAACTTCATAAGCAAATAAGTTGGTACTAAGTACGATCTGTTCATGATACCTTACACTGAAAAATATGTTTATTTAACAGTAACACAAAATTTGACTAACAATAACCTAAACAGAGTGACATGCGAACTAAAAATTACCAGTAATAAAACAAGTTGTGGTTCATTACTAAATTATTTGATTAAATCTAAGAGATATACGATTAAATGTAACCAAAGTTAGTTTCCCGACAACAAAACGTAAACAATACGTAACTAGTTTTGTAGAATCTTTTTTTCAATGTATGTAGTTTTTCATGTAGTTTTGTTTTAGTTTCAGTGAATTCTCTGCGTATTTTATTTATATTAACATTGAACATAAAAATAATTTTATTATAATGTTTCATGCACTCTCGTACAGACAGTGACAGTTGACGGTACGTTGATGAAAGCTTTCGTGACACACGCTCGCCCCTTCGGCGATGGTGGTCCCCCTCTTTAAAACTTTCCGAAATGTGACACACGCTGGCAAGCTTACAACCCTTTGTATTTTTTTTCTACAGTGCCCATTACTGGGTTAGCAAATATCTCCGAATCTCAATCATTTCATATCTCGGAAATCCACGGACTTCTTGTTTTCCAAATCATCGCCATGAAATCCCTTTACATGTTGATCCAGTGATGTGGACGCATTAGCTAGCGGGTGGATCAAATTGCGAATGAGGTGCGCGGGGTTCCATCGGCCGACACTTGGCCTGATAGCGTCAATCTAACGCTCAATTAGCCGAATGCGATTATCCGATTCGGATCCAGAATCGCGGTAGTCTTCGTCGCGCGCCCGCCTTAAAACAAGCGCGCCAACTTTATTAATTAAGCCGTGTCTTATCTCTTGTTAGCACTCATTCTATTATTTGTCTTTTCACCGCTCATTTTCATAATTTCATCGGCGAGTAATTACTCACCACTAACGCGGAACATTTCTCCTTGTGTTTGCATATTTTGAGGTCGTTTACATAGCTAAGTTCATCAAAATAAAGATAAATCAGATGTCGGACAAGCTTCTACATTATTAAATATTGTTTCTAATATAGTAACTAGTACAACAGGTGTGGGGGCTAGTCTGCTTAAGTTTGCTATTTATTTAATTATTAAATATCGAATCAGTCTACTTTAGAGTTTTGCTGCCGCGCCGGGGCACGCAATTGTTGTCAGTGCGATTAGAATGTAAATATTATGTAATGAATCTAAGCTTGTTTTGAAAAGAGTTATTGCTGGCTCTTCTCAGCAAATGCAACCTCCCAAACCGGTATTAGAGATTGAGACTTAGACTTTTCATAAGTGCCTGCGAAGGTAAGGTCTATTTGAATAAATGATTTTGAATTTTTCTGAGTATTTTCGTTTACGAAGCAACAACATTTGCTTATAGCTTGCATGCAGACTTGAATGCATCTGTATGTAGTTTGACCATTGTTTTCCGCCTCTGCGAGAAATGGCTGTTGTTGTTAAAACGATGCGTCAGTTAAGGGATATGGGGGTTAGTGCGAGGGTAGAGGGGGTGCCGACCACTCTCCCGCTGTGTGTTTTAATTAGCTTAATTGACATCGCGAGGCGCGGTGTCCGAGCGATTGTTTGCGATATCGCGTTACCTACCGCGCCCGCCGCCCTGCCGCCGCGCCGTCGCGTATTCACTATTCGTGTCAACCCGTTGCTTTTCCAAAAGGATTAAATCCATAAAACAATGTATATTAACTAACAATCCTATGAATTTACAATCTTCAGCGGTTATTCCTTATTGGAAGTATTCAGACCCTGTTGAAATTGATAAACAATATTTCCAAACTTCTAATGCATTTGCAGAATATTGTATCAATAAAGTATTCTGTTGAAAATCGCCGAGTCGGCGACGGATAGGCTCGTATGAAACCGGCTAAACGCCGAGTCAGCGTGGCGTCATACGGGCGCTTACAATACATCCGAGTCTGCTCTTCCGTTTCCTATGTGAAAAGGTAAAACTGCTTCGAAATTTTATTCCTTAAATGGCCCGTGGAATAAATTGTAGTTCGTACGTGAACCGACTTTTAATGATTTCTATTGGACGCTATTTCACGATTTGAATAGTTACTTTCAGTTGTATTCGTTCTTTTTTATACGATGGAACTTTGAATAAAATTAATTTATCTTAACTTTATACGAGATCATCTTCATCGACATTATACATACTTTAATTAATTTCTCGCGTATGATAATCATAAACGGACTCTATCAGGATGGATTTTTATTTGCTGACTTATCAATCATCTTTTCATTCGTGTGTGGAAGGGCAAATTTACCGATCGGCTGCAGTAATGAATATCTTCGCTCATCTCCACCATACGAAGTGCGTGTGATTAATCTCTCGAACAAAGAAGTCCGTTTCCGCGAGCCCTCCTCGCCATCGATCATTCACCTCCTCGAATAAAAATAATAATAAATAATAGGGCCGCCGCCGCCATTGTCCAAACGAGGCGTGCGTGTCAGCGATAGTTTTAGCTATTCGATGTTATATCGGCTGACTTAACAATATTATGCTTGTGAGAGTATTTCCTCCCACACTATTTACCCATTTTCTTCTTGTTTATCATGTCGTGGGACCCAAGGCCGTCAGTCAGGCTTTCAATGCGCAAGTATAAACTTTTTTTTCAACTTACCGGCGTAAACATAAGAATTGCAACGGCTTAGTAAGACCGAATCGATTGACACATGTTGGGTTATAGTATAGCTTTAAAATTGTTTTAAAACTGTAACGATAATTCTCTAATTTTATTCTTAACAGTTGCCAATTGCCATACTTACACATACAGGGTTTAATCACTTTAATTATACTGGGTGGAGATTTCTAGATTGCATATTTTCGAAACCTATGTTGTATTTGTCATGCTGAACAACTTTTACTAAGGGACCAACTGACCACTGAATTCTCAAAAAAAGTTTTCAGTTTTGTTACATTATTATCGAGCGAGGTGGACATTTTGTTAGAAAAGTTGAAAAAAAATTGAGAATTCAGTGTTGGTCCCATAGTAAAAGTTGTTCACCATGACTAACCTAACCTAGGTTTCGAAAATATGCAATCTAGAAATCTCCACCTGTTATAGGTTATAGTAATCATAAGTATGTTTTTTTATAATCATTGGCAAGCAAATCATACTCTTTGGGTTCTGTACCCAGAGGATCCGAACTGAACCTTATTGTTGTATCAACTCTGTCCATCAGTCCCATCAGACCGACATCATTGTCTCAAATGACTTAAATGTGCTAAACGAAATAAGAAAGTCTTGAAATTTTACATTTTATGTATCCAGGAAAATCAAAGTTAAGCAAATAGTACTTAATAATGTGCAGGTATGCAGTGGGGGCAAAAGTAACGAAATTTTGTAATACCAATTAAGTAATAAGCTGATATGTATTTGGGTAAAATAAATTTGATAGCTTGATGATCTAGCTCATACTTGTTTTATATTTTATTTTTAAAATTCATTTATTCCAAATAGACCTTCGCAGGTAATTAGGGAATTTACCCCAAAATATTTAACTTTTCAGTGAATGGTATATATGATATGAGCTATCATATATTTGATGGATGACGAGGCGGTCGTGTGCTCTGTCGGTCGCCGCTCCGTCCGGCCGCGGCCAGATGTAATCGCACACGAAAAATCAATCAACCCTGTATTTTAGTCCTTGATTTTAGATTGTAAATGTACTTACTAGTCTTATAACTGAAATGATGCACTAAGCTATATAAGAATAGATCTTCACGACAGTTTCAATAGCAATGGCGCTCTGTAGAGCTTTTTGAGACATCGGTGCTGTGCTTCCGTACCATCGTACACAGTTGCAACATTTGCACATTTTAATAACTTTATATGAGCGCTCTAAATCTCATTACGGCCACTGCGTAAGCTTCCAAGCGTGTTGTGACGGGAATATAAAGCGTCTGATGTATCCTTTCAAATTAATCGTCCGGTTCTTTACAACTCACATTCGAAGATGCACCGATCGGGCGTCTCGGAGTGTAAGGTCGATATATACGATATAAATGGCTACAAATTTTTCACAATTTCGACTAAACGCGTGGAGAGAAGCTTGCTGAAAAATCGGAGGAACAAGTAAACCGCCACTGCCGGCCGCCTTTGCAACAGCCGCCCGCCCGCTCCGTGCTTCAACGCGATAGCGTAATACCAAAACAAATGGCCTCCTTTGTCGCCTTTTTATTTTAGATACGTGAGTTATGTTACAAGAACGTCGTACTTCGTGCGTTATTCAGATGGTTTCGGGTTGCTGCAAGGGGACCTGCCCGCTTTCTTTTATTTATGATTCGATGAAACTAACTAGCAGCTGCATCCAACCCTGTAACTTGGAAACTTACTTTCTCAGAATGAACGAGAAACTCAGCAACGTTGCATTTTCCGTTTTTTTACCGTTTCAATATCAGCTGGAGGATCGCTTGCTGTCGCCCCGTTCGATTAATTGGCGGGTCCAATCTATCATCCGCCTGCACTCCTATTGAATACTATATGGAATTTATTTTCATCTTCATAGGTATTGGATTGATTAGATAGGAGGACACCCAGAGTCAGCAAGCTGAAGACAATAACATAATGAGTAGACCGCATTGCTTGAAGAGCTGATAACTGAAAAATATGTTTTTATTAAAAGCGTTCGCTGCGATTGGTGCAAGCTCACGCGAATGGGAAGAGATAAGTTACTCTACCCTCCAGCGTTGAGGCATATTTTAACCTGATGTAGTAAGTTATTATCTTAAATTTTATACGGAGTGATGTATCTGTTACATATACCTGCGAATATTCTTTATATTTGTTAAACAATATGTTTATTTTATCACTCAGAATAGAATTCAAGGGTCATTCTACTTTTAGTAGTTATTTATGTACTTAGTTTCGTTGTGTTTTGAATCGATGAATTCGATTTAGAACGGCGACGACTACCATGCCGAGGCATGAGCGGCGCACATCGATCCGTTATCTCTGTTACCGAACAAAGAGAGATGAAATTTTAATCGGTCGCGTTGTCTGCCATCGCAGAAGTTAGCCGCCGAGCCGGCGCCGACCGTCGACCGGCGCGCACTCCTATTGTAATGAGCGGGTCCGGCACGAGATGCTTCTCGCCCTCTGAATAATACATGTATCGGAGTATTTGGAGGCAACGCAACGCAGGTGACCTCCGTCTCCACCACGGCCGCCGAGCCGCGCCGCTGCGTATTGCCCGCCGAGGAGCCACTAACCGAATTGATCACTATACTTCGAGCGACTACATATATATTATTTAGATAGCTCGTGTAAATAGCTCTAGTCACAGATGAGCCTATCGTGATTTATATAATAAGATTCTGTTATATTTTTTGTTTGAATAAAAATGCCGCCCCGGTTTGAATAAAAAATATGAACGCAATTTTTCAACCAATCTGCTGATAATAACCATTTTGACATTGATTATTATGAACGTGGAGCCTTCCTCTTTGTCGAACGTGACTTGCTTAGTTCGAGACAATTAGAGAAAGGGATGAATTTGTTTAATCAAATTCTTCAAAGCGGTCAGTAGACGAGTTTTCTTATTGAACAAACTTCCGCAGGGTATGAACATCGAAATTGTTTTACCAAAAATGTGTCCAAAACACAAGTTAAAGAATTCTGGTATATTTATTTTAAAGTTAGCATATTTTTTTAATAGCCCCGTTAAATAAATAAATTTTCTTCTATGCGATTGCTTGTACTCTTACCTATACTCTCCATTGACGTATGAACAAATGCAAGGTATCGTTTTATTACAGGCTTTTATTTAACATTACTCGTTAATAAATTACCGACTACTTTCCCTTAATCTAATTAATTACAGTCAGAAATCAGTAGGTATGTATTTTTTGATTTGGTCTTTTTTGCTTGCTATGCAGCCATATATCAAAACCATTGACCATTTCCTGATGCTGCAAGCAGCACCAAAATCAGTAATGGTAAACACAAGTTATAAAACGAATATCTGAAAATTGCTTCCATGATGAAATCAATAAGTACTTATGTCCGGCCAATTATTTTGTTTGTTTATTCAAAAGGTATAACATGACTTATTTTAATTTAACGGCTGTTTGTATCACCATAAAAACTCAGTGTTACCTATTAAATTAACAAAATACAGCTGAAAACATAATTTCCCTCCATAAGAAAAATAAGAAATGCAAAGTATTTGCCCGGATTTTAATATGAAATCGGGAGAGATCTCCTTTAATAAGTTGTAAACTTGTGTTGGAGGGGTTTGGCGCAAGTTCGACGCTACAGGCACCGGCGACTACCGGCAATCTTGTTAAAATCTACGACCTAACTCTGCAATGGCGTTTCGCAACGATTTATGAAATCACATGCTACTGCTAATATGACTTAAGTAGTTTGTTACACTTGTACGCTTACATAAGTTTCGCCCACGATAACTCTTCCGCTAATACTATGATGAACTTTATCTGAATTATGCATGCTGCCAGTTAGTGCTGCATTGATGGTCTATATCTAAATGATTTCTTTCACTTTGTCGCGTGTTTTTTTTACAAATAGCCGATATGAAGTGCGAGGAGCACGTTTGGTGTCCACTCCCACCGCAGGCGATGTCGTTAAGGGTGTAGTGTCGGTCGGCACTCGAGTCCTTATCGCGCGCCACTAGGCGAGTAATGACGCCTTCGATCGTCGGCTAATGGCCTCCGCGGGCCCACTTAGATACGCAAATGAGCATCGACAAGTACCCACCGCCAGCCGCCGCGATTACGCATTACATTGGCCGTCTCACGATTGCGTGCGCTGGTCAATTACATATGCACTCGGATATAGCACTCTATAACTCTATGAACTCTTTCAAACACTCTATTTACTATTTAGAATGAATCAGATAATTACTACATTTACTTTCGATTAAGTAAGCTGCGTTTTTGTAATATTTATGTAATGTTTTAGATTTTATTTATCATGTAGCGACTCTGTAACAGTTCTTTTTATAATGAATAACTTGAAATAGTTAATAGTAACTTGAATTCGTGGTGTTGCGAGAACTGAATTTGAATCCCGAGCAAGCGAAGGATTCTTATAACTGAATCACGAGCTAATCGAGTGATTCTATGTTAGAATCCTGAGCGTAGTGAGCTATTCAAGAGCACAAGGAATAAATATTTCTGCTCACTAGCGAGAAATACGAGATGTAAGAAAACCGTTTATATTTTAAATAATACATATTATAAAAATATTCGCAGCGCTCTAAATTCAATCCACTGAGTGACTAAAATAGAGTTTTGCTCACTGTTTTAGGCACCATAGGCGCGCTTTTCGAGTTAGTGAGGTGAAAAATCATTTGTGAACTAGAATGACATTATGAGCTACACAATATTTTCCACCAATATTTTTAAAGTAACGAAAAACCGAGATAATTGTGTCCCACAAGACTCCCTGGGTAACTTGAATGTCACGTCACGATTTAACAAGGTAACCTAGGCGGCGAACGTAAAATTGGCTTTAGGCGGAAAAATATTAAATAAAAATTATATAAAATAAATATATTAAAATTTGGTATGTTAAAAATAATCTCTCGTACAGCTTCTACATCGTCATTCGTCACTGGTCGTATGATTTTAATATATTTCGTGTCATATTGAATCTGCGAAACGTAAATAAATAAATAAAAAAAAAACGATATGAAAATAAATGCATTGCATAGATTAGTACTATCAGCTACCTTTTTAGACAGTTTGCCATATTCCCTAGCAACTGGTACGTACGTACTAAAACAGGCCCTGGATCGAGCGCTCGCTTGCTTGACACATGTCCTCCACAGGCTTTATACAATCCCCTGTCTAGGATCCCAACGAAACCAAATACATATTTTAAATTCTTATCTTACCAACTATAGAGTTAGAATATTTTAAAGTGATAGCGTTAACAACGTTACCTTTGCGAAGCGTGAGCAGTTTCCATATAGATGCATTCACATATATATCGTAAAAAAGTTGATTTTTAGTCAGACAAACTTTCGATATGGATTCCTTGTCATTTGCTATCGGTAAAAGTATGGATAAAAACGAAAAATTGGCATTCATTATATGTATTTTAGTCGTTCAAACTATGTACCTACGTGCACATCGTTTCAAGGCATTTTGCCCGTTCCCGTGCTCACGGCCCGTACTCTAGTACGTTCGCTCTATTAATATTCTAACTCTATGTTACCAACATAAGTCAAATCTTTTGTAAATGGTACAATATATTCGAAGCCAGTGTAGTTGACTGCGAAGACAATCAGTCTTTTGCAGCCAGCTTCGTAGCAAGCAAGCAAGTACATAAACATGGTAATTTTAATGAACGGAGAGACGGTTATTGTTGCTAAACTGCTAAATAGATATGCTTATTGCTTGTGATATTAATTGACTTGATTTTGGCGACATGAGTCCTTTAGAAACAGCGATTAAACAAAAAAAAATGTTACGGCAGCCTCAAAAGAAGATAGTCGAACTCATTCATAAATGTTCTATATACAATTTTATTTCGATGTAGAGCAGGAACAGCCCAGAGGAGTGTTACTGTCCGTTGTCACAGTCAGTGGCAATGCTGTGCCGTTGTGTGACTTTCAAAGCATTATATGCTTTTATTATTTAAACTACTCACTTATTTCTATAAATCAAGATGTTATGCGTGTGAGCGTTTCAGTCTTTTTCAATATTCATATGTTATAATACCATTATACTATCTCGTCTATTTATCGAGAGTCACGTCTTTCATTCATACATGGTTTCAAATACTGGGGCGTCATAATAGCGTCCTAGATTAGGATTATATACGTTTATAAGTAAGAGTCTGTATTGTAGGGGTGAGTTATACTACAAGTTAAAAGATGTTTGCGGCGCGAGTTACAATGCAGGGGCGCCGTAGTGGCGCCCGTCCAGCTGTAAATGGAGAGCGCATTAATACTCAACTATGTAATAAATGTTATTGTTTGTCATAAAGTTTGTTTTATGGAGGTCGACCGCCCCCGGTCCTTCGCGTTGCGTTGTCGGACCTTTAATAAACTTTAGCGATCGCTTGATACCCCACTTATATATCCTGCTATAGGTTCGATTATTTCGATTGCTATCCCGTTTTGCTTTTACAAATAAAAATAAAGAGCAAATCACTCGGCGATCTTCGATACCTGGTGTTCTTTTTATCACTCGAAGATACCGGAAGCAGATACAAAAATAAAATAATGTTATTTTGATATTTCGAGGAGATACAGCGTCGCAAAATCGCGGACTCATTGCAAAAGTTGCGCTTAGCTTGCAAAGATATTTTCCACTGTGACGTTATCCGTAGACGGGACTTCAAGATATAATTTCGGCTATCGGGAAATTGTTTTGTATTGTAATACCATTGTTATTTATATCGTCTCAATTCTCTTTTAGAATTTGATTCAAATATTCGCCTTAAAAGTTATAAGCAAGCTATTAATAATATCTATTTTATGTAGGTAGATGATATATTCATTTGATTGTTACGTCAAGGTATAGGAGGTCATATCGGAACATATAGATAAAATAGCATCGTCAAAGGGCGGTCGGCGTGTTAGGGTAGTGCAGACACGAACAACGTCGACTGATTTGTATGTGACTCAGCTCCACACTGATGTGGGGGACGTTTGGGTGCGGGTGACTTCAAGACGTTGGTTGCAATTTTTCAACGCTCCAGCTCCGTGTTTGGCAAGCTGATGGCGTTCGTCGCACTGCAGCCCACCGCCCCGCCCGTGCCGCCACCCAGTCGCACCTGCTCCCGCGCTGAACTGCTGCAAGTTTAATCCCCCAATCCGCCACCGCACGACCGCACACCGGCGCGAACGCTATATTTCAATTAATTCGACCATCCATCCCGACGTGAAACTACGGGCCGCTTAGCTCATAATCCAGGGCGGACGACGACGCTTCAAATCTGATATGTCAAGGGAACGTCTACTTGATGTCACTCTCTGGCCGCCAGTACTGGCCGCGTCGCGTTTTCGTAATCCCAGTGATGTTGTACGCGGTTAGGTCGCTCTTGACGACGAATGCCGTCATATTTCCGACAATAAATCGTGAATCGTGAGAGCTTTGTTTGCCCGTAGTGGTGACTTAACTTTTAAAACCCAATTAATTGTGAGTTTTGTTTTGCATATTAACGGGTCGTTTACTGGAGTCGTTTCGACAGCCAGCAGTAATTTTCATAGAGTGAGTGCACATGGAGTGGAATAATCGTCAGCGATTCGCGTTCATTTTAGCGTCGACCTCGTTATTCTACCGATAGTTGTTTCTGTACTACGTAGGCACCTGTAAAATAATATATATGTTGAAATACAGGTTGTAACAAATAAACCATTATGATATTTTTGCAAGCAGCAGGTAACGACTAGACAGACCAGTCTAGTTCTCAATTACGTCAAGTATATTCTTAGTAGCAACTTAGATGTCTGGTACGATAGCTTAATTTGTAAAATGCGAAAATGGAAGTAATAGTTGGACTGTATTATTTCATATGTAGGTATGTATAGATAGACGAATGCTTCTTATTCTTATTGCACAGAGATGGAATCCCGAGTGCGCGCCGCTCGCACGTGCCGGCCATCCCGCTGAATCAGCTCAACTCGACTCGCTCCACCGCAACTGAATGTACTTAATTTGATTTCGATTGTGTTAAGCCCCACTTCGCCTCCAATTAATGGCCCAAAAGTACTCGATCATTTACCCTTGAAAATTATATTTCACCGACATAAAATAAATATGTACCTATTATTGTAATAAGTTTTTATGATTGACTATTACCAAGTATAAAATAATTGTACATAATACATATTATTTGTACATGATACATTGGAATTTTATCTCCTACAATCGTATCGACAAAGTTGCATAGAGTCGGCTCGTTTAGCAAAAACCACAAGCAACTTTGGGTAGTAATGTTACATTGTAGAGACAACAGACGGAGTAGAGGCACAAAGTAATTAGATAGCTGTTGTATTGTTCACTTGTTCAGCGCTTTTCCAATGAACGGTCGTCGCTCGTTCTCGTGTTAAATTGCGTCCCATACCGTAACCGACAGCGGCCCGTTTTTGTCCAACCCGAATGAGATGAACCGCGTATCCTTTAATGAGTCGGTTCCAGGATCCCCATATCCCCACGCACCCCCTGTTACTCATTGCCACGAGACATTACGATTCTTCCCTTCCTAGGTTGTCTTAAACATTCTTGTTTTCTATTGCTATTACTACTTTTATATATATTTTTCCATCTTAATTTAACCGAGTTAACTCATTCGTCGGTAAACAAAAAAATGGCAGTCTCCTATGTATCTCGAGAGCGGCGATCGCGCCCACATTCGATGCCGCGTTAATAATTCACACTCGGGGAACGAGTTGGCTGCGTCGAATGTCGCGTGTAATTCTACATTTTCGCACCGAAATGTTCCGAACACGCATTAAAGTTTTTGCCCGACCTCGTGCCTATTCATGGTTAATTTCTAAATTCTATTCCGTAACTTATTTATTGAGTGCGGGGGCGTTTCGAAAATACTTTGCTTAATTGACACCCGAAGCTCGGAACTTTGTGTCTAATCTATAAATTATTCATTTGTAGTAGTATCTTAGAAGCGACAATAGCAGAATTATCGCGTTTCTGCGGGTGAATGTATCTGATATTGTTAACATGGTGTTCTCGTGCGGTATATCTGACTGAACACATATATGTTATTAATTATTACGCCTTGTCATTATTGAGGAAGGCATTATCGTATAGGATGTCGACGTGTAGGGTGGATGTAATATAATGCGATACCGCGGTACCTGATCCGCGGCCGGTAGACTATGTAGCGTAGCCCCGACCATCCGCGTCGCGACGTCACGCGGCTATCATTTGTCACAAACGTCACCCAAATCACCACATCATAAATTTTGGTTCAAGCTCGTAACGGCTCTATAACTTTCGGAAGACACAACTATTGTATTTTAACCGATATCATCATCATTATACAGATACTAGCTTGGGGTCCGCTGTTTTACTCGCGTACCCCAGGGATAAAAGGCTATGTATTAACCAAATCCGTTCAGCCGTTTATGCGTGATTGAGTCAAAGACATTTAAAATATTAATGAGGTATCGATATAGCGATAAAATGTGGAAGTAATTTAAGTAGTGAGTGACCTATGGTGCTGGCGGTTTATTTAGTTCGTCACAAGCTATAATTGCTTGCCAATCGAGCCATTGCTCTTATAGGCTTTCCCCTTGCACCCGACAAACCTTATGTACTTCAGTTAGTTACGCACTGTAATCGTAGAGCGGCGCACGCTCTTACAAGTTCTCTTATAAAAATAGTGCTCTACATGAAAATAGTTCTCTACGTGAGGGTGACGCTAAAAGCGATATCGTTCAAATATTTTTCCGAGGTAACCCGTTGGTAGGCCCGAAACAAAGAGGCGCAGTTCCGAAACAATCAAATTAATTTTCTGCGTTGTTGTTTAATTAGCGCCGACTCTGGATGGCGCGGCGGGCGGGACGGGCGGCCGATGTTTATCATCGGATACAATCGCACCCCGGCGAACCCTCCCGCCACCCGCTTCTCCAACGAAACCCATTATTATCAAAGTCAAGACTTTACACCAAAGCAACTTTGGTTCGTCACTCCTGCTGCCATTGTTATTATTAGAGACATTGTTTATACTAATTGACTTTGACGTAAACAAATCGCAAGATAGGACTAATTGTGTAATCTTTTTGTTCCAGGTAATCTTACTAAAGTACTACCATGAATAAACGTCGAAACATGTAAACAATGTGAGCTCACACTTATCTCAGGTATGAACGCGTACGTGAAATATTATTTATACTTATGTGTGTGTAGTTAATAGTGTAATCGTAGACAGTCTTATTATTGGAGGGTGGTAAATATGAAACGGAATAGTTTGTGTGAAGCCTCATCGAGTTAATCTGAAGCCATATTTAATTAAATTGTACCGGTAGGTGGACGTCGCCGCAGGCCATTCCGTAGACAACTGCCGCCGAGTGCGTACGAGTTTTGTGTATTAATCATTTCATTATATCAATGTTCTCCAGTACAATTCAACATAGTAGGTGAGAATTTTAGTTTGTTCTAGATATAGTGATAAAGTATATTTACTTGAAACAATTTGAAGGCTTTACGACGACAATATTGATACGATAATTTAAATTTATTATTCTCATTTCAATTAAATAGACGGTGGATTTACGATCAAGTGAAATTCCATCATTTGATATTATAAAATATATTAGCAAGTTAACGTAGACACGTAGATCTTAAAGAAATACTTTGTTCGTTTCGGGTTGGTTTGTGGTGGCATCTAATCTAATTATCCAGTACTCCTTCAAAAACTTGTAAGGCAAGTCAGGGCGAAAAGTCTCGTTTTCTTCTTGGACGAATTTTATTGTTCTAACTAGTTACGGGTAGGCCTAATTACAGGTTTCCTCAATTTTATTATACATTCACACGTACGGTGATACCCCATTTATAGGCAACAAGGAATTATTCTAAGGTCGCGTTCGGGCCGACCGACGGCAGGGGATTATTTTCAGTGAGTGACCCCGGCCAACCTGACCCCATCCTCTGACCTCGACGCGATGATCTGCACCCTTCATTCGACTAACCTGTTTTACGAGATTAACGCGATAAACACTTTACCTACTTGAATATTTAACGAAGTTCCCCTTAGGTGTACTAAGTTATTTTGTGAAATTATTACACGGAGGAACCGTCTCGGTAACGAAGTAAAAGGACGTAACAATGCTAAAACACGTAATGCTGACAGTTCAAGGCAGTTTCCTCGTTTTATAAATTATCTTAATTGTAGTAGGTACCTCTACCTTGGATTAAATTTTAGTTTCCCTAGCAGTTTTGTGTACTCAAAAGGAAATTTTGCTCAAAACAAAACAGGTATCAGGTTCTACTGGCCTATTTTCTAATATACTAGGCACTATATTACTAATGAGCAGGTTCAGCTCTCTTCCCTTCGAAGTAGTAGACAGATTACTAACAGATTCGAGGGAGATAGAGGTGGTCTAGAGTCTTCAAATATTTATGCTATGCCGTTTTATTTTGTCCTGGAGATTCGCAATATGTTTCACCTACACATTTAAAGTCCGCTTATGCGAATTATTTCTTCATGGAAATCTGTCTAAATATCGCTCGTGAATCCGGGTACAAGAAGTTAATCAAATTATAAAATATGCATCGGCCGGGCTTAAAATTTCCACAGAGGCGTGTATGAGCTTGAGCATATAAAGTAACATATGGCTAGTGTATTTCGTCGACGGACTAAACGGCTCAGCTCCGAGGCTCGTATTTGTAACACGGCGCGTTATTAATAGCCGCGATAGTGAGGTGGCCCGCGGTAGAGCACGATATTTGGGAAATCCGGATTTGCATAGGATAATGGGGAGCACGCTGCAGTTCGCAATGTGGACGCCACCGCGCGCCGCCGAGCCGCGCCTTGTGCACTCTACCTGCTTTAGTTAGACTCGCTGCATAAAGAGACGTGCTCTGTATGTCGGATTCACTCTATAATAGTGTTTGTAAAAAAATATCTCTGTAGCCTAAACATGTCCGAATCGTCCACGTATCGATTTCGTGGCGGGTTACTGTTTTGAATCTTCCAGAAACACTAACACATATTAGTTAAATTCAGTTCACAATGATTAATTTCATGTAGCGTACTCAAAATCATGAATCTTGTTTTGAAAACCTGTATCGTCTAGTCTAGACTAGAATATCAGCAGCAGGCTTAAAGTAACCGTATAAATTACCTATTTATTAATATCCGGGTGCTGAAACAACTAATGGCTCAATATGTCCATGAGTCATTGATGCAAATTGCGCAGAAACTGCAATTCACCCACAAACTAGAGCTAATTATTTCATCGTCTGTCTGTTAAACTATTGACAGAGGTAACGAGGAATGTAAGCTATCTCATTCATATTGAGTCATTGTTTCTATACTGTTAAGTAATCAATACAGACGAGCATGATGTTTTGATGAAATAATTAAAGTCTACTCGTGTTTGAAATTTCTAGCGAATTTAGTAACTGGGGAGCTCCCCCTGACGGAGTTTTTATTTTAGTACGTTCTTGTATTACCAACGACACATTGCACTAATATTGTGCTCTGCTTTTCCATTGTTGGTTTTCCTTGTATTTTCTGATTCATGAATAAGTCTAAGTATTGATCTATAACTATTATACACTTATTAAAATATTACTTGCATTAATTGAATGATAGTAATTCAGCTATTTGCATGCTACCTTAGTAATAACCGATCGGTAATATCATGTCTTTAAACAATCCTTAGTTTTGTCAAAATATGCAACGATACTACTTTAATTGGCGGAGGGTGAATGGGTGGGGGGAGTTATGGGGCTTGTGGCGCGGCAAGGCGGAGGCCGTCGCGTGCCTGATGTATGCGCCGCGCCGCCGCCGCCGTCGTGACGCCAGACCCGCCGGCGCCGCGACGTCGCCCCACAATGCAGATATCGTGCATTCGGTTCCATTCCATACAGGTTGCGGCCCTCACGCCTTCCTCGTTTATTGCCATTTACCACCACGCGAAACTTCCATCATGCATAAGTACAAGCTATCGCTACAAACACCGGCTAAACGTCGAAAAGTTGCCGGAAATCGACCGCCACATAAATCGATATATGGACGTTTTCCAAATCCATGGGTTAGGTCGTCCTTTGATTGATGCCCCGCGTAATGACTCGGGAAACTATTTCCTTCGGATTTCCTCCACTCAATAAAACATCGAATGGTATGCTTATTTATGTGGCCGCGTCAGTTTATTTGAGGCTTTGTCAATACGGCCTGCCTGTAGTACCCACTACACTAGAAAGACCGTCATTTGTCAAGATTATGGCTGTATTGGATTGATATATGAAAAGCTGTTATTGTTTTGAATATTTCCCTTCTTATGTTAGGATCCATGATTTTTCCGAGTAAACCCTACTTATTTGGCTATTGACTATTGACATTAGCCTTTATGTCGCGAAGAATTGATCGAACCATACCAAACCCAATTATTAAAAAATAAATCCACCAAAAGTAAATTGGCCATGAGTATGTCGAACATAGGCAGGCAGGCGAGCTCGGCGTGCGCCATTAAAGGTAGGCGAAGTAAAACCTTTTGACCGTGGCCATATGACCGCATAGATGAGATGGCACAATTAGCACGTACGAAACTCGTCAGTCACGGCTTGGCGCCGAGTGGCAATTACGGTATTTCATCCTCAATAAAAGTGCACTCAGGCGCCGCGCCGCTAACATTGGAGAAAGCTCCCCGTCGTCTATAAAGCTAATGTGGACATATAAAGATTTAAATGACGGGTTGGGTCGCGGACGTCGACGAAACGGCGGCGCGAAGTGTCAGTCGTGGACTAGAACTTTCATCCAGTGGTATAATAATAACTACAATTCAAATGCCAGGCCCTGCAGACATGAAGCACAACCTACCTAGGTGTTTCTTAAATAACTGATATGATATGTGTGCGTTCAGAAAAATGCACTTGAGAGCTAGTCGCAGATAAAAATCAGCCTGAAATGAACAGTCATATCAAAATGATGAGCCCTGTATCAAAGTGTATCTTTAACACAAATAAATAGAGTTTTTTTTAATGAAATCTTAATACTAACCTAGTCAAATATACAGGTACCTACTGGTACTCGTTTGATATACTTACCATGATCGTCTAATGTGATTACATTTATACACATTTTCGTTTCACTTGAGTTCACTGAAGTGCTCGATTCCTCCATAAAAAATCAAGTAGATAAGGCAAACAAAGTGATGATCAGAACCAATCATCACAAATACACTTTTTCAGAGACGCCAAGAACCCATTATGCCAGTTAAGTTCTCAAAAAGTAAACAATAACAGTTTCCAATATTTACCTCATTACATAGATGTATAGACTGAATAACCGGCAGTCGTATAGCGTGAGAGCAAACATTTTGGCGATTAATCTGGGAATACAGTGCTATATCGGCGCGCTGGAGGCGGCACATTTATTTTATGTGCCGGCAATGTTACATACGCCATAAAAGTCGTTAGGACGGGCGTAACGTCTCGCCATCGTCTTGCCCGCTTTAATTATACCTAGATAATGCGGCGCCGACTGCGCCCTGCGAGGCTGCGCCCCACATTGTCGCTTTACTTCGGCCTCCAACACATTACCGTAACACGAAGCAATAATATCGTGTCACTATTTCTAATGTAACACCCCGTATACAATATTTCTGCACCCACAGACTGCATAAAACCTCTATTTACCTACCTACTCCAATAAAGTTTGGTTATTCATCGTAAATCATTTTGTTTCATAATTCCCCATGTTTAGAAAATTGATTTATGACCATATATTTACTGGCTTCTCGGGCTTTAATGACTGAAATACGAATCTTGTGCTACATAAATTACAACTAGACAGTTATATTGGAAGCTACTGAAGAGTCCTGTACTTACCTTATGGGCAACGAAAGGGGGAAGCGTTAAAATTACGTTGTATACGTTTAAATATGCACAACGCAATTTGTTAAATATTTTTGTAATAAGAAACTTAAAAGCCCGGCCTTTAAGTGTCATTACATACATGTGACTGCCATAGGTAAGCGGTTGTGAGTTGTGTCGCTACGACTACGTGTCGGTCGGGTCCGGGGACAAGGTAGGGTCGGCCACGGGGCGCAGATGGAGATTTATCACGCCCGCCGGAGCTGAGACTACAAGTTCGCGCATTAAACGAGTCCGGGACATTAGCCGCCTGCAAGATGCCGCCCGAGATCATAATTAAGTGCCGCCCAATTTATCGGTGCGACCCGCGCCCGAAAACTCCTCTTAAACTTCCCTTATCGTACGTACTAAAGGCTCTTTATTTTGTAGTTAGCCCGGTCCGCAGTTATCGCCTTTTATCTTCGGTTGTGATGTTGTTTACCACGTTCAAAGCAACAAAATGTCCATTACGATTACAATACAAAATATTTTAAAAAAGCTAAAATTTAAAAAGAAAACATGTATCTAGTTACTCATTGCATTAACGTATACAGTTTGAATAAAAGTAGATAAACTGAGTTTGTGAAGAAAATAAGCTGAATAGTTGTAGATTCCAGATAGACAGTAACTATCCTACTCGTCGAGACGCCTCGGCTCTGTGAAAGGACCCGATATCGCTCAACGTTTTCTATTAACTTCGGTACAAAAGCAGAGAAAATACAGTTACGGAAACGTCCCAGAAACCTTTGTTGTTATACAACTATTGTTGTCTGTAACTATAACAGATAACCGGTGTTGAAAGTCGAATATGCTTGCTCTTAAAATTGCTTATAGTCGCGCTGTTGATTAGTACTCCATAAACAAGAATTAATAATATATATCTACATTAAAAGTAACATTGTTTATATTTAGTTAAAAGGCAAGAAGTTAATCTCCGTATTCCGGAAGAACCAGCTATTTTCGAGAGCTTTCCTTAAGTAAGCAAGAAAGTCAAAGTGAGCGAGCCAGTCCCAGCGCACGTACGTGGAATCGGGCGCTCCGTCTTAGACTAATTAGTGCAGCAGCTGGGCTAAACTGGTTAGCCGGCTCTGATGACGGGCGAGGTGAACGCGAACGGCCCGGTTGACGTCGCTCCATATCGTTTTACATTACACACTCCCGACTCACTCGCCCGACGCTTATTTCACTAGATTGCACTCCAAACACGTGCGCACGTTCAGCTATTTGCGTTAAATTAAATATTATGTATATTGACAAACAACATTGTTTGTGTTAACGAAGTCCCCGAAGAATACAGTAAGGTATTTTTGTTGTTGGGCTAGTGAAAGCTAAAGTTTTTCTGCGGTTATGCATAAAGGTTTCTATGAATTTTACACGTTTGTTCGAAAGAGTGAAAACAGTTTCGGCGACTTTCCAAGTCATGGTTAACAAAAGTTGTTTGATTTATGCTAGTACCTGCTGTTGCCATTTCATTTATTGTTTTTTCCTGGATTTTGCCATGTTTATTTTCCCTTCATTGTTTTGATCATGGTCAGTATTACACATTTTCAGGTAAAAATGTTCGCAGTGCAATTTAAATATTCATTTAATTTCTTAATATTTTTTACAGAATTTTTTGTATCAACTCTAAAAGCGAACATTCTGTTCCACTCGCACTACGCTATTGTCTATTTTGATATATAACATCTATTTTTAATATTCTGTCGTAACACATTTGCTTGTGAGTATATTTATATCATTTCCCAAACCACGTTGCGTAGCTAAAACGACTTCTCTTCAGATAATTATACCTCCCGGACTACTTGTCACGTGGTAAGGTAACGTAAAAACTATGTAGCTCTACCTACTTTTCGGCCGGGCAGGGCAATAGGCATTCCTAAGGAAAGCGTTCACTGACCTAATGATTTTTCTCCCCGCGCTACGTTACTAAAGCAGGCAATTTACGCGAGCCTATAAGTAACAAGATTCATTAAGGCTGTTACAAAGTGGCGCGGGCGTTCTTAAAGCGAATGGCCCTCGAGCTTGCAGCGTTCATAATGGCCGTACCTACAAGCCGGCCGGGGTGCCGCGCGCAATTTAATGAAACACCTGGAGAGGTCGTGCCTGCTTACGTTGCATTAATCTCGCACCCCGCGGGTCTCCTCGTCCGGCATCCAACACCGCCTCACCGCAGCATCACACCACCTTATATTACCAGAGCACCTAACATAAATACCGTTTAAACAAAACATATAGAGCGTAGTCTACCCCCATGTTAAAACTGATTCTTAATAACGTAGAGTTTAATCCGCCAGCTTTCTGTAAACTGTTGCAATATGGGCGTAATAAAAATTAGCTTATCAATGTTTATATAGGACCTAAGTAGATTTTTTGCTGTTTCGACATAAGCTTTTAAAAGTAACCAACTAATATTAAAGCTGGGATAAACAACGAGTGACCGCTCGCCAGCGGCTACGGCAGAAGTGGCCGAGATAACTCCGTGCACGAATGCATATTTTAACGTTAAGCTATGGTACCGCGATGCAAACTTGTTGGGAACTTCACCAGAGTGACTAACTCTTACTTTAAGGCTTCTTCCAAGTTTTTTCGCCCTAAGGCAAGGGCTGCCGTATGAAAGCAATCAATGAAATAAATATTCGAAAATTTCTAAAAAAAACTTCTTTACATTGCTGCATAAATAACCAAATGGTAGGTATATTTATTATTCATTTATTGTTATATATTTTTTATCTTGTAACAATATGTACCCGTTACTGTGTCACATTGTCTTATAAATATACATATTTTGCTTCTGCTCTCACTCTTCCACATTATTGTTGACTAGCTGTCCCCCGTGGTTTTACCCGATAAAAAGTAGCCTCAATACCATAGGCTATCTGCATGCCAAATTTCATGATGATCCGTTGGATAGTTGAGGCGTGAACAAACAAACTCACTTTCGGATTTATAATATTAGTTAAGATTCAGTCATTCCTTATAGGTATTGGCTTACCCTCCAACTTTACTTGTTTCTGGCTATTATACATCCATCTACTTTGTGTGTTTAAATAAATATCTTGTATGTATTATCAATCGTCAAATAAATGAGTGTCTACTGTGGGGAGTCCTTGTGAACTTGGAGCTTTAACTACTGTCGATCAACGTTTTTGACGCCACGAAAACAATTAGATAACAGTTAATTATTTCGTCTGGTAGGCGTGTTCGGAATTACGTCAGCAATACGTACGGCAGCGTGCCGGGCGGCACCGCCCAGAGACCACGTTGGAAAAAAATACGCGGCGAGCATGAGGCGTAAACACCCGCGCCCCTCTCGCATCACGCCTCATTAGCCACTCCCCTGCGCGTCTATAAATCATTTTAAATTCAAATTCTACTTTCTTTCAGAATTGACTTTGCTTACCTACCTAATTCCCTTTCCAGCCACAAAAATTTGTAAATTAGATTTCACCATTCCGCTTTCGGTCGTAGGAGAAAATATTTGCAGCATCCGGGACCGGATCTTGGCCTGTGATCGTGTTACCTGCGTATAAATCGCACGATTCGAAATCCAAAAGACTCTTTTAATAATCAACTCCATCGGGACATCGAGTTTCATTCCAGATATGTTTTTTGCGCCTAAGTATATTGAATTTATTTAGAGTTTCGACTCTAGATTTATACGCAATGGCGTCTGAAATAACATTTGTACATAAAATGTGACCTTCTGCAAAATTGCATCTTCTGAACGTTGCTTCGTGAGTTGCGCTATTTAAATTTGACCCTTTGGCTCGCCGCAAGAAGGAAATTTTTTAGGGGAAATGGGTCATCATCATTTTGTTGATATTATTGCCGTGTACCTATAAACAAACTGAAAGTTCTGTTGAATTTCAAATTAACCTTTTTACCTTTAAGTATCCGCAAAAAAGGTTCCAACAGAAATACTCAAATACTTACATAATAGTATTGTATGAAAAGGTAGGACTCCGGTTGAGTGTGGCCACGTGGCACGAGTGCTTACTGCCTACTCAATACAGGATTTGGCACGGCTCACCGGGCGGTTCTATTTCTGTCTGTCCCCAAATATTTCTGGCACCCACTTTCATGCGTACAAGTGGTCTTCGGGTCGCATCGTGACGGGTGCGTGTCATTCATCGGCTCGTTATCTCATTGTTTTCTACGTGTGTCGATTTGTCGCACCGCTCGGCCAATAGTAAAATAGACGAGTATAGATCGGCGTGCGCGTACGGCTGACCGCGCTCCGCCGACGGCGTGTCGCCAATCCATCAATCGTGCGTGATCGAACGTTCTAATCGATTAACGATCTCACGCCTCGCCTGACAAGCATTCTCCACATCCTATGCGGTTTACGTTTAATTTGACTGAGACATCTTCCAAGAACTAATTACAAGCCAACAGTAGGTAATTAAGGAGTTTCCTCAAGTATTTTTAGGAATTTATAAATTTACAGTTTTATTTTTGTCAATGAAACGCTTATAGGTTTTTGATGCACAATAGAAAAACTGGTTCGAGGAATCACTTTTGGCAAGTGTTCGTTTAAGTCTACGCCAATGAGGTTGTGGAACTGAGTTGTTGTATACAGCATAACAGATTAGATAGTGTTTAATAATATTTGGTATGTCAGAAGGATGAAGTAGGTACACGTATAAGCAAGACAAACTTGTATGTGGTTGCAGTATAGTATGGCGCAGGCAGGCGTCAGCAACGCGGGTGCAGGCGCGTGCCGACTGGCTGGCGGCAGAGGACGACCTGCACTCGAGAACTGTTAGTTATTCACGTCATCGTTTCAGAGTGCACTCGGCCGCCTTACTGCTCTCACCGTAACAAGACACGGACGCCTCGCTTCATTGATATCGTTTTTTCTTTAATCGGGCAACAGTGCCAAGTTGTAACGACAATCTATTCAGCTCCAAATTCTATCATATCAGGAATATTCAAGTATATTTTCTTCGGGAGGTATCGTAATCTCCAGGAAGGAAAGCAGTGATGAAACTGACTCGGCTAACCCCTTATTGTATTGCAAGTGCGCATTGTTGTATCATAAA
This sequence comes from Achlya flavicornis, assembly GCA_947623365.1. Lineage (NCBI taxonomy): Eukaryota > Metazoa > Arthropoda > Insecta > Lepidoptera > Drepanidae > Achlya > Achlya flavicornis. Next base: position 13,134,734 of record OX392468.1, read on the forward strand.
GGACACGGTAAGGGAAGAGCGCTCGGTCGCTCCTCCACTATCACACAAAAATGTTATTAGTTTTGGGCGGTTATTGCCCACCCTGCGCCCGTTCGACCCTCCCCAATGCTGTTCCCGGACAAATAGGGCATATTGAATGTCTTTTTGTTTAATTTTCTTGTGGATAAAAGCCACACATCTTTCCGTGTATTAGATTTAAACAATAAACGGATATACTTAATCTCATTACACCTTGCATTTTTTTTTGTAGAAAATAAAAGCACCCTCATTTTGTAACTTTCGATCGGAATTGTAGCATTTAAAAACACGCGTTACGCTTATTCAGCGTGCAAGCAGATAGAAGAGCAATTAATGTGTCGTAATGTGTATAGAGCAGGGGCGGGCGGGATCGAGCCATCCTTCTCAAACGACGCGGCCATTTGTATCGACACGAGCATCCGTCACGCTAATCGCAAGCATTCGCTGTCCCGATACACCTGCACCAGCGTGCACCACCGACCACGCCAGTATATACCTACATGATTAAACTTCGTGCTGTGCGGCATTTGAGGAAGGATTTAAACATCGCGCTTTTGATCTTTATAATACAAATGTACAACTTGTTAAACAATACTTTTTCGTTAGGTATATAAAACAGTTTATTTATAATTGATCCATTGGTACGTACGGACGTAAACAGGGCACTGTCGAATCAACTGTCAAGTCAAGTTGTTAGTCGAATCTGTGGCAGCCAATAAACATAAGTTTGATAGACTAGATAAAGTTATCATAGTCGTGATGAAACGTGATCACCCATTCAAGTTTCACAAACGGTTTGGTTTCGAACTGAAACTAAGCTAAAGTAGACGGCGCAGAGTAACAGGAAATAATAACTTTATCCCGAGCTTAAACTGTGGGAGGACCGTCCAACTAACATTATGCCTGCCAGTAACAAGTTAATCTAAATGCAGCCGACTGCTTCCAGTAGCTAGTTGTTCCACGCATTGCTAATGTTTAATAACTGAGAAAATTCGGAACATGTCTGCATCTGATTCAGCCGGCAGCCACTGATTCACACTTTACAATATTAGCACTTATAACGTCTTTTATATGAATAACTTTTAACAAAAAATAAAATTAACTCCAAAATGCGTTCGAATTGAAAAGGTTAAAGTAACGATGGAAGTAATCAGTAGTAATAAAGAACAGTAATCGGACTAGGTACCAAAATTAAGAAATTATCGTACATAGCCATTCTTGAGTTTTACATAAAAAGGAATTACCGTTGACTTATCATTGTGGTAGTATTTTTTACTTTATGATGATGGCGATTTTTGTTATTGTAAAAGCTATTTATTATGAATATTATTTATTTATCGATGTTTCTGTTAATAGAATACAGTTATCCACCCAAATCGGTTAAGCAGTGTCCGAGGAAGCCTTTTTTGAAGACACTTTATAACAACCTATACAACTAGCAACCTCCTCTGATATCATCAGGCATACATTACAAAAGTTACTCAGTAAATCACTCCGAAGCCGTTCCGTGGACATTATCAGCAAACGGAGTCCCCTAGTGAAGTACTGAATATTCAGATGGCGTTTGTTTGTATACGTATTTTCTTAGAAACAGCGATAACGCTTCTCCGGCCACTTTTTCGTCACTAAATAAAATATGGTGCAGGCGGCTCTGCGTGCGACGATAAAACGTCCGCGAAGCTCTTCCCGTCACGTAGTGCGACAGTTAATTACGCGGATGTAAATAAATCATCATAGACGGGTGCGATGCGGTGCGACGGAGGGCTTCGATTCCGAAAGGCAATTATCTCGCGCCTCATTGACGTCGAAAATGAGCAGAGCAGAGAGCCACATCGCCCGCGCCCCCGACACGCCGCCGCCTCAGAAATATTTGACACCGCCTAAGACACGGTTATAAGGAAAAATCGAGTGGAGGATTTCTGAGGGCTACGTGCCCGGCTCACGGCAATTGTGATGCATGGAGGGATTTCCGCACATTCGCCTGATATTGAAGCGAAACCGCGCTCGCTTCGACCCGTTATACATATTGCTTATCAAAATGATGTCGAATCAGGTCCGCCGTTTTATCCATTCTCAAGGTTCAGAAGTGTCGCTTACCCGCTCTGTGGGTAGTTCTTATCTCATCCATTTCCCACCTATGACCCAAAAATAACGCTTCTGATCGAATGTTGTTATTACTTATTCGCTGCACGAACATTCCTGGAAAATATAATAATACGTACTTCTTCTTATCCTGTATTACTCCTATAAATGTCAATTAGTCTTTAACTTACGTAATGAACAAAATCAAAATGTTTTTCTTTCTAACTTTCCAGGGACGGTGTAACCGCGAAAAGCCACCTTGCAAGTACTTCCACCCACCGCAGCACCTGAAGGACCAGCTGCTGATCAACGGGCGGAATCACCTAGCATTGAAGAACGCATTAATGCAGCAGATGGGCCTGACGCCGGGCCAGGTCCTGCCTGGCCAAGTCCCCACTGTGGTGAGTCCCAGCACATCCTACTTCACACTAAACGCTTTGAGCGATCGGTCCTCAACACCGTAGGTATTCTTTGCACGCAACACGCAGCTTTCGGTGTACTCGCTACCCTGTATTTTTATAAGCGTTCTTATTATTAAAACACGTAGATTTTCAAGTACCTATCCAGTTTAAGTTGTGCCTCGTTCTACATGAATGAAAAGAAACTAGAGAATATGGAGTACCTATACTAACTTTGAAACATACCGAGTGTTGAAAATATTTACCTCCGTAAGTAAATTAAGTCAATACCAACGTAAAGTTTTCTCGGAAACTTGATCATGTGCACGTGGAAATTAAATGGTAATTTACTTTCTTAAGACTGCTCTGTCGCTCCTGCATCGAGTTCCGCGGTTTAATTTAAAGTTTCACTTCAAGTGCGTGAAATCAAGTAAACAATGTCGGGATGGATCTGAGTGTATTCATTTTAGAACATAATAACCCTTAGGCACAATTTAAACGATGGCAGCCATGTGGCCGATCGCTCATCACTGCTTGAGCATGTTTGTACGACTCGTTTCTTATGTGGCATGACAACTCTCCAAACTTACTCACATGTGAATGAACTGGGAATATGCGGTAATGCAGACTTAATCACTGAAACATTGTCCTCCCTCACTGTTCACACCGTCGCTAACATGGCGGCCCGACACTCCTCGGCGTCCCTCTTCGCACTGTCGGCGCTAGTCTTATAGTTTTCCTTAGGGACACGCTTCGTCTGGCTCTGGTAGAATATATCACTGGGGTGTCGCGTGGCGTGCGCAGAGTGACGTCGTGGCGCTAGGGGCGCGGGCGCGGGCCGACCCTCGCACGATGAGTAGCGTGTGTGTGTGGTTTTGTGTCGAGGTTGGCGGCGTGAGCGGCGCGGGTGCTGCCGCGAGTCACCTAGCTGCGCTGGACCCGATCAGTCTCGCCCTGCTCGCCCCGCAGGTAACTGCCGCCGCCGAACGCGTCTCGCACAGCCACCGGTTTCCTTATGCCCCGCGAGCCGCTATACCCGACCGTTTTTGACACTCCTTGACACCTTTTCCTTCAGCACCACTCCGCACTTTAAACATAAGATTTGCATTTTGTGTCACCTAGTTCCGATTGTCCTTTTTCCTTTGTCTGATTTTGGTGGCCGGTGGGTAGCTTTAACGAATATGCTTATTTAATATTTCGATTGGGTTTTATCAATGCATGTGACTGCTTGTTTGGCTAACGATCTCTTAATACTAAAAATAAATTATAATTGATTTCCTGGCTTATGTATATGATGTGTACCAATTTTTTTTTTTGTATCCGGTGCTTGCTTAAACATTAAAAGAACACAATTAAGAGGCAAATATATAAAAAAACATAGATGTGAAGTGTTCAGCTATAGCTAACCATTTTGTGTAGTTAACGTGTTGTATGTTTGTGATGCAGGCGACATCGCCATACTTGTCGGGCGTGCCGGGCGTGGGCTCGACGTACGCACAGTACTACGCGCCGCAGCTGGTGCCGGCAGTGCTGGGACACGACCCGTCCGGCGCCGCCGCCTCGCCGCTCGGCGTCATGCAGCAGCCGGTGCTGCAGCAGAAACTGCCGCGCACCGACAGACTCGAGGTAAGATAACCCCTTTGATACCACGACGATCGTCGCTGTCTACAACCCGAGTAGTGCTTCCCGATGTTACCACTTACGCCGGGGACCGACGACATTGATAACCTGTTGTTTCAATTGCCTTATGGATCATAGGAATACAAATTTGAAGCGATCGAAACATGACGGTTCTAATAGCCTATTAGCTGCTAATGTCGGTCCCCGATGCAACTACGGCCTGAGAGCCGTTTGCCCGTCCCCGTGTGTCTGTGGCGCGCGGCCGCACCGGCCCGGTGCGTCTGCGCGTGCGCTTCGCGAGCAGCACTCGCTTACTCCCCTCTGGTGATGGACCTGCACTGTTCGCGCAACATTGACCATTGTCATAATAACTAATATATAATTGAAACAATTCGTATACAATTTGATACTTCATTGACGTCTATTTGCGCTTACAGTGTAGCTGTGCCAAACGCTTGACGTTCGATATTCAGGCCCCGAAGACATGAGAAATAAATAGGATAAAGACGTTCTTAATGAAACTGTAAAATCTGTACCAAAGTTGCGACGGATGCGTTTTCTTTAAAATTTACGATAAATGTAAAATCTAAAAGCGGCGTCCGGTCGAGGCCAATTGAATTTTTTAAATAACGGTGATCAACGTAATCCGCAATAGATGTTTTTTCTTTATCTAAAAGCTCGTAGCTTTTTTTAACAACTTCTTGAAATTCTAAATTAATATTTTTCTCCCTCTCGTCGTTTCAAACATTTCGGAGGAATAAAAATATTCGTAATATACATGGGTAATATCGAATATAGAATGAAGCTATAGGCGCGTGTGCGTGCGCGCGTAATGTAGGGTATCGGTATATCGGTCGGGCTAGTGAGAGCAGACTGGAGGGCAGTAGAGCGCGGGGCGCGAGCGGCAGACATGGCTGGTGTGTGGTGGTGCAGGTGTGCCGGGAGTTCCAGCGTGGCGCGTGCAAGCGCGCCGAGTCTGAGTGTCGCTTCGCGCACCCGCCGCCGCCCGTCGGCGCGCACGACGACGGCTGTGTCACGGTGTGCATGGACGCCGTCAAGGGCCGCTGCGTCCGCGACCCCTGCCGCTATTTCCACCCTCCCCTGCACCTGCAGGCGCACCTTAAGGCGCAGGCGCGCGGCGCGGTACGCCACCACCAGGCTGCACGCTCTCGCCTCGCTCGCTCGCGCTCGCTTCCATTCTTCCGCTTGGTTCTCGCTCGCCGCGACGCCGCTTACGTTCGCAGAGCTTGTTCTGTTCAGTTCGCGCCGGCTCGCGCCACGCTTCCGTCGCACTCACGCTTCACTTTTATTTTATTTTTTATCTATCGCATAATATCACCTTACGCAGAGCTTTAGGTGTATTCTGTGCATCTACTACATCGTTATTGTTTCTGTCCCGTCCTGCGACGCTTCGCTTCACGTAGTCGGCCGCCGCAGCCCAGCAGCCGGCAGCGAGCACGACTTCGGAGACGGGCAAGAAACGGCCGGCGCCCGCCGAGCTCGAGCCGCCACCGGTACAACCGCCAGCTTTGCACGCTTCACCTCCGCTCCCGGTCCCGCCCGCACGTTCCCTCCGCGCGCCCCTCCCTCCCGCACCGGGCCGGCCGGCGGCGCAGGGCCACGGGCTGCCCCCGCCCCTCGCCCCGCGTCGCCGCCCCACGCCCACCGACCCCAACACCCGAGAACACCCGTTCAACCGTACGTTTCTCGTTTCAGATGGACATGAAGAGCGTCGGATCATTCTATTACGATAACTTCGTAAGTATCTCGACGGTGACACATTGAGTACCCATCGTTTGCCCGAATCACTGATTGCCGAATTTTGTTTAACCGAATACATGTTTTGTCATGCATTGGTTTAATTTAGTTACGTTTGCCAGAGTTTGCCTAAACGATACGTCTAGTTTTGGTTCAACCGATCTTTGTTTCGTAATTTTAGGATCTACCTGAATTAATTGAGTTGAGAGCATAAACCACCTGATGAGCAATCACAACCTGGCGCCAAGTTGCCGAATACTACGTCGAATAATTTATTTAGCTATTTTAATGTACCCTAACATTTAGCATTGATGGAATTCGTGACGATGTACCATCCTCTCAAAGAATTTCGAGGCAAACGATATTTCTGGGATAGTCATTTCATCAAAAAAAATTGAAGCTACAATAGGTCAATCAGCATTAATTGTGGTGTAGTTACTTGACAAATATAACTAGCTTTTCCGCAAAACAAGATTCAGGCAAATGATTGGAGATCCGACGCACCGAAATTTACTTAATTTAATTTTATCATTCGCAGGCCTTCCCCGGCGTGATGCCGTACAAGCGACCCGCCGCAGACAAGGCCGGCGTCCCCGTGTACCAGCCGGCGACTACCTACCAACAGCTGATGCAGCTCCAGCAGCCGTTCGTGCCCGTGTCATGTGAGTACCCCGCGCCACCCACGTCCGCCCCGCCGACCGCGGCTGCGCCCGTGAGCGCGCCCCCGCAGCCCGCGCCGGCGCCCGCGCCCGCCCCTCCCGCGCCCGCGCCGCAGCCGCCCCCGCAGCCCGCGCAGCCGCCCGCGCCGCAGCCCGCCTCCTCCCCGGCGCCCGCCACCTCGCTCAGCGAAGCCATCGCCGCCGACCCCGCCGCCATGGCTAAGGAGATGGCTCAAAAGAACTACATGGCCGCGCTCGCGTTTGCCGCGCAACACTCTGCGATGGCGCAGGCCGCGGCCGCGTACACCCAGCAGGCGCTGAAGGCGCAGGCCCGCGCCGGCATGCCGGGCCTGATGCGCGCGCCCATGATGATGCCGCGAGGTTGGCCCGCGCCGCCCATGCCCATGCCCGGCTACTACCAGCAGCCGTACATGTACGCGATGCCGCCGCCCACGCCGCCGAGCGCGGCGGCGGCGGCGGCGGCGGCCGCGGCGGCCGTCAACCCCTACAAGAAGATGAAGACGACATAGACGATACGGCGGGGCAGGGGCACGCGGGCGACACCGCGGCCGGCGGGGCGTGGGGCGCGGGGTCTCCGCGTAGAGACTTGTACGTGTGGACCGTGTGAGCCCCCCGGCCTGTCGGGGCGGCTATCGCTAGGCGTGTTGTCACATTTGTATTGTATTATTGTAAGGACGAAGCGAGCGGATTCGCCCTCGCGGATGTCTCGGTAGTTTTACGCTATATCTATTCTATTGTGTATCTACTCACTTACCGTTATTATCCTATGCGTGTATATTTCTCGTATCTACGATCCCGGTAATAATAACGCTTGAGATGCATGACTGTACGTTTTTTTATTACCTCTTGTCGATCGTCGTTAATCGTGAGTACCTATCGTCGTACTGAGAGTTGAGCGCTTGGTCCGTTGATCCCGCTCCCGCTACGTACACGCTTGTTCTCGGAGGAGCTCCGCACGGGTGCGCTTTGGCCGATGTGTCGATCCCGTACCTACCTAGTGGTTACCGTACCGGCTTGCAGCAGCAGGCCCGCACCTAACACAGCCGCCTTCTAATTTTCGCATGGAATAGAATCCACCACCCTATACGTTTGGCTCATCAGGTATTTTTCTCATTATTCTAGTGCTCCTCGTGTGTGCTAAGTGTGCCGGCGTGTTCATTCAGTAGCGGCGGGGGCGGCGTGCGTCGCTCCCGTCTTTTTCTTTCGGTCGCATTATCTTTCTTATTTATTTTAACGCTTTCTTTTACATGCATTCCGAATGACCGCTTCGGCTGTCGTCCGCATTACAAATCTTTTGTCGCTTTTTGTGTCGGGACGGACAGGCTGTGCGCCTCCCAACGCGCCCTATGTGGTGTACACCGACGAGCGCGGACAGGTAACGAGTGTCGCGTGCCCCCCCCCTCACCCCACCATGCTCCAGTGCCCCACGATGCACTGCTCACCCCGCCACTCCTCAAGTGCCCTACCACTTGCTTTTGACGATCACGCACACGTGCAAGCTTTCCCCGACCCAACTTAGCGAATTAATTATTCGCATGTGGCTTAATAACACAGTAATGAAAGATCAGTAAGCGCTAGAGACCAGTACCGTAACTGTCCGCTACGCTCCCCCACGGGTTCACGAGTACCATGCCTCGCCTCGCTCTAACCAGTACGCTCCTTTTCCTTCTCACCTCTACCTACCTACGCCTGACGCCGCCGCTTTTTATCTTCTGTTGAAAAGCTCCAAACAAAGAGTAACTCTTGAATAAACTCATATCATGAGTTTTAAAATTTTTAAGGTTTTATGAAAATTTACAATAAAAATTGGCCTAGTAGTATTATTATAAAAAGTATGAGAGATGATTGATTAGTATGAAGAGTTCATACATTTATTACATCTGCATAAAGGTAGATAAGAGAAAGCTAGCAAACATACACAGTAAACATAAGCAGAGCAGAAGCCAGAAACTGACTAGAAAAAAATATTTATAATTTCAACTTATGAGCTTGCTTCTTCACCTGGCTTCGTTAGACATACTTTAGTTTGTTTTAGTTTTTCATGCTTCAAATGGCCTTATTAGACTAAGCGCTTGTTGATAACAAGCACCTTTACATACGGACAGACAACACGATCACAAATCTATCGAGCTAATCACAAACAGCGGGACAAGGTACGCTTGGTGAATTGAGCTTTCTAATCAACCTGGCAACACGCACCGAAGGAAGACGTCTATGGATAACGTAACTACTATTATATCAACGACTAATAAAATTCAAAACGTAAATCTTCCTTTATTGCTGAAACAGGTCGCCAAGAACACGTTTATTTTCTTCCGAAACGCTAATTAAAATTGTTCAGCTACAAAAAAATAAGTCGAGATATGACATTTATTGGACGGCCTATGTCCGAGTGAGACGGTCTACGATGTGATGGCATCGCTTATCAGTCTTCATATCAGTATATCAGTGTGATCATCCACATTAATCATTTTAGTCATTGTGCTGTAACCGTATCGATTTATTATGTATTGAACAGTTGATGCTACAACTTGATGATTTTTAGTTTTTGTATAGTGAGACATACTTGCTTTCAAATGTGGAAGAACGTCACTCTACAGTATTGCCTTGCTTACACCTGGTAAGATACAATCAGCTTACTTTAATATCCTGAGTATAAGTGATTTCCTGATTATATGCCTATACTGAAACACGCCGCTTTGACTCACGCATGAATTGTTTCAATAATATTTCTAAAATGCCACTTCTATAAATAAATGCTTCTAATATCTAATGAATCTGCGGCAGTTTCAGTAAAGGTGATTTTATTATTAAAAAAAATATTTACGAAGCCATTTTTACAAACCGCCAATAAGTTGACTTTCCGATATAAAAATATTTTATAATTATTAGTTACACTTGATATTAATTATTTTCATAAAGTAGGTATATATTTTTCTCTTAATTGTTAAGGGAGCAAACAAGCAATGAAAAAAAGATTATTTTATTGTCAACTTATTGGTGTAAGGTATTTTAAATTCACCTTCTGCCAGTGTCAACTATCAACTGCTTTTAAGGGGGTTTTATTTCCACTCATTTTTAATGCTTTTTTTGTAATTGTAAATGATTTTTTATTATGCGTAGTTGGTAGTTGAAATGATGATGGTGAATAAAGGAAACATCGAAGTGAGACAAAAATAATTAATAAGGTAAATTAAACGTATTGCCGCCTTTTGAGGCTTATTCGAAATGATGCCTTTGTAAGACTCAATTATTCACTTCGAATTTTCTTTTATGATGCTTAAAAGTGCTTCGCCGTTGCGGCTTCAATTCCTCGCTTACGACTTGTTGAGGCCTCTCTGATGCTTATTCAAAGTGTTCACGTAGTCGTAATAATATACTTGGTTTTCTTTTGTTTGTCGTACAGTAACCGCACTCTCTAATGGTCATTATGTTGCAGTTTGTACTACCACTAACATGTCACGTCCAGAACTGTCATGTACGCTAAAGGTATAAGTTTAATTTGTCTATTTACCTACATTATAACCATGCCTACGTACCGATAAGCATGACTGTCCTCTGTTCCCTGCCGAGAACATAGGAGATGTCAATGATATCATCACAGCCGACGCAGACCGACACTAGTCGTATCTCTCCCCACACAGCCTCTTTTAGCTTTATTATAGCAACAGTTGGTATTTATGGGTACACTTTGGACGCTACAAAACCTCTAGAACGCCCTCGCCCTGGTAAAAGTTGTCTAGCATCATGCTTTAGCTTTTTTGTAAAATATAGTCACGCTTAAATAAGATTGGCTGCGCAATAATGATTATACTTCAAGCGTTCTGCATGCCATTTAGATATTATATATTCATACCTATGTGCATAGTGCTGCGTAATTTTTAACACTACTCTCTGACGGTTAAGGAGGCTCGTGCGCGATAATAACTAGCATTTGGGCTCGAAATATTATTAATAATATGTACGATAATATTTTTCCAACAGTTTTTACCGATATACAATATAAAAGTGACACACAACAGTGCACACGTTAGGTAATGAAAAGAATGCTTGGAAGGTTCAATCATATTGTGCAACGAATCTTGTAAAGTTCTTGTAATATTGAAGCAGCAACAAGATTTGATTTCGAGCGAATTTCTGCCTTCCGTGTGTCCCGTTTTATGTTCATTTATGTAGCGACTGAGAAATTACACACGCATTTATTATAATTATTATCGTTCACTAAACGAATTAGGAATAGTTATTTAATTCGGTACAATGTGATAGAGTAGTTCGATATTATGATGGGTTCGTTAAACCTTTGCTCTTTGATATTACAAAAACTATGTCAGCGTTATTTTTCAGACGGCTGTGCAATGAGGATAACGTTCAATGTCAGATGTATGAATGTCCAAAAAGTGATGAATTAGACTTAGCATTAACACTATTAACATAATGGAATTCATAAACCGTCGTCATTGTATGACTTAACACTTTTACGTCATTGGTTCACGTTTGTATGGTAAATGTTGAATTTGTTTATTTTTGATATGAAAATGAAAGTCGACTGTTTATGAAGAAGATCCTACATATGAACATACAAACAGTTGATCCATTAAAACAAAGGTATTGAAATCACTCGCTACAAAAATGCCTATTACAATATTGGAGAACTGTTCAGGAATATCAAAATAAAATATTGACTCTGAAAAATTGATTTAAAAATAACAAAATGGCCTTACATTTTGTGAACTACAACCAAACGTGTGTAGACAGCTGATAATTCTCATTATCTCCTTCGAAAGTAGCACCTTTTGTGTCGTGGGTACAACTGTCTGTATGGATGAGGAGGTGTAAGGACAATAAATAAAACTAATAAAAGATAATGTTATATTTACAGTTACTGGACACCCTCCCGGTGTGCCAAGATTTTAATCGACAAGGATGTACCAGACCTACCTGCAGATTTGTTCATATTCGTGAAGGTAAGTTCAAACATATTTATTTTATTAATAAACTATTAGATTATTCAAAAAGAATGTCATGAGATTAAGAAAAACAGCATGTCAAAATTGGAACTTACGTTGTTCTATCATTTCCAATCGCTGTAATACTTTAACCGTAATGACTTCCTCCATGTGTCCCTCTCTTCCCAATATTTATGCATGATCACTATTTAATATGAAATAGAGTAGTTTGAACTAAAGGTATTACTCATATAGTTTTTTTAGAGATACAGTAGCATGCTTGTTTTGTTTCTTCTTATCTTATTTTTCATAGTATAGTTTTGATTTTGTATAAAATAATCATTCGTAGTGTAAACTTATGTAGTTTCATTCCATTACATACCATACCATACTAGAAAAGGATAGATAATATCGTCATAACTTAAATCTAGACCGTGTCGTGTTACATTTACATACAGTACATACAGTACATTTTCAGTGTACAGTCAAACGATGCAATTAGTAATTATGGTTACCTTTGTTACTATAACCTGTTCCATTAAAGAATGGTTTTGAAAATGGCGGCTTGGACTTGTATTGACAGTTTGTAACACAGATATAAATCTAATACCAGACCATACCAGATGGGTACACACACACAGGATGGAGGGACTTGCGTCCTCTATTAAATTTATATCTGTGTTACAAACTGTCAATACAAGTCCAAGCTGCCAGTCTCAAAACCATTGTTTAATGCAACAGGTGATATATCATAATGATGTATAATTTGAGTGTGTGTGACGTTGCAGGGTGCGGGCTGCAGACGGCGGGGAGCCGCGTGGTGGTGTGCCGCGACGCCGCCGCCGGCGCGTGCCGCCGCGCCGCCTGCCGCTACTACCACATCCCCGTTCAACTGCCGCCAGCTCTCCGACCTCCTTAACCTCACCATCACCCATCCCCCACACCCACACCTGCACCCACGCCCCTCCCCCGCCCCCCGCCCTCGCCCTCACGCTCCCCGCCCGCGGCCCGCGTTATCCATATCGATCGCGCCTCTGGCACACTCGGGAATGGTATGTTCGGCCGGATCGCACCGTCCGCGTCCGCGTCGCTCCCGCGGCCGAGGTGGTGATATTCTAGTTGATACCGGTTAGTGTAGAGCGGCGGGCTCGGGCCGCTCGGCGCGCGACTCGCGACTCGCGGCCCGCCCCCGCCCGGAATGTGCGTTAGTCTTCGGGAAAGAGTGTGTACATAAGTAGCGGGATATGATTCTCAGGCACGGTCATGCGATTGTGATATGAATAGATTTCGAAACGCCGGAGCCGTTTGAGTAATTTTATCGAGATCGTACCGAGATCGTCGAATAGTAGTTAGTGAGGTTTCAAATGTTTTATTACTATTGTATATTTTTTTTTTAAGATACGATATGAGTTCCTGTAAAGATCGGTGTGACCGCCCGTGGGCGTTGCACGGAAACTTTGTTGTATATAAGCGATGTAATCTATAGACGGGTGGTGCGGAGGCGCCGCCGCACTGGCCTCGGCCGGGGTCAAAAGTTGCATCACCCCACTCCTAATGTGAGCATTTTGTGAGAATCATGTTACTTTTTTTACGTACGTTATGAAATTATGTTTTTCTAGATGACAAGTTTTACACTAGATTAGATTAAGTGAATCAGTAATGAAACACCAATAGAGTAGCCGCTTCTCTCCTTCGGCACTGAAACTTTTGACGCCGGAGAACGTTTGGCGTCGGCGAGGTGGGTCGCGGGCGGCGCTCGGCTCGTTGACTCGACTCGTACGCTCGGCTCGCTCCGCACCGAGTCCCGCGGCGCCGACGCCTCGCCCGGTTCACATTAGCATAGATCACGACACTCGTAGAGTGATAGAGGACAGAAATTCGAAATACAATGAACGTTATCGGACAATATTAAAACGAAGAAGGCATACTTCCAAGCTATTAACCTAAATTATAGGATAGAACGTCGGCTTTTATTCCAGATAGATTTTGCTAGATAACCATTCATTTACCGATCGATTCCCGTCTATCGATGCACAAAATATTACCGACGATCAAGTCCGATTACCTCTCGGTGAGGACAGCATAAAGAAATAGCTACATAATATATTGTTTTCGACACAAACAGTATTAATGTTTTGATCAAATTAATCTCGTGGTATGTATGTATGTAGAGGTGATAGAGAGAGGCGGGAGCGCGGGCGCCGCCGCCGGTCCCGCTCAGCGCCGAGCGTAGCTAGTGCTAGTGCTAACCAGTACGCGGTACCCACCGCAGTACACTAGTACCTATGCTACGCAAGCGCAAGCCGGCGACGGCGCCCGCGCCCCGAAGGCATGGAAGCATAATGCCTAATATTATTCCTAGTCCATATCCTTTTTGTTGATCAGTCATGCGATTAATGTTAGAATAAATATTAATAATTTGATTTATTCCTCCCATTTAGTGGATATTTTGATAATGATATATTAATAATGAAATATTTAAGATACATAATACATATTTGATTCTAAATCCTGATAAAGTGACACTACGTTAGTAATTTAGTCGGAGGGATACTTGTGCCGTGATTATATTTTTAGGTATATATTATAAAATAATTCCTAGCGTCGGAATTAAAGAAGTGATTAATGTGTAAGCGTGTTATATTTATTGTCGTAAAGTAAATGGAATGCCATATCGATAAAAGGTGAATATCGGAAGCGGAGTCAAACTCATTAGGAACTCGTTGCGTTGCGTTTGTGTTTGTGTTGTTTGTTATTATCGGTCCCGTGCTAGTGGCTAAGGTGAACTCTTCACTTTTATCAATACGGCACTATGACTCTTAAATATATAAGTTGTCATTTTATTTTTTGTTAAAATTTATCGTTTCATGATTTATTTGTTGCCTATAATTTTTATAATCAAAATTTTATGATCTGACGCATTTATTGTAAGACAATCGATTACTTTTATAATTAATTAGTGTGATAATAATAATTATGGTATCAAATTACCGTTATGAAAGATTGAACATCGAAAGTATCCTTCCTGTTTAGAAGGGACTCTTCTGGCCCAAGGTTTCTAGTGGATTTTATATTTTTCTTTTTGTTGTATTTTTAATGTTGCGTGTGTCTTACACATAATATATTTCATTTTTGTGATATTTTTAACTATAAAGTACTGTTATTATAAATCCAAATGGAATAATGATGACCTAATTAAAATATTCAAGAATTTATTTGTAAATCACAAAAAAAAATGTAAAACTGTAAATATATTGACAAAAAAATTGAACTGCAACACAATAATTGATTATTATATCTCTCATCAAATACACTGTAAGTTGTTTGAGTACCTACCTAAATAACGGTATAGTTATTATTATGTAGTATGTATCTACAGTCTACTTAAAGGAAAACCGGTCCAGTGAACAAAGTATTGATAATATTGTGAACTTTTTTTATTCACGAACAATTACAGAAAGTACATGACATTGTAATATTATTTATGAAATTACTATGTGATGTGATCTTCGGATCAATTTTGAGTACAGTACAGATAATAAACAACTGAATATGTGATTTGTCTCTTTTAATTACCTGCCTCTGAAAATGTATGTAATACAGCAATAACATAAGGCGTCGTCCTAATTGGCTACGATCGTACGATCAAACGATGCGATTTCGTCGCACGACGAGATTAAATACACAAAACGCTTTAGAGTGTCTTAATTGAAGCTCGCAAGTCATCGCGCGAGCACAGGAACATCAGCGCGATCGTGCGACGAAATCGCATCGTTTGATCGTTCGATCGTTGCCAATTAGGACGACGCCTAAGACCCCCGTCCTCACTAACTCTTTAGTTAGTTCATAAGTATAACTCAAGATATTTTGACACATATCAATAACATAATAAGGTATCATACACATAACTATAAAATACAATACCCAATTCTTTTTTTGTAAAACCGCAATAATAAATACCTACACAATCTTCTATGCAATTTTGAATCAATAATTTATTAACGAGATAGAACCGAAATTAATACATTTTAGAAGTTACATGAATATAATAAGAAGTAAAATTTATTACAGATGATAATAGAAGTATATATTCGTAACTTAATTTCAGCTGATTGATATTTCCCCCATTATTATTGTTACTAAGTTACTACAAGTGAATAAAGCCGAGCTATTATTATGTTAGAGGGAATGTAGCCCTTGACCCGGGCCTTGCCCTCGTTCTATTGTAATGCGTGTCCTATCCTATCGACCACGTCATCGAGGCAGCTACACACGCGACGCCTTTGCTGCCCTAAATAAGTATTTGCTCAATTAATATTTCAAACGCTTACAAAAATTATTTGTCTAAGTAATTATAACACTCCATGTTTGTCTGTCTGTCTGTGTGTAACGTATAGGTACCATTCTGACAAAGCAAAGTACGTAGGGCATTAGCTGGTAGGTAAGTTATAAAAATAGCCCCTTATTCATAATGAAGTTATGAAACGTTGATTAGCTAAAATTCCGAAGTCTTTATCTGACAGGTGAAATTTGGTGATCGAAAGAGTGAGACAGGGCACACTATTACCACCGTATTTACCATCTCTATTACACTGATTAAGTTAAAAAGCGATTACGAATAAGGGGGATAGTATATTTAAAGAATAAGATGTAAGAATTAAGAGTGACCTTTCCCGACAGGGCCAGATTTTGTCGGTAGTTATAAAGAGTTCTTTCTATAACACATAACCTTTGAACCATTGACTGGCAAAATGTGATACATTTAGATTAATTAGCGATAGACTATTTCTAAGAGTACCTTCGCAAGTTGTTCCTGTTCTTGAGATACCTTATTACTTTTAAAACCAGGAAAAAAAAAATCATTATGGAAGCAAATAGTTCTGCGCTAGATGCCCCAGTTCTTCAGACACAGGTGACCCTGTATCACATCGCCAGGACGGGCCCGTTCTAGTAAGGCCAACTAAGAACCCTTATAACTTTAGACCAATAAAATCTGATTAGCGAGAGACACAGAATTCAAATCTGTGATATTGTCACTGCCAGGACCCGGGTCACTCATGAAGGTATATTGCATGGGATTCCGAAAATCTTTGGTACCTATAAAGAATATTTACTTAAGATCTAGTTATATACTGCAGTTATAAGGTAAAATAGTCATAACTACTTCAAAGTTGATTTTGAGTAGGTACCTAAGTAAGTAGGTACACCTACATACTTTTGTTTAACAATAATTCATTTCATAACTTTAATGTCGTTACAAAACTCTAGAAATGTGCGATAAGCATAAACCCAATATTTTGAACTAAAAAGTGCTGCGGTATTAAGAGGCTTAGACATAACGAAATATTAATTAGTGCAACAAGAGCGCAATGCTCGTTTTGCTTAGGTAAGTACGAGTGCTGAGTTTGAATCCCGAGCAAACTCAGGATTCCATAAGTAACCACCAGTTCAGCGAGTGAATGGAGGTTAGAAACCTACGAACTCGACTCGGGATTCAAACGCACAAGACACAAATACTTAACTTTTCTCTTGTGTGGTGTGAGTTGTGGTTGTGACACATTCAAATTTTCACCACACAAGCGAGAAAATACAAAAAGTAAGAAAATGAAGAGAAGTGAGGTTGTCCCAAGGAAGTACAGCATGGGGTTCTTCAAAAAGGGTGTGAAGAGATTTTTACGAATGCGATTATATAGACCCCTTGTATTACAAGCGCCAATAGGCTACGGTGACCGCTTGCCATCAGGTAGGCCGTAATCTTGTTTGCTACTTTTGTAGGTACCTAGTAAGTACCTATATAATAAAAACCGGCCAAGTGCGAGTCAGACTCGCGCACCGAGGGTTCCGTACAAACCTGTAGGTATATAAGTAAATGGTAGTATAGACCTGAGTTTTTGATATTAATTTCAATTTATGACCTATTAAAAAAAAACTACTTACTAGATCTCGTTCAAACCAATTTTCAGTGGAAGTTTGCACCGTAATGTACATCATATATTTTTAATAGATTTATCATTCTCTTATTTTAGAAGTTACAGGGGGGGGGACACACATTTTACCACTTTGGAAGTGTCTCTCGCGCAAACTATTCAGTTTAGAAAAAAATGATATTAGAAACCTCAATATCATTTTTGAAGACCTATCCATAGACACCCCACACTTATGGGTTTGATGAAAAAAAAATATTTGAGTTTCAGTTCTAAGTATGGGGAACCCCCAAAATTTATTGTTTTTTTTCTATTTTTGTGTAAAAATCTTAATGCGGTTCACAGAATACATCTACTTACCAAGTTTCAACATTATAGTTCTTATAGTTTCGGAAATAAATGGCTGTGACATACACGGACAGACAGACAGACAGACAGACAGACAGACAGACATGACGAATCTATAAGGGTTCCGTTTTTTTCCATTTGGCTACGGAACCCTAAAAATGAGTTTTAACTAAATTGAGCAACTAGTCGCCCAGAGCAAGTGATACTACCTAGTACCTACCTCAGAGTAGATAAATACTAAGTACCTAGTACCTACCTACATGTTCACTCACACAAAATAATGGTTGTCTTGGGTGGGAAGTTGGGAACCACCATCACCACCGTGCCATCATTAGTACCTAACACCTATAATTAAACAGGTACCTACTTAGCTACCTACATAATTTAGCTTCTTACTAGGTACTCGACTCATAACGAAAGATCTCCAGAAATACCTAGTTGAGCTGTCAACTCAAGATTGACTGAAGATCATTATTTTACCTAAACCTTGTTAATAAAAAAAGTAGGTACAGTTTAATAAAAAATATGCTTAACACTTATTTAGTGCAATAAGTTTCCACAAATATAATAAAATGATGTTATTGTAAACGATCGTTAGAAGGTAGTACTTAATAAAGATATCAGACAAATCTCTCAACCTCACTTTTATTTGATGTGAAAAATTGTCCTTAAATTCCCTTTCTTTATGAAACTACACCACAAGTCACAATACAAAATCCATAGTAAGTAGGTACCTAGTAACAAATGCGAAAGTACCTAACTCTGCCCTACCTGTCTGTCTGTCAGTTACTCACGCCCACACCGCTGCACCGATCGCGATAAAATTTGGCATGCAGATAGATAGCCTATGGTATGGAGAAGGACAGGCTACTTTTTATACCGGGAAACCGTGGGGACAGCTAGTGATAATATTATAATTGCGAAAGTAACTGTCTGTTTGTTACTCTTTCACGCCATCACCGCTGACGAACCACTGATGAAAAAACCGATCACGATGAAATTAAATATACGCCTATGGTATAGAGAAGGACATAGGTATGTACACACGGCTACAGATCAAGCTATACATTTCTAGTATAAGCTGACCTCCCGTTGTACAGAAATCGTATACAATGCGAGTTCAGCTTATACTGGAAATGTATTGCTTGATCGGTACAGGTCGGTTAACGAAAGCTGGCACGTTCACAGTACTCATAAATTTGCAATCAGTCAAGTCTAATGGACGAATGCAAAAATAGACCACTCTATATTTATGAGCAGTAGCAAAAGCAAAACAATAACTGTCTCCTTCATACTCATAAGCTTGACTTTGCGCGAGAGAGACGGTGTAAATGTGTTGAAACGTGCCAGCTTTAGTTAACCGACCTGTAGCCGTGTGTACATACATACATAGGCCACTTTTTATCCCAAGATCGTGGGTCAAACGGCGGGGGACAGATAGTATTACAGAAAGATATTATATGCCTAGGTGGATAGGATAGTGCTACCAAGTAACAAATCACGTTTGTGAGATTTAGAGAATTTACTAAAATAGAATGGAAAGTCGTAAGTCTATTTACTGAAATTTAAGCCGATGATAGCTCAGTGGCACTGACGTCGAATAATGATGTGCTAAGTGATGTAATAAGGTCTTCGATTTGAATCCTACAATAAACTTTCAAACAATAAAATATCATGAATGATGAAACCATAGCTCGGTGCTATACTGGGTGGAGATTTCGAGATGGCATATATTCGAAACCTATGTTGGGTTAGTCATGCTGAATAACTTTTACTGTGGGAGCAAAAGTGAATTCTCAATTTATTTTTTTATTTTTAACATTATGATCGAGCAAGGTTGACATTTTGTAAGAAAAGTTGTTTTTTTTCTGAGAATTATAAAGTAAAAATTGTTCAGCATGACTAACCCAACATAGGTTTCGAATATTATGCCATTTCGAAATCTCCACCTGTTATAGTACCCACACCCCCTGGCGTACATAATTCGTCAATGTCCTGCAATAAAGCAAAAAGTGTGGTGATAATAATTTTGACGTGGAAATTCAATGCTTTGAACTTTTGGAGCTAGCAACACTGACGACTGTCACTGTCAGTCAGCAGTCAGTTCACAGTTGGTACAACAACTTGTCAATGTCATTTCATGCTGAAGTTTAAAGTTGTAGATCTCTTCTCTTCTAGATTTTTTGCAAAATAATTTAATGTTTAATTGCTTTTTTATATCTATTGAGTAGTTAATTATGTCTTGTGTAGAACCAAGGTGTACTAATGATAGGATAAGAATTGGTGGTTAAAAGAAGAACGGTAAAACAGTACCAATTACACTCATTCAGCTGGTAAGTTATCGAACGTTATCACAGTCATTTACATTGCAAACTAGTGTAACTTGTGCCAATGTATTTGTTTTATTGCGTTACAGTAGTTAATTTCAGCGGCCACTATGTTCGCGAGTCTTAAGAGTAAGATTAAGGAGGAGACTGGCAGTGATCTGAGTAAACTAACTAGTAGTTGGCGAACTGGGGCCTTTTTAGGTAGAATTACACTCAGGGATGATTCGGTAAGCTTTATTCTGTAATTATTACAATCATTAATTCCAAAAATCTTAATTTGATTTGTCATCATTTCATCTTAAAACCTAAATAGACTTCCAACACTGTTGCATGCAATATTCAGATTATGGAATATTCATCCAGTTCTAACTCCTGAATATCGCGTCTGGCCTGATGAATATTTGGCTAGAAACATATCATTGTAATTTTACGAGTCAGGTTGTGAGGATTATAGGCATCCTGACTAAGCTACAGGTTTCTGGTTCAATTTGCACCCATGACAAATATTTGTGTTGTGTGCATTAAGTATTATATTAACAAGTACCATACACTGTGGTAGGTACTAAATAAACTACTTGCATACATAGAATATTAGTTATCTGGTAGAAGAGTGATATAAGTAGATTAATTTGGGATTGATAGCCATGTGTAAATGCCCTAGCAATTATAAGGGAATATAATGCAAATGCCTCTCCTTATCATCAACCTTTTTCTTACTGGTAATTGGCATGGTAGATGGTAGAAATATTGATGACCATTCTTTAATTAATTCATCAATTTGAGAACTGGTTTCATTAGGTATTGATGATTGGTATTGTATGCATGGATTTGGTTATCTTGTACTATGTGATAATTCTTTTAAATACTTGTTTTCAAAAATTCATTCCCCCTATCAGGGATAAGGAATCCAATGCCAAAGTGTGTTAAGTATATTTAAAGTTTTAACATAAAATGCAATTAATAGATAAGGTAATTAATCTTAATAATATTTATAGTTAATTTTATTTTGTTGTTATTCACTCGTTAATATTACATAAAATTAGTTTTTCCAGAGATGTGATCTAGCTAGATCTATTTTTCGTCCCTAAACCCCCATGTAGCAAACATCGAAATCATAAGAGCCATTTTCGAGATCTCAAAACATATTTATATAAATATTGCTTAAAGATGTTCAACTTATGTGTTACATTTGATGGAATATAATGTATTATGAATCAGAATGTTGTACTAATCTTGGCATATAAAATATAATAATTGCTTGTTTAATACTAATAGATAGATTGCTTAATTTATGGTTTATGTTCAATTCACTTGCAGTCTACAGCTAGTCCGTCAAGCTCAGGTGGACATGGAGATTCTACATCTGATGTGAGTATCATTTGCTGTGTTTATTATTTATTTGGTATATTATCTTTGATGTTTTTATATGTATTTTATAGTATTATCCACTCACATTGGGTTAATTGAAAGCATATCTAACGAATGATGAATGTTAGTTGTAATTCTTAAATCATCATATATTTTCGTATTGCCAATATAGTCAATATCTCCACAACTGGAGTCATATCTTTCGGAGCGCACTGGTGGTACCATTGATCAAGCAGCATTACAACAACAGTATGCAACACAGTTAGAAGCCAAACTGCGCGAGAGAGATGCTTATTGGGAGCAGAAGATAGAAGAGTTGAAGCTTACACTTGCTTCTGTTCAAGGTGAGATTAAGGGAGAAGAAGTTACAGTATAAGGTGTAACTGTTATCTTCTTCATCAAGCTATTCATGTTTCATCTGTGGACTTTTTTCACAATCCAGTCAGTCAATTCTTTAGGTACAGTTATTTACCAATTCCTTAAATTTTCCGGCATTAAAAGTACCTACCACACAAATCTGGATAAATAAGCATCTAAAACCCTAGAGATTTTTTTTAACATTATAATATTATATATATACATTAAAATAACAACATAAGTGTGCTTATGTACAATTTTGCATATTCAATTTTATTATTACTGTAGATATATAGGATGATATTTTTTTTCCCAGCCAGAGAGGGTAACTTCAGAACTACAGGTCTTAGAGAGAAAAACGCTGGAAGGAACCTGAGCTGAATTTTGAAGAAAATAAAAATGCCATTAAAATAAATTTTAAAAAATTTGTATTTTATGAGATATGGAATTTTGTAACATGTACCATAACATTTATAATGTTAGGTGAAGAAGCAGTGGCAGCACAGGCTGTGGCCCGAGCAGCTCAAGCTGAAGCTGCTAAAGCTAGTTCTGAGCGCGACACAGCGGAGCGACAAGTCAACGAGCTAAGAGCTCAGCTCGCTGCAGCGGAACGCGCCCAGGATAGACTTGATGCACTTACAGTACGTAATAGTTTTGATTCCTGTATAAAGCTGTTAATCTGTGACAACTTCATTGTTACTGATGTATTATTTTAAGGCATAGGGCTCAGGTAAACTAAAAATGAATGGCGCGGCGACAAACTTCTGTTTGATTTGATTAGTTTCCGATTATAATTTTGAAATGGTAAACAATGTTGTAAAATATAGGTAGATTATGACGTTTATTCACTCAAAGCGCAGCTCGACTGGGGAAGTAACTCCACCTTACAGAATACTGTAACACTGTGTACTGTACAAATAACTTTATGCTGTGTATATCCTGCGTTGTAAGATCGCCAGTGCTCATTGGGGAGGGGGGAAAGGTCGGTAACGCGTGTTTCCCTGTGTCCATATGGATACGGTAACGTTTACCATCAGACGGGTTATAGCTTTAAAGATTTCGGCGTATAAAGAAAAATATAATATTAACCTTGAAAAATAAGGCGCAAAAATTATATCACACTATATACAACGCGTCTCTACAGTATCTGCAAACCTAATATCTAAACAAAAAACTTGACTTTTTGTCGTTGATGTTTTTTTATTGGTAGAAATGAGCCGGTGTATTGTATTGTAGGAGGAATTGGAGCAGTCACGTAGAGAATGGTCGATGGAGCGTGGTGAGCTGAAGGGCGCGCTGGAGGCGGCGGAGGCGCGCGCGCGCGACCATTCCGACCAGCTGGCCGTAGTGCGCGCCGCGCTGCCGCCCGAGAACATGCACCATCACATGGACACTGATGGTAATCACCTACTTATACAGCGAATCATTTAAACCAGTGCGGAAATTTTGAGGAGTTTTATTAAACACCATTTTATTTTGATATGTCTTAGTACAAAAAAATAAATTTATCGTCAACGAATGATGTCTACTTTGATACTCGCCGGGGGTGCGGTGCGGCGCAGCGGAACGCGCGCGCTACCCTACCACCCGCGAGGGGATTATACATAACGTGACCATTTATTTATTTTGTCAGATCGGGACACATTTGCGGAAATCTTTTTCCATCAGAAAATAAGAAAGGTCTGGTGGCCCTGAGATCCCGGACTATTATTTTTATTGAAAAAAATTTATATAAAAGATATCTTACAGATAAATGCGAAGTGACCGGTTGCGTGGAATACGACCGTGTGTGTCGAGAACGCGCCGTGCTGACGCGGCAACTGCAGGAGGCTAAGATGGCACTAGCTGATGTCAAAACCTCTTGGAGCGGCCAAATAGCTTCTCTTGAAACACAGGTAATTACTATCTATTTAAAAAAAGGAGAAACTAAGTCTTGTTCAAGTCTCAAGAATAGATCGTGTTAATTGAAAATAAACCTAACGTCATTGGTGCAAGTTCCAAATTCAATTGTTTTAATCTCTACTCGAAACTTGACTTGAGCATTGATATCTATAATGCGGACCTTATTGAAATACACGCATAGTTCAAACTGCAGAACCACACATGGATTCTTTGAACGTAGGTATCCTAAATCTAACTAAATCGCGTATTCGCAGGTGAAATAGCCGATTTGAAGGTTAGTTTATTCATAAAAGGAAGAATTCTCTGTAAATATAATTTTATAATTGTTACATCTGACACACTATAATCCAGTATACAAATAAAAAAAACTATAGGAACTTTTCACAGCAATAAATTCAGATATGTTTAAAATAGTGCATTTTTGGGGATATTATGTAGTTTACTTTGTGTATGTGAACATACAAATGTACTTAGTAATAGAGGAGAATGTACACAAATTTAATAAGATACTTGTGTCGATGAACCAAGTAAAGGATTGTTTGATTTATGGTTCAAGCATTACGTTAATTAGGTAAAAAGTTTTAGTTTTTAATTGTCTGTTGGTGAGTGTTTGTGCATGATGCACGTCAGTGCCGTGCAGTGTGCATGACGCATGGGATGGGTTTGCACAAACATATGGAATCACATAAAATATTGTATAAAGCTTTGTAAATAGGTTTTTATTTTACGTGTTACCTCTGTATAAAATTTATAAAATTGCAGGGTTTAAGTTTCTCTTACCTTATATTAGTTTCATCGATACCGAAGCATTCTTTCATTAATTAATTAATTTCGTTTTTGTTATATCAATGCCACTTTTCGTTGTAATTTTATAACTCAAGAACGGGCTCACCTATCCAAACCAAATGTTTAGGCTTTGTTTGGACTATTTAGTAGATGGTTTATGTGAAGTTTGCACAAAATCGGTCGAGCGGTTCTTCATTTATCAAATTTTTTGTAACAAATTAATTGAATAAATGGCGGATCATTTTGTTAATGAGGATTTTGCTGTCAAATTGAAACTTTTTTCAGTGTTGACAGTACAAGCATGTTGCTATGTCATTCATTTCTGTCATTTCATTTTGGACGTGCTTCGATTAAAGCTTGCAGTCGATAATATAACCTAGATACTCACTGCAGCGCCATCTGCCGGGCTGATTTGTGAATCTAATGTGATGGTTGAGATAGGGTAGGGTAGGAGAGTAGGGTAGGGTAGGGTAGGGTAGCACCATAGGGTAGGGTAGCACCACGCGAACGAAGTCGCGCCGGGCAGCTAGTATTGTATAAGTATTTGGAAAAAAGCTGTAATATAAAAAGATCTTCCACAAAAAAAAAAGAGCCTTGCTAAGTTTCTTGCCAGAGTCTTCTCAGTTTAATTGTATTCCGAACCGTTGGTAAATTCAACTGTATGTACCAATTTAACATTCATAAGTGCCTTACCAGGGCCTAAAATGAATAAATGACTTTTTGATTTTGATTTTGTTGATATGTTTCAAATGGAAGTTATATAGCTGCTAAACAGCTTACAGTAGTTCCTGCCTAACAAATCCTGTTTGGGGTTCCGAACCAAAAAGGTGAAAAGGAACCCTTATGGTATGGTGCAACTCCGTCCGTCCGTCACAGCGGTATATTTCGGCAACCACTAATGCCATTGATTTGTGGAATGGTTTTAAATATTGCTTACCCAAACATAATATTATTGTTTCTTTGCAAACGGCCGAAACGGGGACCTAAATTTCAAAGTAATAGTTCAAATGGGGTATTATATATTATACATACATAAAGGCTCAGTCTGGATTGAACCTTGTCACGTACTGGCTAGCTAAGAACTCGCTCACACTTAACACGGTAAAAACAAAATACCTTACCTTCACTCTTCGCCAAGCTACTCAACCTCCAACAAACCTTTCTATAATTGCTCACTCTTGTTCTCATCCCTGGAATTCTACATGCACCTGCCCCAATCTCGAACGGACAAACTCGATTAAATATCTGGGTGTCATACTTGACAACACTTTATGCTTCAGTCCACACATCGAACTATTACAAAACAGGGTCAGAAAACTTATATATATATTTAAATCACTTAGATATGTGGCTGAAGCTAGAACTATGAAGAATGTCTATTTTGCCCTTTGCCAATCGATCTTAACCTACTGCATAACATCTTGGCGTGGCGCACCTAAAACCAACTTACTGGCACTTGAGAGAGCTCAAAGGGCGGTTTTAAAAGTTTGTACATTCCTACCTTTCTCCTATTCTACGACTGAGTTATTTAAATTCTGCGAGGTCCTTTCTGTAAGACAACTTCATATCCTAAATTCAGTTTTATTACAACATGCTGCTACCCCTCTGAGAATTATATCAAAAAGGCGCAAGGACAGAATATGCCACATACAAAAAACCCACTTTGCCTTTTCAAAAAGGTTCCACTGTTTTTCGGCTCCTGCTCTCTATAACAAAATAAATAAATTGTTTCCCATATTCCATCTATCTAATAGTACTTGCAAGAGAGTTCTTCGTAATTGGCTATTAACCCTGACTTATGATCAGACAGAGAAACTTATAAATTAAATTCTAGTAAAAATACCAACACTCATTCACACTAACGTCACAAACACACACATACAGACACACACACTCACATATACACTATAACACTCTCCACTCACCCCCACACATTTAACATTAACACACCATAAGCCTTAAGCCTAATTTTAGATACATAATATAAAATAAGATAAAGTTAAGAAGAAATATTAAAAAAAAAAGAACAATGTAACATTTTAATGGGTTAATGTAGATACTTTCCCTGGGGTAAGGGACTAGCATCTTTAATACAGGTTACTCTGTAACCTAGCTAAGGTGTTAGTTGCGACCTATTTTTATAAAGACTATAAGCCTATACCTATCATACATGTTAACTTATTGTAAAACTTAATTTTAATGTCTTTTCATTTGTATGCTACTAATAAACATTATTATTATATTATTATTATTAAAAAAAAAAAAAAAAAAAAAAAAAAAAAAAAAAAATACTGAAATAATTACGGTTGATAGATATGAAAGTAAATAAATATCACAGGAAAATAGAACGATGTTTCTAAGTAGCACAGTTTTCAGTTTACGAAATCAGAACTCAGATTCCTTTAGAAACAAACATAGTTATGCAGTCTAGATTTTTACCAAAGTGACCCATACTAAGACATATGCGTCAAAGGAAGTTACCCTTAGTGCGCGATTTAGACTCAGACTTGCACTTGGCCGGTATTTTACTTTGGACAGGTAATCTAATGGGATATGATTATGTGATTGAACATGGTAGGCATACATAGATAAGAAGAGAAGGAAATTCAATTACACTGTTGAAAATAACACGTGCCATAATATATAATAGTAGCCAATCAAGTATCCAGTTTTCATATATTGACCATTATTATCAAACGGAGGTATTTTACATAGGTGGCGCGACTATCGCGACAGGCGGGCGAGGAAGGTTCCGAAAGAAGAAGAGTCGAGATAGAGAAGAAAGAAGTGCAAGATAAACTGTTCAACATGGCTGCGGATTTGGAGAAGACAAAACAGAACTTAGTTAATAGTGAAGCTAAGGTAATTATCATTTTGATATTTATTCAAAAAACACGTGTACAAAATAAATAAATAATTTAATTATAGTAAAAAAAAAAATGGTTTACAAAAATATTTGTTGGTTGATTTTAATATGAGTGGAAGGAACATTGCTTACGATTTTGTAGACAGTAGAAAAGGTGGACAGAAAACGTCAGATATGAACAAAATATTACAACAAACATATGCATGCAAACTTCCGATAACTATGCTGTCCCATACTATAATAACATGTGTTGTCTCATAGTTAACACTTTCAAAGGCATGAACTATAACACATTATATCCTCTTCGTGCATGTACATTAACATAGCTAGAATTTCAATAACATCCTTATAGCGTTCTCGTTAAGGTATATTTTCTGCTAACTGTAAATGGATCGGTGCGATTAATTTCCCGATGTAAAGCTAGGCGTTCCTATAACAACCTAATAGCGTAGGTCGTAAGGTTAATTTTACTACGACCAGGTGGTGCGGCTGAACGGGGAGGTGCATTCACTTGCGATGGAGGTGAAGTCTCTTCGAAGTACGGCGAGTCACGAGGGCGTGAGTTCAACCCTCTACAGCATTTAGCAGTTATATTAGATTATATGCCGTATTCGCCTTGTATGTGTGTAGTGACATAATTACGGTAGCTTTTGATTTAAAATAGAGCAAACAAGAAAATTATATCTCTTTTACATTATTTTTTATGTAAATCTTTGTTTGGACCCCGCAGTCAGCAAAAGGTGAAGTTAGCATCACTAAGGCCCAAATGCATCACCCGGGTTAAAATTTTATCCTAGGTTGAGGCAAGGGGGGCTTTTTGTCTAAAAGTATTTCGGTGTACAAAAAACATTCATTGGTCAAAATGTCATCGTTTGGCGACATTAGGTGCCAAGAATATTTAATATTATTTATAAACCGTAATCTGGCACTACATATAATTGTTTTAAGTCTTGGATTAAAATTTATTTGCATTTTTAACATTTTATTTATCATCAATCGGGTGATATCTTGAAAGCGTTTTGACATAATTTTTTGTAGTCAAAATTGATCTATCTCTATGTGATTCATTTGCAATGAAGTTACATAACAAATAATACTGCTAAATGTATATTATAATTTAGTAGAACGAATGGTAGTCCAATTTGTGGTAGCTTAAAAATATTTTTACTAATAGTATAAATTTTATGAAAGGTACCTATATTGCAAATGGACATTATTGTTCATGATTATACTATATCAATATGCACTATTTGCCTAGCTTGGTAGCTTTGAGTGTACAAAAAACTAAACCAAATGGGCTTTTAGTATTTTTATTTTGCAAAGGTTATATATAGTATAGTAGTATAGGCTCATAAGTGCCTTATCAAGGCCTTCATTAAATAAATACTTTTTGAATTTGAATTTATAAAGTTCAATTCAACATCCAAAAAAGCTACTAAAATTCCATTTGGTATTTGATTTTATCTCGAACTTAGTTTAGTTCCTAATTTATATTCAAACCTATTTTGTTACGAATGTATGGTGTTTAGATTATTTTGTGCAATATATTGTAATATTTTGATTTTAGACTAAATATTTACATTAGAGATGTCCAAATTTTATTCGGATAATTTATATGCAAATTGTGTTATAGAAAATGATAAAATTATAATGCTCTCACGCAGACTTGCACGTTTAATTAAAATGGAAAACAAACAGGATGCAACAAATTATAAAAACCACAATAACACTGTTGCACGGATCACTTAGATTTTAATAGACGCGTATACTCAAAAATAAATCAAGATATACCTAAGTAATTTATATCACAATTTAGTATTATGTTATCAATAATTAACAATCATAATATAAAAATTGTGTAAAAGTTGGAATGCTGGTATTGTCAGCAGTTTCCGACTAGTACCTAAAAAAGCAATTGGGTGTGTACTAATATTTTTATTCAGATAATAGTAAAATGCTTTGTTGTTAAATGACACTCTATTTAGTGGTCCTATATTTTGTATACGCGTCTGAAGGTAAATTCTGACACGTTTGAAGGTGTGTTTGCACAGCGCTATAGCTTTCACATGGGTCTGATAATAATTGGTGTATCATTGTTCTCTTTATAATGACGCGTTATCATAAATATCGCGTTCGTAAATAGATAATGTACACATGACATGATAACGTTCAGCTATGCGAAATAAAGATTGGTCCGTCAGTGTGTTGATGACACAAGTGCTGCGGCTATATACCCATTCTTTGTTCCGAGTTTAGCTTCACAAAGTGATATCGAATAACTTTTAAGTGATAAAATCATTCCAAGTAAGTCATTAAATAATATTATAATATGTTTATTCTATAACAAAAACGTACTTAAATATCTGTTGTGACGCACGATTTTATCTAGAATAAATTATTTCACACATGTTTTCTTTTTGATTTTCTCCCATCGTGCATGGTGCTTGGCTTTTGATTATGAGGTTTGGTGGTTTGCATGGGTGTTCATAACCAAATGTTTTAATGATTTAAAAGTACTGCTAGTAATGGTCATTAACATATTATAGTTTGCATGTTTGATAAATTACTTTCATAACATCAAAGTAGCATTTAAATAAATAATTAAAACATAAAATATGTATAACATGCTTTACCATTTTTATAACTATAGGTATTCAGAAATAAGCTTTCAGTAATTGATTTTTTGAATAAATCTTATATATAAAATTCTCGTGTCACAATGTTAGTTATCTTACTCCTCCGAAACGGCTTTACTGATTTTTACCAAATTTTATATGCATATTCAGTAGGTCTGAGAATCGGCTACTATCTATGTTTCATACCCCTAAGTGATAAGGCGAACGAAATTGTGCCGGTCAGCTAGTATTTTATAAAAAAGATTTTTCTCGCGGTTAGAACTAACAATTTTAAAATGATCGTTACAGTTTAACGAAAAACGCGTAGAACGTGAACATTACTACTTGGCCGAGTCATAAAAGTATGACACATCTGATTTAATCATGTATTCGACTGTCCATGTTGTTTTTAATTTAAGACTGCAGTGGTTCGCCATTCGCGACGGGTTTTGGTGGCGTAATTTGGTGAAATGAACAGTGTGTTTCGACTCAACCGAGCTGGCCGGTGAATGCTCTATACTTTCGTAATACACTTGTTTATACTTTGCACAGTTGGCCACATTAATGGTTGATTTTCACACGTATGTGAGTAGTGTTAACAGTATTAGCTTCGGTTAGTATAACGTTGGTTTAGTTAGTCATGTTTGAGTGCTAAAAATGCATGTGATAATAAATTTAGTTTTGGAAACTGAAAACTGCTAAAGATATTGATAAAGTGTTTAAAGTGAACGATTGATTTAGGTAATTCTACAGAAACAGACTAAAAGTAAACATTTCTGGTACGTCATTTCATGGTGAAGGTATTAACAAAACGTACTCCGATAAACTAGTAACTTACTAGAACAACATTTTCTTTTCTTATTATTACTATAAAACATATGGGACGCATAATAACGCATGTACCAAACCTCTGTAGTGCCGTCAGCTTATAGTGCCCTTCAAACTATTACAGGAGCATACGATGGACCTGGAAAGTCGTATAGAAGTGCTAACGGAGGAGAATAAGCAACTGCAGGAAGCTTTAGAAAATGAGCGGACGTTAGTGAAAATATTACGGGAGAAGATTGAAAAATCTAATAGTCTATATAACGAACAAAAAGCTGAAGTGAATCATCTCAATTCTGTAGTCACTGAAATTCAACATGATTATGTTGATATACAGAGGAAATATGATAAGTAAGTACCATTTATATCAATATTTTTTATATGTGAACTCTATTTTGTATCTTAGTGCCTCGGTAATGACCTTGAATGCATGTTTTCGATTCGCGCGGACAGGTATACGAGCTAAACAGAATACATAATTGTTCTCAATTTAGCAAAAAATAAGAATAAGCTAAGCTATTTTAATATATTCAAGGAAAGAAAGGTGAGTGCACAATTAGCTGTGATGACGGTTATACTTATTTCAGTTAGTAGTTACATCTATTGAGTGATCTCCATTAAACAAGAAACAGAACGTTTAACTACACGAGTTGATTTAATACCCCCTCATGTCCTTAAAATGACTCAAATCTCATCAAAAACTCTCATCAATCAATAGATTAGATGCAAGCTTTCATCTAATCTATTGATTGATTTTTCAAGGTCTTTATATCTAACCCTATCTCGTATTGTAACTGTAGGTACATTTATCGATATAAACATAAATCTAACATACATATTTGTCTTAACATTTCGCGTACAAAATGTTATTGTCTCTAGCTATCTCTCTAAAATCAATATTATCATAAAAATTATCCTTCTTCTTATGTTTATGTTTGTTTCTCTATCGCACCGTAATGTATGCACATATGTGAAAGCAGCTTGGCTCATATGTAGATCATGCTTGGGATTCATAAATATTATAAATAATAAATAAAGCGAACAAATATTTCGGAAAACAATTTTTTTGGAATGCTGGTGAAACTGCGAGATAGAAGCTGGCGATAATATACAGGATGATATTTTTCATAGGGCATGCACGGACAAATCCTAAAGAATAGGAACATGCTCAAACGAGTCTCGAGGACGATATTGATAAAAACTAAAACAGTATAGTTCGATTTTCGAAAATAAATTAACCGAGCTGGGAATCGAAGGCGTTGATTGTGAAAAAACAACATTCCTATACCTATTATAGCACCATCCCATGTTGTCGCTTATAAGGATCAAATTCTGGGAAGCAATGTTAGATGAAAAACTAATGAAAATGTAATTTTTTCAAGTAAATAAATAGTATTGAATATTTCGTACTTTGATTACATTTTATCTAATTCCTAAACAATGATATTATTTTTTATCAAAGTCGGCCTCGAGACTCCTTTGAGCAGTTTTCGCTATTCCCTTTAATATTTGGCCATCCATGCCCACTTAGAAAATTCATTTAAAAAACAGTAGACGAAAACATTATCAAAAATCAAAACATCATGATCTGATCTTTAAAGTTATTTATTGGACATCATATTACTTACTTCTGATGATTCATCATCAGCCTATAATGTCCCACTGCTGAGCACAGGCCTGCTTTCACAAATCAGGGTGAAAGGGAATGGGCAGATACTCCACCACGCGTGCCCACTGCGGATCGGTGGAGGTAGGCTAGTGGTCAACCTACTGTTGGAATTTTTCAAGCCGCCTAGGAGGCATCCAACTAGCTTAACGACTATCACAATTAAGTGATAACCGGGACCAACGGCTTTACGTGCCTTCCGAAGCACGGATACGCTCGATTTGAAATACCACTAGACGGGCACCCATCCAGGTACCGACTAAGACAGACGTAGCTTAACTTTGCCGATCGATTAAGAACGGCTAATCATGCTACACCACGAGCGCTTCATGCTGCATTACTTACTTAACGCCCTTTAAATCCATTTTGTAAAGTTTTTCGTTGACGTCTGCTTACAGAGAGAAACGTGAAAAGGACGAGGCACTATTGCGAAACGCGCACATGTCTCAGACGATAGAAATGAGCCAATGCAACGTGCGGTATCAGGAGACCGAGATAGCTGACTTGAAGGCGAAGATTACGGAGCTCGAACTGATTATTGCGCAGCATAAAGAGGTTAATATCTACTTTACTACCTACTACTTATTACAAATTGTCAACAGTCAATATACGGGGCCCGATCTCCTAAGAAATAGGGGAATATGGCGCCACGTGGGCCCAGTGGGATTCGTGGAATTCATAAGCAGTAATATTATTGTTAATTCAAAATGTTTGGTTGTAGCAAATAGATTAGTGTCCATATTGTAAAATCAAAACATGGTAAATGTTATGTCCAGATTGAAAAAAAATAATTTATTGACGGTTTATTTATGCATTTCAAAATCATTTTTGGAACTTTGGTTACGATTTGATTTCATTTGATTCTCTATACGAGGCTAAGAGTAACCAATTTGTAGGGTTCCTTACCCAAAGGGTTCCAACAGGACCCTATTACTAAGCTTCTACTGTCTGTCCGTCCGTCCGTCTGTCTATCAGTAGTATGTTATCATGAACCGTAATATGTATATAGGATTTTCGGAGAATAAGTACTTCTATTGCCGCTATAACATTAAATAATAATAAAAGTTATGTAAAATAAAAAATAAAGTGGGCAAAAAATACAAGAAACGTATTTACCCTTCGTGTGCGAGTGCGACTCGCACTTTACCGGTTTTTGTTTATTTATAAGTTACCATGGAGAGGTATCATCAATATTAAATGTTGAATTTCAGAATCAAGCGGCCTGCATGGTAATAAAAGAAAACGAAGTGGCGCGTAAAGCGGAGATCGAGCAGCTAAAGAGTAGAGTAGATGAATTAGCAGAAAGCGAAAACACACTCAAAAAGACTATACAAGACTTAGAAACTGAAATCTGTGATAAAAATAAGGTAAGATTATTTTTATCAGGGAAAAGAGTGAAGAGATACAAAAGAGATTCTATCGCGATTTATTGAAATAACTTGTTTGTGCTTTGTTTTCAGAAAATAAAAACATTAGACAATCGAATATCGGACATGAAGAAAACACTTCAAAGAGAACTGCAGAGTAGTAAATCAGATCTGACCTCGGCCGAGGAACAGGATATCAGTAGAAGGTAAGTTCTTCTATTCAATATAGTTCTGTGCATACAATTTTTGCCACATCCAAAATAAAAAAAAAATTGGTTTTGAACTAGTTTATTTATAAATCGGGGACGCACGATTTCTTTCACATTCAATAACTTTTTAATAAAAAAAAGCATATTTTTTGTGTCTCTGCCTCAAGGTCGGGAATTGTTTGTGGCTTGCTTGCGTACCTGTGATTTGACAAAACTATTGAAAATTTGCACTGCGTGAAATCACAAGACCTTGCTGTTCAATTAACATCGGTGTGTAGGAAGATGCCTGTATTTTCACTATATTTGAAGTAAATTTCAACAAAATTGAGGCGTTATCCACCGCATTTCCAATCAAAACATCATTATGTAAACCAACATAGTATATTCTGTATTTTCAGATACTTAAAACACGTGGTACTAAGGTTCCTAACAGCCCGTGAACTGGAAGCTAGACAACTAACGCGCGCCCTGTCGGTGCTGCTACGTTTGTCCGCGCACGAGGAGGCGCTGGTGCGCGCCGCGCTGCCGCCGCGCGCCGGCCTCGCCGCCTGGTTCCCCTCCCTCAACACCTGATCCTGTGCACCTTATCTACCCTACATAACGTTTGTGCGCGCACGAGGAGGCGCTGGTGCGCGCCGCGCTGCCGCCGCGCGCCGGCCTCGCCGCCTGGTTCCCCTCCCTCAACACCTGATCCTGTGCACCTTATCTACCCTACATAACGTTTGTGCGCGCACGAGGAGGCGCTGGTGCGCGCCGCGCTGCCGCCGCGCGCCGGCCTCGCCGCCTGGTTCCCCTCCCTCAACACCTGATCCTGTGCACCTTATCTACCCTACATAACGTTTGTGCGCGCACGAGGAGGCGCTGGTGCGCGCCGCGCTGCCGCCGCGCGCCGGCCTCGCCGCCTGGTTCCCCTCCCTCAACACCTGATCCTGTGCACCTTATCTACCCTACATAACGTTTGTGCGCGCACGAGGAGGCGCTGGTGCGCGCCGCGCTGCCGCCGCGCGCCGGCCTCGCCGCCTGGTTCCCCTCCCTCAACACCTGATCCTGTGCACCTTATCTACCCTACATAACGTTTGTGCGCGCACGAGGAGGCGCTGGTGCGCGCCGCGCTGCCGCCGCGCGCCGGCCTCGCCGCCTGGTTCCCCTCCCTCAACACCTGATCCTGTGCACCTTATCTACCCTACATAACGTTTGTGCGCGCACGAGGAGGCGCTGGTGCGCGCCGCGCTGCCGCCGCGCGCCGGCCTCGCCGCCTGGTTCCCCTCCCTCAACACCTGATCCTGTGCACCTTATCTACCCTACATAACGTTTGTGCGCGCACGAGGAGGCGCTGGTGCGCGCCGCGCTGCCGCCGCGCGCCGGCCTCGCCGCCTGGTTCCCCTCCCTCAACACCTGATCCTGTGCACCTTATCTACCCTACATAACGTTTGTGCGCGCACGAGGAGGCGCTGGTGCGCGCCGCGCTGCCGCCGCGCGCCGGCCTCGCCGCCTGGTTCCCCTCCCTCAACACCTGATCCTGTGCACCTTATCTACCCTTCATAACGTTTGTGCGCGCACGAGGAGGCGCTGGTGCGCGCCGCGCTGCCGCCGCGCGCCGGCCTCGCCGCCTGGTTCCCCTCCCTCAACACCTGATCCTGTGCACCTTATCTACCCTACATAACGTTTGTGCGCGCACGAGGAGGCGCTGGTGCGCGCCGCGCTGCCGCCGCGCGCCGGCCTCGCCGCCTGGTTCCCCTCCCTCAACACCTGATCCTGTGCACCTTATCTACCCTACATAACGTTTGTGCGCGCACGAGGAGGCGCTGGTGCGCGCCGCGCTGCCGCCGCGCGCCGGCCTCGCCGCCTGGTTCCCCTCCCTCAACACCTGATCCTGTGCACCTTATCTACCCTACATAACGTTTGTGCGCGCACGAGGAGGCGCTGGTGCGCGCCGCGCTGCCGCCGCGCGCCGGCCTCGCCGCCTGGTTCCCCTCCCTCAACACCTGATCCTGTGCACCTTATCTACCCTACATAACGTTTGTGCGCGCACGAGGAGGCGCTGGTGCGCGCCGCGCTGCCGCCGCGCGCCGGCCTCGCCGCCTGGTTCCCCTCCCTCAACACCTGATCCTGTGCACCTTATCTACCCTACATAACGTTTGTGCGCGCACGAGGAGGCGCTGGTGCGCGCCACGCTGCCGCCGCGCGCCGGCCTCGCCGCCTGGTTCCCCTCCCTCAACACCTGATCCTGTGCACCTTATCTACCCTACATAACGTTTGTGCGCGCACGAGGAGGCGCTGGTGCGCGCCGCGCTGCCGCCGCCCGCCGGCCTCGCCGCCTGGTTCCCCTCCCTCAACACCTGATCCTGTGCACCTTATCTACCCTACATGACGGATAAGGCATTCAATTGTGGCTAGATGGCTGCAGCTAATGAGGGCTATCGTTTTGTGGCCACCGGTTGGCGCCACTAAGGTCCTATCGTTGAAAAAGTACGTATTAGTTTATTAGCGCGAAATATTGAGTATGCCACAGTGGTGCGCAGTCCCGTATTGTTCCAAAAAAAGGAGGACAAAACTCGCTTAAAACAGTAGGTGGTAGCGGTTCGCAAGTATGTCATGAATCATTAGTGAAAATCCACCATGAAAAGTACGCAAACAGTAAACGCTCAGTACATTTAACATTTCTAAAGACCAAACTCTGCACTAGCGCCACTCGCGGCGAATTCAAGTGCGATAGCCCTCATTGAGCGAGACATTTTAATTTTCGTTTGTTAATGTTCACTAGTACCTGGTCGATAATTCTGCAGACCTCACTTTCCTTCGCAACACAGCTGTCATTTTGGTCCGCAGATGTCTCCAGTGGGTTATACGATTCAGGGGCATTTTTTTCAATAGCTGGACAATCTGATATGACAGTTCTATATTATATAATATATCTATATATTATATAATTATTATTATATTTCAATGATGATGATATTGATTTTTCAATGGCCATTAAAAAATCATGTCTTATTGAAATATTTGCAAATACTCCTATAAATTACGGTTTATATTCAAAGCCCCTTCCAAAAATTTCACAGTTTTATTGGGCTGTAATTATGATTTCTCATCAATTATCAAAGTATGTAAAAAATTACTTTAATTTCAATAGTAACAGAAGTCACTTTTGATTGTAAATAAATAAATTCTTTATTGCTTTGCTCATAAAGTAAACAAAATAAAGATTTGTTCCTATTTCATACTAATGTTAAAGTGGTATATTTTTATTTCGACTTGGCATTTTTGGTGACGATCTTCTTAATCGTAACATTTTCGGATTGCTCCACAGCTACTTTATACTTTATGTAGTATGCTAAGAAATATCGTATCAAATCTTACAGGCATCGATTTACAGCACTATAAATAAAATAGTCGTGCGATATTTTTATATTTAAGGGTCATAATCAACCCTCTGTTATGTGATAGTACTGTGAAGATTTGTTTGGTCTATATTTTATGAAGAAAAGTATTTTTTGGTGCTGTACTTATTTATTTTATGACTCTAGAATTTTAGATTATTTGACATACATCTTGCTATTTCTGTTTGTATCAGATTATTGATAAATCAATATTTTATATATTGTTGCAAAAATGGGAGGATTGTTTTATGTATTCTCAGAACTATGAATAGGTAACAAGTAGTTGCTGTATGGAACATATATAGTATTATTATAATATTTATTATTTTTACTATAAATAATAACTTTCGTATTTGCCCCGAATGAAAAGCTGAATTACGCGTAATTTATAAGGTAATCTTAATGTATTTTTGAACAACATTGTAATTTATACGATATGATAGTTTTTTTTTCATTAAAGTTGCCTTAATAGTTGCTAGTCATTACGTGAGTTGTGTAAACGAATATAAGTTACGAATATAGTTTTGTGTTGAAACTGTTGTCATGATTGTAAAGTCTTGTCGTTTATTTCGTTTGATAACATAACAATAATTACTTTAAATTGATTTAATGTTTCTTGCGAGTGTGATTGATCGAGAGATATATAATTAATACATTTATGAATAAGAACACGCTGTAGATCTAGGAAATAAGGTCTACGGTACACGCTTTAAAAAGTCACATTCACACTGAGAACTCTCAGAATCTCAGTATTAAATTAAAACACTGCCCGTTTGATACTACTTTAATGTCTCGCTATTTGTTTATAAGATTAACCTGCATATCTGTCTGTTATGAAATAGAACATCGGGAGTGTTTTTTTTTTTTTTTTTTAATAACACTTATTTGCACCCAAAGTGCTTTCATACCGACCGAGTATGAAGAAAACGTTCCCTTAGTGTCCTCCAATCAATACTTCTATATGTCACCGTAATTTTGTGTACACCGTTAGTTTATTATCAATCTAGCGAGATTATAAACTGTCGATAAATTGTGAACTGTACCACTTACAATATAACGCATTCATTTTCGATAGTTTACAATCTCTCCATATCTCCGTCATATTATGAACTGGCATCATACTTGAATGCGTCGGAACTAACCTTGCGCGCTGATTGGCTGAACGTCGGGTGTACCCCAAAGGTGTACCCCGCACCGCCATCTTTGGCCATACGTAACGTAGTTGATTGTTATTACTGTTTCTTGAAAAATATATTGATTGACATATTTAATTTTGATCTCAAATAATTAAATGTGCATTTCTATTATTTAACTCATAGGTATGTTTTCTTTCTAACTGTATGGACACAGAACGAACTACCGCCAAGACTGACCAATCAGGTTCACAATATGGATTTGACAACGATAGATTATAAACTATCGAAAATGAATAAGTTATACTGTAAGCAGTATGTAAGCAAAATTTATCGAGAGTTTACAATCTCGCTAGG
This sequence comes from Achlya flavicornis, assembly GCA_947623365.1. Taxonomy (NCBI): domain Eukaryota; kingdom Metazoa; phylum Arthropoda; class Insecta; order Lepidoptera; family Drepanidae; genus Achlya; species Achlya flavicornis. Next base: position 13,173,666 of record OX392468.1, read on the forward strand.
TGAATTATAAATTAACGGTTTTCACAAAAACACTGTGACATATACATTTACAGCAACAAAAGTTTGTAATCTGTGTAGATAGATATATACTGTATTAACGTAAAGATTTGTCTAAAATTGTATATTGAGTCTAGTCTTAGCTTTTCAAAATTACTTATTTGTAAAAAGTTTAAGTATTTTTATTCCATTTAGTTGCTTGCGCTCAGTATACAGTTATTTTTATATTAAAGTAGATTATATTGTTTAAAGGTTCGGATGTAAGCTTAACGTAATTAACAAGCCTCGCAATTTGAAAGATTCAAATGAAAACATGAAGTAAATAATAGTGCGTGGAAGAAAATCCATGAGCGTGATTTGATTCGGTGGTCTAAGATGGTATTGGCATCAATTTTGAATCGACAATTAAAATTATATATATATGAAACAGTAATCGCAAAAAAAGTAGAAGTTTGTGCTAGCTTACATACGACCCTTAATATTTAATGTGTACTAAGGGAGGCGAAAGAAATTATGTAAACGTCTTAGTTTTGTTATGAAAAATATTTCTTTGCCATTTATTTTTGTGTTGTTATTTTGAGAAAATTTAGAATAAAGTTATGAAAAATTATACGTCGCTTCTTATTTTTACTTCAGGTTTTTCTAAAATATACAGGGTGGAAACGACAATAATTGAAACCACGTCAAGTACTTACTCATAAATAGGATCAACTTTTACTATGGGACTAACTTCGAAATCGCAAAGACAAAAACAGAAAATGGCCGAGGAGACATAGACCTTTTGTATTTATGAGTTGTTTATGTGGTTTCATTTATTGGCGTATCCACCTTTATAGTGATGTATAGCTAGTGACGGTAGTCAGTATTAGTATAAATGCGATAGTTTGGATGTTTGTCCCTCGGGAATCGCTGATGAAGCTGCGGGACGGAAACTAGTAATTTATTCTTAGTCTTCGTTATCGATTATAATTGTAACAAATTTTGGTACCTAGCCCACTAGCAGTGGTTTTAGTACCTAGACCGGGAGATGGTGACACAAATTTTCCGGTCATTTGTACCAGTATGGCGACCCTTCAGGGGTCAACTCAAACGACCAATGGTACCAGCGGTCCCGGTCTAACTAAAAACCAAACTAGGCACATGATATGACTCAATTGTTTCTATTGACTCTAGCCCACAATCGCAATATAAATCAATTAGTATCTAAAAAAGATACTTATAATTTTATGTATAAATCTACTCTAATTGCATTCATAAGAATTGCACATGATTAGATAGCATTTAAATGATGGCGTTAAAGGGCAGTTATATTGTTGGATTTGTTAGAACCCAGTGCTGCGAGCTCACGTGCTACGGAGACGACGTATTGGATTCTGTTAGATGTGAGTTTATATATTTTTGAGCATATAAACATGTAATAAAACATACAATATGAGGCACGAATGGTGCCGCCGCTTGAGCAGAGATAGGCAGTAGTGGGGGCAAGCTCGAGCATGTATACTTTTGGCCAAATCACAGTAGCCAAATGACACGCAAGAATCCAATTGACGACGAGCATTGACTGACGAACCAATCGTGTGCAGCTCGGCGCTCCCCCTTTTCATTCCGCCAAACAGACCGAAAAATTAACTACTGCGCAGGTGTCAATCTGTGCTCATACTGTATCATGAAATTGCAAACGTATGAGTACTGTGAACGTGCCAGCTTTCTATAACCTACAAAGGAAGGTAAGGTTGATAAAAAATGAAATTACGCTTTGACATTTCAATTGTTTATGTATTTATTTACAACTTACATAATAATTTTGTTGAGTTATTTGCAAAGGCTTACTAGATTCTTCACTACAGTGCAGCGGATTTCGTTACAAGGCACAAAAATTTAAAAATATAAAGTTTTAAACAGCGATTTTAAATGGTATTATTGCCTCAGCCTAGGTAATTGAATCGATAACATTTTTCTTGTGGAACCTTAAAATTATAAAGTGCCTAAATAAAAACCAAACGTAGGAACTCAACACATTAGACAAATCAAGTAAACACCTTATTTGACTAGATGGTGGAATGTTATCTAAATTTATCTATACAATCTATTATTTTAAGATACTTTACTATTTTCTTCAACATGTGTTCGAAATCAATAGAATATGTATTATTTATAATATTTAATCATAACATATATTTGCATATACGTATACTTATATACAAATTGTACTAAAGAATACCTATCGTAGGTAATAATGTAATATTATTTAGTTTTTATAAAGCTTTATGATTCATTGGCAATGAGAAAGGGAGCTAGGTAGTACATAAATAAAATTTTCCTTAAATTTTACTGTAATAACTTAGCATTATAGGATTTTTGTCTTGCAAAAAAATTCATGGTAAGTGCCTTATTAAAAAAAAGATCTGAAATAAGACACTCAAAATAAGAAGCGTGAACATTCTCAAAATATTTATCTACTATTACCTACGCCCTTCCTACATCTAAATAATAATTAATTACTTATTGACTTGCATACGATTGATTTTAAATAACAATACATCACAACGTTTTATCCCATACACCTTTACACACACTTTTACAAAGTGGGGCAACCCTTTTTACAAGCTTTTTATTTAACTTCACACACCGCTTACTAGGTAATTTATAAAATCACACTTCCCTTCCACCAATATTTTTCATAATTTTAATTATCATTGTATGAACGTGAACAACAATTATATTCGTGAGTTGAATTATCTTATTAGTTAAGTGACGGTAAGTCTACGCAGAACATTATTGCAATATATAAATTCTATAATGTAAACTGAAAATATTTTGGATAGGATTAATATCAAAATTTCTCTCGTGTTTTTCGGTACGAACTATGTGCGTACACGTATACAGAATGAATTACTAATGAACTTTTCATAAAATAAGTAGAGGTATCATTTTTTTTATTACATGACTAAAATAAACATAAGATCAAGATAAATCTGTGTTTTTAATATTCTGTATAACTACACTCTATGTAATCAATACATCTGCAAAAAGAACATTAGGTATTCTGTGTAGGTCGTGAGTTATTAAATATTAAATTAACAAACAGTAATTTTGATAATACATCACGTATAGGCCAACGATCCTCATTGGCTTGAGCTTTACATAACTGACTCACACGAATAATTTAACGTAGACCGTTTGGTCTTTGTATAAAGAAATTAAAGGTTTACGTTAATGTCCGCTAGGCGGCGCTTATAGCTTTACTTTACTGTTGCAGATGTCGCTGAAGAGTTGTGAGTTGATCGGTACGAAATCAGCGTTGGATCTGAAGTATAGCGGTTCCTTGATCACGTCAGGGTCGAAGCCCTCCTTCTGGTATTGTAGCTTCTTCAGTTTGAATGTGCCTGTCACATAAATTATTAATAATTTGTTAGTTATTGCAGTCTTATGTGTTTACAGACGGTCAAATATTTATAATGATTCATCGTCATCATCATCAGTCTATAATGTCCCACTGCTGAGCACAGGCCTCCTTTCACAAATCAGGGTGAAAGGGAATAGGAAGATACTCCACCACGCGTGCCTACTGCGGATTGGTGGAGGTAGGCTAGTGGTCAACCTACTGTTGGAGTTTTCAAGCCGCCTAAAAGGCCTCCCAATAGCGTAACGGCTTTACGTGCCTTCCGAAGCACGGAAACGCTCCATTTGAAATACCACTAGGCGGTCACCCATCCGAGTACCGACCACGACCGTGGTAGCTTAACTTGCCGTGCCGTTGCCTTGCCGTGATTAAGAACGACTTATCATGCTACACCACGAGCGCTTCTTAATGATTACAGGGTAGAAAATTGAGACAGGGCAGAAAGGGTTGAGTTGAAGACGCGAATAGGGGTTTAGGAGACTATTCCTTACTTTTTGAGTTATTGTAGAAGCGGTTTACATTTTTTCTAGAGTCTAAACTAAAATTAAGTAAATATAGTACATTTCAAGTCTCCTAAATTGAAATCCTAAAATTGGCTTCAGAGTGAAAACCTCCCGGGGAAACCGCAGCACTGTAGTAGAGCCGCCTAGATAGTTACCAGGTCGGTTCAAAGCTGCAACGTTTAACACATTTACACGTTGCGCATGTGTAGTGTCTGTGAATAAACGTGCGGCGTGACGTCGCACTGCATGCGCATCATGAAAAGTCTGTCTGTCTCTCTCGCGCACGTCAAGCTTATCATAAATATAGAATGGTATTTTAATTGCATTCGTCCGTTAGAATTGACTAACTGATTAGAAGCAATTATGTAAAAAAACATCCTGTATCGTGAAATTACTTAATTGAGTACTGTGAACGACAGCTTTAGTTAACCGACCTGCATCAAGTTGAATATCTGTCTGTTGTCAAGCAAAATTCAAAATCATTTATTCAAATAGACCTTCGCAGGCACTTATGAAAAGTCTGACTCTATACTCTAATACCGGTTCGGCAGGTTGCATTTGCTGAGAAGAGCCGGCAATAAACTCAATCCAGCCTCCAATGATGTACCGACATTTACTCTTGAAAGCCGTTTGAAATTAAGTAGGTAGGTACTGACCAGTAATTTCAATATCGTTCATGATACGCAGGAAAAGTGGCCTAGCGTATGAAGGTAGTGAGTTGTCAAGGTCCTTTGCTAGTTTCTTCAGGTCGAGTGAGTTGGTGGGATCCGCGATGGCGGCCATGCCCGCACGACCTTCGGTTTGCGGGATCTGGAAGTAAACGATACCATGTATATGGTTGGTAAGGGCTTATACTATGGCGGTTTCTATCTGGACATGATATAAGTATTAGTCAAAGTCATTGGCGTAATCCTAAGGCGGTGGCGACGTATTAAATATAACTAACCGGATCGGAAGTATTAAATATAACTAACCGAGACACCATAAACAACGCAAGGCTTCTGTCCGAGCGCGGGGCTCATGACGTCCTCGACCTCGGCGGTGGCGACATTCTCGCCCTTCCACTTGTAGGTGTCGCCGGTGCGGTCGCGGAAGTATTAAATATAACTAACCGAGACACCATAAACAACGCAAGGCTTCTGTCCGAGCGCGGGGCTCATGACGTCCTCGACCTCGGCGGTGGCGACATTCTCGCCCTTCCACTTGTAGGTGTCGCCGGTGCGGTCGCGGAAGTATTAAATATAACTAACCGAGACACCATAAACAACGCAAGGCTTCTGTCCGAGCGCGGGGCTCATGACGTCCTCGACCTCGGCGGTGGCGACATTCTCGCCCTTCCACTTGTAGGTGTCGCCGGTGCGGTCGCGGAAGTATTAAATATAACTAACCGAGACACCATAAACAACGCAAGGCTTCTGTCCGAGCGCGGGGCTCATGACGTCCTCGACCTCGGCGGTGGCGACATTCTCGCCCTTCCACTTGTAGGTGTCGCCGGTGCGGTCGCGGAAGTATTAAATATAACTAACCGAGACACCATAAACAACGCAAGGCTTCTGTCCGAGCGCGGGGCTCATGACGTCCTCGACCTCGGCGGTGGCGACATTCTCGCCCTTCCACTTGTAGGTGTCGCCGGTGCGGTCGCGGAAGTATTAAATATAACTAACCGAGACACCATAAACAACGCAAGGCTTCTGTCCGAGCGCGGGGCTCATGACGTCCTCGACCTCGGCGGTGGCGACATTCTCGCCCTTCCACTTGTAGGTGTCGCCGGTGCGGTCGCGGAAGTATTAAATATAACTAACCGAGACACCATAAACAACGCAAGGCTTCTGTCCGAGCGCGGGGCTCATGACGTCCTCGACCTCGGCGGTGGCGACATTCTCGCCCTTCCACTTGTAGGTGTCGCCGGTGCGGTCGCGGAAGTATTAAATATAACTAACCGAGACACCATAAACAACGCAAGGCTTCTGTCCGAGCGCGGGGCTCATGACGTCCTCGACCTCGGCGGTGGCGACATTCTCGCCCTTCCACTTGTAGGTGTCGCCGGTGCGGTCGCGGAAGTATTAAATATAACTAACCGAGACACCATAAACAACGCAAGGCTTCTGTCCGAGCGCGGGGCTCATGACGTCCTCGACCTCGGCGGTGGCGACATTCTCGCCCTTCCACTTGTAGGTGTCGCCGGTGCGGTCGCGGAAGTATTAAATATAACTAACCGAGACACCATAAACAACGCAAGGCTTCTGTCCGAGCGCGGGGCTCATGACGTCCTCGACCTCGGCGGTGGCGACATTCTCGCCCTTCCACTTGTAGGTGTCGCCGGTGCGGTCGCGGAAGTATTAAATATAACTAACCGAGACACCATAAACAACGCAAGGCTTCTGTCCGAGCGCGGGGCTCATGACGTCCTCGACCTCGGCGGTGGCGACATTCTCGCCCTTCCACTTGTAGGTGTCGCCGGTGCGGTCGCGGAAGTATTAAATATAACTAACCGAGACACCATAAACAACGCAAGGCTTCTGTCCGAGCGCGGGGCTCATGACGTCCTCGACCTCGGCGGTGGCGACATTCTCGCCCTTCCACTTGTAGGTGTCGCCGGTGCGGTCGCGGAAGTATTAAATATAACTAACCGAGACACCATAAACAACGCAAGGCTTCTGTCCGAGCGCGGGGCTCATGACGTCCTCGACCTCGGCGGTGGCGACATTCTCGCCCTTCCACTTGTAGGTGTCGCCGGTGCGGTCGCGGAAGTATTAAATATAACTAACCGAGACACCATAAACAACGCAAGGCTTCTGTCCGAGCGCGGGGCTCATGACGTCCTCGACCTCGGCGGTGGCGACATTCTCGCCCTTCCACTTGTAGGTGTCGCCGGTGCGGTCGCGGAAGTATTAAATATAACTAACCGAGACACCATAAACAACACAAGGCTTCTGTCCGAGCGCGGGGCTCATGACGTCCTCGACCTCGGCGGTGGCGACATTCTCGCCCTTCCACTTGTAGGTGTCGCCGGTGCGGTCGCGGAAGTACAGGTACCCGAGCTCGTCGGCCACCAGCAGGTCGCCGCTCACGAACGCCGCGTCGCCACGGCAGAACACGTCGCGAACCAGCTTCTTGCTGCTGTCTTTCTGTAATAATAAAATAAAACTTTAACGTTATGGTTGTGCGAGGTTACATTTTTGGAGATGGTGGCTCTGGGAGCCTTTTCACTCTTAGGGTCCGTTCGCACAGACCGGCTCGGAGAGGATAGCTTTTATCGCGATTAAAATAGAGCTTTAGAGTCATTGGAATAAGGTTTATTTTTACATTTCACTTCTTTTATTAGCGCGAAAAGACGGCTCTCGAGCATTCAATGTAAAAATAAACCTTATTTCAATGATCCTAAACTCTATTTTTAAACGCGTATCAAATATGCTCTTCTCTCCAAGTCGGTCTGTATGAACGGACCCTTAATCGGACAACGCGTAAGGGTCCGTTAATATACGGTCAATAAGAGATGCAAGGTGGCCTGCTTAGGGACCGCGGTCCAACTGTACATGTTGGGCAGTTGTATATTAATGCAGATCGCCGAATAATCTTCGTCAGCGCGATGTTGGCTCCATCTATCTTTCTGCTTGTGAACAGTGTTCTGTGTATATCTTTGCGTAACTGATAGATGTCGCTACAGTGAAAGTAAATCTTATACATCGAACAATTTAACCTAAAGAAGCGCACGCATTGACGTTATTTTTTATTGAAATCTATTCCACCAATTTCCCACTACCGATAATGGCGATAATGCGCTCTGATTGACGAGGTTATACAGGAAAAATCTTCGCATGGCTTATTCCCTTTCGCTCGCAGCTTTCATATACCTACTTATTACACGAACAGATAAAAAACAAGTTATTTACCTTGTCCACATATCCATAATATTCCCTCGACGCATTGCCTTGAGCAATGAGACCAATGAACATGCCAGGCTCATCTGTAAACCACAAATAAATATTAAATACCAACGACTTTTAGAAATAACGTCACATTTGTGATTGGCGGTAGTCGCTCAAGCTAAAAATATGGTCCCGCTTGGTACCCTTAAGGTACGGAACCCTAAAAAGTACATACATATATATGGTATGGTATAATATTGAAGGCGTACATACACATATATGGTACAATATTGAAGGCGTACATACACATGTATGGAACAATATTGAAGGTGTACATACACATGTTGGTATAATATTGAAGGTTACATACACATGTTGGTATAATATTGAAGGTGTACATACACATGTTGGTATAATATTGAAGGCGTACATACACATGTATGGTACAATATTGAAGGTTACATACACATGTTGGTATAATATTGAAGGTTACATACACATGTTGGTATAATATTGAAGGTGTACATACACATGTTGGTATAATATTGAAGGCGTACATACACATGTATGGTACAATATTGAAGGTTACATACACATGTTGGTATAATATTGAAGGTGTACACACACATGTATGGTACAATATTGAAGGTGTACATACACATGTTGGTATAATATTGAAGGTGTACATACACATGTACGGTACAATATTGAAGGTGTACATACACATGTTGGTATAATATTGAAAGTGTACTTACACATGTATGGTATAATATTGGAGGTGTACGTACATACACATGTATGATATACCTAATATTGAAGGTGTACATACACATGTTGGTATAATATTGAAGGTGTACATACACATGTTGGTATAATATTGAAGGCGTACATACACATGTATGGTACAATATTGAAGGTTACATACACATGTTGGTATAATATTGAAGGTGTACACACACATGTATGGTACAATATTGAAGGTGTACATACACATGTTGGTATAATATTGAAGGTGTACATACACATGTACGGTACAATATTGAAGGTGTACATACACATGTTGGTATAATATTGAAAGTGTACTTACACATGTATGGTATAATATTGGAGGTGTACGTACATACACATGTATGATATACCTAATATTGAAGGTGTACATACAAATGTATCAAAATCAAAAAGTAATTTATTCAGTTTAGGCCCTGGTAAGGCACTTATGAACGTTATATACAGTTGAATTTACCACCGGTTCGAAATACACTTAAACTGAGAAGAATCCGGCAAGAAACTCAGCAAGGCTTTTTTTTTAGTTGTGGAAGATCTTTTCATCATACCATATAATTATTATGCTTATTCATACAAGTGTCACTTAGCCAGGGGGGATCCCAGTGCAGAGAGTATGGTATAATATTGAAGGTAAAAATACATAGCTATAGGTATAGAATAGGGTCTCACTTGGCTGGCACCTGATGCAGTAGCCATCAGGGCCTCGTATCAGGTTGCCCTCCTCGTCCGCCTTCACCAGCGCTATGGGGTGCAGCGCAGTCGGCACCAGCTTCGGAAGGAAACCAACCGCTCCGACTGTGTTGTCTACGTTTACTGAAAATAACATGACATTGGATTTATTGACAGTTTTCTTATTAAAGTACTCAGTACATGGATTACTTTGTTGCAATCATATTCAGATTGAAACAACCTCTTAATCTGTAAAAGTATTACAAAATCGAAAATGGTTCCATTTATTAAGTTTTTGCATTTTCAGTTACCAGAATGTAAAAGTATTCAGAAAACCGCTATACTGAACCGGTTTCAATTCGAAAATAATTGAAATTCATTGCAAAAAAGATACATAATCGCCCCGCAGTTACACTTTAATAAAACAGTATATCAGTTATCTGGTTTCCATGGTACAAGCTTGCTTGAAGCGCTCGTGGTGTAGCATGATAAGCCGTTCTTAATCGATCGGCAAGTTAAGCTATCACCGTCGTGGTCGGTACCTAGATGGGACAGCCTAGTGGTATTTCAAATCGAGTGCTTCCGTTGGTCCCGGTTATCACTTAATTGTGATAGTGATAGTAGTAATTGTGGTAGAAAGCTAGTTGGGAGGCCTCCCAACGCCCTCCCTCCCTCTCTAGGCGGCTTGAAGACTCCAACAGTAGGCTGACCACTAGCCTACCTTCACCGATCCGCAGTGGACACGCGTGGTGGAGTATCTGCCCATTCCCTTTCACCCTGATTTGTGAAAGGAGGCCTGTGCTCAGCAGTGGGACATTATAGGATGATGATGAAGCTTGCTTATTTTGGGATCGGACGGCTGCTTATCCCATATGAAACAAGTCTATGTAATGTGGATATTGATACGTATCAATTAATGACTATTTATTGAATCAAGGACTCTTTTTTTCGAAGACCAATAACAAATATTTTTGTTTTTCATAACCGTAAACTTTTTAGTCATAACAACAAACCAGGCCAAAACAGATAACAATCATGTATTTCAATAAAGTGTGTGTTAAGTTCAATATTAGTCCTACTTATATATTAATATTTATATACTTACTTATATTGGCGTTGCCCTCTGTCGCGCCGTATATTTCATTTATCTGGGGCACTTTGAACCTAAACAACAATGATTTATTTGTTAAACAATGAAAACAAATATCCTAAGGGACCACGAGATAATGCTTGCTACATGTTTTGTGGTCAAAGTCTAACATCATAAATGTAGGTAAATATTATTTTTGATATCATACCTAGGTATATCGGTCGTTGGGTTCGAATCCTAAGTACATTGATTTCGAATTTTGAATAGAAAAATCGTGAGGAAACCATAGCGGGTAAGTAAGGTACCTAGGTAAATTCGTCATAAATGCGTCGCAGCTCGCGCGCCTTTTATTTGCCGTACTATGCCGGTCGCGAGACCGTAGCTTAGGTACAGTCGAGGACATAAATATGTATACACTTAGTAAAATTCAACAACGGTTTCATCTTAAACTACTGATTGAAATTATGAGATATTATAAAGGCAGAATCTTCTAACATATACTATTATGATTTGTGTAATAGTTTAACACTTAAATGTTAAACATGTGAGAAAATCGCTTTTGAATTTCAAAAAGTGTATACATATTTATGTCCTCGACTGTACCTACATAGTACTCTTGTAATAGGTACTTCAGAATATTCTGTGGCTTAGGTATGTTGTCGTGCCTAAACTGTGAATTGAGCCAGGCCTGGCCTTAGTTTTAAAACGTGATTGAACATACCTACCCGACCCCGACATATAAAACTACTTATCACATGCTACCATTATGATAATGCACTCTATGTTTATTGAGGTAAAACATCTACATAGATAATGTAAACTTGGTCACCAGAACCCGTGTGTGTACAAAACTACATGTATGGCAAGGAGCGCAGAAGGATTACTCTTCACAAGCTCAGTCATAGATGAGTAATTTATCAGTTCACTAATACCTACTCATAGAAATAATAAACTACTATTATTTATATGTACCTACTTTACCATCACCATGAATCATCCATGAATAGATACAATGATAGTGAAGTATGACACTTTATGTATGTGCAGGGCCGGCTTCAGTACGTATTGCATCTTGGGCGATTTTTTGCCCAATACCTTTACTCTCTCTATGCTATTTGTCATAATTTCATATTTTAATCGAACCTCTTATGACTTACACATTAAAATCGACTCCAAGCGGAGTGGAAACGAAGGAGAAATGATGCGATAGTAGTGCAGGCTTAAAATGCTTAAAAATCAATAGTTATTACAAAATGCAACTGTAATTCTAATTAGATTTTGTACAAATTTGTTGTAAATAAAGTTTATTTCTGATTTTAGTAATTGTTAGTAATAACATTGGGTGGGACCTTATTACTAAGCTTCCACTGTCCATCCGTCCTTCCGTCTGTCAGACTGTAGGCTGTATGTATATCTCGATAATTATAACTGTGCACTTGAAACGTGACTTGGAGCTGTCAAAGCAGCAATTATTAATTCACCCGCCCTCCTCTATTTTTACCTCTCCGCTGACACGTACCAGTACGGTCTGCACATCGTGCCGTTACTTTGCGATATTTCCTTGAACATTTTAGTTATTTTTGAGTTCTACTTTGTCAGTTTTTTTGTTATTATTGTTACCATGCTATAATTGTTATATTTGTATCTCAATGGAAAAATAAAGTGAATATTTAAATTTAAATAAATAGTTTCATTTAATGTACTATACCTACAATATAATTTGAAAAAAAAACTTGATATACAAAAATTATGACCCCCTTAAATTTTTAACATACAAGAAACGTAGTTACGGAACCCTTTGTGCGAGAGTCCAACACGCACTTGGCCGATTTTTTATTGAATTGAAATAGCCACTATGTCAATGTTTTGTTGATGAGAATAAAAACTAGGTATAATGTGTAGTGTATGGTGCTGATTCTGTTGTTACTTTAGTCTCATCATATGTCTATTTATAACAAAGAAAATAAGAAAAGGATATAAGAAATTTAGTAGTACTGTCAAATTAGTCCAATGCTAGTTTTCAATATAAATTTAGTCGCCATCTATCGCGGTTACGTCTAAATACCTGCAAATGAAGAGGAAATAGACTAATTGAAATATGTTCAATCCTTTTTCAATAATGTTTGTAAGAAAGAGATGTGATGATGACTGAAATTAGATTTGTGCGATTTACAACAGAATCGGCACGGCACCATTGGTGATGTACCTGTCGACGATCTGTTGCCAGATGGCGGGTCGCATGCCGTTCCCGACCATGATGCGCACGCGGTGCTGCGCGTCCGACGCGCGCGCCGGCTGCGCCAGCAGGTACCGGCACATCTCGCCGATGTACTGCGCCACCTGGCGGGACACAACCAACACACCGCCCATTACCATCTACACTAAGGGCTCATGTATCAATGCCAGCCAGTTCACATTATCTGGCTATAATTTTGGAATTAAAAAGACAGCAATATTGAATCGGACATTAATTAAACAGAGCACCATATAATAGATAACCGGGCCCTTGTCTGCGCGGACCACCTACCCTACCTATCGCCTGGCTGCGGTAAGCCCGCAAGCCAGGCCCGGCTGACAGAGGCCACCTCGACTATATGGCCAGTCCGACCCTGTCAATTACAATAAAACATTTCCTGTCATTGATAACAGATGTTGTTAATTGAAGCATCGGTTGATTGGTTGATATAATAAAGGCCAACATACCGTACAATCATATTTGATGCAGTCGGTCCAGTAGTTGGAGGCGGAGAACTTGGCGCGGATGACTGAGGGTATGCCGTCGATGAGCGCGGCGCCCGTGCCCACCAGCCCGCCCGCCGTGTGGTTCAGCGGCAGCGAGTTGTACATGCGGTCCGATGGACGCAGACCCAGCATGTGCACTGTCGCCACCATTATTAACAGGTACCTGGACGTAAGTATAATAAATAAATATATTTAGCTAATGTATCTTCAATAGGCTAGATTTCTGAAAAATTATATTTAGTGCGTCATTTATATTATCAAATAATTGGACTGTTTTGCAAAAACTTAAACCGACTTCAAAGTACACTTAGAAGTAATCAAATCCTAATCTGATGACAATGGGACCAAACGGGAAGTGTACCCTTCCAGTCAAAAAAAGAATTTTCCAAATCGGTTCATAAATGACGGAGTTATGAGGTTATAACAAACATAAAAAAAAAAAAAAAAACATACAACCGAATTAAGAACCTCCTCCTTTTTTTGAAGTCGGTTATTTTGTCTGGAAGGGTACACTTCCCGTTTGGTCCCATTGTCATCAGATCAGGATTTGATTACTTCTTCGTGTACTTTGAAGTCGGTTTAAGTTTTTTGTAAAACAGTCCAATTATTTAATGATCTAACTGACGGAATAGTTAGAATTACCTATTTACTGAGATATGATCCCTATTAGGTTCGAACGTTATGTAAGGACTGCGATAAGGGTCCATTTGAATTTTACGTTTCGACTCCACTACAATTAAAACATACCCTTTACTTATAGAGGAAATTTCGAACGGAGTACATAATTATTTCTCACTATGCTATATAGTGAGTTTGTTTATTTGTTGACGCGAGCGACTAGAGTGAATTCTCAATTTTTTTAAAACTTTTCTTACAAAATGTCAACCTTGCTCGATCATGTTTTCTTTTTAAAGCAGTTTTGGTCCCATTGTAAAAGTTGTTCAGCATGACTAATCCAACAAAGGTTTCGAATATGCCATCTCGAAATCTCCACCCAGTATAAGACTTAAGAATTGAAGTATCACTCACTTAGAATTTGGCAGTACAGCAGCCTTAGGCATGCCAGTGGTTCCAGAAGTGTAGATGTACAGCAGAGTGTCTTTGTATCCTGGCTTATCAGTAACGATGGGGTATTCTGGAGGGTGCTTCTCCATTTCGGCGCCGAGGTCGACCACACCCGGTTTGCACTGCCCATACAGTTGGAACAACTTCAGGCCTTCTGGCAGTTGGCTGCGTACTTCTTCAATTGCTGCATAAAAGTGCAAGTGTTATTTTAACGTAGTTAATGGACACAAAGATTCAGAATTAAATAAAGAATAGATGATCGTATGCAACAAAAATCAAGAAGTAAATAGAACACCACGAAATTAGAGTAAAGCCGAATCTGTAATTGTAGCTTATCATTGTGGGTCAATAAATATGTTTTCTTTCTTTCTAATTAGCATTTTAAAATATCAAGGCACTTACAATCAGCAAGAACCTCAGAAAATATGATGGCTTTGGCCTTAGCGACTTGTACGCAATGCAGCAGGGGCTTATGACGCAGGTTGCTATTGATGAGGGCAGACACAGCACCCACTTTCGCGCAGCCCAGCCATGTCCACACATACTCCCCACAGTTGGGCATGAACACGCATACCACGTCTCCGCGCTTCAACCCTATGTGGTCCTGCATCACTCGCGCCACTTGATTTGACTTATCAGCCATCTGAAACAGAAGAAGAGTTTTATAGTCGGCTATTTTTTACGAGTTGAAACTATAAATGAATATTCTGTTGCGAACTAAAGCTAAGTTTATCGAAGTTACTTCAATTGCTATGTTATGTATTTCGTCGGGGCTGCAATGTTCAACGTAGGTACATGGCTATAGATAGTCCCCTTACTCCTCTGTGCCTATTGGCTATGGTTATTTTATATGACCAGCTGAAGAGACTTTTGTAGGACGAATTTTTGGAAAATTAATACTGGCAAAAAATACGCAGACTAAGACCTAGACTTATTACGACAAAGAACAATTCAGAGGATATAATTCTTGATATTACAGTTTCACTATTAAGTAATTTTATTTTAACTAAGCAATTTGTTATATTTAACTCTGAAATTACTGATAAAAGCGGAGTGAAATCCTAGGTAAGTTATGGATGCCTTGGTTTATAATAAGGGCAATAAAATTCAGCTCAGACAGTCAGATCCTACGCTGAATCCGGCCCTGGTGTACGTCACCGTTCAACATTTTATGGGCGTGCGTGCGTCAATGATCACATGGATATAGTATTTATTCTATCTAATTTTACATTACATTTAACTCAGGTAGGTAGTGAGGATAGAAGTATTATGTAAAGCTATATATGTATAATATAAAAGCGTACATAATTATTAGTAATATTTATTTATCCATAGATATAAAGGTTTTACTTCAAAACTTGGTGTTACTCAGCCGTTAGATTTCTAAAACCAAGGTCTCGTTAGTGAAACATATTGTATATACATAAAAATACGATTTATAATTAAGTACCTAACATAAAATTTATGTTCCATAATTATCTAATTAGTTTTATTATTATTTATCTACCTAATAAAACTCTTATTACCGACCTAGGCAACGCACAGCCAGATTTCAAAATTATAGGAAATATTATTCCTTGATTAGGTAACGTAACATGCATTGCACTATGAAAGGATCTCTCGAAATTAAACCGTCAAATAATAAGCTAAAAAAAATTTTTTATTTGTGGTGTGGCGCCCCGACACTAAATAGTAATAAATAACGTAGATATTATTACTATTTAGCGGGGTTTTTTATTTTTGATCGTTTTAGGTCGTAATATGACCGCACTTATACTGGCCGCATAAATAGCTCAGAGTCACTCAGCGAGCTATGGAACGAGCTATGCTCGGAATTTCTCTACGTGACAGGGTCCGAAATGAGGACATTCGTAGGAGAACAAGAACGACGGACATAGCTCGTAGAGTTAGTAAGCTGAAGTGGCAACGGGCAGGCCACATCGCTCGAAGAGCCGATAACCGATTGGGAAGAAAGGTTCTCGAGTGGCGACCACGTACTGGAAAGCGCCGAGAGGGACGACCTCCCACCAGGTGGACCGACGACCTGCAGTGCTATTCTGTAACGTTCATTTGCAAAATCACTTCTGAATCCGCGATGAGATTAGAATTTCATATTCTTAAACTGAGTGAGTTCGACACTAGCGCCACCGAGTGATGACGGAAGTGAGAAGAACTACGACTGGTGAGTATTTTGACGTTTTTCAATAGGATTTGGTATTCTGAAACGTAATTCACCCGCCAATTCAGTTGCGAGGTGAGTTGCGAGATGACTTTCGAGATGATTTACCTTTTACAGAATACCATAGCTGGTCAGAGTCGCTGGGCGCCGCTGGATGCAAGCGGCCCAGAACCGTTCGAAGAGGAAATCAATGGGGGAGGCCTATGTTCAGCAGTGGACATCCATGGGCTGATATGTTGATGACCGCATTTAGCAACTGTGCCTGCGAAGTTCTATCTATTTGTATAAATGATTTTGAATTTGAACTATTTTTCTAATATTTGTTAACTTTGTTTGTCATAGATGCAAGAATAGTTTGACTACGGAAAAATTTTGAAAGTTCTGTGTGCTCCGTTTCGGAGCTCTAAAAAGCAACTTACACAATTTTCGCCATATTTGGAAAGGTAATAAAAATAAACTGTCATGTGCTTATAAGATTTTGGTTGCAGACAATGGATAACAAAGTTACAATACTTAATTTTACGAGCCATTACTTAAAGATATTTTACATTTCGATCACGCGCATCATTTATTCATTAAGTCAGGTCAGTCACTCGCAGACACCCACCACGTCAGGTGGTTTGTCACTCGAAGATTGAAAATAGAATTCCGTTATAGCAATATATATACTTTATACTTAGTTGTTAATTTATTTATCATATACCGTACCTACGTGTAGGTAGTGTACCTATTTTAAGAATTGAAATGAAGGATAGATTCGCAACTCTAAACAGGGTGGAAATTTTAGACGGGTCAGTAATGGCTTATCTTAAGGGTAGAAGCCACGCGAATATGGCCTTAAGTGACTGTCCTTTATTTTTTGAGTTATTTCAATCGGCATTTACAGATTTTTGAAAAAGGTACAGTCAGCGAGAAAACGGCTTTCGCATTAAAACATTAGTACGATCGTCTACGCCAGAGCTCATCGGGAAGGGGGGAAAGGTCGGTAACGCGTGAGCATTGCTTCGTGTTGCAAGCGTCCATATGGCTACGGTAACCGCTTACCATCAGGCGGGCCGTATGTTTGTTTACCGAATTAGTTGTATAAAAAAAAAAATTCAAGCCTATGTCAATTGATAATTCAAGTTTTCGTAATGCAGGTAGATTTTAACACGGTAGAGGATGGCCTATTTTGCACTAGGTAGTCAGATAGGCTAGGGTATAGTCTTTCTGACTACCTACCCATAGAAATAAATATACCTAGATAGAACGTCGCCATACTACACGAATATATAAAACAGGCCAACTTTTATAGGCTGCTGTGCGTAACAGCTACGTTTTACGCTCCCTCTGCGTCATTCTGCTTGACATAGTGACGTTCATAATGATAGCAGTTGTTGAAATATTCCAATTAAAATCGGGAGAAATTTAAATATTAAACACTATTTATATTGATTTCCAGACCTAATAGTCGGTAGTTAGGTAAATCAACAAAAACTACAATATCATGTTTGCCAGCAAAAGAGACATCATCAGTCTTCTAATTCCTATATATTTAGTACTAAATAATAATGTATGAGGATAACAAAAGAACCTACACACAACGTGTGTATTTTCAGTGATAAGACGGTTTGAGCCTTATTTCAATGTCATGCCACTTATTGGTTACTGCTATTATCTCGAATCTAAGTATACGCTTCGGAAAATGAGTAACAACATGATCACATTTTATTCTGGAGTACAGTAGTGTGTGAGTGACCCTCAGAGTTTTCAGTTTGATTAAGCTTGATTCTCGGGAAACCTTCTTATCCTGTGATGATGATGACAGTAGTGCTGTTTACAACTAAACTAATTCAGTCAGTTTGTTATCTCTTTCTAGCAAATAACATAAGAAAAGGATGTAAGAAATGTTGTCCTGTCAAATTAGTCCAAATGCTTGTTTTCAACATAAATTAAAAAACAGCAGAATCGGCACCATTGATAGGAACCTATCGAGCTTCATTTCATACCTGCTTGAAAGTCCACGTGCGGTCTCCGACAACGATGAAGCAGGGTGCGTCTGGCGTCTTCAGGGCCCGCCGTGTGAACAGTTCAGCCACGGTGGCGTCCTGCCGTCCCCATCGCTTCGACCTGATCATGCCATTCGCATACCGCCATAGGAACCTGGGAAATAGATACATGTCAGGTAAGTACAACTACAAATGATTGGATTCAAACAATTGTCCAAGTTGAAAAAAAAGAAATTCATGCAAGGTTGTCCCCATGCTGGGGAAAACTCGTTTAACTTTTAACCGTCAAATATTTGGTAAGTGATGTGATAAATCATCGCAAATAATGCCTCCAAATGAGTGGAACTAGATACAAAGATTACGTAAAGGCTAGACTAGGCAAAATAGTCATCAATAGGTAGAAGTTATTAGAATCGCATAGCGCTCGTACAAGTATAAAAATGCAGTATCGACCCGGTTACAGGTGACACGTGTTTTGAGACAAGTTTTTCCCATTGACTAGGGTCGGCAGGTATCCAACTATTTCATCGATATCACCTAGTTCTGTGATTAAAAATTTATAAGAGACAAAACATAATGTTTGGTGTGACTACCAGCAGCTGCTGAGACCGGTGTGGAAGCAACAAAACTACACATGGAAAAAATGCACGAGTAGATTTCCACTCCAACTTACTTAACCGATCCTACAGCCTTCATTAGTATTAGCTATTCATAGTAGCTATTCTCAGTGTACTTATATTAATATGGTATTCCATATTGATGGGTTTTTAAATGCCAATGTCAAAATAAGGTCTACGAAGGAAATCAATACGCTTACGATGGTTTGTACAAATTTTAATCACCTACACATTTAATATATGTATTGATCCCGAAGGAACAAACCTATAGGAAAATTAATCGTAGTACCTACTACGAGTGTGGAACAATTAATTTAATCCGCCAAAATGATACCTACCTATCATTTTGGCGGATTTTTTATTTGATATAGGGCCGCAGCAGTGCTTCTGACAAGTTGTTCAGTTATTCATTGAGAAAAGAATACTAAGGCACCTACCAATATTTTTTAATAATGACAAATTACCCAAATAGCATGTAGGTACCTAATAGCAACTAACAAATATACGCAGATATAGATGTACCTAATGTTCGTATATATTTGATATATATTATGATGCTAGTTAACACCTGTTATCGTAAATTCAATTATACAATAAAGTGCTCTAATGAACCGCCAATGTCGGTGTTCAATATTAAATAACAACTACAGATATAACTATTCAGCTATGTAGCGTGCGGGTGCAATGCTAAAGGTTCCTATTTATTTTTATAATTGCATGTAACATTAGAACATTCTCGAAATAACCTAGATCTATACAATATTTTCACGCGGACCGTCAGCCTTCTGGCATAAAATGTTCAAGGACGTAACACATGAAACAGCCATACTACAGCCAGGAAATTTGGCCTTAATCTGCTGTAAGGTTCATATTATTTCGTAGTCTATGGTAAATGTGTGAGAGAGAGAATAAATAGATTCAAGATGGCTTTTCACCTTGTTTTATATTGCTTACATGCAATGTAAATATAACAGACTCACACAAATCCAAGAGGCATATTCGAAGTCATACTTACGATTACGTAGTACTTAACTATTTAGTAATCTGTGCTTACGAGACGAATAAAAAACTCGGATGAAAAAAAAAAACAAAATATACAATAAAGCCTTAAGTATATTGAAACGGAAAGTACCTAAACGGACCAACATGCTGACTCAACGGTAAATAATGAGGTAAGGTGATGGGTGAGGTGAGGTAATGAGGTAAGTAGTAGGTAATTTTCTAGCCTGTCCTGCAGTTATATAACAATGACTGGATTCATGAGAAAAAGTAAGCTAGTTATATCTATCACAGAATATTCAATAGTAGTATCTATCCTGCCGGGGCGTACGAAGATGAAATATAAGAGATATCTATAACTTTAAACTGTGGTACCAGTAACCACCTTTGGGTACCTACAAATTGAATTTACGTAGGTACTAAACTAGTGAGATTGTTCTCAATCAAATGCAGGTCTAATCGATAAATCGATGAAAAATTTATTTGTAATAAATAGCCTCTTATTCTAACTCCAATTTAATATGCTTTTCTCATAAAACCAGCACCGGCTCTATCTAACCCTTGATCAGAGTAGAGCGAGATTGTCATTTGGCGCCCTTTGGTCGACACATCAACTGCCACGACGCGCCTTTTCCAAAGGTCACCAACAAAATTGTACTATTCACTCGATATTATTTTCACATTTGGCATTTTGATGCCACCTGGCGGCTAGAGCGACCGCTCCTATCGCTCTACCTGTGGCTCTACCACGCTCTACTCTGCAGGCTACGCCCATTTTTGATAAATTCTGATTGACTTTGCTTTATATTTAATACCTACACCTACAGTCTTAAACTCAGTATAAGATCTTATGGAAACGACGCGGCAAAGTAAGTAATAGGTACATATAATAGAATAGACGCTGTACCCACCAAGGTATCCACGGTTGAGTTAATAGTTCAATCGATTCAATGAGGAACTTAGTTATTAATTTATTCAGTTCATCCGCTGGAAATGTGGAAAGACTTTAAATAACATAACAGGTGAAATGTTTGTTCATGTAATTTCCGAGTGGTGCATAAAAAGGAGAAGCCATATTATGCTATACACAGCAATGCGGCGCGCGGCGTGGCGCGGCGCGGTGGTGGTCGGCCGAGTCACGCGACACTGACGTACCACATCATCATAATCCTATAATTAAATGAAGACCAATGTGACGTTTATTGTATTAAAGTATCGATTTGTCCGATGAAAAACACATCTGGGACAAATACGTATGACTTTATTTTAGGATATATTATTTTGCGGGTCGGCAACGCGGGAGTTATACCCGTGGTGTTGGAAGCGTCAATAGGCTACGGTGACCGCTTACTAACAGGTGGGCCGTAAGTTTGCTTGCTACATAAGTAATATAAAAAAAAAATAGATAAATGATTACAAGATAGATATAGCTGTGGCGTAGCTTACCCTAGACGGGCCTCCTGTTTCAAAATTTGTTGGGGGGCCTTCTACCTGACTGCGGCGAAGCCCAAATGGAGGTAAAGATTTTTACGAGCTTTGCTTACACAGGTTGGGGGCCCGTGTAGCCGGGGGGGGGGGGGGGCGTATCTTTGATAGCTACGCCCCGGGGCGGCGTTTTAGCTAAGATGTAGTTAACATTTTCTAGCAATAGCTCTTATGAAACCAAGTTAAATATTTTTATCACTAGGCATGGCAAGTAGCGGTCCAAAATGATTGATGATAAAATATTTGCTTGGATATGTCCGTCACGGTCGATGTTATTTACTTATCACCGGAATGAGGACGTGAGGTGTTTATCGTTCACGCAGAGAATAAAGACTATGTTATTTTATTGTTATCTGCATTATAAACAAGGCCTCCACACTGTTTCTATAAGAGTAAATTACAATGTTCTCGTACAATAATATCTTTAAACAGCGAGAAAACTAGAGAAGTGAAAAAGGAA
This sequence comes from Achlya flavicornis, assembly GCA_947623365.1. Lineage (NCBI taxonomy): Eukaryota > Metazoa > Arthropoda > Insecta > Lepidoptera > Drepanidae > Achlya > Achlya flavicornis. The sequence goes on from OX392468.1 coordinate 13,195,518, forward strand.
TTGAAAACCTTTGCGACCTTCCCTGTGTGGATTAGCTTGTTAAAATATTATTTATATATTTTGAATGGTGTTTATTTATAATTCTTATCTTTAGGGGAAATTTCATTCCCTAGCAGGCAATTAAAAAGGAAAATAACTAGGAAAATACTAATAATAACTTTTCCTATTTATTGGAATTTTGTTAATCCTGAAATTATAAGTAAGGGGTAAATTCTTGTAGTAAATGTTACAATTTATTAAAATAAATGTTATACCTAATTAGAAGTGGTTTCAATTTGCGATTGAATTAGGTATTTGATTTTGAACGGACGCATATAAGTACCTATCTAACTTATGAATTAAAATCTTTATAAGGGAATCGTTAAAAGCACCTCAATTTAAAATTCTCCGATGCTAAAATCGCGTCTTATTCGTATAACTAGCCAGAATGCGATTGCGGATATCGAGTTGTCGGAACGCTAACGTGTGGTTTCACCTAGTTTATTATTGGTACATAGGTACGTACAGACAGACGGCGTAAAACGTACGTCGACTAAAGTTCAACTCAAAAATAACCAACGTATAAACAATGTATTGAACGAGCAAGATCCGCCTCCTAAAAGGTCACTGAGCGTCAGCTAAAAAAATAAACGACTTTGTATCAAAGTAGCATGATTAAAATGATTGTCACTTTGTTAGGACCTACTATGCAGAAGGGTTGCTCGATTCCAAGTGCTTAAATACTATTAATAGAAGTCACACTACTAAATGTGCACAAAGAAAATGTTTGGCAGTATTCGTTCGTTTCGTACCAATGTCTTGGTTACATTGTGACCAAGTAAATACATCTAAAAATATAAATAATTGGAACCAATATATACATATTGTATATTCGTTCCAATCAATATACCTATATAAAAATCAAAGCCACTTTTCGTTGTAATTTTATAACTCAAGAACTATTTTTTACTTTCTGTTATTTTGTCAAATTACTGCTGTTTTTTTTATCATAGCATTATTGTGTTCTTTGTAACATTTCAAAAGCACATTACTTAATAATAATAATGCATTATAAAAGAAACAAAAAACCCGACTGCGTACCTAAAACAACTTCAGTTAATATTTGTTTTACGCAGTCGGGTTTTTTGTTTCTTTTAATAATTTAATTTATTTCAGACTTTTTAGTTTTATACATAATGATTTGTATGTAAGTAAATGAGCGGTAAGGTAAAGTAACGCTAACAACCATCGCAACTCTGTGAGTTACGTAGGTACGGTAACCGCTCAGAGTCCTTTACCTACTGTCCTTACATTAAACATGTTTTTTTGCAGTTTACGTCAAAATGGTAGCACAAAAGTATTACAATATATACATATATGGGATGGGCTATTCACAAGCTTTCATTTGATACCCATATTGTTATAATAACGATTTTTTTGTTTTTAATACCCCCTCTTTTCTTATCCGTAGACGCCATATAAAAATAATATACCCTATGACACTCCCTCAGTTCAGACGAATCTAACGACACCTCATATGCTTAAATCCATCAAGCCGTTTAGGCTGCAGAGCGTGCCAAAGAAATAGACATACATACATACATACATACATACCTCCTTCCGGGTCAGTCGGGTAAAAACTCATCTAATAGATAACATGTTATGTATGTCGTAACATATAAACTTATCTAACCATTATTATGTCCGCTTTTACATCCAAGAGATGAAAACCACATTACGGCTTTCATATTTATGAACCAGCGAAGATTTAAAAGCACTAAGTTATAACATCAACGGTTATAAAACAGGTTATAAAACCGCAAGATTATGTCTAGCCTATAATACTGAAGTGCCCTACATACAGCCATCATCGTCCCGTTTATATACCTACATGAAACATGTAAACATAGTGTGCAGGCAGGCAGACATTGCGGGATGCTCATCAGGGCTGGGGATGCGACACGTCAGTGTCATTAGGTACAAACGGCTACAGATCAACCTATACTTTTCTAGTATAAGCTGACCTCCCATTGTAAGGAAATCCTGTACAATGCGAGATCAGCTTATACTGGAAATTGAGCCGCTTGATCTGTAGCCGTGTGTACCATTATCACTCACGATCATTAAACGGGTGTCCTAAAATAGTGTCTTATTCAATTAGAATAAATTGGATGCATTTTTTGTTTTTTTTTTGTTTTCTTTATTTAAGGGTTTAATCGTATAGACGATTATGCCACCCTGTAAAATTACAAAATCAAAAAGTAGTTACATATAATTTTAGTTATTTTAAGTAGTATTGGGATCAGATCTAGAGCTACGATTAATATCCACAATTTTGTAAAGTATTCTGGCTTTATCCGAAAACGGTAGTATAGGTACGTATACGTAGCAATTATTGCATGACGCTCTGTACTGATTTCCTATCAACATAATGAACACGTCAGCGGATGGACGCTGATGAGTGTGATTGAAATATTATTATTTTTTGTTTTCACCAACCTGATGGTTATTATGTATCTATCCAACATAAAAAAAATATAGTTCTTTATCAATTAAATAATCATGACAAAGCTTCTGAAAGAAGCTAGTGGTGACGCGTAGCGTAACGCGGCATAGCATAATGTAATGGATGAAAAATCGATGAATTTTCCAAGGCATGTGCCAACTACCATGCGGCAACCCTACCGTATCGTTAACCTTGAACCAGGGCGAGTTCAGCCCGAGCAGGAAGGATGCTCGATACCCTGTAATACAAGGCCATGGACCGTTTCAAATGCGAAGTGATTTTCAGACTTTATTTACTATATTGCTCCGCGAGTGGTATGTTGAAAGTGTTGAAACAGGGCTAGTTGGAGCAGCTGAGCTCAGACTCTCCTTAGTTAGGCATTGGTTGGTGGAAGTGGGTATAACTCTTATCACAAATATTATTATACCAGTGAATAGGCCAATGATTTATCATTAGGCCATACCTAAGAGCACCCAGAGTCCACAAAGAGTCCATGGTGCCATCTTTTTAAGGCGGATCGGGACGGTTTTGACAACCAATAGGAATATCAATGTTGTTTAGGTACCTACCTATTATAAAAGCAATCATGAATGGTAATTTTTACACAAGGCTCCAATTATCTCTGCTCTTCAAACAACGCACCTTTAAATGGCTCTGAAAGAGCGAAGATGGAAAATAAATGATTATGGCATAAAGTTTAAGAATTCTAAACATAGCTTTATATAATTCAAACAAGCACTTTTAAATATTACTTATTTAATCAAGGCAAATCATTTATGAATTTACAATGAGGTTATTCGTAGACTTGGACACACTCAAAACAAGTTAGACAGAATACCATGGCAGGCAAGTGCGTGTCAAATTTGTCAAAATACGTCAAGTTAGTACGATGTGGTACAGTCTAACACACCTAGAACTAAACATTATGCAAAATACATGCTTTATATCACTAATAGTCTCAATAATACGTATAATGGCCATGGCAGTCAAGATGGTTTGACAGATTATTATTATTTGTCCTTGTGTATCTCACGCACCGTTGGTCACTCGCCATCGAGAGTCAAGGTGAGGCATTGACAGTGAGCCTAGATGTGGCGAAAGCGCTCGATCGGGTCTGGCACAGGGGTCCTCTAACGAATAATGCTATACGGGTTTCCCGAGGGAGTATGCAAATGGATTGCCAGCTTTCTGTCCAACAGATGCATAAGAGCCATCGTCGACGGTAGCTGCTCCGATAGCATGGACATAAATGCCAGAACGCCAGTTCCGCAAGGCTCTGTGCTGTCCCCAACACTGTTCCTACTGCATATCAATGATATGTTGTTTATTGTCGGGATTCATTGCTTTGCGGACGACAGTACAGGGGACACCCATTACACGGGCCGTGCAAATATCCCTCGTTCTATATTGGAGAAAAGGCGCGAAGGACTTAAATCGAGAGTACACAAAATAGTGACTCCGATTGGGGTCGACTAAACCTAGTCCATTTCAACCCCACCAAGACCCAAGCCTGCGCGTTCACCGCTAAGAAAACCCCATGGTCTGTGGCTCCACAATTCCAGAACACTTCCTTGAACTTCCGTCAAAGCATCGGGATCCTTGGCGTCAACATTTCCAGCGACGTGCTGTTCCAAAGTCACTTGGAAGACAAGGTGAAGCTGGCATCCAAAAAGCTTGGAGTGCTCAACAGAGCGAGGCAGTACTTCACATCGGAGCAAAGACTACAACTTTATAAGTAGCAGGTCCGGCCTCATATGGAGTACTGTTGTCATCTATGGGCGGGAACACCTGGATACCAGCTTGGGCCTTTAGACTCGGTTCAGCGACGTGTCATCAGAATTGTTGACGATCCCGAGCTCACAAGCGGTTTAGAGCCCCTTAGTCTGAGGAGAGACTTTGCCTCCTTATGTGTGTTCTACCGCTTGTACAACGGAGTGTTCTAAAGAATTGTTTGACTTGTTGCCCACGGCTACCTTCCAACATCGCAACTCACGCCAGCGACGGGGAATCCATCCTCACACATTGAAACCAGAATTGTTTCGAACTGTGCGGGATCAAAGGAGCTTTCTTCCGCGGACGCTCAGATTGTGGAATGAGCTCCCCGCCGTGGTTTTCAAAATGGAGTACAGCATGGGGTTCTTCTAAAAGGGCGTGAAGAGATTTCTTCAGGGTCGGCAACGCGCGAGTGATACCCCTGGTGTTGCAAGCGTCAATAGGCTACGGTAACTGCTTACCATCAGGTGGGCCGTATGCTTGCTTGCCACCTTAGTGGAATAAAAAAAAAAGATATCCGTGTTAGTCTAACTAATACCTATGGAAGTGGCAAGTTCGTGATTCACTCATCGACATGGGCGCCCCGGGTAAAGGGGAAAGGGGCCTGTAAAGAAAGAAGATATTCTTTTATACCTAGGAACCCTAACCATGGGCAGATCGGCTAGCTTTTTGTTTCCAATAGTTGACCTACTGATTTCAAATTAAGTGTGGGGGCATCCAGCTGAGCTCACCTGCCTGTTATATAATTTTGTTAATAATAATATTTAGATACAAATGCACCTCCCTGAAAATAAACACACTCATCGAGAAACAACGATCACACTCGCTCGTTTAGTCTATGAGTCGAACTTAAAATGCGAACTAGGCTTGCCTAGGCCAAAAAGATGTTTCATTTAGCCTACCCGCACACTAGGCAGCCAGGCTGCGGCCGCCGAAATATTGATAGGAATTCGTGTCTGCCTAGTGCGCGGGCTCCCATACGCCGTCAGATGTTCGAGTGGCTGCAGCAGCCTGGCTGCCTAGTGCGCGGGTAGGTTTATATTCCCTCTGTATGCAAATAAGGGTTCCATTCCATACATACCTAACTTATTTAGATTCGTTCGGAATTCCACAACGGAAATCGGAAATGCTCAAGAATGGAAATTGAAATTGTAGGCATCGTCAACATTAATTAATTTCCTAAGTCTATGAAACGAATTTGTCAGGATTCCATAGGTGTACTGAGCTCTTGATTGGAGCTTTACAAAAATTAAAGTGCAGAATTTAAATGTTTTTTTATCCATGTACCATCTAAATGGTCGAAAATCAAAACAATTTGTTGATTTGATATCAAAAGAAGTGAGATTCTACTACAAATTGATTATCGTGAAATCTGATAGAAAACAATTTATCTGGGAAGATTTAATTTTTGTAACATACAAATTGTATTTATAGCCAAAAATTACCAATTATCTATTAAGTAAAATCAAGCATAGCCAAGTGAGATGGAACAAAGAACACTCTTGTAATCTTAGTGGTGTAGTGGATAGACACCATTATTCGATTGGGATGTCCGGGGCGCAGGAATTTCAGCTGTATTTGATGGTGAATCAGTAATTCTGTTATTATATCCACAAGTAAATAGATCCCTATATATAGACTAGTATATCGGTTACGTTATGTAAGTGTTGGAAAATGAACAATGACTTGGTTAGAAATAGCGCTGGACGGATTTAAATAGACATTATCATTTACTATTATTTCTCGCAACATTGCTAACGAGGAATTTATTCGTTTGGATTCATACGCAGCAATAAGTTACCTGAATAAAAAATATAAGGGTTTTAGAATTATACAACTAACTACAACGAATAGTGCGATACCTTGGCCACTGTATAGAGGGAGTAATAGCCTCGAACGACTGATAGTGACAGAGATGATGCGAGGGCAAAAGACTCAGGTGCCGCAGCCACAACGATCTCCGAACTGGAGATTCCTAGCGATGCACCCCATCAGGAAACTGATCGTATCATATAGGGACAGACGGTGGACATGTTAAGGCGTATCATTCTCAGCATTGAGGGGATGATGAGGCAGGGAGCTATATTTATTTTTTCAAACTTAAAAAAATATGATCGAATTCCAGCACTGGGCGATCGCTCGATATTCGTTATTTACAAGAAATTAAAGTATTTGAAAAATTAGATCGACTATGGGCGACAAGAAAAAGTTCGATAGGCATTTTTTTTAATTCGATAAAAAAAATGCCATCAAGCGACTACTATACCTACCTATACAAATTATAATATTGTTATATCATAACAGTTTCCACAAAAAGTGCATTGTATCTAAACACATGTTATTTATTATACTACCTATACTTAATAGAGAAAAAGTTAATTTCAGCTATTATTTATGAATACTCCAATGGCATGAATATAAATTAATATTAAATTTGTGACCACAAAATTGAACTTTAAACGTAATTGACGTAGATGTTTTATTGATATGTAATGTAATGATCTATTTACCTACTTTAGATACGGTGTTTTGAACAATGATTGCGACGCCAACTCAAATTATGAACTGAATTATTAACAACTGTGGCACAAAATAAAATTTAGGTAAGTAGGTACCTAGTTATCAATTTTTTTAGGCTGCACAAATTACCTTTTACAAAAAGCCAAGCATGTTTATGTCAAATATAAATCAAATTGTAACTTCTATCGGGATCATAGACACTAGCAAGCGTCAGAATATAGAAATATAGAAAAAGTTTCACGAAATATTGACCTAGTTCCGGAAATCTCATTTAAGGAATCGTACTCAAAGAAATAAATAAAAATCAAGAGTTGGTTAATGCTTCGGCAACACACCTAAAACATTATTTAAATGCCAGGTTTAAAGCAAACATATTGTAGTCTGTTAAATCTATAGGAATTAATTGAAGAAAACGTAGATTTGAATATTCTAACGTCTAAATTGATAATAGGATAGAACATTGTACCACATGATTTACAACTATTTTTGAGAAATCAGAAATCTTGATTTGCAAACTTGAGTTCTTTTCGGTGGCAGAAAGGCATTAATTTGAGTATATCTATATGTTTATTAGATTTACACAAACTAGGTACCGAACCGATTTTGATGAGTATTGGCAGAGGCAGAGGAACTTCGACCACGGAGATAAACAAACAAATACTTATTATTCTATATTCCACAAGCCGTATCTCTCGGTTTCACTCCGAGATAACAAAGCTAAAGCTAAATAGCTAGATGAATTAGTTATCACCTTGAAAAAGTTCATGTTGTTTATTGTTTGCAAATAATTTTGAAATAATAAGATATAGGTATCCATAGACTCTAGCGGAGTCTCAAAAGGAGGAGTAAGCTTTGCCAGAATGAAATATTGCGACTTCTTCGGGGATACAAACCTATCAACGATGCTGAAGAATATGTCTTGAGGCGAAACGCATATAAACAGGTTGACACGGGCAATAGGTACCTACATAAAACGTAATTTCATAATGAAGACCGCTAAAAGCCGGTATAACACGCGAAGAAATTAGAATTTTATTTTTTTATAATATAAGTAATCGGTGCCGTGACCGAGTAGCATGAAAATGGATTCATCCGCTTGGGCACAACGACCGCATCTTCAACTGTGGTGATTACCGTAATTACAGAAACAGAGCAGCAAAGGTAGTTATTATAAGATTTTTTGTGCTACTAGATGATTGAAATATTTTTTTACTTGTAACCCATTTTAATGACGACCGACCCTTCAATAATGAGAAGTAAAGTGCAGTAACTGCAACTGTTTTCAGACTTCTTGCTTCTTTCTTAACTACGAAGTTAAATAATAGAAGCGTAACTAAATGTGCTCGCTATTTTCCCCAGCTCGAAATTGGAATTTAAATATTTATATGCTTCGCTTTTCGCTGCAGAAGTTTTTCCGGATTCCTTGAAAATTGTCGGGGTAGAATAAAGACTATGTTAGTTATTTGTAGGCATTGCTATCTTTAGATCTGACAAAGGACGCTGAACTCCTAGATTATCTGATTCATTATCAGGTGCCTAATAGCAACAAAGAACAGATGTAGGTAGGTACTCACAGTGTACAATCAAATTGGTCGGTTTGGTAAGTATATTTACGATAGAAATGACTTTAGTATTCACGATAGTTGTAGAGTCAACACCTTCATTAGACGTGTTCGTTATTTGCTCGAGATAAAGAGTAACAGCAAATAACAAAGTACGTACTCGTACTTACAGTAAGGAAACCTGTTACTACTCACGCCAATCTTTAAATTCAATGCATCAGTTAATCATGTGGAGGAATACTAGGAACCTAACTGAACTACATGTGATGTTAGGAATAACAACTAAATGTTACGCCTAATTCCATCCGAACGGCTGTCAGATTTAAAATAACCCTACAACCTTGGATAGAAATAAAAGAAGTCAATGTTACTCATCCATCAACCAATGAACAGACTAGTGCGACTTTATAAACGATATTTTCTTCCAAAAAAACGATAACTAACCTGGGTGGGTATTCATAATAAAATGCAAAATTTACTGACTTTAACATTCGGTTCGGAATCACGTTCCAATATCCTAAATCGGAGTCAGCTCTTCCACGACAAAGAGTGATTCATTATATATACTACTTGCAGACAACAAAAGAAATATATCTACGAGAATATGAAATCTCAGAATTCAGATATATTTTTATGCCCACTTCAAATCGTTCGACAACCTTTATCTGACTATTGATTAGGTTATCAAGCAATAGAAGTTATATAGAATAGATTGTAAAGATAAATATTTGTATTGGTTTTAATATTATAGGTACAGTCGAGGACATAGAGATGTCATTACTTCCGCTGGGTATATTATAAGTTTAGTTTTGCTAGGGGTTATAATGAAACTTACAATAAGTACTGATGCAGGCTTACAGTATAGGGTGTTTACCTTACCTTACATAAGTATCTATATGTATAGTACTCTAAGATAGAAGGTAATCCAATTAAATATGCAAAGGACGTCTAGTCTCGTGTCTACCATAACGGTTACCACTGACGACTTCCGATTGTTTTATAATATCGTTCTAACTTATTTATTTATGCAATTACCTATTCAATAGCAGATGAAGGATATTGAGTAGGTTATACCATAGCTATCCACCTATCTACAGCAATGCGGCTATTTGCATTCAGAACAACCAACGTTCAATTTTGACATAGACTGCTTACTTAGTATTCATAATTTTACGTGGTATCTGACACCCATCATTATAAATATTAATTGTTCTCTTCCTGAGAGAACTCGTGCAATACAGACTAATAAATTCAGACGTACCTACGTAGTAACATAACAGCCGACTCACTGACCATTGTCGCACTTGTTATTGTTGGCATTAAAGCTTACTATAATATTGATAACAACGAGGAAAAATATTATTATGTAGCCAGTGCACCAAAGGATAGTATTGCTACTAATTTCATGGACTAAAATCGATTTCACGGAGTGTTTTTCGTGAACGAGTGTTAACGCGAGCACGAAAGCATCGATGAAAGAAGGTAGGTACAGTAAAAATAGAAACGAAGAAGGTACTCACTTGGTGTCTCTCGGGAGTGTTTTGATGAATACGTAGATGTGTTTTCTGTAGCGATAAACGCAGGGTGCGATCGCGAGGAGGGCGAATATAGCCGCCTTCGACAGCGTGCTCAGCACGGCGGCCATCGCTGCGGCAAGTGCCATGAGAGCGACGAGCGCTGCCAATATCGCGTCCATGCTGGCGAACAGCCCAGTAGGGCGCACCGCTAACTAAACACAGGTGACGTTAAACAATTCAGTTAGCCGATCACAGCGATGCGGGTACGCGCGCGTCCATCGACACTGGAAAGGTATGTGTAAATGCGGGAAGGACGCGTAGCGTGAGCCGCCGCGGCCGCGTCAGGCGTCAATGGCGATGGCGGAGCGCCGTCGCCGGCTCGGAGCCTCGGAGCCCCCCTCGGCGCCAGCTGCACATGCGCGCACAACAGCTGATCCCCAAACGGACGGCGCGATATTATACCGACCCCAATTAATTCATTGAACGTGTGTAAAATGTAAAATAAAATATAAAGCTGTGAGAACGCGCTGTGACGTTTCTAAAATTTGCTCGAAATTTAAATTTTTTATTGATCTAATGGCATAGACAATTAAAAAGACGTCAAGTATAAAATATATTTTTTCTGCTGGATAAGAAACAATTTTGAATAGCAGCTATAAAAAATCTATTATTGTTGCTTCAATGAGTGCTAACGCGCTTAAATTATCCGCGAGAGGCGCTAGTGTAGCGTGGGTCTCTTCTCTAGACCCTATTACGTATTTATATACTCTGAGCTATTACAATATAGTTAATAGAAGATAATATGCACAAACTTGTTAACATTAACTTTTTTTAATAAGTTAAATAGAAGATAATATGCACACACTTGTTAACTTAAACTTTTTAAAGTTAGTCCCGGTAGTGGGTACCTATTTCGAAAATCGGATCTGGCGGCACTAGTTTTAACCATTTATAACCTGTTAATCAATAGATATACGTACATAGTAAGGCCTCATGGTGAAAGTAGTTATTATAAAACTACAACCCTAACCGCTGCTGTAAAACAACACATCAAGTTCTTATTATACTTAGGTAGGTACCTACTTTAGAAACTACTCACTCAATTATTCGAATTTAAATTATCCACATCCTTTGTAATTGATGATTCACAAAACTTCCTAGATACCTCAAGATAATAAAAATGTACAATCAATTTTGATCTCAATGTACATACAAAGGTTCAATATTCATATTATTGAAGTTTGTGGAATAATATTATGATAATCACAGAATATTCACCAGTACTACGTTGCTGATAATGCTGACCTACATTACTCGTAACTAAACTTATTTACCTAAATTACCACTTGCTCTCTGCTACTTATAAGTTAGAGCAGAGACTATTGTAACCTATTATAGCCTATATAACACAAATGTAGTTAGACATCCAATGCTGGTTAAAAACGGATATTTCTAACTGGCAAGATAAGACGCTACTTAATTCACCACAAAACGTGGAATAAAATAACAACTTGACTTGACTGCTTAAGCTATACAAGGGGAAAATTAAAACAGAACAATATGTATGAAAAATATACATTTATTATTATTGTAAATAATCCTTTATTTCCAACATTACCCATGATATAAAATAATCTTAAAACTAAATCGCAACAAAAAGAAAAATCTCAGTCTTAAAACATTTGAGACTGGAATGACCGATTCGTTATATAGGCAAGTATATTTAAATTAACATTTATCTATTCATTCAAAATCCCAGAAAAAAATAAAATAATTTAAATATGAAATTCAAAATCACAGTATTAATAAAATCAGCTCTTTTATCAGATCTACATAAATATTAAGGATTTTTAATATGATCTCGTGGTCCTAATTAAAGTTATCCTTACTAATATTATAAACGCGAAAGTTTGTATGGATGTTTGTTACTCTTTCACGCAAAAACTACTGAACGGATTTGGATGAAATATGGCACACAGATAGAATATGTTCTGGATTAACAAAATTCAATTCAAAATTCAAAATCATTTATTCAAATAGACCTTCGCAGGCACTTATGAAAAGTCGGACTCTAATACTGTAATACCGGTTCGGAAGGTTGTATTTGCTGAGAAGAGCCGGCAATAAACTCAGCAATTACTCTTTTCAAAACACACATAGGATACTTGTTCCTTGGGAATGCGGGTGAAACCGCGCAGGACAGCTAGTATTTCATAATTATCTACCTGCGGCTACCGCAACTTTGTGCCATCAGTCGCGGTGTAATTATCAATGCGCAGTCACAAACAGTCGAAAGGACCATGAAATATTTTCTTCTCTTCCTCACAATTCGTTTTACTTCATGAAGGTTTTTGACAATTATAAAATGTTTATTATGATTTGTCAGAAAACGAGAATGCCCATGTCCGATCGCTACATAAAGGGTAAGTTGAGCCGCATCGCGCCTTGAACATTATTCAAAAAAGGTTTACACATCTATAAAGATTCTTCAAATCCGATCATTAATAAGGAATCACTATATGTATGTTTTTTTTCTATATTTGATTTTAGTCATAGATTCTATAAAAGTTTTGTATTATTGTACTTAGGTTTTAAAAAGTAATATAATGTATAATTATAATAACAAACATAAACAACAACCCTCCGACAACATTCCAACACCATAACTATTGCTATAACTCACTATTAATTTAATTAACAACTAAAATACAACATTATGTTAAAAATCCTCCCACCAGTTTTCTTATAAACAAAAACACAATTTTAATTTGAATATCTTGTTATTTGCTACGCAGTTGAGCGGATACAACTAGATTACGTTAAACTGTATTTTTTTTTTCGAATAAACGTTTACTTAAAGACATACTATACTCTATTTCACATAGGATGAGTCGTCAATGTCAAGGGTTTTTTACCAATATCTAGTGAAATTCCATTTGATTACTCTGAAATAGTACTCACAATATTTCATGAAACCTCGCTCTATCATAGTATTCCTTTATTATATCGAAATGAACATTAACCATTGAGTAAACTAATTAAATACCATGTGTCACCGAATTCATGCTATTTGAAATCTACTACAGTAGAATCAATTCCATTTAGTTTTAAACAATTTTATCTTTCCGAGAACTGATCACGTTTACAAACAAATAATAAATCTTTATTGGTAATAGATCAATTCAATATCAAGTTCACAATTATAATCTAAAAATGCATGTAAGTATTATTACTTGTGTTTTACACAGTAATTACATATTAAATAATATTTCTTTAAATTGCGGAGGTGTTTCAAATAAAGGTAACATAACGTTGTATTATTTAAATATGTAATTAAGTACGACATCCCTACCCCGTTAATTTACGAGTATATTAAGCAGATCATGATTGATTTTTATTATACTTCAATACGAATTAAAAATGGTAAATAAAATAATAAGTTACTATGCAAGCCCAGCCAAACAAAAAGTAATTAATAGATAGTTTAAATCGCCCAAATTGTTGAAATGTAATCTACCAATAATTTTTCTATAGAATTTCAGCATTACCCTTTTGTTACATGTACCTAAGAGTTAAATTACCATAACTCGTATTACTTTTTTAACGAACTGTTTATGAATTTATAAATGCATACATAATGTAATAATATGTAATAACATAGTAAATATATAATGATGACCTAATATTAACTATATTATTGCACAACTTGCACACCATAGCAGTTTTTATTTTGCAAAAGTATTATTTGTTGTCTAAACTCAATAGGATATGCACAGTGTGCAAATTTAGTAAGCCTTCTTCTGCCCTGTCAAAACAAACCAATGAAAGATATAAATTAATTAGTTTGAATATAACAAGAATAATCTGTAAAAATTAACGTTTTAAATGTTTTTTTAAACATAACATGCTGCCTCAGTAATTTCTTGTCATATTTTTATATATATTAGATGAATGTACCTAATAAAAAACTAGCAATAACAGTATTTCTTTTGTTCGATAAAAATGAATCAATAAACGATATAGTATCGATAACTTAACATTATCTGTGCGTCCAAAATATAAATAATAAATATAGATTAAAGGCAAATATTAAAGAAATAAATATATACATTCAGAAATATGCAATAATTGGCACTTATAATTGCATAGAATAAATAATACATACATTGTATTATATATAACAACATTATTTATTTACAGATAATCTTTATTATTGTTTTATGTTTACATTCTTATCAATATATATACGTATAAATAAACAATAGAGAGCAATCGATTTATGTAGCTATAATTAATATAATACACTTACATACATTTGAAAATTTAAGATATTTTCATGGAAAACAAATGAAAATTTTACTGGGTAGTTGGGTGGATTTTGGAATCCTACAATCATTTGTCAGTCAGTCTTTCATGACAAGTTCTCAAGTCATAGCTTTATGGAAACATCTTGAGCAAAGCAAAAACATAGTATGGAAGCAATATTGTGATATTATATTCGATTATTTGAGAATCGATTCAAAATCGAGCTAGTAAATCATCCAAATTGACATAAGATCATCGGTATTTGTTTTTTACATATAACAACACGCAAGCCTAAACAAACACTTTTTTTTTTATCACAGTCTGATTTGACCGCTTAGAATGTTTTGATGCTCTTCTGGGCCTAGAGGAAGATATCGTCCTAGTTTTAGGTCTAAATAATAAAGCTTATCTTTCTTTACCAGTTTGGGGTCGAATGCTTCTTTTTGAAGATCTGTCTTCTTCATTTTGAATGTACCTGGAAGGTAGAATATAAAAAACGATAAGGTAAATAGCTGAGCTCGACGTAGAAAGTAAGTTCGTTATATATACTGATGTCAATTAAAAAATAAATATAAAAAATAAGTAATAAACATCTTTACTAATAGAAACTTTGATATGCCTTCAAGCCAATATGAATAGTAGATATAGGTAGGTAGTTACGTACATACTACATACCCACGCATGGAAGAGAATGAATGTTCCGATGGTTCTCGCGAGAGACGCGCGTCCTATGATAACAATTGATGTCGTTGTTAATTTTAACCGCGAGCCAAGATATTAAATTGTTTATCCTTTTTTATTTAAATATAGCTGCTAGTAAATTAACTTTCTAGGTCACAATTTTATTTAATAAGAATACTGTGCTAGATTTCCATAGAAACTGGATTTTAGATATTCACTATATTAAACATCTATAAACTAATTAATAAAGTTGATATTGTTGTGGTATAATAACAAAATCAACAAATACTTGGGACCGTCCCGCGCCGTACATAGCTGCGGAGGTGTACCGAGGTATACCGATTCTAGGTGCGAGAGCATGAGACGCGTTACTGCCGTTTCTATGAAACATACTTTTCCTCTTACTTGTACGCACGGCTACAGATCAAGCTATACATTTCCAATATAAAGTGACCTCGCATTGTACGGAAATCCTATACAATGCGAGATCAGCTTATACTGGAAATGTATAGCTTGATGTGTTGCCGTGTGTACTGTGACCACATGAGTAAAGAATCAATTTCTTCATGATCGCGTTTCGCGCGCATTTGTTTTCAGCCAAACAGAAATAGTATGTTCCTAAGTACCTGGAACAATGTTCGCCTTGACTGTCATTTTTGAGAACAATAATGAAATAAATAACTATAATAATAATTAAATAGATAATTAAATCTGTAATCATCGTTAAAATATTTTTTTTATTAGTAATTAAATTTCATTTTAGATAAGATCAAATAAGATAAGGTCATCAAGACGAATAATTATAATTTAGGCCCAACCAACTAATTAACCTAAAATTACAAATAGGTATCCCACCAAAAACATTTTATATGTAAAATCTTGCCAAGACATATGGCTTGCAATGTCAAAAAGTTATCAGATCTCATGTAGAGCCAAGCTTATAACTCTACATGCCTTTACTCTACAAGACCTAACTTCAAAAACTCTATACACTGTAGTAAAATATATGGCTTGGTCGTTTTTGGTGGGATTTCAGTTTTTTTTGTAAGTTGCTTATGATATATATTTTTCGAATTTTCCAATTTTTATTGATTGTGTACTAATACAAGCTTACATACCTACCAAATTTCAGCATTCTAGGAATTCAGGAAGTACCCTAAGAGTTTTGATGATCATCAGTGAGTCAGTGACAAAGTCGAGGTTTTTTAGATATCAATAGATTCTAAAGTATAAGAACTATGTTATTGAAACTTAATATGTTATAATAAGTTCACTATTGACATCATGTCCCGAGAATTTTGTTTATCTGGTTTAAACCAAACCCAAGTTATGAGGGTTCAAAAAAACGACGAAGCGCTTCGAGAAAAGCTTGGTAGTGCCCTTGCGCTTCGCTTGGCTGTCTTGGCGGGGGGCACTCCCGTGCCCCCAGGTTGCGCGTCCCAAGCGAGAGTTGTTTTATATAAGTTTGTTATCTTTTTATGTATAATCTTTGTGGATTTGTCTCCTGACAAACTGAGTTATTCTGAATGTGACTGTAATTATTATTCTATTGTATGGCGGATGATGTTAGGGGGCAAAAGTCCCCACAAGTATGTCTGCTTGAGCGCGATCTCTTTGCGTATCTCTCTCTCTACTTTAGTTCAGTTTTTACGATATTGATGTACGACGAAAACTTAGATATAACAAAAATTCGTTCAAACCCGGATCGGTAGTAGTTTGAAGAAATCTTACCAGTCATATCCAAGCAGTCCATAACCCTGATGAACACAGGTCTTGCGTACACGGGCAGATCTCTTGCCAGGTCCTTGGCTAATTTGTCCAGGTCTAATGTACCGTCCGCGTCCACGATGCCACACATACCTGCACGACCTTCGATGTTTGGTACCTGCAGGAAACATTGATAAACAGTTGAGTTATTTTTGATCCACATTATACACAGAATTGTTGACGATCTCGAGCTCACAAGCGGTTTAGAGCCCCTCAGTCTGAGGAGAGACTTTGCCTCCTTATGTGTGTTCTACCGCTCCTACAACGGAGAGTGTTCTAAGGAGTTGTTCGACTTGATGCCCACGGCTACCTTCTACTATCGCAACTCTCGCCACCGACGGGGAATCCATCCACACACATTGAAACCAGAATTGTTTCGAACTGTGCGGGCTAAAAAGAGTTTTCTTCCGCGGAGACGCTCGGACTGTGGAATGAGCTCCCCGCCGTGGTGCACGCAATGGAGTACAGCATGGGGTTCTTCAAAAAGGGTGTGAAGAGATTTCTTCAGGGTCGGCAACACGCGAGTGATACCTCTGGTGTTGAAAGCGTCCATATGCTATGGTAAACTTATTTGCTACCTTAGAAGTAAAATAGGAAACCTCACTAAATTATCAACCTACTTGAGTATCGGCTCCGAAAGTGTTACACAATCCTGCAGGAGGAAAAAACGGATGTTGCGAAGGGAAAGTTTATAATATGGTAGACATGTGAACTACGAGTGAAGAATTTGGTTTCGATTTCAACATGGTATAGTTTTGTACGTAAGATCGACACTTACCAGTACCCCATAAACGACAGCGTCTCTATGATCAGCGAACCTGGAGATGGCGGCCTCTACTTCAGTGGTGCTGACGTTCTCGCCGCGCCAGCGGAACGTGTCGCCGGTGCGGTCGCGGAAGTATAAGTACCCGAACTTGTCTGCCACTAGGATGTCGCCTGCCCAACAAATAAACATATTTTTCATTCACATAAGAGAAATTATTTCAATAACAGTCATGCTCATCATCATGATATTCAGACAGGGACAGGGACTTCTGAACATTGAAATCACCATCAATCATAACAGAAGATCTTATGCCCAGCGACTGACTGGGCAACTGCACCTTGTCCGCCTAAGACGAAGCAAAATATACGGTTTATATCCGCATTTCTGTGTTATAAAAATGTATGTCTCTTACCTGATCTGTTTGTTACAACATCGGCTCGGCATTTAGTATGCACGATAACGAAACAATATCTGATCGCCGTCACCTACACACTAGTCGATACACTTTAAGGCAGAAAAACAATATGACATGAATCTCAGTACCATCATTTAGTTGCAAAATTGTCCAGAAATCTCATTTTCCATTTTATTTTGTACCCCAATTACCTGAGTAATTGGCACCATCATCACTTACCCGATATAAACGCCGCGTCTCCATGTTCGAACACGTTTCTGACAATCTTCTTCTCAGAGGCCGCCTCGTCCACGTACCCATGGAACTGGCGGGCCGGGTTCTTCGGCTGGATCTTGCCGATAAACACGCCTGGCTCATTGGGTCTCGCTAGCTGTTACAAATAATACACCTTATTGACGTCATTTTGTTTTTAAATTGTAGACCGCTTCGATGGTGTTCAATGTTTCATTTGTTATAGCGATTGAAGATATAACCCGAAAAAATATGTGTCTAAGATATACAAATGTTCTTGATACGCATCAACCTTTTGACAAAATGTTAATAATTGTAAGATTTTCATTACAGCATTTCAAGTAGACGCCGAGGGTGCAAGTGATAGAAACGAGCCGCAACGTCAACTTAATGGTATTCGTGGTGCGAGTTCCAATCCAACGTGTTTTCTGCACATAATTTTGATCATACTGTGTATTTGTAATGTAGTAGCAGAATATAGAAAAACATTTTTTTTGATATAATTTGATATATCCGATTTTTTTTTTTAATAAATATTATTTTCACTTTTATTTACTGCAAAATTCAGCTCATGGATCCTTTCAGCGTTTTTCTCTAAGACTTGTAGTTCAGAACTTACCCATACTAGCTAGAAAAAAAAACACTTATTCATCACTTACTTGACAAAGCCCCTTGGAATCCCTTATTGGCTCCCCAGTCTCTTGATCCACTTTGATGATAGCAATAGGGTAGATGCTAGGGAAGATTCGGGACACGAAGCCGATCGCTCCTGGTGTACCATCCGTGTTTCCTGTCATGCATAATATTATGTTAATTGAAGCCATGAGTGGATGAAGGTGATAATGTGGCATTTTCGGATCTTCGCTATTATATGAATAGATGAAGGATGCATAGAAAATAAAATTAACCTTAATTCCACCATGTTTTTTATTACGCACTAGTGCTTTTTACTTTACATTACCGCACAGTTTTATGATAGGTATAATTCTAAGTCGTGACCTCGAATGCTCCTCGACTCACAACTCGGTTGAGGAGACCTCTAGGCGTACCTCGAAAGTCCCTCAAAATTGGTATTCACAGTCGTCAGATTGAGGGAATTATGAGATTCCTCGAATGAGTGTGAGTCGAGGTGATACGTCACGAATACGTCATTATTTTGAGAAATATTCGGTTTGTTATATTGGCTAAACTTATTTTTAGAGCAGTCTGTGAGCACGTTATCTGTGATTTCAACTTGAAGTGAAGCTTGCTTTGTCTGTCAAATGACAGTAAATAAATAGACCCTATTATTTTATCCACTTGAACCAAAAATCAGGATACTACTAGAGAAGTGGATGGCTTGGAAACAAAATAAATACTGCTTTAGCAGTGTTTCATTATTATCAGTCCTGTGTCGTTCGTGTTTACTTGTGTTGTTCGAAATGGTTGGAACTGGGAAATAATGTTGGGTTAATTGGAAATCCCGACGTAAAACTATATTAGCTGAAGAGAAAAGGGAAAGGATGAGGACAGGGGCCCTCTAGTCAAGTCAAGGTACTGGAAGTGATTACACCGTTTGCAGGTAAATCATATTATTATTAGGTACATATATCATATCATATTTTTATGCTAGAGTATTATTTAAATTAGCTAATCTCTGGAATTACCAGTGGGATTCGAAAAAAAAAACACTAATAGGATGCTATATTATCCCTGAGTATTATAATTATCTGTGGGGGACAGCTAGTGTTCAATATACTTGCTTAACATGGATTTTATTTCTTACATTACAGGATCTAGAAATATACGGACTTGAGTTATCCAAGAGGAATTCTCTATCCATCAACGGTCTTATGACAGATCACAAAAAAGAGAAGAGGAGCTACATAAACTCGGAATAGCTGAGAGAGAGTGGATGGTGACGGCAGCAGAGGAAAACTTCATCTAAGCTAAAGCGGAGAGAGAAGCTATGGAGGGACTGGTCCTCTGCAATAGAGCTAAGAGAAAAGAGGCTGAATTGCATTTGGCAATATTTAGAAATAAAAATTAGAACTTAAAAATGGTATTTTATTTACATGTCCTTCATATATATTTAGCAGACATAGTTGAAAATACGCTTAAAATACTTAAAAATTGAATTTGTAAAATGTATGAATGTGTAACTTGAATTTGGTACCTAAGTACTTAGGTAATAGATAATATTGATCTACCTGATTTACAAACTAAAAAGAAAGTGACATATATTATAACAGACACATAACATAGGTAACTTACTATTTCAATTGTACCTATTAACTCAATGATGAAAAATAAATGAACCCCCCAAATAACGCTACCTAGTGCAGTATCTCTAGTGTGGGAGACTGGAATAGTCAATATTTATAATGGGTTCAGGCATTTCTTGGTTAGTTTTATATGCTAATGTAATGTAGCCCTGCACAAATCACTATTATTTTACATGTGTTTGACAACAAACAATAGCGGTAACGAAAAGCTCACCAAAATGTCTATTGTGAAAAGTTCTAATGTTAAATTAATTTTCATCAAAGGCTACTATTTAAATATAAAAATTTAACTTTAAAAATGATATTTATTTACATGTCCTTCATATACATTTATGATAATATTATTTAATAGACATACAGGTACATAATACACATATAAAATTAATAAAATATAATTAGGTACCAAAATTAATTACACTACCACTAAAATTTATCTCATAATTAAAATTCATATTAGAACTTGAATATGCACTTGAACGCATATAAAAAAAACCTGTGTGCAAATAAGATTCACATGAGATAGTAGGTAGGAATTGAAATAAGAAGCTAGTTACTTAAATATAACACACACAGATACCTATATCCTACTACAATTTTACATTTCAAGTTCATAACAATTTGTTTAGTGAAACAAAATCTAATTTTAAATTCATTTTCATTCCTTGATTTTCATCATAAGCTTCAATTGGATCTCGTAAATATCGTCGCGATATGTAATCGTATGGATTAGGTATCGTACAAATATTCAATACAATAAACTCTTCAAAAGACATTGCAAATCGGATAAAATACGCGTTGTTTTGGTTAAAAGTTCCCTGAAAACGTCCTCAAGGTAGATGCCGACGTACCTTATGTTTGACAGTTGGTTTCTCAACTCCAACTCACCTCAAATGAGGAAACCATTTGAGATGAGGTGTAAAATTGCGACTATGAATATCAAAACACCTAAGTGAGGTTGAGATAATCCCGATTATGTTAAGATTGCACCTCAATGTAATTAATAAGTGTGCATTGATCATTACACTCTCGGCTCCCTTAATACCGCCTCGTCTGTAGTGATAATGCACTATTGTTTCACTCTTACCGATATTGGCATTTCCCTCCGTAGCGCCATAAAATTCGATGACCTCCTTAACTTGAAACCTCTTTAGAAAATCGTTCCAGATCTGAAACAACATTTGACACGTATTTGCTTTTCAGAATACACGACAAGAAAATGTTACCTACTTTTAAAGAGATGGTTACGCTCTTGGGGGCTAAAAAGGAAGCTTAAGCAAAAAATTTTATAAATTTAATAATAATTGCTACGGAATTCATTTTTTCGAATTCTCGGCAGATCCTACGTAATTCCAATATTTTTTGGTAATATAATTCTATACTCTTAAGGATTCGGAATTGATGAATTACATAAGATCTGCTGTCAATTCGAAAAAATGAATTCCGTAGCACTATTGCTTTAGCTTCCTTTTTAGGGGGCCTTACACTTTTATTAATAAACTAGCTGCCCGGCGCGACTTCGTTCGCGTGGTGCTACTCTGTGATGATACCCCACCCTGTGGTGATACCCCACCCTACCCTACCTTACCCTACCCTAACCTATATGAATAATTTTCCCCGTTTTTGCAATTTTCAACATTTTTCACTGATGCTTCGCTCCTATTAGTCGCAGCGTGATGTTCTATAGCTTAAAACCTTCCTCGATAAATGGACTATCCAAAACAAAAATAATTTTTCAATTCGAGCTAATAGTTCCTGAGATTAGCGCGTTCAAACAAACAAACTCTTAAGCTTTATAATTAGGCCAATAGTTCCTGAGATTAGCGCGTTCAAACAAACAAACTCTTAAGCTTTATAATATAATTATAAAGCTTAAGAGTTTGTTTGTTTGAACGCGCTAATCTCAGGAACTATTGGATAAGGTGTAAGTCAGTCTTGTAACACCCAGGTATTAAGATAGCTTCAACCCTTTTAGTTTATTTGACATTAGAAAGTGACGGATATATTTGAATCCTGGGTATTACTATACTTGACTTACAACTTATTTATTAATAAGGGGGTTAAGGTCTTAATAGTCTGTATTCTGTATGTATTGAGAGAGATGAGATTATTTTCATGGTAAAAGAGAAACGCGCCCAAAAAATCCCACCCTATTCAGGCTAGTATTTTTTTTCTATAATTTAGTTCCGCGCAAGAACACAACATTACGTTATTAGGCGATATTCCGAACTCCGAACCGGTGATAAATTCAACTGTATATACCTATTACTTAAAGTTCATAAGTGCCTTACCAGGGCATAAACTGAATAAATAAATTTTTGATTTATGATTTTGAATTCTGTAAGGTAATTCTCCATTCGAACTGCTCTTTGAGTGAATAAATTCTATATACCTCTCGTCAAACATTGAATATATGAAATAAATTAATAAGATTAAAAAAGAAGATTTACCTGTGGCCTTAGTCCATTGCCGTAAATAACTCGAACTTTGTGGTTTGTGTCGGCAGGCGACGGTGGCGTGGCGAGAATATACCGACACATTTCACCGATGTAGTGCGCAGCCTGTAAAAATATCATGATAATTATTATATTTACACTCGCGCCAACATAGAATTTGACCCAAGCTCGAAAGTACTTCCATTGTATGAAATTACAAGCTTAGAAAAGTGAGTTTATTATGCCTTAATAAAAATTAGAGGATATGCGGGTACGGGCGCAATGGACTTTATACACACTTCATAAATTATTCTGCGAAAGCAAGGTTCTTAACAATATTTTAATTTATAATATAATATATAATTTTTTTATTTTTTTTATTTATTTTAATTTACCGCAAATCCATACATTTGTTGATTAACTATCTGCCTACAAAATGTATTCAAAGATATGTTATAAGATTATTATAACGATTTGGATGCTGATTCTATTTCAAATATCTGTCTTACTAAATCATATTTTAAAGAAAATTATTACCATTTACTTTATGGTTAAAAGAACTTACCTTAAGTGAATTTCTACCAAAATTATACGAGATGTTACATCCGAAGAGATTTAATTATACCATGTAGTCCGTCTCTCAACATACTGCATCGTCACACTTTTTAGAGTCTTATTTTTAAAATAAGAAAAAATTAAATTGTAGGTACTTGCAGTTCACTAGTTCGTTCACCAACCGTCATGTTTCATTTGTTTTAGAGCTGGCCGATGTCTGGTATTCTGCAACTCTTGGGTTTAACATAGCACATTGTAATGTTCAATGATTAAAAGGGTGGGAGGGAGTTTAAATCTCTTCGGATGTAACATCTCGTATAATTTTGGTAGAAATTCACTTAAGGTAAGTTCTTTTAACCATAAATTATACTTCGATGTTACATCCTCGAGATTTAATTATACCATGTAGATGTTTAGCGTTTGTTGCAGAATGAACACACTCCAATAATACTACCAATAGTGTAATGCGAAAGTACTTTTGTAAATGATTTCTAATAAATTAACAGAAACAAATAAATAAATGGATCATTCAGGTACTGCTTCAGCAAAGGTTGTGTGTGTCTTCTGAATCAAGAAAGGGTTGATTATAAAACTTTGCAACACAAATAGAATTACCTGACCATCCTGCCGCTCCCTTAACCAAGTCGATGGAGATTCCAGCTCTGCTTGCTGTAGATGTTGAGGCGTGCGGCGTGGCACATACTATGTACTGTGAACATAGTCACGTCCACGCCACTCTCAAACAACGATTGTTTTATCCATCGACTTATAGTTTGAGAGCCTAGCATTGTGAACAGGTATTAATGGTCGGAATAAGTTTGTTTCGTTATTTCTATATACATAGACAGAGCCTTTGCTGGGCATACATAATCATTTTCTACGAGAGAAAAAAAAAGAAAAAGAAAATAAAACAAAAGATTTAAAGATATAGCATTTCTCAGTTTACCAGAGATTTAAATAATGGCGACCAAGGTTGGCTGGGCCAGATGGTAAAAATTCCACAAGCTTCTTCATCGATCATCTTAAATAAACCAAATAATTCCAATTGACCGTGAATGCGTCAATTATATGAATCTGGATCTCGTTTCCATGAAATATACCGATCAAAATCAAAGTCAAAGCCATTTATTCAATTTAGGCCCCAGAAGGGCTCTTATGAAGGTCACATTTACTGAAGTTACCACCGGTTCGGAACTCGGCCTTCAACTAAGAAGAATCCGACAAGAAACTCAGCAAGGTTACATTTTTTAAATATTTTTTGGACAATCTGACTATCACATTTATTATTAAGCAGAGACATGAAAAATCTGTATTTGGTTTAACGAACTTTTTTATTATATTTTGAAAAAACGATTTGCACTTAATTCCCATTCTGTAGGTATCTGTAAATATTTCTCACCTCACACCATTGCCAAATATATCTAGTAATTTGATTGAGATGGGGGAATTGTATGCCTCCCATTCTGTTTATATTTGAGACAGCAGTGGTGTTATAAATTTTAGTAAAAACATTAGTGTTACAACAATTGTCACAGAATGATTTTAGCGCTAAGAAAACGGCAAAAAGTTCAAGGTAATTAATATGTCTCTATGACCTCTGGTCACATCACCATCGCAGGCGGCCCCCAGCCCGTGAGCAAATGTCTGTAAATATTTCCATTTTTATTAATAATTATTTTTATGTAAGTTATTTTTAGCTTTGTCAGCAATGTTCGCCCACCAAAATCAAATCTTTTTGTAAATACTTTTTAAGGTTAATTCGGGATTCATAACCATCATTACTGTTGAAGCGCCAAATATTTGTCGCGTTCAAAGTTTTTGGTGTATAACCAACCTACAGCTGGACAGGAAGCAGTCAGTGTACCTATTAATGTAGCAATTTTGCGGATAGTATAATTTAGTTCAGTTCGGTTTTGCACTCCGTTAAATCGATACGTATATTGTGTTTATTGTGTGTGAAGCGCGAAAGGTCTTTGTTAATTGTGACATAATAAAAGGTTTACTACCTGGCTCGTCGGCCGGTAAGGCCGAGCGGCCGGCTTGTTTTGTTTGTTATTCAATTATGATTTATAACTACTATGAGTGAAGACTTCAATTTTAATGAAAATATTACGGATGAAGTTACAATAATCAATTCAACAGAGGAGATTGCAATTGAACAACATTTATGTAACTCACCGAGTTTTGAAGGGAATAATGAATTATTAGAAGAATCATCGAGGCGAATACTTACAAAGAGGAGACGAATTATGGAAGAAGAAGGAAATTGGAACACTGTGGCAAGGAAAGGAAAGAAGAAAGATGAAAATCAACCATTAAAAATAGAAGTTACGATAACAAATAAAGAAATAATACCAAAACAGTTTGCCCTTGCTAAATGGTTTAAACAAAACAATATTCTAAATATATTTAGTGTCAAATACATTAATGCTTATAAGATTTCCGTTAAATTTGATAACGAAGTTGATGCTGATAATTTAATCAAGTGTGAGGCTATATTGGAAAAAGGATGGAGATGTCAGAAAACTTCAGAAGTTGGATCATCGTATGGTATTATCAGAGACATTGATTTAGAACTTACTGAAACCGAAATGACTGAAATGATTACAAGTTCGATTGACCTAATCAATGTTAAACGCTTGAAGCGCAGAATTGATGACTCCTCAGAATGGACAGATAGTGAATCAGTCAGGCTAGGCTTTAAAGGTGCTTCTCTTCCATTATATGTCTATATTTATGACATGAGAATTAAGGTTCATCCGTTTGTTTTTCCCGTGACTCAATGTTCAAGATGCTGGAAATTTGGACATTCAACTAAAGTGTGCACATCAAGAAAGGTCGTTTGTCCAAAGTGTAGTAAGAACCACGCCAATTGCGAATCAACATCTTTTAAATGCTCGAATTGCTTCGGAGGTCATATGGCGTTATATAAGTCATGTCCTATATATTTAAAAGAAAAAAGGGTCCGTGAGCTAATGGCTGAATTTAATTGTCCCTATAAAAGAGCTAACTCCATGTATGTGTCCCCATCTCCGGTTCATGATGCCACTGTTTATACAACTTCTCAAGAAAATCCCATACCTATGGCGTCTGTGACAACAGAAGCCGTACCAGAACAAAGCTCACATGTGAACAACACACCATTTTATTCAAATATCTTAGCTTCTAGACAGATAACAGAGGAGAGTCAAAGCTTACATAATACTATGCCGGCCAATAAAGAAAAATCTGATAACAAAAAAAAAAAGAAAAAACAAAAACGTAATATTGATAAAGACGATTTCTGGGATTCATGGTCCGAAACTGAGTCTAATAATTCTGCACCACAACAAACTAATAATAATGACGAAGAAAGTAATAAAAAGAAGAGGAGTAAGTCATTTATGAGTCTCTTGAACAAAATTAAATATGTTATTTTTGTCAAGAATGATTGTGTTAAGAATAAAATTATGTATATTGTGCAATTAGTTATAGAGTGGTGTATGATATGGGTGGGTGAAATAATTGGTGATATTCCGTTTTTTAAATCATTCTTTAATGGATAAGTACACTAAAATGAACATCCTGCAGTGGAACTCACAGAGTATCAGGCCCAAGTTACTAGCATTTGAAAATGTACTACTTCAAGAAAAAGTGCATATAGCTGCCCTTACTGAAACATGGTTGGAGGCAGAAAGTATTGTCAAAATGAATGGATATAATATTTTTAGGAGTGACAGAGACGACTCTTATGGAGGTGTGGCTATTATTATTCATGAATCCATCAGAGCTCATAGTTGTCCTGTTCGAAATTTCAATTCCGGTATAGAAGTTATTCATGTTAAAATTTTTAATTGTGCGTACCTTGAAAATGTTATATCTGTTTATTGTCCGTCCTCCGTTCAAACATTCCAAAGAGATTGGGATCAAATCTTTTCGATAGCCTCCACAAAGGCACTAGTACTTGGCGACTTTAATGGGCACCACTCAAATTGGTCTTACAAGACTGATTCTAGGGGCTCTTTGATTTTTGATTCACTTTGTGACAATAATTTTGTAACTTTAAATAACGGTAAACCTACTCGTGTAAAAGTTGTCAGCGGAGTGTTACAAGAATCTTCGCCGGATATTTCTGCAGTGTCAACCGATATAGCTTGCAAATTTCAATGGAATGTCCTAAATGAATCTTTAGGAAGCGACCACCTTATAATTAAAATATCCAATTTTATTTCATTTTCACCAAACTTTGCCCAGAAACGTAATTTTAAGAATGCCGATTGGAAATCTATACTACTATATAAAATATACACTCAATGTATTGAAAATAATATATCCAACTATAATTTGACTAATAATATTCAAGAATCATACAATCAATTTATAAATATATTAAATAATGCAGCCGACTTACATATTCCTTCATACAAAATTAGTAAAAATCCATGTAGTAAATTCACGCCTAAATCATATTGGAATCCAAGTTTATCAAAAGCGGTCGCTGAACGTAGGTTAGCGTTAGCAACATTACGTAGAAACCCTACCCCATTTAACTTAAATATTCTGCAAGAAAAAATACGGATTTCTCAAAGGCTGATAAGAAATGCAAAAAGTAGTGCCTGGTTCCAATTCTGTTCATCTATAGATAACGTCACATCGTCTAATGAAATGTGGCGTAGAATGAAATGGCTTAAAGGTAATAAAATATCCAGAAACCAAACAAACGGTACATTAGCTAATGAACTTCTGTGCAATTTAACCCCAGATTATGTGAACCCCCATCAACCTTCTTTTCCATCCTGTAATCCAGCTTTGGAAATAAAAATTTCACTACATGAAATAGAAAAATCTATAAAATCAAAAGATACTGCCCCGGGGTCTGATGATATATCTTACACAATGATAAAGAAATTACCTCAAAATGCTAAAAGTATTTTGGTTTCTTTTTTTAATATTTTCTTAGATACTGGGTTCGTTCCTAATCAATGGCGACAGATAAAGATTGTACCTATACCCAAACCAGGTCGCGATCATAACTCTGTAACCTCACTACGTCCAATAGCTCTAATGTCTTGCCTATGTAAGATCTTTCATAGTATTTTAAATAAAAGAATAGAATGGTTTTTTGAGAAAAATAATGTATTCAGCGAGGATACAACGGGTTTTAGAAAAGGTAGGTCATGCCTTGATAATTTAAGTTCTCTAGTCTCCCGGATCCAGATAGGGTTTTCAAAAAATTTTGTTACTCTTGGATGTTTTATTGACATAGATAACGCCTACAATAATGTAGATATTACAATATTATTAAAATTATTGGATCGTCTAGGAGTAGGTTCTAAGGTTTGTTTGTATTTGTGGTCGTTTCTTAAAGAGAGAATTCTTAATATTCAAACTGATAACGATAATTCTTTTAGAAGTACGGGACGGGGCTTGGCTCAGGGGGACCCTCTTTCTCCGTTATTATTTAATATTTCAACATTAAATATCTGTAAATTGATCCGAAATGTGCATATTTCACAATATGCAGACGACTTTGTTTTATATACGTCAAAAAAAAACATTTCTGAAGCTTCTGAAGATTTGGAGATGGCAGTCAATAAGGTTTATGAATTATTAGAAAATATAGGCTTACAGATATCGCCATCAAAAAGTAAGGTGTGTATCTTTAAAAAAGGCGTTAACAGAACTCCTATTCAAATTAAAATAAAGGGTATTCCTATGCAAGTCGTTGATACTGTGAGATATCTGGGATTATGGCTGGATCGTTCACTTAGATGGAAAAAGCAAGTAAATGAAATAAAGGAGAAGGTACTTAAATTTCTTAACATATTTAAAATATTGGCAGGGTCGGGTTGGGGGATACATCCGAATCATTTAAGAAGACTATACATTAGCATCATTAGAAGTCGACTAGACTTTGCATGTTTTCTGTATGATACTAGTAGTAATACTAACCTTCTCCAATTATCAAAAGTGCAGAATCAAGCGATGAGAATAATTGGTGGTTTCATCAAAAGTACTCCTATCCATGTTATGGAGAGCGAACTATGTTTATGCCCTTTGTATATAAGGAGACAATACCTAGCAAGCAAATTTTGGTTAAAATGTAAATCTATTAAAAATAATACACTTCTAAATTTAATTAATGAACTTTCTTTGTTATCTAGATCTCAATACTGGTACAGTAAAAAGAAGCCATTGTTAGTAGTCTTGGATCATAAGAATAGTTCGCTTCCAATTTATGCGTGTAATCAGTTAGGTATGTTTTCATTTGGTACGTGGATTGACAATATAAACATCTCCGATGTTATTAAACCAAGCATAGATGAAATATCCTTGCCTAAGCGCCTATATAATGTTTTAGATTTAAAATCAATATGTGACGAATTTATCAATCAAAATTATTTAAATTACACTAAAGTATATACAGATGGTTCTAAAAATAATAACTCTTTCGGTGCAGCCTTTTACGATTCACAATCAGGTGATATTATGAAATTCCAAATCAATGTAGATATATCCATAATGGCAATTGAATTAATAGCTATTTGTGAAGCTTTATCTTATATTAGTTCGATAAATAATGATAAATTTGTAATATTTTCAGATTCAAAAAGTGCGCTACTTCACCTGGCTCGGTGCACTTCGACTTTTCGAGGCATTCCGATAGCCTACAATATTCTTAATCTATTATTAGATTTGAGAAATCAATCCAAAATCATAGTATTACAATGGATCCCATCTCATGTTAATATAGTCGGTAATGAGACGGCGGATCTCCTAGCTAAACAAGCTACAACTGATGGCGTACCAATCCCGATTTTGCCGTGTCATACAGACTATATTAAAAAAATGAAAATTGATTGCTACAATGAATGGAAGGAGTACTTTGATAGAAGGTCTACTGAAAAAGGCATCTGGTACAAAACGATTCAGCCACATCCTTTAAACACTCCGTGGATCGATAATAATCTATTAAATAGACAGGATATTGTCACTGCTCTCAGGCTTCGTTCGGGACATATACCATGCAATAAGTTTAGCTTCCTAATGGGAAGGGAGCCGTCTCCAAACTGTTTGCTATGTGGTCGGTTGGATGACGTTTACCATATATTGATGGAGTGTGTTCGGGGCGAGGCTTTGAGAGTTGCTCTTGGTCCTACACTAATGCAAACTGGAGGATGTAATAGTGTTCTGGCTTTACCGTTTTCGGATAAAGCCAGAATACTTTACAAAATTGTGGATATTAATCGTAGCTCTAGATCTGATCCCAATACTACTTAAAATAACTAAAATTATATTTAACTACTTTTTGATTTTGTAATTTTACAGGGTGGCATAATCGTCTATACGATTAAACCCTTAAATAAAGAAAAAAAAAAAAAAAAAAAAAAAAAAAAATAATTTAGTTGCCAATTTTAGTGATATAATTTTGTGTAAATCAAAAGACCTAAGAAATGGCATAGCTGTCTTGGATACATGTTACTTTTGTCCTAGTTAATAATGAATCCTAGATTTTCTACACTTGTAACTACAGCGCTAACTGTATTTTGGCAACTCCTATTTCTGATCCAATACACAACATATCATCAAGGTATGCAAAGATTGTGTGGCCTTAGTCCTGGAGTAAAGATAAAAGAGAATTCAGTAATTTAGTAGAAACATATGGGCTGTATTAAGGCCGTAAAGTAAAAAAATAAATTCATATAACTGATCAAATCTGAATTTTAAATATTTATTATCTGATGATTGATAGGTACTAAAAAATTTGGCCTCTTTGAGGTCAAACGTCGCCATGAAATCGCCATTAGCGTTAATTTAGAGGCGGTACGGATATGTTCCATTTTGAAGTGATGTGTAACAACAAATTTGGTTAATCTCTTTAAATGTAATATTAATTAAATCCACCATTACTTTTAGGTGTTAAGAACACGGGAGAGATGTACTGACCAGTCTGTTCTGGGCAAGATTATATTGCACTAAGATTAATGAGCTTATATAAAGCCATGACTCATTTCATCTCAAGAAAATGGCGGGTTACTAGGTTCAGTAACTTGTGAGATGAAATTATTTAACGGGATTTTATATCCCTGGACATTATGACATACTACTGGGTCGTCTGTAATTGCTAACCAATTATTAAAGAAATACTGTATTCGTCCAGAATGAGGTACCTTAATCGGCGACGGCGCGCGGCGGTCACGCGACTTCTTCGCAGGCGGCTTGTTGGTGCGCGGCGGTTGCGACATGCTCAATAGTACTCATGTTCCTCCTCGTTGACGTCGATGGCTGCGGCTCGTATTGGGTTGTTCTGTTGACGAGGAGGCGTTTCCCGACATGGGAGATTTTTGCAAAAAAATTGAGTTTCTTCGCAGTGCAAGTCAAGTAAAATTTGACTTATCTCCGACAGTCGCTTAATAATGTCGAGCTTGTTCATGTCTGGTTTTATTAAATCTTTTTAAATTCCGGGTTTAATTTAGGTGCCCGGGCCAGTAGAAAGTTTTCTGAAATAGGCACCTTTTCAATAAGGAACTCCTTTGGTTCTTTGGCAAGGCCGTCCAGCAATATCTTCCCCCATCGTTCGGAGATCTCCTTTGGTATCGGTTCACCTAGAGTTTCATCAATTGTTTAGGTTTTACCTAATACTTCCAAGATCTCATCTGGCACAACCAAAGAAGAGGGCTGGTTAGGTTCAGATAATGATGTAGAGCCGGAACCTGATCCGCAAATGGGACCGGTACAGGAGCCGAGGACGTAGATGGATCCGGCAATGAAGTCACCATAGCAACTGTTGATAGGTGTGGAGTTACCACTTCTCACAACCGATGGTACATTTCCTCTTTGTCTTGAATACTTCTTTCTTCACTAACATGTCGATCAGACATCGTGTACGAAGATGGAGGTACAGATCTATCGAGATCTCAAGAAATTTGATTTTTATTTTATTATCATTATTACTTTCTGGTTGATATCGCGTACCAACACATTAAGAAAGTAAATTAAATATTCCTGGATGATATCTCGTACCACCACTTTAGGGAATATGATTTTGTTACGCACCGTCAGGATAATATCTCGTATTACCACGTCAAGACTGTAGGATTGATCATTTTAACCCGTTGGTTCTCGCGAGGGACTCTCGTCCTATTATAACAATTGATGTCATTGTTATATTTTTTAACCGCGAGCCAATAAGGTATTAACACATTTAAAAAGTAAATTAACACTTTAGGGGATAAACTTTGTAACACCTTCAGGATAATATCTCGTATTACAACATCAAGACGATAGGATTGATCATTTAGTAGCACAATGTAATCAATTAACAATATTTTATAAACGCTGAAGGTAGATTGATACTGACTTTCGGAACGCACGGAACGATGGCGTAATTTTCTTTCCTTACGACGTATTTTTCGACAAATAGTATCAACATTGTCATCTTTGTGCTCTCTTCTGATAATTACTTCAATGTTCACAAGAATTAATTCATCTAACAACGAACACTGCAAAATAGATGTTAACGATGCAGCACACGAAAAACGAATGAAACATGACGGTTGGTGAACGAACTAGTGAACTGCAAGTACCTACAATTTAATTTTTTCTTATTTTAAAAATAAGACTCTAAAAAGTGTGACGATGCAGTATGTTGAGAGACGGACTACATGGTATAATTAAATCTCGAGGATGTAACATCGAAGTATAATACATTATCAATGCATCATGTTGGTACAATCAAACGCAAAATTAAAGCTTCAGATAGTTTCAGTCAAATTCAAATTCCAAAATTGTTTATTCAAAATAGGCCCTAATAACGCACTGACGATATTAACTTAATTAATTGAATAAAGTATTTAAATTTGAAAATGACCCAATGACCTCTCGTACTAGTTTATATGGATAATATTTGCAGAGCTCATTTTAAATTACACCTTACCGCCAAGCGCAATAGAGCGCAATTCCTTTGTATTTAGAATTTAACTACATTACCTATCGAGTGTCAAGGTTACCTATGTATACTAATTACACCTATTTAATTAGGATACTGATTAAATCACCGTGTAAAATAAATTATATATTTCTTACATTGTAGAATCTCGCGGTAATTTAAAAACAAAAAATCCGACACAATTGAGTATCGTGTGGTCGCGGCGCGCGCAGCGGCCCCAACTGTTAGGGTCCGCTCACACACACCGGCTCTGAGAGAACAACATAATTGTGATGCGCGTTTAAAAATAGAGTTTAGAATTATTTAAATAAGGTTTATTTTTAACATTTCACTTCTTTCGTTAGGAACGTTTAGGACTCTCCAGCATTCAATATAAAAATAAATCTTATTTCAAAGAGCCTAAAGTCTATTTTTAAAAGCGTATCAAAATATTCTCTTCTATTTAATTTTTTACATACAACTAAGGTGGCAAACAAGCATGTACGGCCCGCCTGATGGTATAACTGCTTACCGTAGCCTATGGACGCTAGCAACACCAGGGGTATCACTCGCGCGTTGCTGACCTGAAAAACATTATCTCTGACTCTCTGAGCCGGTCTGTGTGAACGGACCCTGAGTCGCCCTCGGCCTCGGGACGATGTGCGCTGCAGGTGCTTATCGTGGTGGGTAGGTATATACGAGTGACGGAGGCCTGGTGCAGGTTCCAAATTGAATTGTTTTAATATCTAGTCAAAACTTGACCATCGATTGATGTTCTAGAATACGAACCTTAAGATTTGTAAAATATAGCTTTATCTCTGCGACAGTTGTTTGAGTCATATGAAAATTAACCTTATAACTTTACAATAAGGTTCATCTGTTTAATCTGTGGTTTATTTTATGATGATACAGAGAAACCTTATGCTAAAGTCATAAGGTTAATTTCATATGACTCAAACAACTGTCGCAGAGATCAAGCTGTCTTTTTTTTAAGTGAAGTGTAATTTTTTTACGACGAAATCAGTAAACAAGTAGGTATCCCACCTAAAACATTGTCATGTAAAATGTTGCCAAGACGAGACCATATGGCTTGCACTGTCAAAAAGTCATCAGTGCTCATGTAGAGTCAAGCTTATAACTGTACACGCCCTAACTCTACAAGCCCTAACTTCACAAACTCTACACTTTAGTAAAATATGTGGCTTGGCCGTTTCGCTACCGTCACATGGGCGTAAGGTTAAAAATTTATTCACTGTTAATTACTTTTCCGCTGTTCTAGGGTAATACTTACAGTAGCATTATATTTGGCGCAGTCAGGGAAATACTGTGAAGCTGAGAACTTGGTCTTGAGTACAACTGTGCAGCCCAGCACGAGGGCCTGGCCCACGCTCATCACTCCGCCCGCAGTGTGGTACAGCGGCAGAGGACAGTACATCACGTCCGTACTTCTGAGCTTCAAGAAGTGTAGCCCAGTGCTCATGAACACGAATCTAGGAAAGACGAAAATTTTAATAAGGGTATTATATTATAAATATGGCGACGGGCCAGCTGGCGCGGTTGGTTAAGACTCTGGTCAAGATTCCACCTATCGAGCCCAGGTTCCCAGGATAAAAAGTAGCCTATGTCCTTCTCCATACCATAGGCTATCTGCATGCCAATGCCTATCTCATGATGATCCGTTGAGTAGTTGAGGCGTGAAGGCGTAACAAAGCAACTCACATTCGCATTTATAATATTAGTTAGGATTAGGATAGTTAGAATTAACAATTTATTAACTGTCAGTTTCATTTGATAGCCATTTAACTTCTAGGTTTTATGTACTTACCACCTTCCACCACATCATCACTGACCATGATGAGATTGACGTCAAATAAGCGTAATTTTTTTTATAAAGAAACTGGCATTTATGATCATGGAGAATGACATGTTTGATAGAAATTTGTGAAACTTGACACACACATCCCTTACCTTGAGTTAGTAATAACCGCTGCCTTAGGCAATCCAGTGGTTCCAGAAGTGTAGATGTACAGCAACTTCCCCTGAAAGCCGTCGCCATTAGCTGGAGTCCAAGGCGCAGGGGGTGTGGTCTCGAGTAAGTTGATTAAGTCGCCGACACCATCGCCGCTTTCAAGCGATTTAGTGTTTGATGGATTCAAGGGACGATGTGTGAATTTGAACAGTTTTATTGACGGATTCAACTGGCTTGTTACGTCTTGCACCGCTGTAAATAAATAATTCTTGAGATTATATTGAAATGTTTATTTGCGTGAATAATGGTTACAAAAAGTTGTGGTAAAAATCGGGGAGGTACCTAGTAAGTTCAAATTAAAAAATCGTTTATTCAATTTAGGCCCTAATAAGGGACTTAGGAACGTTACAATTGATTCTACCACCGGTTCGTAATACACTTGAACTGAGAAGACTTCCGGCAAGGAACTCAGCAAGGGTTTTATTTTTAAATACTCTTAAAATACATTTTACTCCTTCAAATTCAAATTTTACAATTTTACTGCATACATGTGACAAATTTAAGATGACAGGATGTATTATATAACTCTTTGGGGTGTAATTTCATTAAGGCACAACATGAAACCCTGTTAGGGCACAGCACATAAATAAAACTTATTTAATTTAAATAAGTTAAATAATGGTTGTATATTTTGGTGATCTCTTTTTGTATTCAAAACATGCGTATAGGAATCGCATTATAAAAACAAAGAAGCAGGTACGCGTTTAAGAATTTACACATTACTTTCTTTCGTTATTGTTCTCTTTTTTTATTATTCATCAACATGTGTGGAGTTGCGTCAAGCATATGACATCTATATAAATATTTTTAGAAATATATTGTTACTAGCTGTCCCCCGCGGTTTCACCCGCGTTCCCGGGTTAAAAAGAAGCCTGTCCTTCTCTTCATGATGATCCGTTAAGTAGTTGAGAAGTGAAGGCGTAACAAACAAAGTCACTTTCGCATTTATAATATTAGTATGGATTATATTTTTTATTTTTTGTTATTTTGGCATATTTTTAATGTGTGTCCACAATAAAATATATATCAGACAAGATTACCTGATTGATATTCCTCAGAGAATATTAATATATCACATTTAGCTACGTTTATGGAATGTGTGAGAGCATTTCCTCGCTGGTTGGTGTTAATGAAGGGTGTGATGGCGCCCAAGCGAGCGATACCGAGCCAGAGCGCAGGCTGTTGAGGACAGTTGTTAAGAAGGAGCCCTACAATGTCTCCCTTCTTTACACCAAGAGATTTCATTACAGCTGTCACCCGCAAACTGTAGTCTTCCACCTAAAAATATTCCAGCTAGATTCAGTCATATTAATATTAGAAATTTTAATATTAGTAACATTAAAAGTAACAAGAGAGAGCTGCAAGTCTTTTACCTACTTTCTATAAACTTTTATCTTAGCTACTAACTTTATTCAAAGTTGAGTGCATCTACCTACAGTTATCATAAGATAGGTTATATGTATTTGTACTTGATTGTTAATAGGTAATCAAAATACAAAACTAACTGTAAAAGAACTTCTGTATAAGTATGGAAGAATATCTTATAGAGTAGGTATGTTGGTAGAGTTGACGGTCCAGTTGGCGCGGTTAGTATGATTCCTTCCTATCGCCACAGGTCGTGGCTTCGATTCCTACTCAGAACATTTGTGTGCATGAACTTGTCTGCATGTCCTGAGTCTGGGTGTAATTTATGTACCATTCGAAAGATATCACGAGTTTAAAAATGTAAGTATTAGAACACAGTGTTTGTAAAAAAACTCCACCGAAACGGCTTGACCGATTCATATGAAATTTTGTGTTTATAATCAGTAGACAAACTATTGTTCATACCCGTAGGGTAGGGTAGCACCACAGGGTAGGGTAGGGTAGCACCACAGGGTAGGGTAGTATATTATAGGTTAGTTACGATGGGCATTTAATGTAGATAAAGTTTGCTTTTTACAGAAAATTGTTATCATTTATATTTTAAAAAAAGATTAAAAATTAGCAAGTAACAGTATTCGCGATACCGTGACCGGGCGGACCGAGGCAGGCACGGGCGCGCAAATCGATCGACACCCCATTACGACATTGCACCCGTGCGAAGCCGGGGCGGGTCGCTAGTTTATTAATAATTTGACATAGTGTTGTCATTTAGGACAAATTAGGT
The DNA here is from genome assembly GCA_947623365.1 of Achlya flavicornis. Taxonomy (NCBI): domain Eukaryota; kingdom Metazoa; phylum Arthropoda; class Insecta; order Lepidoptera; family Drepanidae; genus Achlya; species Achlya flavicornis. Next base: position 13,232,876 of record OX392468.1, read on the forward strand.
ATTTTTATAATAGTACATACCAACTGTCATTGATACACTTTAAGATGACCTTTTTGGTCCTCCTTGAATGGTTTCATTGTATCTAGTTAAATACTTGCATACTTACAATGGTTAATTACTGATTGCAAAGAATAAAAATTTTACCTAAATACCAAAAATTGAGAATTCAAAGCCCTTCAAATGTTTTATGACGATTTTGTAGAGTTTAGGTAGATTTATTATAGTGATGAGCATTTAAATAGATGTATGTCAGGCTTAGCATATTTTTTAAATGAAACAATTTTAAAAAGTTCCTTCATATGCCTTCCTGGATTTCCCGTGATGCTGGGATTTCTTTATAAAAAATATATTTTAAAAAGCCACTTCTATGATTTTATAGCAACAATTTACTTTAGGTGAATATGCATCGGGGACCTCAGGTTGGAAAGGGTGACTTGAGCGAGAGATGATGAACTTTTTTCAGCAGCTTTATGGTTCAGTTTGATTGTTGTTGATAAAATGCTTTATCTTGATGCAATTATTCAGGTTTTTTAGTATGGTGTAGTAAGTAGTAACAGAAAAAGAATGATCTTTCAAATTTTGGCAGATTTGAATTTATAAAAACAAAGGAGGTTGTAAGTATCAAAGACAAAATAGACATGGTGCGGTGATCAAAACTACCATTTGGCATACTATGGTAGTGAGGTGCGTTGACAGCATCCAAATATCCAATCACTACTCATGCCTATATAGACAGTCTAAAAATACTATAATTTTTCAGGACAAGTTACAAGCTTGACACTTTTTCTATGTTTGGTCATTCAACATTATCTTATTTTACTGTACTATGATATTGTGTATTTAAAATAGATAAATGTTTATTTTGTTACACACCTGTTTGAAGGACCATACTTCATCTTGGAATAAGAAGCAAGGTTTATCTGGATGTCTCTGGACTGTGTCGTGGAATATATCGGGTAATGTTAGATCCTTCTTGGCAAGCTTCCGTGTTAACCACAGTATCTTGGTATAGGTAATTAAAGCTCTAAAAGTACAAAACTGTGTTAAAACTTAAGAATGTATGATTAATTCATAATGGCTAATAATAATGTTATGGTTTACACAAAAACAATTTTATTGGATTATGATTTCAATCCAGAAATATTATTTTTGATGTGGTATATATACACCACACACTCACAAATAGCTTATTCATGCAATATTCGACTCTAAATCTTAAACAATAATCTTCAATAAAACATTTCATAAAAACAATTGTAAACTTAATAACCAACAAAGACTTAGTACATTTGTAATCAAGCATGAATAAGGTAATGAAATTGTATTATCGGCTATAAATTGAATTAGCTAAAGTTATAATGATGAATCTACCTGGTGTCTCTAGGAGCAGTCTTCAGGGCTATGTACAAGCATCTTGAATGAAATATGATTCCATATAGTAAGATGAGGATCGCAGTGAAGGCTAACGTGCAAAGGAAGCCCTGGTAAAGCCAGACGGCCACAAAGGCCGCAGTTATAGCGGCAACCGCTAACATTGTTACGACTAGCTTTCGCAGTGAAATGCGGCTGACTGCCGATCGCCGACCCACTGTGATTTAGTGTGCTTCGTTCGTTGTCACACTTGCACTCACTCGTAATTACAGCGAGTTTTTGCTTGCGCGACCAAAATACGAAAGTTAACGGGACAATAGAACACTCACAACTACCAATAATTTACTGTCCGCGAAATTTATTTGATTTGACCGAATGTAATTTACAATTAATTGGAATCTACTGTCACAAAAGTTAGTTATCAAGAAAATTTGATGGAAATAGAATAGAATCGTAGAATAATAATTTCTCTACAACCACCACCAACCAGGGCAACCAGCTGCAGCTGACATGACAGTTGACTGACAGTCCGCAGTGTTGCCAACTGCTAGCTTTACTAAGTAGCTAGACATCTTGCAAAAAGTAGCTAGATAGCCAGATTTTGATAGCCAAAAAAGTTGCTAGAAGTAGCTAATCGTTTCTAAGTAGGTAGATAACAATAACATTGTTAAAGAGAATTAAAAATCAGTAAATTAAATACGTTTTTTTTTCAAAGGTAAGTAATTTTGACAATATATTTAACAGCGATCATTAGTTTTAAATATGGAGATTTCTTATGATACCTCTATGGTCAAAATACCTGTCAAATCGTGAACTTAAGGTTCAAATTGGATCCAAATATCAACATTTTGACAGGTATTTTGACAATAAAGTATCATAAGAAAACTCCTTATTCCCGGCCACTGACCTATACCCACATCTAGGCCAATAGCGTCGCGTTTAGTATTTTTCTATCGAGACCCAGTACCCTATTACGAACTTTCGAAAGTATTGAAAAGTAGCATTAAATTGTAGCTGTCTAACACCAAAAAATAGCTAGATCTAGCTATAAAGTAGCTAAGTTGGCATCACTGACAGTCCGTCCGCCCGTCCCGTAGATTGAGGATACTCAATCTACGGCCCTTCCACAGCTAGCTACGGTCCACCCACACATTGTTGATGTTGTTTGTCTTATTCGCCAAAAGGCAGGCAAAGGTCTGAGCCATACAGCCTTGTCTTATTTCAGTTTTATCAATTTGTATTAATATAGTCACAAAATAAATCACTTCATATAGTCCGCACTGTCAGTCACCGTCCTTAAAGTCATCTTTTAGAACAATGATGGTAAATTGTACAAAAAAAAATCACGGACTTCTTGAGACAACTTGAAAAGTCACGACATACATAATTCATTTCATTTCACTCCACTGGTACACATAGATTGATCTTTATTGGATAAAATAACGCCGATAATATGCAATAAAACTCAAAATACACGAATTTATGAAAAAAAAATGTACCTAAACGGAACGTCATATATACCTATTAGGCCCTTCCCCCCGGACCTCTGAGGTGATCAGACGTATCCATGTAGAAACCGTATAATTTTTTATTTTATTTTTAAAATTAAAACAATAAAATTCAAAATTTCAATAAATAATCGCTGCAAAATAATAGGAGCGCAAGAAGCACCAGGAGCTAGTTGTACTGGATTCACTACTATAACCACAGCAAAGTACGCATCATATCTGTGTGAGTGCATTCCTTTCTTTTGTACCTCAGTCACCGTATTATACTGTCTCTCATTGTACATGCAAAGCCGATAGATTGGACAGAGATAAATATACTTGTCAATCAATTGTCAACGTCCAATACATGAAAGGTCAATCTTAACTGGACGGAAAGCAGAATCGTATAATTTCATCGATCGACGACCAGATAACAAGACCCCTGGATATACGATTACAACTTATCGTGTCGCTTGCATTACTTACTTGTGATTATTATCTCCTGGTACATTATTCAAGAAAAGCGATGCCTATGAAGCGTACGCCACCCAATAATACTACATTGACGCCACTTTTGCACCATCAACCCGAACCGAACATCCCAATTCGCGATGACGACGCTGATAACTCGGTTAATATGAACTATCGGCAAAAAAGGAAGCGTGGCGATGATTCTGAAGGCGATAATTTGGAGATAAGGGATATGATTAAGGCGCTTCAAAATGAACAAGTCCTCCATTTCACATCGATTAATTCAAAGATGGAAGAGCTAATGACACAAAATCATGAACTAAAAGTCTCTGTTGAATTTACGGCTAGTAAATATGATGAGTTTATGAAAAAAATAGATGACCTTGAAAAAGGAAAAAAAGAAGACCGTAAAAATATCCAAATTCTTGAAGATAGAGTGGAACAACTGGAAAGACAAATACGGTCATCTAGTATAGAACTCAAAAATATACCTAGAAACCCAACAGAAACTAAGAAAGACCTTGTTGAAACTGTAGTTAAGCTGAGCAACGTCATCAAGGCTCCTATTCAACCATCTGATATAAGGGATGTTTTCCGAGTTGGCCCGAACCTAAAACAGAAACCAATTATCGTTGAGTTAAAGTCTGTTATTTCAAAGGATAATTTCCTACGTTCCACGAAACAATTCAACAAGGAACATAAAGATGACAAACTTAATACACAGCATTTGAATATCAAAGATGTCCCAACTCAACCGATTTTCATTTCTGAAAATCTAACATCAAAGAATAGGCGTCTTCTCTTCCTAGCAAGAGACTTCGCCACAAACAACCAATTTAAATATTGTTGGACATCAGCAGGCAAAGTTTTCATACGCAAGGAAGATGGCGCAGCCCTAATCCGCATAAACACAGAACAAGACGTCCATAATCTCTCCGATAAAAAAATTTGACTAGCCAGATTTTACTCTGCCCAATATAAGTCAGTTAAACTTTTTCCGATTAATTGTAAAATCTACACATACATCACACATTACATTAAGTCATCTACACAAACACACTACTGTCATACACATATAACACACCTAGTGAACATAACTAACTTTAACACACGAAATTCACTGATCAGCCACTTTATTGTAATCCGTTTTAAAATTCACACCCAATTACTTAAATGAAATAGATAGTTCAATAAACCCTTCATGCAGGTTCTTAGAGGATACAGCTCAATACTCGTCAGTTCTTAAAGAAATTAACTTTTCTAAACCACTATCAATATTAACCCTCAATATACGTAGTATTAGCTGTAATATTGACAAATTCCTAGTTTTCGTTACTGAACTCGGCGAAACTATAGATATAATTGTTCTAACAGAATGTTGGACAAGTGAATTTAAAAAGCCCCCTAGCTTAACCAATTATAGAGTTTACTACACGAAGACAAAACTAAACCAAAATGATGGCGTAGTGGTCTATGCACGTAATGAGCTCAAGTGCTCGGCTCATGAAGAGTGTCTACGAGATGGAAACTGTCTTGTCTTAAGAGTTGGCAAGGACTTGTCTATAGTATGCACCTACCGTCCACCCAGCTTCTCAAACCCTTCCAACTTTATTGAATCACTAAATAATCTACTACAGACAACCAAATCAACTAATATTATTCTAACAGGGGATCTCAACATAGACATTTTACCTGGCCAACTAAACAACCAGGCTGAGAACTATTTGTCACAAATGGCCTACTGTGGGCTGCTGCCTGCAATTGATAGACCCACTAGACAAAAAACTTGTATAGACCACTTTATGGTAAAAACACGGAAACGCTGCTGTTCTTTTACTTTCGACGAATTAACAGACCATGCGCCCATACTACTTCTAATTGATAATTCTAATATGTCACAAACCCAGAATAACTGCCATATAAAAATAAAAATTGACTATAGTGCAATAAGAGAATCACTTGCATTAACTAATTGGAATGATTATTGCATGATAGAAGACACTAACCTTGCCGCTGAAACACTGATAAATAAAATACAGACAACAATAAATTCTCACACAAAATCTTCCATAATGCCTTGCCGAAAAAAAACATTAAAACCGTGGATCACAGTTGGTGTGGTAAGATCTATAAGAAACAGAAATAAAATGCATAAAAAACTCAAATCTTCTCCCGATGACAATCTTTTAAAATCTACTTACAATAATTACAGAAACCTATGCAATAAAATTATTAAAAAACTAAAATCTGAATACTATAAATTACAATTTGTTAAATGTTCTGGTAATAGTAAATTGACATGGAAACTTATAAAGGATATAGGTAACCTACAAATAAAGAATGAGCCGGCTGAAGCCCTACTGAATATCAAAGGTTCCAAAATAGAGTCCCTTGACGAAGTAAATCACTATTTTACTAATGTAGGAAAGTCACTTGCAAATCATTTACTAATTAAACTAAGTACTACTGATACCAAACTAGCGACCAAGGCGCTGTCTTCCGATTCTCCTAGTTTTTCATTTTCTTTGTACCCAGTTGATCCGTATGAGGTTAGCAGCACTATTGGTAGTCTAAAACAAAACAGTGCCCCTGGCTGGGATAACATTCCTACGAGAATACTAAGTGAATGCAAACATGTCCTTGCTCAGCCAATAGCACATCTCTGCAACCTAAGTTTTTCATCAGGCGTGTTTCCTTCACTTTTTAAACCTGGAATAGTTACACCAATCCACAAGGCTGGAGATAAAACACTTCCAACTAACTATAGGCCTATATCATTGCTCACCTCGCTCTCTAAAATCATGGAAAGGTTGGTTAACAAGAGACTTGTCTCGTATCTTGAAACAAAAAATCTTTTATCTGACAACCAATACGGCTTTCGAAAAGGTAGATCCACTGATGACGCAGTTCTCCATCTTACTTCCAGAATAGTACAGTATCTAGACCAAGGACTTAAATGTCTGGGGGTCTTTCTAGATCTCCAGAAAGCATTTGATACCGTATCCATTCCGATATTGCTGGCACGTATGGAGAGCTGTGGAATCAGAGGAACACCTCACTCATGGTTTAAAGATTATCTTACCAACCGAAATCAAAGCGTCAGAATCGATGGTCACCTTAGTAATAGCTCCCTTTGTACTTATGGCGTCCCACAAGGTAGTACCTTAGGGCCCACACTATTCTTAATGTACATAAATAGCCTATGCAGCCAAAAACTTGACGGAACTGATCTCATAATGTTTGCTGATGACACGGTTCTACTCTTTCGCGCAAGAAGCTGGGAATCGGTTTTTAAAGTCTCTGAAATGGGTCTTGCTACAATTTCTGCTTGGTTAGAGGACAGTTTGCTTTCATTGAATATTGGCAAGACCAAATACCTTACTTTCTGTAAAACAAACGTTAGTAAACCTAAGAAACTAAATTTGAAAATGCATACTTACCCATGCAATAGAAATCCCACTAACTTTTCAAACTGCAATTGTGATTCACTGCAAAATGCGAATGAAGTTAAATACTTGGGTGTCATACTAGATGATAAGTTAACCTGGGGTTTGCAAATATCAAGTGTAGCAAGTCGAATCCGTAAACTTATCTACGTCTTTAAGAGCCTAAGAGACAATATGCAAGACGAACTACTTATGCGAATATATAAGGCCTTAGCCGAATGTCTATTGACATATTGTATAAGATCATGGGGAGGAGCCGCAAAAACATACCTTATTAAAGTAGAGAGAGCGCAACGTAGCCTTCTAAAAGTAATAAAGAGATTGCCTCACTTATACCCGACAACTGACCTGTATAAACTGTCCAACGTTCTATCGGTAAGAAAACTTTATATTCTGCAGTGTCTACAAAGGTTTCACCGCATCAATGTCCCCACACTTCCACCTTCAAAAAAGAGACTTCATAGAATTTCTATGCCAACTTGTAAAAGCCAATTTGCCAAAAGGCACTACACCTATAATGCCACGCTGCTGTATAATAAAATTAACACAAAACTAAAACATAGGCCATGTAATTCTCATGAATTTCAAAAGAAAGTTATTGATTGGCTTAGTAATCTAGATTACGCTGCAACAGAAGATATTTTCGTTAGGCTGCAATAAAAATGAACACACACTTACACACACCCCCCACAAACACACACACACACGCACACACCCTACACACTAACATACCCAACACAAACATGCACGCACACACACACATATACACAAACACATTAGAGACAATTTATCCTTTTATTTAATTATTTTGTTAGCACCATTCTTTTTGCTTTTTAATTTAATTATTCAATAATTGTTAATACAAATTTAGTTTATTAGTTTTAAAGGGGAAGACACTGTCGCCTGTAACACAGTTATTATATAACTAGCACAGGCGACAGGGCTTCATGTAATGTAATATCGTTTTTTTGGTGAAATAAATTATTATTATTATTATTATACCTATAGATTTTTCTAACTCTCTACGTGACAGGGTCCGAAATGAAGACATTCATAGGAGAACAAAACGACGGACATAGCTCGTAGAGTTAGTAAGCTGAAGTGGCAATTGGCAGGCCACATCGCTCGAAGAGCCGATAACCAATGGAGATGGACGGTTCTCGAGTGGCGACCACGTACTGGAAAGCGCCGAGCGGGACGACCTTCCACCAGATAGACCGACGACCTGGTCAGAGTCGCTGGGCGCCGCTGGATGCAAGCGGCCCAGAACCGTTCGAAGTGGAAATCAATGGGGGAGGCCTATGTTCAGCAGTGGACATCAATGGGCTGATATGATGATATAGATTTTTCTAACTGCGAAGGCGGGCGGAACTCAATTTAGGTACTAGCTATTTTTGTTATATGAGGGCCCCATTGCATTTTACTACCTATTTAAAGTTACGCCAATAAAAACTGTCTTGTTCACTAGTCTTTTACAGTCGCGTCCGTCGCCTCAAATATGACTGTCATATGAGGGCCGGCTTTACCTATAGTATTGTACCTATAGTGCAGGTTGTGCGGCGTACACGGGCGCAGGGTTTTAGGGGGTCCGAGCGCCGCTCAAGACGACGAGGCAGCCTGCATCAACGCGACATGCATCTTTCATAAAATAAAACATTTTTTTCATACCACTAAGTTGGTAAACAAGCATACCTTCCTACTCTCCAATGTGATAGAGCAAGTGATCAACACGCAACTTTTGAGATACCTACCTAGAAGATATCGATTTGTTGAGCGACCGACAATACGGCTTTCACCACAGTCTGGCTTGGCTGGTGAGTTCCTAGTGTATCTCACACCGTTGGTCACTCGGTATGGTATGGCAAAGGTTTTTAAAGTACCTACCTTAATTTCCGATCACCGATGAAAATATACTAAGTATTCCATTTCGATCGCGCGCCTACTAGAGGGCACCCGGGAGCTACACATGGGTTAGAGCCGGCCCTCAATAGGTACTCATCAAGGCGGTTTTTTTTTTTCTAGTTTATATTTTTTTACCAGCGTAGAACAATATGGATAGATGTTTCAGTGATTCGCGACCATAGTAGTTCATTTAGCATATTTTTTACGTTAATTCCTTGTTAGGAAGGATATTATGTAGACTTACCTAATGTTTGTAAATATCATGAACAAAATGGTTTGCTCAATCCTAAAGCGACGTATAAAGTATAAGGAGTGGATACGAAAATACGACATTAAATGAAACCACAAGTACTCATGTATAGATCAACTTTTACTATGGGACCAACATAAAAATAGCAAATAAAAATACAGCTTTCCATACATTTTTGCCGAGGAGACATGTACCTTTTCTATGAAAAGCTGTAATTTTTTTTGCGATTTAGATGTTGTTCTCATAGTAAAAGTTGATCGTACCTATACATGATTAAAGTTACTTTGTCGTATCCACCCCGTATAGCTAAAAAAGTAATCAACAATTCCTTAGCCATGACAATATCTTTATTTATGTATAAATAAGTAGTAACTAATTAAGTAACTATTAGAGAATTAAAAAAAGATTTTTTTGTTAAAAATTTCATTTTTAATTCAAGCTTTTTTGGTGACTGTACTTGCATTGTCTTCCAATATCTACTAATGTAAGTATACCAATATCAAGTCAATCCGACCACTGGAAGTGGTTAAAATTCGCCTTGCAAGATTCCACCCGAACAAACATAGATACATACATACCTACATTGCAAGTTAAATAAAAGCTTTTAAAAAAGAAGTAAAAAAACAAAAAAAAGTTGAAATGGAAAAGGAAAAAACAAATTAAGTATTTTAAACCATTTTTATTCAAAATTGATAATTCCGTAAGTAAGTACAAATTAACCACATGTAAATATAGGTACTTCTTCTACATAGTAGGTAGTAGCTGTAGTAGGTAGGTACTTACTTAAAATAATTACAGACACCTTTGTTTTTCTGGTAGTCTGTGGATAAAATCAACTTTTTACGAAACAAAAGCACCCACCCATTTCTTAAAATTACAATCACGACTTTGTATAAAATATAAATTATTTGTCATTTGTCATTTGCTTAAATTAAGAAAGGCATAAATAATAAAAAATACAATTGAGCAGGGAACTTTTGAGATATGTGTTAATTGACATAATAATGCATGAAATCAACTGAATATATCATAAACAAAGATTTTCATAGGGCATCGTGCCTCTACCCAGATGGATAATCCGCCTTACTAAAGCATGACATTTAATTTCACTCCGCTTGAGGGGCTCCCTGAGCAAATCGCTCTCAGTTCGTACTGCGCACGGCTGTCAAATACTGTCAATTCTGGCTTGTTTATTTCATGTTCCCATAGAGGCGACTATCCTTCTGGACGTTTTAAATTCTTTGATCATAAATTACGCGACCCAAAAATCACAAAATTTCGCTCATTTGAACTCAGCCAAGTGATTATATACTTATTAAAAATTAATATTTATTTAACACGATTTATATCATCATCATCTTCGTGCCTTCCTAATCACTTGGGGTCGGCGCAAATGTCCACTTGATACATTCTGCTCTCCTATCCATCATACTAGCATTCACTCCTTTCTTACTCATATCATCTTTCACACAATCCATCCGTCTCTTTTCGGTCTTCATCTTCCCGGATATCATAATTATTACAACATTTATATACTTATCATAATTATCTTAGTAGTTTATCAGCAGTCGTCACGATTTGATTTTTTCTTTTATAACTTTCAATATAGGTAGTAGTAGATATTTATTAATCCAAAATACTTAATCCAAATTAAATATCGTACCTACTTACATAATGTATTAAAATTAAAACACAAATATTCACTTATCCGCTGCTGTCATCATCGAATGCCTGTCGAGATGATAAGTTTGGCAATTGAATTGTTTCGGCATAACATTGGAACATTGTAATAAAAAAAAAATATAGCTAGGTACACTACTTAATGTTAAACGTTAGTACCGATCGAGGCGTGTTTTTTTTATTGTTTTTTACCTTCGTAGAACGTAGAACAATATGGCTAAATATTTCAGTAATTAGCGACCGTAATAGTTCATTAGGTAACTATTTTTCTACATTTCCCAAAATATTCAGTGTTTCGGTTTTAAAGACGCGTTCAAATATGGCTCAAATCATACAAAAAATATTCATAAAACAATGTGCCATATGTACGTGTACGAGCTTCTATGGTCTCCAATCACTGAAATACCTATCCATATTGTTCTACGAAGGTAAATAACAATAAAAACTCGAAATAAACTAATTTCCCGCCTCGGTCACTAAACTTTTATGTGTTTAATTTTGTTTAAGATTTTATTAGTCACTTCAGTCACAGTAGTATTTAAATACTCTGAGGTCACAGTAAGGCACTCTTGTGTTGTATTATGATATCGAATACATACAACAATTTAACTCTAATCATAAAATCACAGTCGAATTTGTCCCGAAACTATATTTTCGTACTCTTCTTGTCCTAAATGTACATACTTATCTAATTTTGGATCTAAATAATATAACTGATCCTTTATGACCGACGGGTTGTACCCCTCTTTTTGAAGATCTACTTTCTTCATTTTGAAAGTACCTATAAAAAAAAACAAACATAAATAAATAAATAAATAAATAAATATCCTGGGACATTTCTCACACACGGTCATCTGATCCCAAACTAAGCAGAGCTTATACTATGGAAACCAGATAACTGATATAATACATAAACATACTTTTTGTTTGTAAATACATACTTAATATACATAATTACACCCAGACTCAGGACATACAGACATGTTCATGCACACAAATGCATGTCCTGTGTGGGAATCGAACCCACGACCTGCGGCGCGTAAGGTGAACCTTAACCAACTGCGCCAACTGGCCCGTCAAATAAATATTTCGTTCAATGAACAGCTTGACTGGGGAACCTACTTCCACCTTACAGAATACCGCAACCAAATAACTTTGTTGTGTTCCTGCGCATGAGGTCGCTAGAGCCTAGATTACTATCCTGTGTGGCTAGACCGCGACGCGCCTTATACACACCGTTTGTGTTTAAGGAGAACCGCGGCCATTGTGCGCCAAATGCCACTGTGACGTATAAGACACAAGGTTTAATATTAACTGTCATTTAGTTACTGTTCCATATAGATTTTAAATCTAGCCAGATCTCTCTTTTCTGGTTGTCGCACTTTATAGGCTAGAGCTCATTGGGGAGGGGTAAGGGTCGGTAACGCGTTGGTGACTGATGCCACGTGTGTTACAAGTACTATTTAGATGAATATCTGTGGTTACAAGCGTCCATATACCTACGGTAACCGCTTTCCACCAGGTGGGCCGTAGTTATGCTTGTTTGACATTGTCGAATAAAAAAAAACAATAACACATTTCACTAATGAACGCTACTCTAAAAAATCTGAAAATCTATTATGTATAACCCTTGTGTTTGATTACAATCTCAACATATTATATTTATGTCTTAATGTAGCTATGTATGAAGGTAGACCTTAGTGATGGTGTAACCAGTATGCGTGTATGCTGTGTGTATGTGTGTGTTTTGAGAGAGGTAGAACATAGCGTTTATTCGCTCAAAGAGCAGCTCGACTGGGGAAGTACCTCCACCTTACAGAATACCGCAGCCATAACTTTATGTTGTGTAAAGTTGTGTTCCTGCGCGTGAGTAAGGTCGCCAGAGCTCATAGGGGAGGGGGGAAAGGTCGGTAACGCGTGAGCTATGCTTCTTGTGTTGCAAGCGTCACTATGGCTACGGTAACCGCTTACCATCAGGCGGGCCGTATGCTTGTTTACCGACTTAGTTGTATAAAAAAAAAAAAAACCAAGAAGGTAAGGTTGTTGTGTGGACAAAGCCTAAAACGAAACTGGCTGTTACTCAAGTGGAGCTCCAGGAATTCACATATATAATGCTTGCCGATAGATTTCAATTTTGAAAACAGTAGAGAAGTTAGAATTTAAATGAAGATTCTATTCTAAATGGAAATGAAAATGGTTAAAAACTTACCGGTCATATCCAGGCTAGTCATTATCCTTATAAATATTGGTCTTGCGTATTTGGGCAGATCTTTGGCGATATCTTTCGCAAGTTTTTCTAAATCCAAGTTACTTTCTGTATCCACAATTCCACACATGCCTGCACGACCTTCTGTATTGGGAATCTATAGGAAAATAGAGCAGATGTTTATTAAATATAAAGGAACTCACAAGACACCTGGCCCCCTAAAAAGGAAGCTAAGAAGCAATATTGCTTTAGCTTCCTTTTTAGCCCCCCTGAACACATGGATGTTCAAATATTATTAAAACTAGTGATCTAATAAGTAGTACTATTTAATTTATTTTTTGTTTGCAAAAATAAAATTTGGAGCTACAGCACTTCTTCTTATAATCTTTATGCCAAATCTCTCACTCCTCTGTGGGGGCAATACGCTTAAAAAGGATCCGAAGATTCCTCTTCAAGTACCTATTTATATATATTTTTTTATACCACTAAGGTGGCAAACAAGCATACGGTCCGCCTGATAGTAAGCAGTTACCGTAGCCTATGGACGCTTGCAACACAAGGGGTATCACTCGCGTGTTGCCGACCCTGAAGAAATCTCTTCACACCCTTTTTGAAGAACCCCATACTTTACTCCATTGGGTGCACCACGGCGGGGAGCTCATTCCACAGTCCGAGCGTCCGCGGAAGAAAACTCCTTTTAGCCCGCACAGTTCGAAACAATTCTGGTTTCAATGTGTGTGAATGGACTCCTCGTCGAGAGTTGCGATATATATCAGAAACGTCAACTTACTTCAACGCCATAAACAACCGCATCTCGTTGATTGGTAAATCTGGAAATAGCTGCCTCTACTTCAGTGGTGCTGACGTTCTCGCCGCGCCAGCGGAACGTGTCGCCGGTGCGGTCGCGGAAGAACAGGTAACCGAGCTCGTCCGCCACCAGGATATCACCTGAAAATGTGACAAAAGTTGAATAAGAATCAAGCCTCCGGAGACAAGCGGGCCGGAGCTTTGTCCACCAACGCATCAGCTTGATGGCTATCCAAAGAGGAAACGCTGCCAGTCTTCTGGGAACCTTGCCGGCGGCATACTTGAGGAAATTTTCTATATAGATCTAGATTGTAACTTGTACATATTTGTTGTAAATAATATTGTATATGGATAAAGAATCAAGAACTGCTAAATCAGCATTTCATATTTTACTGCTTTCTACGAAAAAGTTATGAAGAACACATGAGTCATACCAGATATAAAAGCAGAGTCTCCATGTTGGAACACATCCCTGACAATTTTCTTGTCTGATGCAGCTTTGTCCACGTAGCCGAGGAATGCCCTTGAAGGATTATTCGGCTTTATTTTGCCTATGAATACACCAGGCTCATTTGGTTGAGCTAACTGCAAAAAAAAGCATGGTAAGTAAATACCCTATTTATTCGGTTTGGATTTTTTTTTACTAGGAGCTACCTACGTATGTATGACTTTACGAGGTTGTTCGAGAAATCTATATATATATACTAGCTGCCCGGCGCGTGCTGCTACCCTACCCTACCCTATCTAAACCATCCAGGGAGTTAATTCTACTGTACGTGTGTATGTCACTGAACTCCTCCTAAACGGCTGGACCGATTTGAATGTTTTTTTTTTATGCGTTTGGGTGACTGAATGGTTTAAATTCACAAATCAGCCTGGCAGATGGCGCTGCAGTCGGTATCTAGGTTATATTATCGACTGCAACACCATCTGCCGAGCCAGTAAAAATATCGTAGGTACTAACTTGGCATAATCCTCTTGAGTCCCTTATCGGCTCACCGGTTTCTTGATCGACTTTGAGGATTGCAATAGGGTACACAGCGGGAATGATCCGAGACACGAATCCTATAGCGCCAGTCTTGTTGTCAATGTTAACTGAAAAAAATAAGTGCCACAATATTTTGAATCTTTTGTCGGTTTGTGCATTTTTTTTAGTTAAGACTCCGTACCCTAAATTTTGCCGATTTCGTGATTTTACAGATGTGATTTTACGGTTCAAATACTGTATTTCTATATTTTTTAATACACAACATGAAAGATAATTTCAATTATGATCTAATACACCAGCAACTTTTTTATTTTTATTATTTAATTTTGATTAATCGACGGTTAAACGGATGGCTGTTTCTGAATTATTGCTGTAAGAGGTGTAGAATATCACATATTTAAGAATCGTCTTGACGTCTAAACGGTACGAAAAAATTACAATATATTATTATGAAAGTCTTCTATAAAATACACCAATAACTTTTTAACACTTTCATATAAAAATGCTGAGTAAAAAAATATTCAATTTAGTCAAATTGTAGAGAATTTGGGCTAAGTATTGCTTTTGATTTTGGCTACTTCGAACTCTCGTTTTTTCAAACTAAAATAACATAAATAAAGTTCAGCTCAAAATCAAACCAATTCCTAAACCACTTTTTTTAATGTTCAATAAAGATTCATGTTATGTGTTCCAAGGGCCTCTCAAATATATATTTTTAGAGCAATAGGATCATAACTAAATAATTTAAAATGGCGACAATTTTAAAATAAAATTGCACAGATTCTTATTTTGTAAACCCAGTTTCTTATTTTTTGACCCAATAACATCTAACATATTTTTCACATACCTATTTTCACATACCTACAAACTTCACATGATGGGAAATTAAGATTGTGACGTCACCGCACTCGTCGGGGTATTTCGGGAACTGTCGACATGTTATCGGTACCGAGTTCAAAAAAAAAAATCAATTGATTATAACTATTTGATAACAACGAAAAAAATAAAACAAAAAATAGTTTTGTAGCAAAACTTATGTATCATCTTTCGATTTATGACAAAAAAAATCTCTTCAAATTCCCAATTGTTGTCAGTGCGATTAAAATGTAAGTATTATGTCATAAATCTAAGTTTGTTTTGAAAAGAGTCAATCATATCAATGGATCAAAACCATTTAATAGCCGTACTGACCATCACTGACTCCGCCCTCACGCACACACGCCGACCGAGCGCTCCCGCGTGTGCGTGAACGAGTCAAATACCTAATTCGGCCCGTTTCGATATTGATGGCGGCCTCTTAAGATCACGTACCTATAGCAAACGACTTGCAGAATTTGGTACCTAATAAATCAAAATTATACTTTTTTGGAATTATACTGGTGACCTATTAATACATACTTTTCATAAATTCTAGCTTCCACTCCGCATTTTACCCGCGTACCTGAGAAATCTATTAATCAGCCAGTTATGCGTAGGTGGGTACCTACCTAAGTTATAAAAATCCATACACATACAGTTACGTTTAATATTTGTGAGATTTAAGCTTATCAAATATTAAAGAATCATGGCGAGATCTATACATTGATTTGTACAAAAAAATAAAACATTTTAGAGGGTTTTGAATCACTTCCAATGTTAAGAATACATTACCAGTAACATGTTAATATACATGAAATATTTTATAATCCCCGCAAAACATAACAACAACACAATGGTTTTGTTCGTGAATCGTCGCGATTCGCCGGCATGCCATAGAAATTCGCATTTTTATTCCGGGGTTCTAAAAATATTTTAGATGGCTCAAGTTATTCCTTAGGCACCAATGATCAATTATAACTTCATTCTAACATCTCTAAAAATCTTTTTTTTTGTACAAATCTCGCCATGATTCTTTCTTAGTTACTTTTCATATACCTAACCATAAACTATATGCGATGGAGTTTTACAGGATAATTTTACTAATTTCATAATTTTTAACTAGGTATATTTTTAGATGTTAGATGTGGCAATATATTATTCATTACTTGCACCCTTGCACCAATGATCTGCTGATCGACTTTTTGGCGGGAACTTGCAGAGTGATGCAGAGTATGTAGCGTTTTCATTTTAAATTTCATAAATTTGTGTATTTTAAGTATTATTGTGTATTTTTGGTGGTATTTTACCTAATAAAGATATGTGCACCAGTGAAATGAAATTAAATGAATTAAGTATGTGTATCGTGACTTTTCAAGTTGTCTCAAAAAGTCAGTAAAGAGTTTTAGTACAATGACCACCATTGTAGTAAAACATGACTTTTATGGACGGTGACTGACTGAGGACTATAATGTGAAGTGATTTATTGTGACAGGAAACTATAACTCGACACTGGCCCTAATTGGGGCTTGGTTGCCAAACTTAAAAATAAGAAGAAGAAGATCTGTTGATCTCAGGGTAGTCAGCAATTTTATTTATACTGATTATATAATTAAAAAGTTATCTAGTTGTAGTTTTCAAAGGTCAGTCAGACAAAGAAGAGTTCAAGGTTGGTTGTGGCTTCGGTAGCTTTGACGTACACAGAGCTACTGCTCCCTACCTAACCTAGGTAGGGCCTAGACTAAATAAATGGCTTTGACTTTGCCAGTGCTGGATTACCCATAAGCAAATTAAGCGTGGTGGAGGGCACCAGAAACAGTACCTACCTAAAAAATATTTCCCGAGAGACAGAAGACGCCACAACTATGTTCGGTTCAATTGAGGCCATCCGGCCACAGTTGTTGTATAACGATGAACGAAACGCGTAAGCACTTTGAAAATAGCGGTGTTTGCGAGAGAAATACTCCTAAAAGCGTTCTGATACGCTACGTGTTTCTACTGTCTGCTTCACGGAAAAGTTTATTTCTTTTCTCTGTGGTCTGATTAGACAAACAATTAATCTACGCAATTAATTATTAAAATAGAAAAAGAGAACTTTAGTTGACTCTAAATAATAATTGGACTGTTTTACAAAAAACTTAAACCGACTTCAAAGTACACTAAAATGTATTCAAATCCTTTTAATTTTATGACAATGGAACCAAACGGGAAGTGTACCCTTCCAGACAAAAAAAGAATTTTCCAAATCGGTTAATAAATGACGGAGTTACCGAATTGAGAACCTCCTCCTTTTTGTGAAGTCGGTAAAAAAATGGGACATAACCTTTGCTTATTATAGCTTCTCTATATACTTAATAATGGTAATAATACATCAATGAATAAAATAGGCTTGTCGTTTTATCAATATGTATTATTAAATAGAGTCCGATATGCGGACTCAAAAAATATTTTGATTGATACTAGTTTACTAATGGATAGGGGGGGTCTCAGGCAGGCATGGATTGCTTAGGGCATCAAGTAGTCTTCATTAATTGGACTTTACTAATAGGATCTAAGTAGGTGGTAGGTACTTACCTATATTAGCATTTCCTTCAGTAGCACCATAAAATTCCACTACCTTCTTAATATTGAATCGTTTTACGAATTCTGACCAAATCTGAAACAAAGAAATACCCTTTAAACTGATTTAAATAGAATGTATGTATGTTTTTTTATGCATGTTCACCGAAACGGCTCATGCGATTTAGATCGTTTAAACTGTAGGTACTTATGTCAAGGTAGATCCCGAGGTGGTCCCATATATATTTTATTGTGATATGACCATAAAAATTGAAGATATGATGGAATTCCTCAACGGAAAAACAGCAAAACATCGCGATTGAAGCATTTCATTAAATATTGTCGAAATTTTACCAATGATATGCACATCCTCGGTCAGTGACAAATCTTGAGAAGTATTGAAAACGCATATACGACAGAAAAAAAAAAAATAACCGCCTTCAAAGTAAGTACACTAAAAAGTATGAAATAGCGAAATATTTTGCTACAGACAGTTGCCTAGTTGCTGTTTCGCTAATGGTAATACTTTGATATATGTACCGTGGCAATACTGTGCTTTCGCTGACTATAAATAAATATAAAAACTTTTGCATTAAAAATAATCATCATAAATTACATCAGTGAGCGAACGTATAACGCACAGAGAAAAGAAAATTTTCTTTTCCGTGGTATAACGACTATTAACGACCTATGTAGTGTTTGGGCATGGGCCACACACATGGCGAAGAATTATTTGAACTACACATTACTACATGCTCGGATTACAGAACAAAATCTGTAATCTGAGCTACCAGCGATAACTAGTAGATTACAACTGTAGAAAGTAACTCACCGTTGGTCTCATGCCATTGCCGTAAACTGTCCGCACTTTGTGTTGTTTGTCGGTCGCTGAAGGTGGAGTCGTCAATACATACCGGCACATTTCACCGATATAATGAGCCGCCTGTTGAACAAACATTGCATTTTAAATCGTTTCGATAAAACATGGATAAAACATTATTTAGAAGCTAGCTGTCACCCGCGTCCCGGGATACAAAGTAGCCTTTGTAAAGCTCATGATGATCCGTTGAGTAGTTGAGGCGTGCAGGCGTACAAACAAACAAACAAACTCAATTTCGCATTTTTAATATTAGTTAGGATGAAACGGCATAAACCGTATAGCAGTTTTGTTGAAAATAAAAGGTAAGGTAAGCACCATTTATTTTCAAAATGGCGCAAATGTTTTTCAACAGCAGTGGGGCTACTGCGTATCTTTGGTGGTCATCGTAATGAAAACCACAATGACGGTTCACCAATGGTCTTAAATTAACCACCAAAAGATACGCGGTATCGCCGCAACAGGACATTGAAACAAACGTTTACAGCCACAGCTGAAATTATGTCAGGGTGTTTTTTATTGCTGATACATTATTATTATTTAAATTAAGATAATCAATGAATGTTTATAATTATATTATTTTAAATTTTGTAAACTGAAGAGGTACCTATAGTCTTCAGTGATCACTTTATGCTGTATATGTTGCAATTTTTGAATAAACTGTATTCTATTTTATTCAAACAAATGTACCTACCGTGTGCACGGAGATGATTATGGACAAAAACAATGAACAAAACCATACCTAATAATAATATGGTATGAAAAAGCTTTTTGAGAAACAAACATTACTTTTGTTCTTTTGTTTAATATTTCGTAGCTACAAAAGAAAATTGTAGGTAGGTATTAATTAAGCAGATTTGCTTCGTATAGCTTGCTAAACTATAACTTTTTTGCGTTCTGGGACTTTGAAATGACAGTGATTTAATGTCTTGACTGCAAATATAAATATAAACGACATTGTCGCTGCAGTTTAAAAATTCATTCCGTGACATTATTGTATTTATGGTAAGTATTTCACGCCCAATAATCCTGGACATAAATAAAAATAAATATCCTGTGACACTCCTCACACACGGCTATCTGACCCCAAACTAAGCAGAGCTTGTACTATGGAAACCAGATAAATGATGTACTACTATTTGTAAATACATAATTAATATACATAATTACACCCAGACTCAGGACATACAGAAATGTACCGTGCACACAAATGCATGTCCTGTGCGGGAATCGAACCCACGACCTGCGGCGCGATAGGTGGATGGGTGGATTCGCGCCAACGGCTAAAAACTTACACACAAATGGATAGGTGCCGCATTCGCAATAAAAGCAGGCATCAGCTTATTCGAATGTACATTAGCACCTTTTTGCTTGACATTCTCCACGCTTTCACTCAAGCGTAGTAAACTAAAGCTTTCACTCCACTTACTGTTGCATTGTATTTGATGCAATCTGGGAAGTAAGCCGTCGCTGAGAACTTGGTTCTGATAGCGATTGTGCAGCCGAAAATGAAGGCCTGCCCGATTGAGATGCAGCCTCCAGCGGAGTGGTATAGAGGCATGGGGCAGTAGATGATGTCAGAGGTTCGTAAGCTTCCCAGGTAATGGATTCCCGATGCCATGAATACCATCCTGAAATGTATATATGTATTTAGAAAATTTTATTTGACCAAATAATATATATGATGAATGATATAAAAAAAAACTCAGTACTTGCGCTATTGTTAAGTAAATAACACAATGCTAGATACCTACCCATTATACATTCTGCCCATAGATTCTATGGCTCATAGTTCGTCTATCTATTCAAATATCCATACAATTGTTACAGAAACTTAGCAAAAAGCTTCAATAGAAGAGAATAACCTACCGTCCTCTTATAGCGTACCATCTAAGACCTCTTATTGTATACAATTCAGGGATAAGAACTAACCTTGAAGGAGAAATAACAGCAGCTTTCGGCAATCCCGTAGTTCCAGAAGTGTAGATATACAATAGTTTTCCATTAAAGCCTTCGCCATTAGAAAGTGTCCACGGTTCTGGCGCAGTCGATTCTAACATCGATGTGAAGTCATTATGAGAGTCAACCACCTTCACAGATTCCCCAGATGTATTCAACGGCCTACGTGTAAATTTAAATAATTTGATGGATGGATCGAGCTCCTTCATGATTTCCTGGAAAGCTGGAATAGTGAAATAATTGATTGGTGAAGGAGAAATGAGGGAGCGAGACAGAAGAAATGACTATCGAAACAGCCGATGATAACTTGGTGGTGAACGTCGAGTGCCCGGACAAAGGTCGTGGGTTGGAACTTGAGCTTGAGCTTTTGATGAAGGTAAACATCGTGAGAAAGCCATACCTACCACAGTGATATAGTATACTTTGTAGTACCAGCCTGGCACCACAACCGTCTAGTAAAAAATCTGTCGGTCAATATGTGCTTATGTGTACTTTAGAATCTATCGCCAAACTTACCACTATCATATTCAGCTCCGTAAATAACAACGTCACATTTAGCAACATTTATAGAATGCATCAGCGCGTTGCCAGTCTGGTTGTTATTGATGAGAGGTGCCACAGCCCCTATACGAGTGATGCCGAGCCATATTGCTGGCATTTCAGGGCAATTACTCATCATGACGCCGACCGTGTTGCCGTTCTTCACGCCTTGCGCTTTGAGCACCGCTGACACGCGTAAACTGAAGTCTTCAACCTGGAATAAGTATCTTAATTAAACAATGCACTGTTTGATAAAAATCTATAAAATACTCGTAAGCAGTTAAGTATAGTTCTTTGAATTCCGGTGTAAAGCTACCATGCACTATATAGTTCGCGATGTTACCCAAAGTCGACTGTGATAAGATTCGTGTATCATTCCAACGATGTCGGTTTTTTGCCTAAGTCGAAGGGTCTAAAATACTCTGAAGTTATCCAACGCATCCATGTTGCAGCACGATGGATCGCCTTTTGAAGTTGAGCGGGTAATGTACACTACTTTACCTCGGCCAACTTCATCCGCCGAGTATTTCGGCGACAAACTTCAAAAGAGAGTGTTGATGTTTTACATTTATAATCTACGTAAAGATTTTACTCCCCTAGTTCTTATTCTAAGTTCTTCTCAGGCAGGATAAAGCATCGAAATGAAACATACCTATATAAAAGTGCTTCTATACAGCAGATAATTATAATAACGTTACCATAAAGCGTTCTTATTTGAGATGGGTCAGTAAAGGTGCCTTAAAACCTTTTTCTTTTCCTTAACTTCAACTGAGGTTTGAGTTTGGTTGGTAGGTACTCAAAATCTCGCAATATAACTTTTTGATAGGGAATTAAATCTGTATTAATTAAAAGTTACGTTTATTACTGGAGCCATCTAACTTGATAATGCAAATTGATCGATTTTACACACGATAAGATGAATAATTAAGATTGCATAGGTAGTCATAGACCTACTACTCATACGTCTGTGAGTCATAGTGACTTTTTCCAATTGAATTAACAGTTTAGAAGGCCGGATATAGTTTACCGTCTCATATCGTATTATTACATAAAGAAGAAACCTAAATGAAAGCTGATACCTAATCGAATGCAAATACTTATGACCAAATACCTAAGAATTATGAATCTTATAGGTACCGGTTCTTAACAATAAGCTGCATTGATATTTGCTTTTACCTTTGTTAAGTATTATTCCCTACGTTTCAAGTATTCCACTTAGATACTTCTGCTGGAATCAACACCGGAATCACGAAGGTCATATTGACGAAGATTATATGCAAATAAGTAAATATTTGAGTTGTTTTACTCGTGCCGCCTTTAGGAAGATAATTAAGTTCAAGGTTCCGGTTAAAGTCGTTTTTCGTTAGTATGTAAGTACAGTCGCGGAATGAAAAGGTTCGTCACCTTAGAGTTGGTTTTCGCTTGCACCAAATTGCAAGAATCAATTTTATTATATGTACCAACATATAACCAGTGAAGTTAGGAACTTCAGGAAGAAACAGTGCTGCTAACATTAACATAAATGTGACGTTTGCTATCAAATAAGGTTTTGCTTGCTTTTAAATCACGTCAAACACAATTTATGGCTTTTGCGGAATAAAATATAAGTATTATTTTTTTCAATGATGACATGCCCTATTTTCAATTTAAATTTGACATAAATAACAATAGCAGGTTACACCAACAAGAATGTTTTACTTTATCAAAACATAAAATAAAAATAATCTTGTTGACAAGATAAACAGTCGAAATACTTTGATCTGAATAATTTTGAACGTTGATAACTGACAGTGTATTCTGTCTATTCAGTTTCAAATGGTAATTATGTGCTCGTGATACAATGAATAAAGTTGAAAACTGACGAACCTTTTCATTCCGCCACTGTACTTAATAATGATGCAAAAAGTTACGAAGAAATTAAACTGCTAATTCAACTAACATGCTTTTTTAGCTAGATTCTGGCATGTTGGTCAGAATGTTTGCCATATAGTTAGAAAAACAAATGTTTTGTCCACACGTTTGCCATACGCACAATAAATTATTAACCACAGATTAGTAAGTTGTATGTTTACAATTATTAACATAGGTACCTGTTGGAATGTCCACGTTTCATTCTCGAACAAGAAGCAAGCTTTGTCTGGATGTCGTTTAACCACATTATGGAATATATCAGGCATGGACCAATTTTTATTCGTAAACTTCCTCGTTAGGTTTAAAATCTTGATGTAACACCATAAGGCACTGAAGCAAAAACACGATTTAAAGCAACCATACATTAGTACTAAAATATTTGCGGTTTTGCCAATGGAGTACAGCATGGGGTTCTTCAAAAAGGGTGTGACGAGATTTCTTCAGGATCGGCAACGCGCGAGTGATACCCCTGGTGTTGTAAGCGTCCATAAGCTACGGTAACTGCTTACCATTAGGCGGGCCGTATGCTTGTTTGCCACCTTAGTGGTATAAAAACAAAAAAGAAATATTAATTGAACGTTAACTTACGAGAAATCTCTGGAAACAGTTCTGCAGGCAATGTAGAGCCATCTCCAGTAGAAGGCGATGACGTAGACGAGGACAAGGATGGCGAGTACTTGGAGGCTCGTCTGCCAATCCTGGAACACCCAGGTGACGGAGCACGCGGCTACGAGTACTCCTATAGCCACAATCATGGCAATCACTCTACTCCACGGTATACTCGATGATGTACCACTACTTCTGCCTTTTTCTACGTCAGCTATCGGTTTCACCTGAACAAAACACTTTATATTATACACAACACAGATGATTCCCCGATGAACGATAAACACAAACTAAATACGTTATCGGTTATATGTGGTTTGTTGTAGGAGATTAGATATGTGATGTGTTGCCATCTTCACCTAATACAACGTACAAATTAAATTAGCATTATATTATACTTTGGACTTTACTTGATGAATATTTTCCGTATAGTGACGTGATAATAAGTTAAGCCTTCGCTTGCAGATTCTCGTCAATATAAAGTGCAGCTAGTTTTCATTAGGGTTCCGTACCCGAAGGGTGCCAAATGGGACCCTATTACTAAGACTCCGCTGTCCGTCCGTCCATCAGTCCGCCCGTCCGTCCCTCCGTCTGTCTGTCAGTGGGCAGTATCTCATGAACGGTAATAGGTAGACAGCTGAAATTTTCAGAGAATATGTATTTCTATTGCCACTATAACAAAAAATAAATTAGAGGGTGCGCCGATACAAGAAACTACTTTTGTGTTTTTTTTTTCATAGTAAAGTTGAGTTAGTTAATAGTGCACGGACCCTCCGTTCACTATTAGCTATTTTATTGTCATGATACTTTTCTACGAACGTGTTATTTAAACTCTCGGACGGAACGCGAATCTCTATGTCCTTTGCACGGAACCCCAGGGTTCCGCGGACCACCGGACCGCGGACAATTTGTGAACCTCTGCACGCGCTGCACTTACCAGTGCTGATCTGATAAGTCAATACGATGTTAGTGATGGCAAGGCAAGGCCAATCCACTCACTATCTTACGTTTGGCCAGCGCAGCTTGGCTACCGCGCCGCGTAATCATTGAAAGGCCATGATTTGGAGTTTTATAACATTTAGACCTCAAGCGGGTCACCGGGTCAATGGAATACCAAACTCGTTTGGTATTCACGTGTCCCATAAATAATAGTAGAAAAAGGAAGACCATTTTAATGAAGTTCATTAACATGTTAACATTGAATTACGTGGTAGACACGCAGAATCTTTGAACTGGCCACCGCATGAAACCTTCGTTCTATTACTAAGGAATCAATCTAATTTTATAGAGAAAAACTACCTTGAAAGCGAACCTTACCACCGAACGTTCGGTTGGTCATCAAATCAGTGTGTACTAACCACATACTAACCATAAGGTATTGTGGTTTAAGCTAGCATAGCCTCTTTTGAAAATGGCCTTCGTTTAATCAAAGAATCGAAGTGAATTACATAGCAAAAACAAAAACTACTTACTAGGTCTCGTTCAAACCAATTTTCGGTGGAAGTTTGCATGGTAATGTACTTACATCATATATTTTTTTTAGTTTTATCATTCGCTTATTTTAGAAGTTACAGGGGGGACACACATTTTACCACTTTGGAAGTGTCTCTCGCATAAACTATTCAGTTTAGAAAAAAAACTATTGTTTTTTTTCTATTTTTAAATCTTAATGCGGTTCACAGAATACATCTACTTACCAAGTTTCAACATTATAGTTCTTATAGTTTCGGAAAAAAGTGGCTGTGACATACGGACGGACAGACAGACAGACAGACATGACGAATCTATAAGGGTTCCGTTTTTTGCCATTTGGCTACGGAACCCTGAAAAGGAATTTAAAATAAAATATTTTTTTAAATTACTTTTTCATTTCGTAATTTTTAGGGTTCCGTACCCGAAGGGTACCAAACGGGACGTCCGTCCATCCGCCCGTCCGTCTGTCTGTCAGTTAGCTGTATCTCATGAACGATAATAGGTAGATAGCTGAAATTTTCAGATTATATGTAGGTATTTCTATGGCCGCTATTACAACAAATAATAAAAATTAAATAAAATTATAAATTGATGGGGGCGACCATTTTGAGATGTTTTTCCTTTGACACCACACCTTGATGAAACTTGCACTGTTCCCTAAGTTGAAGTAAACCAATAAAAAAATAATGGTTACAATCCGATTAAAATCTTCGGAGATATGCTTGGACAAAGATACATACAGCTATTAAATTTTGTATATTTTTTGGAAGCCTTAATTGATTATCATACCTATGTGATTATATTGCAGTTTCAATAATATTACATACATACGTGTCGAATTGATAATCTCCTTTTTGAAAGTCGATTAAAAATTACAATAAAGATAATTTAGCAAAGAAAAGTCCAATCTAGCTGCAATTTTATTTTTCATTCAACGCCTAGTATAATAAATCTTTTATAATATTAATAGACCTTGTACTTCAGCAGTCAAGAGACGGATGAAAGAATGCATGCAGCTGAGAATGTTGAAATGGATATGGTGGTATGGACACAGCGCTTGCGCCGGCTCTAGCCTTTGATCAGGATATTGTGTTTTGGCGCACTTTGGTCGACGTATTGACTTGGCTGGCTACAAATGACAAAACGCAAATGTTTGCCCCGAGCCCCACCGCCTGCCACGCCACGACACCCTCAACCCACCGTGGAGCCATTTAGTTAATTTTGATTTGACTTCTTGTTTGCGACAGTTTAGTAAATTCTATATTTTATTGATTCTGATATTATCCCACCACCACGGAACAGATAAAATCTTTGCGCAAATGAGGTTTCAACCACAGGTTTTAACAGCAATCGGTTGACACACTGCATCGGTTGACACAGTGTCTTCTGGTTTTTGGTGCACAATTTATCTTTTCCACAGAGTTGAGTGTATACGCAATACAATTTCAGTAGCTTTGACCTTCATAGGTGACCTTCTAGGGCCTAAATTGAATAAATGGCTTTGACTTTGAATTAATAATATAAGTTCCTAATAAATTTGTGAATTTCCTTTTGTGGGATGAATGTATAGGTCATTAGCAAACAAAAAATGATATTAGAAAAATAATCCGTGGGAAAAAAAATATATAAATGGTTAAAATAATACTTTGTACTGATATTAAGTTCACCATTTACTTATCTATTTTTTTTAAATTCTGTGAAAGCTCGCACACTCGCCCGCGTCGAATCGTCCGAATCTGGATAAGATTTCATATACAAATTCTAAAATTCGTTTCGTTCGATGCGTTCGGCTCGGATAAGTGTGCGTCAACCTCCGCTGCGCTCTTTCTAGATCTACAGTTTAGTTTTACCAGCACCTCCCCGTATAATGAAGCGTAAAGTTGACTCTTTTACTTTCCAATCGAAAGATTGAAGTTGAACGTTGTGTTTTCTGGATTGAAGGTGTTACGTAATACGTAGGTAATAAATAACCATGTCTAATGCAAACGTCTGACTAACGTGACTATTAACAATAGGCGGAAGAGTATACTTGATACAAAGAAGCGACTAGCGAGTGTAGCTTTGTCGTTGTCGCTTTGTGAGTGATGCTGTCTTCCAGTGGACGCTAATGATGATGACTGATGATCAGTCTACCTACCTACACCATCTTATGATTTTTTACCGCCGTTTGTTTTTACTGAATCATTTCATCTAATGTCTACAACGGGGGCGCTTAAAATATTTTAATGTAAAATTTTGTGTTTATTAACTATCCGCTACGGTCATTATTTTAATAACACTTAAACTATATTTTTTTTCATTCTTCTATTGACGCACAAGTAGAATGATTTAATCGATTTACGTCAGTGAGAAGAGTCAA
This sequence comes from Achlya flavicornis, assembly GCA_947623365.1. Classification (NCBI taxonomy): domain Eukaryota; kingdom Metazoa; phylum Arthropoda; class Insecta; order Lepidoptera; family Drepanidae; genus Achlya; species Achlya flavicornis. The sequence continues at coordinate 13,260,623 of OX392468.1, forward strand.
CGAAACATTTATGAAAAAAAAAACAAATTATACATAGGATACTTTGCTAATAAAAGTACCTAATAAATTGGGTCTATTCGCGCACAGAATACTACTAATATATTATTTTGAATTATCACGGGTGGATATAATATACCCGATTCATTATTACACAATAATAATAATGAATTTAATTCGCGAAAATATATAAAATGACACTTTACTGACCTCGAACTTGAAGTTGTTTAATTCAGTCTTGTTCATATTATTGTCGACATTCATATCTGCGCCAGCGCCGGACATCTCGACGAAAAGTAAAGTAATAAACTTTTTAAATTAACTAATTATAAATCCTATTGCTGCACCTTGGATATCATTCTCGCTGGACGAATGTGTGTCTGGCGATCATCTGAAACAAGTAAATGGAAATATTCAAATCATATTTTTTTTATGTTTTGGGTTCGGAACCCCAAAAAGTATTTAGAAAAACTTTTAATTGGTGCTGCATATTGCAATGAGTAACGTTAGTCTTAAAACTTGATTCGGATATCACAGGCATAGAAATAAATATACCAAGAAAGAACGTAGCCAACGAATATATAAAACAGGCCAAATTTTATAGGCTTCTTCGCGTAACAGCTACGTTTTACGCTCACACTGCGTCATTCTGCTTGTCATAGTGACGTTCCGTTCATAATGGTAGCAGTTGTTGAAATATTCCAATTAAAATCGGGAGAAATTTAAATATTTTTTTCGACGCGTGCACAGTTTCGATGCTCAATCTGGGTATTTTTTTATTCCACTAAGGTGGCAAACAAGCATATGGCCCGTCTGATGGTAAGCAGTTACATAGCCTATGGACGCTTGCAACACCAGGGGCTCTCAACACTCGCGCGTTGCCGACCCTGAATGTATCCTTAATCAAAGATGTGTTCATGTAGGTCCAACGTTTTTACAAGTTACGTATTTGCATTGGTTTTGGAGTCCTAGAAAGTTCAAATACCCTGAACAAATAATTTATATCTATAGGAAGTAATTCGAACCCGAACACTATTCTCTTAGTGCCTTTTATAATTAGATATTTACTTATTTTATGAATGAAAAATTACAATTAGGTAAGTACGTAAGTACCTACTTAATAATTACCTAAAAAAGTGGCTGTGACATACGGCCGGACAGACAGACAGACAGACAGACAGACAGACAGACACGACGAATCTATAAGGGATCCGTTTTTGCCATTTGGCTACGGAACCCTAAAAATGATTCGCTTATAGGAATCTAATTTATTATTGCCGAGTCCGAGTGTTTGGGGCTCCCTTACAGAATCCAATATTGGATTCTCTAAGTGGGCTCCTTTTTCATCCCGGGAACGTGGGTGAAGCCGCAGTGGACAGCTTGTTATTAAATGCAATAATAAACGTGTTAATTAACGAATCAAAATAGTTCGCGGCGCGCCACAACTGAAGGTTCAAAAGACGGGGCCACGGGGCCCTTAACCTTTTCAAAGGTTATCTACCTACTGCAATCAGGGTGCCCTCATTGTCGGTCGACTGATGATCGTGTCACTAAATACAAACGTATAAATTAGGTTAACAATTGGACCGGTGGACGTGGGCCTTTTAATGAATTGCACCCCTAAAAACGTCCTATATAGGTGTTATACCTATATCGGTGTTTGTTAAAAATTTGTTCATTAGGTTAATACCCATAAATAGATAAACCTCTTGTATGTACAATATGAAAATGGCAATGCGACGACGCCCTGGCCTTTCGACCCTTTATTAAAGAAGAAAACTAAAATAATCAACAAGATTGCCAACCCTGATCGTTATTGCTGTCATAAGGAAAAATAATTTCGCAAAGAACAACAATCACATTAAAAAAAAAAAACATATTTTTGTTTCAACAACCTCTCATAGCAAGGTTATCGGAGCACGCAACGTGTGAATTAACTCACACGCGTTCAATGGAAATCTCTTTCTGAAATTAAATGAAAGTGAGAGTCAACAAACTTTCGACACTTAAGTATGAGAAAGTGAAAATAAAAGGTACCTAGAGGTAAACTAAGTACAAACATGTTTATACTAAGTAGGCTATATGTTTGTATATTACTCATCTAAGATTATCGTGGTAAATCTTCCTTCAAAGTCGAATGTCCCCTGAGCCCACTAGTTGAATAACCTAAAGGTGACTGAGAATGAGGAATTATTTATTCTATTTGTAGCACACCTACATAAACTGCTAAGCCACATATTTTGACTAAGGTGTACCTAGAGTTTGTGAAGTTAGGGCGCGTAGAGTTATAAGCTTATGGGACTATATTAGAAGATAACTTTTTGACAGTTCGAGGTGCGAGCCATATGGTCTCTTTGCAACATTTTACATGATAAATTAAATGCTATACCTTATAGCATTCAAGTTATATTCAAAATTCTAAAGATTAAAGAGCTTGTTTTTCTCTTTTCAGTTAATTTTTGTTTTACGCAGTCGGGTTTTTTGTTTCTTTTAATAATTTAATTTATTTCAGACTTTTTAGTTTTATACAGAATGAGTTGTATGCGTTAGTAAGTAAATGAGCGGTAAGGTAAAGTAAGGCTAACCACCATCGCAACTCTGTGAGTTACATACGGTAAACGCTCAGTCTCAGTACTTACCTACTCTCCTTGCATTAAACGTGGTTTTTTGCAGTTTACGTCAAAATAGTAGCATAAAAGTATTACAATATATACATATATGGAATGGGCTATTCACAAGCTTTCATTTGATACCCATATTGTTATAATACAGAATTTTTTGTTTTTAATACCCCCCCTCTTTTTTTATTCGTAGACGCCATGTAAAAATAATATACCCTATGACACTCACTAGATTAAGACGAATCTAACGACACCTCATATGTTTAAATCTATCAAGCCGTTTAGGCTGCAGAGCGTGCCAAAGAAATAGACATACATACATACATACATCCATACATACATACATACACTCGAAAAACATAACCCTCCTTCCGGGTCAGTCGGGTAAAAATAAAAGAAAGAAGTTGAGAGCCAAGAGTGCTAAGAGACTTGTCATGTCGTGCAAACACAAACCTCTCTTGAAAGATACTCGAAAGATGTACGGAAAGGAAATCAATATTAATTTTTTTTTGTCACGATTTTATCTTCTTTATTTAATTTTGTTGACGTTGATAACATTGACATAAGTTAAATGCTTAATAAAATACTTGAATGTGCCTAAAGCCTTAGTTATGTATTTATATGATGATCACATAGTTATTAAGTAAGTACCTACTTCTTTTTTACAAATCGATGCTTTGATAATGATAGTATGTAGTCGTTTTATCAATCACGAGTCGAACAAGATTGTGGCTGATGCATTATAAAAAATAAAACTTTAACAGTAGTATAGCTAGTTAGTTTGTTTGTTTGTACCGTATTATGTAATGGTGCGACCACGCTACGCTAACCGAGCACGAGCCGAGCACACACTGAAAAAAAGGATCTACAAAACTAGTTATGTAAATTGTCATTTATGTTGTCGGGAAACAAACTTTAATTACATGTAATCAAATTATTTAGTTATTGATCCAAAACTAGTTATGTAGATTTTTTTTCGATAAGCAGTAAACTAATTATCAGTTACTATTTACTGAGACAACGTAGACTAACTAGTGTGGTTGCAGCAACAAAACCAATTTCTCATTTATTAACAAAAAATAGTTTTACTTCTTAACCTATTTGTTTGGCATAAAAACTATACCAACCAATTTACTAAATTCAACTAAACTTTTGTTATATTTAACCTAAAGACTTTTGAACTAGTATACACATTTTTGTTGACAATTACAATAACGATTGTGTATATGTAAACGAACCTTCAAGGTTTTCGGGGCGTGGGGGAAGACGTGACGCGACGCCTAACGCGTTAATTCCTGTCTTTCGTGCGTTGTTTTTTTGGTTTGTTACTTGTGAAGTTGTGAGCTAAACGGCACTGAATGGTTTGATTTCTTTATTTTATTGAATAAATGGTGTTTGTCAAGAAATGATTTGGTCAAGCAGGACATATTTGTCCTCCTAATATGAGCGAATTCGATCGGATGGCGGCAGCAGAGCCAGCAAGTGACATGGAGAACTATCTTAAGTCCTGGGAACTGGCCATATACGTTGATAAGTTTAAAGGTATGTAATTATTTTTGCTTGATAATATTTCTAAGCGCTTAACGCAATAAACTGTAAAAATTCACGCGGACCTTGGCAAACCATCGATGCGGAGTGGCATTGCCAAACCAGACTCTCCAGCATCAGTGTCGTAGCTAGGTAAACTTGTTAACTACCCATTTACAGCTAAATCAATGAACCGATTTTGATGTATAAAATGCAAAAATCCTTGACCCCAAAAGTGCACTCCAACCCTATCCACCTATTAATATCAATATTTTTTAAATTTCAGAACAAACTTGGACACTTTGCAAATGTCAGCTGAAGACTTAAAGGAATTGGTGCCTATAATTGATCACAGGGTCATGTTAACAAAACAAATAGCTATGTTCAAAGATATTTTATCTGACTGACGCATTTTCTGATACAAATGCCTACAGTAAGTATATTACTCGCACACCCATTTTGTTTTGTTATACTGCACAGTATGTTTTGACCCGAAAAACGGCCATCATCATTTTATTCTCTTATAATAATATTTTTATATATTTTCCAAAAACTCATAGCAAATAAGCGAATAAAACGATGATAGCCGTTTTTCAGGTCAAAAAAATATACCTAATGTGTACTGTTTCATAGTGGTATAACGTTAATGCATTATTTTTTAGGCTGATGACAACAACCAATAATACAAATTGTATACTAAATTATACACTATTTGTGCTGGATTGCGCGCCCGTAGAAGAACAAACAACCAGGAGTCCATCAATTGAATCAGAAATAATACCTAATAAAAATTGTGTGAGTACTATTTTACTTATGTAACTAATAAGCGGATTCCACTTAAGTTAAAAAACATAAACATAAAAAACATTGACCACCGTTCTAACCTCCGTGCCTCTAACCTAATTTTTTGTTTTTCAGGAGCTGTATCAAAATTAAGTCATGAAATGAAGGAAGAGGTCTCCTTCTTCAGTACCAAGAGCATGGTTATTGGACAATGCATCTAGGATGCGCATGTTTAATATCCTTATAAATATAATAATGAGATATCTATAGATTAAGTGTTTGTAACATAATATTCATTGTGGGATACGTAGGTAGGTACAGAGAGTTAATTTATTTAGTAAATATTTTGATCACTTAACATTTTCAGTATGACCTATTCTGTGAATTCAATGCTATAATGTTTGTAATAATCGAAATAAAGCTATATTGAATCAATATTTCATTTTGAATTTAATTGATAACACCCAACATATTTCAATACATATTAGTTAGTAAGTATTGTTTCTACCTATGCATTTTATAACCAGAATAATGTTTCTATTGGTATTATTTTTCTGTTGGGCTTATTTTAACTGCAAACTGCTGAATTATAATAATTTGGTTCAAATTGTACACTGCTTAGGTTGGTATACAGGATGTAACACAAGGGTGAATGAATAGTTGACGAAAATAGAAGGCAAATTAAACTGAACCACTTTCCAAAAGAAACTAAGTTAAAATAATGAAAAAAAAAGCTAAGGTTCAGTTTAATTTGCCTTCTATTTTCCTTAAATATTCATTCACCCACCATTTTGCTACACCAACCTAAGCAGTGTACTAATTGAACCAAATTATAATAATAAAGCAGTTTGCAGTTAAAATAAGCCCCACAGAAAAATTATACCAATAGAAATATTATTCTGGTTACCAATGACTAAAGTGAGATTGGCTCCTGATGACGAAACAGTTTTGTTACTGGTAACAATCGTGACTATTAACAAATAAACAAAGAGTTTGGTTACCCGTAGCTAAATTTGGTCCTAAAATCAATCAAACAGGACAAATACAGGTAACAAATCAGTTTTTTTAATTATTGCTAAACCTTTATTTTATTTTTCACTTATAGAAGTGTTGTTAATAAATAACAGTTAGATTCAAGATAATCAAATAGTAATGTTACTTTTAACAAATGAGTTAAGCTGCAAGTATCTGAAAACAAGTAGACAAACCTGATTTTGTTACTGGTAAGTTTTAGTTCGCAAGTCACTCTGTTTAGGTTGTTGTTAGTCAAATTTTGTGTTACAGTTAAATAAATATTTTTTTCAGTGCACGTGGAGCACGGATTCGCGTAGCGTGGACCGACTTGCGAGCCTCGAAGGCTATATAAAATAAAATGGTGCGTCCATGCAACGCGAAGCGAGCACGAACCGAGCCTCGAACGAACAGAATTCGTTCGTTGCTCGCGATTTCAAGCGTGGACGCTTCAACGAGCCTACAACGAATCCCTGTGTTCGTGAAAAAACTGACAATCGGGCGGAGCGCCGTCGAGCACGCTAGGAATCGTGCTCGCAGTGTGCTCGTACGTGGCTCGATTCGCCAAGCATGGACGCACTTGGTACTTAAAGTTTAGGTAGGTATCTATGTTATTTTATGGCAAACAAGTCAAAATATAGCTCAGCAAACATCTTATTGCATATGCGGTTTGTTTGGCAAAGTTTCATTTCTTGCCATTTCGTTTCAATGGGTACTTAATTTTATGATACTTCAATCTTCATTACATATATTCTCTCGGTACCTATGTAAGTTATTAAATGAATTTAACATATAACGCTAGGTTCCTAAGTAATGAAACGAATTTAATATTTACAAGATTATACTAATACTAATATTACCCATATAGTGTCAGAAACTACCAGTCGGATTCGAGAAATTCTTTCACTAATAGAGCTAATAGGCTATGCTACATTATCCCCGAGTAGTATAGGCTACTATAGTATAGGCTGCTATCCAGGGAACGCGGGTGACAGCTAGTGGGTAATGAACCTGTTAATATATTGTAGACTCTACAATAGTTTTCCAAGCACATTTGACCCAAAATAACAAAATCAATAGAACATTTAATTTTATATCCCCATAGAGCAATCAAACTAATTATTATTTAGATATCGAGTTTTCATTATATTATGACGCTTTTTTTTCAACTGTTTTATAGTCTTTTTCGGAGGTAAATTATATCGAAGTATAATTTAGCCTTATAAAAGCTTTTGAAACATTTTGCCGAAAAAATACTAAATCATGAAACTTATTGATTGAAAGCTGCCAATTTTGCAACCTGCCGTAGCCACAGAGCGAATCGTAAACTTGGCTAGACGGTGAAAATTAATTAAAATTAATCATCTCATAGAATATCAATAGAGTGCGCTCCTTATGTAAAGCGTGAGCAGTTTGTATATAATATAATGGCTATATATCGTAAAGTAGAGTACGATTTCCTGACAGTTTTTTTTTTCATTTGTTATTGTTGTTTGTAAGGTGAAAGTATCGATAAAAAACTATAAATGCATTAATTATCCTATGTATTTAGTCTTTGAATCAAACTATGGACGCGAAGTTCTTTTCAAGGCGGCGTTGCAAAATTGCACATATAGGTACTTATACCCATGCTCACGGCACATAACTCTAGTACAGTCACTCTATTAATATTCTATCTCTATGATCTATCTGAATTCAAACATAAGTAATAAGGATTCAGGAGAAAGCTAAAGCGAAACCGGTTGCATGGCGATTTTGGCAAATATACGAAACCAAACCACGCAGAAAAAACCACTACCTATGAAATATCTGTAGAACAAGTTTTTAAAAGATGGTCGAAGTCGATACCTACTCAATAATTCTAGTTACTTTAGCTAGCACAAAGACAAAACCATATTTGTATTGGCTATTATCTGATGAGCTGTCGATGTATTTTATTCATATCAATTTTTGTTCAGTTTTAGGTTTCGTAAATAGCCAACCCATCCATCTTTATTCATGTTAACAAGGAAGTATTTACCTATTCATCAACAAAGATTTAATTTATGCGAATGGCGTTATATCAGCCCGACTAACAAAGATTTATTGAAAATATTTAATTTGAAGAAGCCAAACTAATAATCAATGGCCTTGGGTAAACATTAGCTAATTATGGAGATAATAAGCATAAATTATGAATCATACGATAGGTATATTATATGCATAATACGTACGTATAGAAATTGTTGGAAAACATAGGTAAATAATAAAGAGGAAAATAATCATCCTCTACACTCAACATTTCCAACTTCCATTTGTGGAAACCAACGTAATTCCCCTGACTTTGCTTATCTTAACAATAATATACCTATCTCAACACATTTTATAAATAATGCGGTAATGTGTAAGCAATTTCACATAAAAAGTTTACTTTCGAAGTTATTGATGTTGTCAAAAGAGATAAAGTACCGTGAAAGTTATAAGAGAAAGTGTACGTCTTTATTGCCGACATTCATCCTGAACAGTCGTTGGTATCAATATAATACTCTGTCTGTAGGTATATGTTCGAGTTCGATTATGAGTTTATGTATGTACTTTCGTTTTGCTGTCATCATTCATAAATTGATCGAACTATGAGTGATCTCTTATTTCCATCTTATTTTTCTATGGATCAGTACCAAACTTCAAAAAACACTAACATAATCGAATATATAGCAAAAAGAGCATGAGGTGTTTCGATTAGCCGCGCGCCGCGGTCTGAACAGTCGTCCAAAATAAATAAAATATAGGTAGGTAGGTACCCAATTGAAAACTCCTGTGCTCATAGTTCGCTGGGAAATTATCAACAAACATCAATATATCACTCGAAATAATAATCATAAAGGGTTTTATGTACCATAATTTTTTGAACCGATGAAGTGTTTTGTATGCTAGGTTAGGTAGGAAGTCTGTGGCTAAGTCCTCGGAATATGTAAATTCATGTTCATTATCATGCGAAACTCTTGAAATATGTCCAAGACAAACTAGGTATCTTATAGCAACTGTGCTAATAGCTAACAGAATCACGATTGAAGAAGTGCATTAATCATTTAAGACACAAAGTAGTTTTCTATGAACCCTTGAGTATTTTAGCTTTATAACAAATGTAATAGAGAAAATACTAAGCACGTAGATAATAAAACGGTTGCAAAATGAAAGATTAGTCACATTTGGTAAAGTGCGGCTGATTTGTATGCGCATCATATCTGCAGTCAAAGACATCTTTAGCGTCTTTGTCAAGATGCCGATAGTTATTTATGTGTCATGGGTAATGTTAGGCCTTTGAACTTGAAAATAAATAAGTACATCAATCGATTTGTTGTTGGATTTATCGAGTGATAGATCGAGAACGATCATTGCCCAATGATAACTCAAGAGAGGCATTGGATGCCGTTGCGTTTGCTGTGATCATCGAGGAAAAATCCCTTTACATAGTAATACCGGGCAATCTAACTACTATACGGGACTAATAAGTGTTTTTGACTTAATCGACCAATTACTGCATCTAAATGTTTAGTGTGTCCTTGACTTAGCCAATCAGAGCGCAGTATCAGTGTTGGGAATTGGCGGAATAGATTTTTAATTGTTCGATGACGGTGATGGTGGTAACTATGTTTTTTTTGTAAGATCAGTCTAGCCAGCTATCTGTAGGTGTGTTCTGGCAGCTAGATTTGACCGTAAGTTCCCGTCTGAGCTTTGCTTGCTTTCAGGAAATGATCTACCAGTTATACCTATAGCAGTTTATTTCTATTATCTCGATCAGTCTGATCATTCAGACGATATGCGATTTTGGATATTAAAGAGATGGTAGGCTATCCTTTGTCTCATTCCGCTTCACTACAGCCTGTCTTACTTTCTCCATGCCACATACTTTCATATTTTAGGCTCGTAACAGACGTTATGGCATAAGATAATTTTATAAGCTTTAGCTGCAATTTAATACCTAAATTGAAAAACAATTCAATTCCCGTTTCTCTAAAATATTTGTTACATGGAATAATAGGCACCACCTTCGGTCACTTCGTGATTGTGTTCATTCAAAAGCCTATCAATATTAAAGAAATAATCAAAATATTATTATATAATTTAACAATAAAATACTACGCGTAAATAATTAATAAATAATAATAATAAATATCCTGGGACATTCCTCACACACGGTCATCTGATCCCAAACTAAGCAGAGCTTGTATTATGGAAACCAGGTAACTGATATAATACATATACTAATTTTTGTTTGTAAATACATACTTAATATACATAATTACACCCAGACTCAGGACATACAGACATGTTCATGCACACAAATGTATGTCCTGTGTGGGAATCGAACCCACGACCTGCGGCGCTATAGGTTAAGACTCCACGTCTTAACCAACTGCGCCAACGGGCCAGTCGCAATTGTTTATGTTCCGTCAATGGTAGGTAGGTAGGTATATTATTTGTACACGTAACGTTTTCTTCTCACATGTCTTGCATCAAAGCAAGTAGGTTACTCCATTTTTATTTATTTATTTATTTTTAGGTCAGCCAACAATTGTTTACACAGTTCATTTACAGGTTTTGGATTTTAAAATTAACATTACTAACACCACATTCATAATTAATGATTTACAATTATTGTATATTAATAATAATAAATAACAGATCAATAAATACACATTCAAATAATAATAATTTACATTCATATAAAAAGTAAAATCAGTAACCTAATCAATACAAATTAATATAATAGTAAATTAATTCAATTCATTTTATTTTATAAAAAGAAAAAGTGAAAGTTATAGATTATAGAAATTATACATAAAACACTCATACAATAAATTATATCACAACATATTCATAATGTTTGATAGGATAATTTTACAGAATTTTCCAAAGTTATCATGGTGTACATCCACTAGGTCACCGCAACCGTTTATAATTTTTGATAATCTCGGAATTGGGGAGTTTGCACCATGAACCGTTCTTCGTCGAGGTGGACATAATGGTGTAATGATATTACGAGGGTATCTGAAAGACAATCCATTGCTGAACATTGGCCTTTCTATACCTACCTAATGGTGCTCGCAGTGTGCTCGTTCGTGGCTCGGCTCGTGCTCGGTTCGCCAAGCATGGACGCACCATAATGTCTATCTATGGATATACAAACGATCTGTTGAAAGTCTAACGTTCCTAAGTTTATACAAAAATCTGTTTACAAAGGCAGAAAGAGAGGTCGTCGACAGTCCCATCCTTTGTACTTATCTTTGCTCATAGTGCAATCTAGCACACAAATAAAGTATTCCGAGCATAGCCTTTATTCGCTCAGTGCAGCTCAACTGGGGAAGTACCGTCCACCTTACAGAATACCACAGCCATAACAATAACTTTGTTGTGTTCCTGCTCGTGAATAAGGTCGCCAGCTCATTGGGAAGGGGGAAGGGTCGGTGTATTCTCTCTTTCCGTGTGTGATGTCTCGTATGTTGCAAGCGTCCATATGACTACGGTACGTTTACGGTACTTAACCATCAGGTGGGCCGTATGCTTGATTACCACTTTCCGTGTTGATTACAGACTTCGTGGTATAAAAAAAAACACGGCTTCAGTACCTACTTAATGAGTAGGTAAGAATACAAACACTTCAAAACCTAATTAATATAAGGTGTGTCATTTTCTGCCTAATAAATTAATAGGAATAAGTAAACTCCGATTTTTTTTGTCCTTGCAACAACTCCGCCATGCATGATTGAAACTCGCGTGAGAAGCATATTATAGGTACCGGCCGGTCCGCGAAACTGATACCATCTGATCTAGGTAGGTTAATATGTTTATTTGATTATATCTATTTAGGTAACCTACATTCTTTTTTTGTACGAGCAATGAGTTTTTAGCGTGGTAATAAAGGACTGCTGTTTGGGTGGATAGATAGATAACCCTTTATTGTACACCAAAAAACAGTTAACAAAACTAATAGAGCAAGATCGCTAAGAAGCGATCTCTTCCTTTGACAACCTTTGGATGGAGAGGAATTAATTTAAACCTACAATAAAAAAACTCATAAACTGAAACAGCTATTTGTTAAAAATCGTTATAAATCTTAGTAAGCAAAACATTAATAACCGAGATAATCAAGAAAAACTGGTAACAATGAAGATTAAATATTTTTTACCTATGGGATCAATCAAGGTAAACATATTCATAAATTAACACATGAGTACCTACGTCATCATAACAAGTAACAATGAAAACGACTGTTTGAAAAGAGTCATGTTATTTGTCTGCAGGTTTTCAATGCCAACTTCTAACATCTAGGGCTTTCAAATACCGGTTTTTTTTAAGACCGTCACCGGTGTTAATTACTACCGCCTAGTTTTTTTTATCTATCAAAAATAATATTTTGAATACCGTTAATCGGTAGCAGCGGCAGACTCGAGGAGCATTTCTCTATGTACAGATTATATTTTGTACATATATCTTCTATATATATAAAAATGAATTGCTGTTCGTTAGTCTCGCTAAAACTCGAGAATAGCTGGACCGATTTGGCTAATTTTGGGTTTGAACTATTCGTGGAAGTACGGGGAAGATTTAAATGAAGGGTAGGGTAGGGTATTACGCGAACGAAGTCGCGCCGGGCAGCTAGTTTGTTATAAATATGCTAATAGACACTCTTCCGCCCAAGGTTTCACTCCGAATCCCCAAAACTGGTTTGAATTTTGAAAATCCGTTTCTTAGTGGTTGTCTACGTTATTGGAACATTTTTGTAAAATTTCAAGTTTGTAGACCCTTCGCTTTTATTGCCCTTCGCTAAACTAAAAAAGTAGAATAATACTTCATAACAAAACTCAAAATTGAAAAATATAAACTTTTTAACAAAAAAAAAGTCCGCAAGGTAAAAGAAGGAGAGGCAGACCTGTAGCCATTTGGGAAGATGACCTCAAAAAAACAGCCGGCCCCAACTGGATTCAAGTAGCCCAATCTAGAGAACAAAAAAAAACCGCCTACAATGTACACGAATTCTTATCTGACACTGTTTTGAAGTATATATTTTCCATACATAGTCATGCTCTTTCGCTGACTTCAAAACAGTGTCAGATAAGAATTATTTCATACTTTTTAGTGAACTTTGAAGGTGGTTTTTTTTTATGTTTTATTTAACCGCAAGTCAAGGCATCAAAATATTGTGTACACTGAACAGCTCGTCAATTACATGCTTAAACAGCTTAAACTAAGATCAATCATCGATTGCGTGCGGATTTTTGTTTACATATTGTCTATAATCCATTTATTTTTTATTTGCATCAGATTGGGATAACGTCATATTTTTTTTTAGATTCTCTGCAAATACCTAGGTACCTATTTATATTTATACAATAAATATAACCATCACCAAACTAAACTAAATATAAAAATAGCTCTGCAATAATTCAATGCTCTGCAATGTATATAGAAAGGCGTTAGAACGTTCTTGAACTTTAACATTCGCAACATTTCTTAGTAAATTAGCATATAGATCTAAGACTTACATAACTGTGCCAATCATCGAGGAAAGCTATATTTATAACAATTTATATTTATTTATACGATTCAGCGTCATCGTTATAGCCTAGCAGAGGCGTCCACTGCTGTGGGGCTACTTCTTTAAACTGGTCTCCATTGTAATTCCACTATCTGGAGTTTTATAACATTCAAACATCAAGCGAGTTACCAGATGAGTCAATGGAGTTTTTGTTTTATTTTTATTCCACTTAGTTGGCAAACAAGCATACGGCCCGCCTGATGGTAAGCGGTTACCGTAGCCTATGGACGCCCGCAACACCTGGGGTATCACGCACGCGTTGCCGACCCTGCAGAAATCTCTTCACACCCCTATTGAAGAACCCCATGCTGATAGTTTGATATTCACGTGTTCCATAAAATAGAATTGCAGAAAAAGGAAGAAGGAGACCTTTTTAACCGACTTAAAAAAATGGAGGAGGTTCTCAATTCGGCTGTTTTTTTTTTTTTTTTTTTGTTTACTCATAACTCCGTCATTTATGAACCGATTTAGAAAATTATTTTTTTGTCTGGAAGGGTACACTTCCCGTTTGGTCCCATTGTAATCAGATCAGGATCTTCTTAGTGTACTTTGAAGTCGGTTTAAGTTTTTTGTAAAACAGTCCAATTATTAATAAAGAAGATACTATTACCATTGATTTACGCGGTATCCCCGCTGGACACAGGTCGTATTACGATATTTGCCATTGCCTGTCCTCTTTCCACAATCCTGCGAAAAGTGCCTCCCACTTTTCGCAGGCCTTCGTAATGCAGTCTTAATTTTTTCCGCCGTTTGATTACCTTTCTGACCTTCTAGAAGAGTTCATGTCAGGTTGTCGATTGAAGTTGAAAATTTAATAAATGGGAAACTCTCTTATGCAGCAGAAATGCAATAGGCCAATTTTATAGACAGTTCAGTCCGTAGGCTTTTCCTTAAATATTATTTTCACAAACGTATTTTCACAATATGGTGTTACGCTTTCGGCCTCATCGTAATTTTAATTTTTGGTTCAAATATTATCATCAAATCACCATAGCCTCGCAACTCGCAACCTACTGTGACCGCAATATGTTTCGCAAACGGAACGTTACGGAGTCTGCACACGAGGTAAGCGGTGCTGATTATATGGCTTTGGTGTGGTGTCCGTGTTGGTGGAAACAGCCTTGTGAGTGATTGCTATTATGTACGAGAATTAAAATCTACTGAGATGGATAAAATCGAGGAGTCGTTGAAGGAAAGGGCCACGGGGCACCGACTCCGTAGGTGCTCGGGACTCCAGCACCCATGAAAGCCAAATAGAGGGTGCAGAGCCAGAGCACCCATGACCACAGACATTCCCACTGCCTCGCGGTTATAACATAACAATTGTTTTTAATTGTTATGAAACTCCACGCGGACCTTAGACCTCAGTAGGTAATCGGTTTTGAGCAATAAGTCTACAACCTCACCCGCTAATGGGGCAAGACTTACTACTTCCTAAAATCTTCAAAATATTACATGAGCGTTTGAGGTGTGCACTATTGGATTTTCTAAATACCTACAATTATTTATTTTTTTATCTTTCCTACATTTATAAAATGCACAACCTTTTTGTCCTACTGCTTGTCTGTTCTCTTTTAAACGTTGAGAACAGCGTAGGTAATTACGCATGAGCACGGGGTTGTCTAAAAGCCGGCGCCCCTGGAAAGGGCAACATTAGGAGCAGCGACTAGAACCAGATGGTTGATGATTACGATGTAATCGCAGGAAACTCCTGGATGCGATCGCCTACAAAAGCAAATGTCCTAAGAGGGGTTATAACTATAATTAGGTACCTGCTAGAGACTACTGCGTTCTGCACGGGAATTACGAAACTAAAAGGAAAATAAAAGTCATAATTACAACTAAAATTAGGTACCTACTAACTGTTTTGCTATGATAACCTGGTAGCAGGCATAAAAACAGCTTGATAAAATAAGGAATCCAGGCAAACAAGGTGATTTAAATTAACATTAATCAATGTATAGCTGTCCAATATGCTGTGTTATTAAAGAAATTGTATGGAATAGGAATACGCGGCTTAGCACACAAATGGTTTGCATCATACTTAAGAAATAGAGAACAAATAGTAGAAATTGAATATATTAGCAGTAAAAATAACGAAATAAAAAATGTTAGATCAAAGTCAAAGATAGTCAATGCCTCTATCCCTCAAGGAAGTGTCATTGGATGTCTTTTATTCTTGATCTATATTAATGATCTCCCTAAAATCATGGAAGAACCGTGTGTTTTATTTGCAGACGATATTTCGCTTATCACCTCATGTCAAAACAGCAAAAACTTAAATGAAAAACTAAATTCTATACTACAAAAAACAACAGACTGGATGAACGACCATAATCTTGAAATAAACTTTTTAAAAACTAAATTAATGATTTTTCACCCTTATCAGAAGACACCTTTAAAATTAAATTTCATATATAACGGTACGAAACTAGAAGTCGTAAATGAATTCAACTTGCTAGGTTTAGTTTTAGATACACATATCAGCTGGAAACAACACATTCAAAAAACCAGAACAAAGCTATCCAGATTTACATATGCGCTTCGTGAAATAAAAAAAACTACTGATCTTCCTACTGCACTTGTTACCTATTACGCCTACGCTCATGCATGGATTAGCTATGGAATTATCTTATGGGGAAACAGTACCGATTCACACACCATATTTACACTCCAAAAAAAACTAATACGTATTATAACCAATATAAAAGATACAGACAGTTGCAGGCCGCATTTCCAGAAGCATAAAATTCTCACATTAACAAGCATATACATTTTAGAAATATGTAAATTCGTTAGGCAAAATACAGATAATTATAAAAAAAGAGAAGACGTACATTCCAAACAACTGCGATATAAAAGTAGATTAATGGTCCCAACCTCCCGATTAAAAATGCACCAATTGAGTCCTTTTGTAATGTCCATAAAAATATACAATAAACTACCAGAATTATTAAAACAAGAAACAAATAATAAAGTAGGTATTTATAAATAAATTAAAACAACTATTAATAACAAAATCTTACTATACTATAAATGAATACCTAAGCGATAAGTTAAGTTAATGATTAAATTTTATATAATTTTTCCTCCTCTCTCCTACATTGCTTAGTGCCCAACAGGGTCCTTAGTGTATAGTGTTATTTATTTACCTTAAGGTGCCTATGTAACATTGTATACCTATGTAAGGAAAGCAAAATAAATAAAGAATAAAGAAAGAAAAATATTTTAATGGCAGTTTCAAAAACTAATGAAATGGAAAAAAGCTTATAGGTAGCTAGTTTTATTATTTGTCACCATTTGTCACTGTTAGTACAGTGATAAATAATAAAACTACCTACCACGTACCTAATTCATTGCCCCTATGTTTTGTTTGAGCTGATTTATCAAGTAAGTACGTAATAAAACCTAAAAGTGCGCTACGCGAACCGAGCACGAGCCGAGTACACGTGGAACACGAATTCGCGTAGCATAGACGAATTCATTCGCGGCTCGGCTCGTGATTGGATCGCGTAGCTTAGACGCACCTTTACATTTGAATCTAATCAAAGCTTCAGTCTCCTGCTAATAACAATCTCAAAATTATGTAATATCATTGTGTAATATAATGGATTGGAATCTAGTAATTGGAGTTTAAATATTTATAATTCTATGCAAACTTTTCCGCCAATTTTGCCAAAAGCTGGATTAAAATTATGTACCATCGGGTTATGTAACTTAGCATTGCTGTTTTGTATACTTTCCTCAATAAAACGAGCTATCCAACGAAAAAATGATGGTCTAATTGGACTCGTAGTTCTTTGGCGCGTCCAAACATACACAAACTTTCCAGCACAGGACTAGGTCTCTCCAGCTTTATTATAGTTTTTATTAATGTTTAAATTTTACCATAATATTATTACAGATAATGATATAAGTAGGGATATAATACTTATCTGTAAGATAAGAAAGATATTGTAGTGATAACGATGTTACCTGAGTACCTACAACTATTTTCACGTCAACGGTCAAATATTGTCTTTTGTAAAATAAGTACCTACTTATAAGCAAAAATATAACATAAAATTGTTGATATAAATAACTTATCATTATTTTTTGTCGCAACTAAAATAATAGTGAAATTGAATCCTGAAAAACTATCATTATCAGCACATCACATAATAATAATTTATTGATGAGATAGGTACCTATCCGACATTGTCGACAATTTATGAATAACAATTTATGAGTGACAAATCTAGAGATGTAAGTACTTACTGAAAACGCATATGAAACACAAAATTGAAAAATAAATTAACGTTTTAACAACAAAAAAAAACCGCCCTCAAAGTATGCTAAAAAGTATGAAATAACTCTTATCTGACACTGTTTTCAACGAAATTGCTGAAGTCAGCGAAATTTTTTCTTTAGAACAGGTCTGCTCTTTCGCTGACTTCAAAACAGCCTATTGTCAGATAAGAGTTATTTCGTACTTTTTTGTATACTGTTTATTTAATTATTTCGTTAAAAAGTTAATTTTTTACTTTTTTGGATTGGGCACTTAAGCGAGTCATTCGGACATCCGAGAGACGAGAGACTTGCGGAAGTTTAAAAAAAATGCGATTTATTGTATCGTTTTATCCCAATTTTATATGTGCACAATGATCACACGAAAAGATTATTCCCGCCCTCAAATTTTTGATAATGTAGGTAATTCAAAAATCTGAGGGTGGGTTGGTCTTTTAAATTAATAAGGCTTCGGTATCAAGGGCATTAAAATTACAAAGGCAACAAAAGCCATCAAATATGAAACATGTTCCCTACCTCAGAAAGGAAGCGATGATTTTAATGTTAACTTGCTGAACCTGTTCTATTTTGTTCATCGATATAGAAAAGATTTTTTTAAATCAATTAAATAGTAAAATAATAAACTATACAAACAATTTTTTTTACTTATATGAAACAATTTGCAGATTATCGGCATGACTATTTTATACGTGGATGTGAAATAATGCTAATGTTAGTTACTGTCATAAACGCGGTCCATCAACTAGGTACTTACCTCATTCTGAATGGTACCTAGTCTGAATTGCAAAATAGATGACATTTGATTCGGTAAAACCGATCGGTTCCGTCCATCGGAATCGGGACCACAAACTACTCTAATGGCACGAGCTGCTCTAATCGCCAATTCCTATAATTTACAGTTATCGGTTAAAACTAAGACTTATATCTTTACTAATAATGTAAAATTAGCTTTCGAAATGATCTATATGCCCAGTTTGGCAAGAATAAAACCTACCATTGGTAAGCAAAACGATTCGTTTTTGTTAACCCCGATTAATGTCATTGCGCATAGCACACAAACTATTTAAAAGCTATTTTTTCAATGGATTATCGGACTGGTAGAAAACAGTGGTGTGAAGAGAGGCTTTTTTTTACCTTATTTATAATCAGCAGGTTTTGGATTTGAGTTGAACGAACATAATATCCACAACAATTGTATTACTAATCTCTTCAAAAACCAACGACAGTGCGCTGCTCGGGGCCAAAAATAACGCAAAACTTAGGCAAAACTAGGCATATTTTATATATAATTTTATTTTTCCCTTTATTCCGATTGTGTAATTTTTTTTGTGATTACGGTTTTCGGATGTCTTTCTTTACTTGTGCTACAATTCCTTGCTTCTTGCCAAATTATAATTTATTCTTGCATAATTCTAGGTCAACGGGAGGTTTATATATTTTATATAGGTTTTGATTCCCTTGCGATCGTCAAAATATGCGGCATATACGGCCGTGGGGCTCCAAGGGATTACGGATTTGAGTACTTATTTGATATTATTTTCAGCTTGATAGCTATACGCGTACCTGAGTAAAAGGGTCTTGAGTTGAC
Organism: Achlya flavicornis; assembly: GCA_947623365.1. Classification (NCBI taxonomy): domain Eukaryota; kingdom Metazoa; phylum Arthropoda; class Insecta; order Lepidoptera; family Drepanidae; genus Achlya; species Achlya flavicornis. The sequence continues at coordinate 13,280,016 of OX392468.1, forward strand.
AGACCGACCTAGTTGACGTTCTTGACCGGACAAAGTGATCCTATAAGTATGATGTCTTTTTCTTTTGAGGTACGGGCTAAAAAATGACTAGAAGCTAGACATAAATTCCAAATAAAAATATTAGGTGAGTTCGATATTCAATCGAACATACCCAAACATACCTATGCGTATTACGAATAATTGCCCATGAGAGTTGGTTGCATCGCATGTCCGTTTGTTATATAAACATTGTCATTGGCGAACCGTTATGGAGAACGTAATGAGGGTCTCATCACGGCTAATATCATTCAATTTGTTATTGTCTCAGTGTGTAATAATTCAATGGTCTCAGGCTAATCCGGCCTTGAAGGCGAGTAGTAGTAGTATTAAACGGTAAATTGTTCCTTGTATATCCTTGTTATATCTCCTAGGTGAGGTTGGGTTTTGTTTTCAGTTCGTTTTCTTCCCGCATTCCCCTCTCGGAAATCTAATACACCTAGCCGCCAGACCTTCCTTATTTTCTGATTTTCAAACGAAAATACAGCCAAACATTCCCTAAATACAATTAAAATTGTCGCTATGAGCATGGGCAGAGGCCATTATTCGTGCAAAAGGAGCTTTGCCCACAATTTCTGGATTTTTTGGCTCCTACGATTGGTGTATTGGAATTATGAAATCAATACACCAATCCATAGAGTTAGAATATTAATAGAGCGACAGTACTAGATTACGGGCCTAATAAGCACGGGTACGGGCAAAGTGCCTTGAACGAAGTGCGCGTATACAGAGTTTGAACGAGTAAATACATAGGTAAATGAATGCCAGTTTCTCGTTTTCTAACCGACGAAAAAAATAATACAAAAAAAATACATATCTAAATAGGTTATTGGTTTGTCCCCGACTGCAAAACCTTATAAAATTCAAGTTATATTCAAAATTATTTTTTGCTTTTCACATTTTTCGGTGGTTTAATTTTTTTGTTAAAATGTTTTTTATCTATACTTTTACCAAGAAGATATGACAAGGAATCCATATCGACATTTTGTCTGCCTGCAAGTCAACTAGTGTACGATATGTCTGTGAATGCATTTATATGGAAACTGCTCACCCATTTCTTCACCCATTCAGCCATTGCTCAATTGCTACTGAAGGTTCCACCGGTTCAGAAATCGCCCTTCAGACAGAGATATAGGCCTTCGACGGTAAAATAAAATACTCTGAATAGACAAATTCGTTTTTTTTATTCCAAATTTTCGTTTATACACGCGCACTTCGATTCAAGGCATTTAGACCGTACCTGTGTTCACAGACGGCACTCTCGTACAGTCGATCTATACTATTCTAACTCTATGGCTTTGACTTTGAAATGATATTAACTAACTAGTTTATATAAAAAAAAACTATTTCTTGAAATGTCCTTCAAGTCTCCCTTACATCGTCTTTTTTTTCTATCAAGCTATGTTATTACTATGTAATTATTAATTAGTATTTTACTGGTTTATTTCAACATTTTTATTTAAATTAAATCCGCTTTACCAAAGAGTTGAGGTATGAGTTGTAAATCATACAATTATCTTTATTTTAATATGATAAAAAGCTTATTTAGACATATCTTAAATTCCTGCGTACCACCAGCGGATCGATAAATGGCACAAGATAATGTACATGACTAATTTTTCGTGTTTTTTAATGGCCTTAGATGGCTCTACGTGGCTCTACTTACAACCTTGCGCAGTCAAATCGGCGAGCGCATGGCTTTCAAGATTTCGCAAGATTTTGGTGGTTTTACTACGGCCCTAAAATGCACGAGGCTAGACTCAGGCCCGCTACAGGATGGAGAGGCTGGTGTTCGTGTTTATGTTTGTTTGATGTTTGAACATTTCGCTAAAAGTCATAAATATACACGAGCAAGCAAATAGGAACATACCTAATAAAATAATATACCTATTATATGAAGTATAATATCATTTAGATACTTTCCAATCACTATGAAGACTTCCTTAGAATAATAAAGTACTTTATTATTCTAAGGAAAGTACATAGAACTAGAATAGTACCTAGACGTCTCAATTTTAAAATAAGTAAAAAATAAATGACAGGATTTAATTAGACAGAAAACTATTGAATTGATAAGTGTCCTATCAATAATAATTAGAGAGGCTATGTTTGTTTGTTTGGAGTTTGAAAGGTATTGAAGTACCTATTATCCGGAACTACCTATTAGGTAATCCAATTCTGCAAATTATTTCACTAATAGTGGCTCATCGTATATTATTTACTCTGTGCTAATAGTTATGAAGCGCTCGTGTTGTAACATGATAAGCCGCAAGTTAAGCTACCACCGTCGTGGTCGGTATCTGGATGGGTGACCGCGTAGTGGTACGCCGAAAGGCACGTAAAGCCGTTGTTCACGGTTATCACTTAATTGTGATAGTCGTTAAGTTAGTTGGAGGCCTTCTAGGCAGCTTGAAAACTCCAACAGTAGGTTGACCACTAGCCTACCTCCACCGATCCGCAGTGGGCACGCGTGGTGGAGTATCTGCCCATTCCCTTTCACCCTGATTTGTGAAAGGAGGCCAGGTGCTCAGCAGTGGGACAATAAAGGCTGATGATGATGATGATGATGAATAGTTAGGTACTTTATCTCCGAGTGCTACCTTTCATCCCGGGAACGAGGGTGAGACCGCGGGCTGTGCCGCGGGGGACACATACCTACCTACTACCTACCTAAGTGGTCTACGTTTATCTCCGATCCGGTCTCCAAAATTGCTCCTCTGCCAAAATTCATCAAAAAAGGTGCGTACGTGTAAACGTAAATACCTACAATATATCCTTTGACATATAAATCGATTAAGAAAATTAAAAATCTCTTGTATACACTGTCAGTCTGACCGACTCAGTCAACTCCTTCGGAGTTGTAAAAATCCTCTGTCTGTCTGTTAGTTCCGGTAATATCGTAATTATTGGGTCGTATTTTGCTTTTAGATCGTGTAATAACCTCCGTGGTTTCTTGTGTTTTGCACGTTGTTTATCTGTTTAGATAAAAACTATCTAAAAATTAAGTCGTTCTAGCTACGCACTGAAAATTTTGACAATGTTGATAAAATTATAAATTATTATCTATCATATTAATGTCGATTAACGATAAAATAGGAATGATAATAATAAATAACTAGCAAAATATAATAGTACCTACATTATGATACATGTGTGCAAAGTTGGCCATTACAGTGGTAGCCGAGAGTGTAATGATCAATGCACACGCGTGTCATACGACGTTTTTCAGCACTCTTGCGAGGAAAAAACAGATTTATGATAATTTGTCATTGAGAACGTCAACAAATATGGCGCGCAATTTTGTTTTTTACAGAAATGCGCTGTCAAACTGTTTAACCCGTTTAAATTAAGAATGCTTCGTCTATCTATACACATATCAATTGCGTTGCCGTACAAACTTAACATAATCGGAATAAAGGTAAACGCAGACTTATCCGAGCCGAACGCGCCGACCGCATCGAACGAAACGAATTTTAGAATTCTGTATATGAAATCTTATGAAAGCTCGCACACTTGCCCGCGTGGAATCGTACGAATCTGGAAGAACCCCAGAAATCCTAGACGAATTCGGATGACTTCATCAGATTCGGCGCGGCTTATGCGGTCGAGTCGACCGATGCGCTCGCATCGCATCGCATTCTATCAGTTGCGTAGCAACACGCGAGTTGTTTATAAATATTGTGCGATAAGCGTAAAGGAAATAGAAATGATTTCTTCGGCGCGGTCTATTCTTTCGGTGCGGATATGTGTGTGAGTCTACCTTGACTTCGATTCGTTCGCCGCGTTCGGCTCTGATAAGTGTGCGTCCACCTTTATACCTATCATGAAACTGTGCGGTAATGTAAAGTAAAAAGCACTAGTGCGTAATAATCTGCGATACTAAAAACGGTGCAATAAATGTCACTTTACGAGCAAGTGTGTTGAAAAAATAATTACTTAGCCGGTAAATTATACCCCGTGGGGTATTAAATAGGGGAACCTATAACAAAGAGCCATATATATCATGATTCATGTTAGACACATTATAAGGGATCCGAAGTGTTTCAATAGGGTCTATATTTAGACATCTATTTTCTAGCACGGAAGCAAGTTCTCCACACTTTGTTTTGGTCGCTGTGCCGTTAGCACAAATTGCAGTGTAATTTGGTAGGTACTACACTGCTGGTTTCTTTATAGTGCAGCACAGTGCCTCCTCATGAAGCTCAACATGATCTTTGTGCGGCAACTAAGCCACTTGTTGCATTAGGTTTAGGTAGGTATATGTTGACATAACTCCACGGAGTTATCGCCATCAACGTTAAAGTGTTTTAATTGACACTAAGCCTACGAATTAAAGCCCCCGGAACATTGCTCTTTGATCACTGTTCGTACCTTTTGCAGTCATTAAGTAAGTAGGTATATTTACCATGAGTGGGACGTGACCACGTGACCCTTACTCTATGCATATTGCACCTATACTTATAGGTACCTACTTATATTGACAAAACTTTCATTAAACATTGCTTTCATTGTTTAATCTGCCAATGCAAAGTATGAATGTAACTGGTTTGTTTACCTACCATAATAATTCTTTGTAGGTAGGTACTTACTTGGAATATTTTTTTTATTTAAAAAAAAATATAAAATTTGAATTGTAAATAATTATAAATAAATAAATATCCTGGGACATTCCTCATACACGGTCATCTGATCCCAAACCACCCCAAACTAAGCAGAGCTTGTACTATGGAAACCAGATAACTGATATAATATACATACCTACTACTTTATTGTTTGTAAATACATACTAAATATACATAATTACACCCGGACTCAGAACATACAGACATGTTCATGCGCACAAATGCATGTCCTGTACGGGAATCGAACCCACGACCTGCGGCGCAATAGGTGGAATCTGTACCAGACTGCCAACTGGCCAGTCAAATTATGGTAATTTATTTTTATTCATATCTTCATCACATTATTATCACGTTCGGGTCTTCGGGTTATGATTATGAGGTCTATAAATAAATTATTTGCTCAGTAAACGATTGATTTTTGACATAAATTACAGCATACATAGAAGGTATTACAATAAATTACTTTACTTAAGATGCGAAACATGTTTAAATAGGAAATATTATTATGATGCACTATAAATTGTCCGCATGATTGAAAACTATCCGCAACCATCCGCATTTATTTACCATCAGTGAGTTTGTATGTTATTATGGACATAGATTACAATACAATAGCTTCATATCATTATACTATATTATTTAATCATTAAAATTAATATATAATTGCTGCATGGGAAATGCAGACGCTTGAACCTTCTTTACTCAGTGATATTACTTACAAAAGTTAAAAATCCCAAACCCTTATAAAAATAAAACAAAACTAATATAAAACTCACCATTTCAATCCAATAACTTTGCAACAACTTTACCTAATTTTAAAAATATTTCCAACACGTTCCAAATATAAAAAAATATTTGGAATTTTACTATAAACTTTTTCGACACTCGGCGGCGAGCACGCGAATCGTAAACACACTGGCAGCGGCCTCGCGTGGCTGAGACTCTGTGCACACTGTGAGCGTCGATTAGCGGAAATGGTGCCGTTGCCGGTGGGGTGCCTGCTGGTGATTGTACGACTAGTACTTACACGATATTGTCACCGTGGGAGATAGAAACAACACAGGAACGCCTCTCTCCATTGACAGCAAAGCGTACCGAGATGCCAAGAAAAACACAATCAGCCACCGTCGCCCCGGACGCTAGAAAGTCTCATCATAATTATGTGCAAAAGATTACTGATGGATGACTGCTTGATGACTATCTCACATCAATATCATAACTGCTGTAATAACTAATCCACAATATAAAGTAGGCGCCTAATGGTTGGTTTTATATTTATTCTCAATCCCAATTCCAATAGAATAGAAGAAACTCCAATTAGGTACAATAGCTCCCAGATACATTATGATAAGACTGACCATGCATTCAGACATTTTCAAAGAACTTAACTATCTACCTATGGATGCATAGGTACATACATATACAATGTAAGTACCTATGCAGGCCGAAAATTTTCACCGACTTGAAAATAAATTTTCCATCAACTGACAAGTAACCAAGCAAGTAACATAAAAGTTCAAAAGATATAAATAAAAATTAATTGAGGTTCAACCACAGACTCTGACGTCATTTAGGGGCTTAGTTCCAGGTATGTCATGTAGTATGCAATATGTAGCCTGTATTGACGTAGGTAGATGCTTTGATCAAGATTCTTCGTGAGATTTTAACCAGCCTGTCTCATTTAAGTTCTTCTTTTTTAGGGTGCTATACCTAAAGGATGCCAACGAGACGCTATTACTAATACTTCGCTGTCCGTCCGTCCGTCTATCTGTCAGTCTAGTGTATCTCATGAATTGTAATAGGTTCCTAAACAGTTGAAAATTTCACAGAATGTATATTTCTATTGCCGCTATAACAAAAAATAAAAATAAATTTGAAATTAAGAGCGCGCATAAAGGCAGATAAAAATGCGAATGGCAGATGAAATAAACTTATCTCTAATATTCGCGTGGCATGAGCCAGAGATAGCATATTTCGCAAAACAAAACTAAACAAAAATTAACTAAGGGCTTCTAATCTAAATAACTCGTAAAGCACAGAACAGAATAAAGTATAGAATATTTAAAAAAATCGATAGTATCAGAGGTATCAGCTCTTGGTCATACGTTACTGATATTATTTATCGATACACCATGAACGAATTAATATTAGAGGTATCTTTGTGATTTTTTTCTATTCTAAAATGCCGAATTATACAATATGCCGACGACACATACCTATAATGAAACTTCCCATATAAAAATATTTATTCATTTAAATATTATTTATTTTTAACCGACGAAAAAACGGAAGTGGTTTACATGTATGATCACGCATTACTTTTTACCAAGAAGCATTGCTTCATGCTTTTTACAGAGTAGTCTCGCACTCTTAATGCAAGACAGCCTTTTCGAAACTCTTCGTGTTCGAGTCCGACTCGCACTTGTCCGGATTTTTACGATAGTAGACAGTCTAGATACCTACCGTTATGGTTAACGGTTACTTGCATACGATAAGTATAATGTGTGCCATGTTTGTTTTATCGAAATCCGTTCATCTTTTTATCACACATTGATTCTTTACACTCCAATACCCAAAGTGTGCTCCGGCAAAACCTCTGTTGGGGCTATGCGATATACCTAACTGGTCAAAATATATTCTTCTCTAGGCCATCGGCTGGCTGGCGACGCCCTTGCCTACAATTACCTACCAGTGGATTTCGAGAGCAGCACTTGAAGGCCAGTTTCAATTTTGAAAATTCTAGGGTTTGTGAGCTTACCTCCATCGGCCGCATCATCACTTATACCATTGTCCTATTGTGAACGTGCCGCCGCCGCCGCGCCGCCTCGCGACGTCATATGGTCTTGCTGGTCTTGCCACGATTCTCGTAAATCTTCAACGATGTCGTAGCGACTTCAACGATTACACAGTGTTGTTTACTATTATAATGTCAAATGATCGATAGAAAAACGATCCTATGGAAAAAAAAAATGAGTCATATACACGTTTGAATGTTTTTTTTATACAATATATTTCACGATACACAATTTAAATAGTTGATGTCGCTACGATACCGCTGACGTTTTGTTACGAGAATCGACCCACTGCTAAGCATATTTTTATCGGGCTATGACGGATAGCTTCTCTTTTTCAATTAAAATATTTTGTTTTCTTTATCAACTCACATTAAGCCAATGTTATCAAAACTAATTACCTAAGACCTAAGTATGTGGTCTGATACAAATTAATCTATTCACTGAGCCCCTTGATCCTCATAGGTAGGTAGGTATCTGAATGTTATTACGATAAAAAATATTTAGATAAGGCAAAATTACGACCATGCAAATAAATCAAACATAATTCTATATCTCTTCTTAATTTAAGGGTCGGCAACGCGTGAGTGATACCCCTGGTGTTGCAAGCGTCCATAGGCTACGGTAACTGCTTACCATCAGGCGGGCAGTATGCTTGTTTGCCACTTTAGTGGTATAAAAAAAAAATATGGGGTGTTTGGCAGTACCCTCGCACTGGGGCCACTGACTGTCATTTTCTTTTCTATATACTTAGGTAGATAGACAAATAAAAAATTAATCCGGCCAAGTGCGAGTCTGAGTCTGACTCGCTCACCGAGGCCTGCCTTGGACGTAGATTTGATGCCTTGTAAACTTCGGAGATAAAGGGGGGGGGCAGGTTTTTATTTTTTTATTTATCATCATAAGTCAAAAACTTAGCAACATAAAAAAAACCTGTTATGTAATATACAAACGAATTCCTTTAATTCATATGATAGGTAATGTACCCCATTCGAATATGTAGCCCGATATTAAATTTCGGTCCCCCAATCCGACCCCTTTTTCACAGAAACTAAAAATTTAATTTGCTATAAGATTTGGTAAGCAATATTTAAAACTATTTCAAATCAATAGCATTATTTAGCTTAATTTTTAGCATGATGCCTTTTATGTCGACTCTACAAAAAGAAGACATCGAGATGGTTTTTTGGTTCTCGCCAAATGGTTGGTGTTTTGAATTTAAAAGGACTTCTTATAACACCTTTCAACAATCTTATGGTGCGTCCATGCTACGCGAATCGAGCACGAAACGAGCCACGAACGAGCCTACAACGAGCACGATGCGAATCCCTATGTACGTGAAAAAACTGACAATCGCGCTCGTTCGAGGCTCGCAAGCCCGTCCACGCTACGCGAATCGTGCTCGCAGTGTGCTCGTTCGAGGCTCGGCTCGTGCTCGGTTCGCCAAGCATGGACGCACCATTAAATATTCAACACACGATTTACAAACACAATCAGGTGCCCAAGACATTTCATTTTTATCCAAGATCATCCCAAAGTACAGTAAGTAGGTGTTTTTGACGACCTCTAATATAAGTTTTCTACAATTGTGAAACATATTTCTCCACATAAATAGCAAAAATGATTTGGATTGTTTAAACATCTTCTCCTGGAAGTACTCTTGTAGGAAAAAGTTCAGATCTTTGACTAATGATGTTCAGATATTAATCTTAACAAACTGAAACACGTACCTACGTTATCAACGGACAAATACGCTTAGTTGATAAAAATAAAAAAAAACGGGCAAGTGCGAGTCAGACTCGCGCACCGAGGGTTCCGTACAAACCTGTAGGTATAGGTATAAGTAAATGTTAGTATAGACCTGAGTAGGTATTTGATATGAATTTCAAGTTATGACGTATTAAAAAAAACTAACTAGATCTCGTTCAAACCAATTTTCGGTGGAAGTTTGCATGGTAATGTACCTACATCATATATTTTTTTTAGTTTTATCATTCTCTTATTTTAGAAGTTACAGGGGGGGGACACACATTTTACCACTTTGGAAGTGTCTCTCGCGCAAACTATTCAGTTTAGAAAAATAATAATTAGAAACCTCAATATCATTTTTGAAGACCTATCCATAGACACCCACACGTAGGTGTTTGAAAACCAACACCAAAAAAATTGTTTTTCAGTTCTAAGTATGGGGAACCCCCAACTTTTTTTGTATTTTTTTCTATTTTTGTGTGAAAATCTTAATGCGTTCACAGAATACATCTACTTACCAAGTTTCAAACATTATAGTTCTTATAGTTTCGGATAAAAGTGGCTGTTGTGACATACGAACGGACGGACAGAAAGACAGACAGACAGACATGACAAATCTATAAGGTTTCCGTTTTTTGCCATTTGGCTACGGAACCCTAAAAATGAAGTAATTTGAGCTGCACAAAAATTACTGAGGGTAGATTTGACAATAATATTATTATGTCATAAGCAAACAATATCAACCAAAAAAATCGCGGCAACCATTGACTTATATATTACAAAATATTTTGTAAACTAGTGTTATAGAAACTGGCAGTAAGTTTTGTTCTCTGCTTTAAGCAATTCGTTTTCGAATAATATATGTAAATATTTCGAAATAAATAATCTGAGTAGTAGGTACGAGCCCAGCATAACCTGACAGCCCGGGGCGGTCGGGTAAAGATAATAAGATAAATATTCTTTATTTGTACACCACATAGAACAGACGAAACATAATAAAATACAATAAGAAGGAATACAAAAAAGGCGGCCTTATCGCTTAAGCGATTTCTTCCAGACAACCTTTGGGTAACAGGATATATGACAATATGGCAGTTGTAACACATAATGAATACACTTAAATAAATAAAAATATTAAAAAACGAATACATAAAATAGATACTAGATCCTAATACTTACATAACCAACGTAATAAACTAATACATACTAATATATAATAAGATAAATAGTCATACACATGAAATAACAGCTCTAGGAAAAAGAAAAATAATAATAAAATAAAATGAAAGAAATAAGGATGTTTATAGCGTGTGATAGTATGAAGTAACAAGGGATTTAAAAGAGTCTAACGTCTGGGCCCGTCTTATAGGCTGAGGGAGAGAGTTCCAGAGACCTACAGCTTTGATAGTGAAAGTTTACAGTACAAGGGGACAGTTTGAACATGACCCCGCCCCACTAACATGCCTCCCTCGATAGACATGAATGAAGAACTATTTCAGTTTGGTAATAAGACACAGTAAAAACTCCTCTAACCGACTTTTGTTTCTCAGCGCAATCGTTTGCGCTCGTTGTCAAGAAAATTACAACTGACTGAAAATCAAGAGGTGATATTCTTCCTTAATGCAAAAAAAATACCTCTAAGTACCTACTAGACTGCAAGGAAAGAGTACATTATATAATATGCCTGTAAGCGTTGAATTATTACAATAATATATAAGCGTAATAATTCAATGCCTGTAAGACTGCGAGCCTAAACAGAATTAGGCAAAATGTTCGTTAATCGATTAATTTTTACTTGATTCTTCAAAGCAAATTAAAAAGATGGTAGGTTTGTGTGATATTATAAGACAAAGCTGTATGGTTTTGAACCTTTGCCAGTCTTTTGGCAAACTAAACTAAACAACAACCTTATGTCAAACAAACGAACGAGAACGAGTTATTTTTTTCCGTTGTAGCACAAACTTTGGCACAAACATACGAAGCATCCTTGTTGAGGAACACGTAGTTTAAAAATCCTTGGGGCTAGCCAAGAATCTTACATTCTAATGTATTCTAACATATAAGATTCTTGAGGCTAGCAAAAATATTGTATCGATTCGATATTTAACGTAGGCTATTAATATTGACAAACGGTGTATACAATTAAAATAGTTTTCTGCGAAAAGAGTCTGTTGTTTATAGCAACCACATATATTGCAAGAAATAAGTCAATGAGAAGTTTTCTTGTAGGTATTTAAAGAGTTGCTGCAAAATAACTAGGTGGCGCTGTCAGCACCAAATTGAATTTTCAAATCAAAATATGCTGTCACATAACTTTAGTGTTGCCACATAGGCCAACAACGGAAGGTGTCCATCCTTTTTAATTCAAAATCGACAATTGAATTAAATATATATACAGATTTCTTTTATTAAGTGTTAATTGATATTAATGGCAACCATGAACATGATTAAATGAAACCAAATTTCAGAGGAGCAAAACTTAATTTTCGTTGCTTTTTGGTAACAGCCTGTTTTTTTTCGTCCGAAATTAGTTATAAGAGGCGGCAACACTGGTATGAGTGGATGTTTGTTTCCGTTGTTTGTTTTGTTGTGGAAGTCACGCTTAAGGATTATTTGATTCTATGATTGTTTAGATATTAGTTGGACATCCACCCTTGTTGCACTTATCCACTGTGACCTTATTGGTTCATCAGTTGGAAATGTAAGACGTCCCTTATTGGTACAATTCACAACTGCACAAACACGCATTTTCAATAGTTTTCAAATCATTCAAATCTAAGCTAAATTTCACAAAAGTTTTGAACAAAACGCACATGATAGTGACATAATACTAGTTATTAGTTATTAGACGATCCGACTGTCGGACGTCTGATGGTCAGGGCCGTGTGTAGCGCGGCAGGACTCTCTAAGTATATACTGTAGTCTTTGGGCAGGACGTCGAAAGCTTCCAACCGGTATTAGTAATAATTATGAGGGTCCTGCCGCACTACACACTTTCCTACGGCAGGACGTACCTTGGCCGTGTCTCCTGCGTAATAATAAAAATAGGAGTCCGACATTGGAACGTCTGTTACCAGTATAAAGCCAAATAGTTATGGGCTGCGTTCAGTAACTACGCCGTGTGATCGCCCGACGATCATCGTAGCGTTCAGTAACAGATCAATAACATGTGTAGTAACTGAACGCACCCATGAAGTTAATTAGTTTTTTTTTTATTGAACTGACAGCAAGATAGTTCGTTTCAGTCATATTAACGCCATCTATTGAGACTTAAAGAAAAGAAAATTAAATACCTACAAGAAAACTTCTCATTGCTTAGACAATATATATGTCTAGAAAGAGTATACTACCTATTGTACATGCTATGCTACATGACTTTTAAAAAGTGGCCAACAGAGTTTGCTACTAGTGCGTTCGAATTGGAGTGATGTCGTTTTTAACAGTTTCAAAATGGGTATTTCTGTTTATTTTGCCACAAACGATATTTCCCAAATCGAACGATTAGATACAAAAATGACATTTCCATGCTGATCGCCTGCTTGTCACTTATCTCAACCTACCTTTTTCCTTCAGTTAATCATTAAACAAAGTTAATCTAACAAATTATTCTCTTGCCTGTTAGTATTTCTATAAAATTATACAATAAAAATTAGAATTTTCGCTTCCCGTATGAATTTTCCAAAACTTATCTGTCAGATTCAAAGATGTCAAAATATGATCACTAACGACCCTGCCTCGGAGGTGGGTCAAAATTTGCAGTTCACGATGTCGTTTTTAACTGTTTCCAAGCAAAACGAACGGTGAACGAAAACAGTTCAAAACGCCAATTTCGCCCACAAGTTTCCAAATCGAACGCCAGTTGTGATCGTATTTGGCATTTTTGACTGGTATTTTTGCCACCATACCCTAATTCGAACGCACCTTACGTACGTCATATGCTCGCGGTATGTGTACGTCATTCTACTTGTCATAGTGACATTTATAATGTTACCAGAAGTCGAAAAATCCAATAAAATGGGGAAAAATATATTACGGTGTCGATATCTTTTTAAACTCCGAAAATAAAAGTGGAATCGGGATAATACATGATAATAAGATTAAGATTAATGGCGCCGATATAAATTTAATATTTATTATTTTTACTTTGATGTCAACGAACAGTAATTATTCGCGTTGAGACGTTTCTAATCCAGTCAAATCAAGTCAAATCGAGTCAACCCTAGTCAATCAGAGTCAAATCCAGTCAACCCGAGTCAACCCAAGTCAAACGAGTCAAATCAAGCAAATCAAGTCAAATCCAGTCAAATCGTATCGAATCGAGTCAAACCGAGTCAAATCGAGTGAAATCAAGTCAAATCGAGGCAAACCAAGTCAGATCGAGTGAAATCACATCCAAGTCATTAAAAATAAAATCAAAATGACCTCCATTTTAAAATTCTATGTATGTGTTATTCGTAATCGGCTTCGAACTGCAGAAAGAAGGTTATGATACTCGAATACGACTTTGAGGGTCGTATTTTGATTTTTTCATTACTGAAGCGACAACTATCTTACATGAATAAAATAGTCATTAGCATTAAAAAAAAAAAATTCAAAGACTACTTGTCCACCGTTGCTTTTAATATATCAGTATTGTACATAGGTACTCGTATTTAAGGTGGAGGTACTTCCCCAGTTGAGCTACAAACCACGCTGCGAACCAATATTTATCTGACATTGACAGAAGAAAATCTCCTTGGATTTATGTGCTGTGCTGTAAAGCCTTTCCGATGAAACGTTTTTTGGAAGAGCTATAAAATAAAGTTAAGTAAACATGTAAGAAACAAGTATGTAAGAAATTAGTTTGTCGTACCGATACGAAACCTTTAGGATAGTTAGAATTTTATCGATACATCAATATATCGAAAAATTTAATATTGCTCAACAATATCGAAAAACTAAACAAATTAAATTATATCGATGTATCGATATTTTTTCGACAAGTTTTGTTGCTATTACAAAAAGTCACAGTGTTGTCTCCAGTTTTATATATTAGTTTATCAGTTTTGTTATTGATACGGCAATTGCAACACTACGGACGGTCCTATCCACGAATTCCGGCAGCCAGCTCAGCTACTAATATAGTAATCTGTGGTCAGCTCCCTCATTGAGAGGTGAATAGAAAAGTTTTTACGTTATTGTAATCGTAAATTGAGTACCTACCTATATACGGTAGATGGGCTGTCAGCGTATATCGAAGAAGATAGCGATAGTTCAACATATGGGCTTTTATCGTATTTAGACAATACTAGCTGCCCGGCGCGAATTCGGTCGCGTGGTGCTACCCTACCCTGTGGTGCTACCCTACCCTGTGGTGCTACCCTACCCTACCATACCCTACTCTACCCCACCGTACCTTACCCTACCCTACCCTACGGGCATGAAAAATAGTTTACGTCCTATTCTCAGACCTATATACACAAAATTTCATAAGAATCGGTCAAGCCGTTTTATACAAACACTGAGCCACACAAAAAGACCTCTTTTTGCCCGCCTTTTGAGACGCCCGTACGGCCCGTAACCCAGTGACGTGATTTTTCTGCTAATCCTTATATTTTTAAACTAGTGATATCTTTTGAATGGAATGTCCGAATTGAATAATTCAAAAAGTTATATAAAGGTATTAAAGCAGTCTTGAATATGAAGAAATTTATTTTGATAAAGATTAATACCAAGATACAAATAGAGAGCCATTTCTGGCGGCGGCATTTAAAAAAAAAATTTAAAATAGAAAAGCACTTATTGTGGCATAACTATAATAGTTAGACATGTGGTATCGCGACACTTTTTGTAAATAATAATGTGTTCTACAAAGTCGTAGTACATTATTTTATTCTCTCATCAATAGTTTTCGCAGCGCACGCGATGTAATGAATATTTTAGGTAATTTTTTTACACCTTGGGTTACATTATTGGAGTTTTAGTAAGGATCCCTAATTTTTTTGAAAATATAATATAGTCTATGTCAACCGGGGTTAGCTTCCCAACAGTGAAAGATTTTTTCAAATCGGTTCAGTACTTTCGGAGCCTATTCAATGCAAACAAACAAACAATCAAATCTTTCCTCTTTATAATATTAGGTATAGATTATGTATTTTGCCTTTTCTGAACCTTTACGCAGCAGAAATTAAATGAGGAATATACTTTTTGAAAATAAATAATGAGATAGTGTGGATTTAGTAGAATTTTCTTTTAAATACGGCAATCCGGACAGTGATTTAATACGGTAGTTTAGATTTTTACGATAACAACACTTACTGCAAAATTCCGTAGAAAATTCAATGGAAATAATCTCTCACCGTGTGTATGTCAGTGTTGCCAATTTAGCGACTTTGTCGCAAGATTAAGCGACATTTTGACACTCACAGCGACTTTTTATTCTCATTTAGCGACAAATAAAACTAGCGACTTTTCTAGCGCCTTTTTGATGTGAATCGTTTCTCATTTAAATTTATTTGATTCCACAGTTGTGTAACTATGACTATACAATAAATGAATTTACAATACTTAGTTCATTCATTCCATATTGAACACAACTGTAGCTACAATCGATAATGGAGAAATCGAGAGAATATTTAGTGCTCTTAATAATAGTAAAATCAAAGCTACGAAATCGCACGGGGTTAAAAATATGGAATTCCATTTTAATGAATAAAAAATATTATGATTATGATTTACAATTAGAGGTACTCCGGCTTATTGGCACCAATAAAGCCACATTTACCCAGAAAAATCAACTCGATGGCGAGTGATCCTCAAGTTCCGCCACCCTCGACCTTGAGTGCGATTGTTATTGATTCAGATGATGATGAAGATTTTATATATATATTTTTTTATAATATTATTATTAAATTTGAATACTTTATTATTTTGAGTTTCACTTTTCAAGCATCATTAAATAAGCGAGTTCTAGAAAAAAAAACTGGCGACTTCTAGCGACTTTTGAACCAGCCATCTAGCGAGATTTGATTTGGTAGAGTTGGCAACACTGGTGTATGTATGTAGCTACTCATTATTGTACCGGCGTTTTGATAAAATAAAGTATTAAAGTTGAGGTATCATTCCTAAATCATAAACTGATAACTCATTCAAAAATGTCTCATTTTAAATTAATATCTTCAACGAAAGCGTCCGATGTAATTCCAGTGAATAAATATGTGTCGGAGAAAACCGGGATAACCGTGATCATTGCGGATGTTGAAGGCCCTCTTGTGAACGGATTCTTTTGTCTTGGTAAGTTACTTATATGAGAACTAGCGTACAACATTTTTGTTTTTTTAAATCACACGATATATATTTAGCGAAGTCATGTTCGCACTGGTATGTTGAACAGGATCTGAAATTTTTTCATGTACCTATGAATTACTCACTATTCAGAAGGCTTGAACATTTGTCAAAACCTAGCCTATTTAATTACTACTTTTTTAATAATATCAGTAATAATTGATTTTTCTGTTCTGTTTAATAAAAAAGAATGAAATCCCGCCCCTAAGTCTACTCTCCGTCATAATCCTCATCCAATATATTTTTCATGCAGCAACGGAGGCTCATGATGATGATGGCCTACCCCACACCCTTGAACATCTTATTTTCCTCGGTTCGGAGCGGTACCCTTACAAAGGTGTACTGGATTTACTTGCAAACCGTTGCATGGCCCATGGTACTAATGCATGGACGGATGTTGACCACACCTGCTATACGATTTACACCGCTGGTGATGCCGGCATGCTAACTCTACTGCCGATATATTTGGACCATATTTTAAGACCAACACTCACCGAGCAAGGGTTTATTACTGAAGTACATCATATTGATGGAGATGGTGAAAATGCGGGAGTTGTATACTGTGAGATGCAGGGTAGAGAGAATACTGCTGATAGTAGGTAAGTTGCATTATATAGATATTTGTGTGGCTCCAAACCTTAAGATAGCTGCTGTTACGGACCAGTTTCTTTCCACCTTCATTGTTGTGTTCGATCACTGTTTTTCAACCTTTATACCTTATTATAAGTGTTTGTTGTTTGTTTGTACCTATAAATTTTCATCAACCAATGTTAAAAAATAAGACAGCAAAATGTTTAATGTCACCTTTTCTTCATTAAGGTCATATTAGTACAGTAGTTCTCAACTGATAAGGCACGAAAATTCCAATAAATTGGTTTTATTATTATTATATGGAACCCTCTACTGTATTGCAATTGGCCAGATTTCTTCTATTAATTTTGATATAAAGGAAAAAAAAATAGAGCAATATAATTTTAATAACTATTAACCATTGTCAGATGCGAGCTAAGACTGCTGCGGGCAATGTACCCCAACAATGGCTATTCATCAGAAACCGGAGGTATCATGGAAAATCTCAGAACATCCACTGATAATACAAAAGTAAGTTTCAATGAAATAGATTTTTATCTAAGCCAAACAGAGAGTATTAAAAACCCAACTTAATTAACTTGGATCGAAAGTTGAAATCAGTAACAGGTATACCCTGGTTTGAGAAAAGAAGACAGTCAGTCACAGTCTATTAACCACTTTTGGGTTTGCTTTAGGTCCAACCGCTAGATGTCCAATAACTTACATACTAATTATTTTGTTATTTAACCTTGTTACAGGTAAGGAACTTCCACAAAAAATTCTACCGCGCGGAGAACCTAACAATAATCCTGACGGGTCAAATAAATGCAGATGATGTGTTCAACGCATTAGGTACAGTTGAGGATGATATCATTGCCAAGGTATAAGTGTTTCCCTTTAGTTATTTTTTATTTCTAAGGCAGACTTAAGTAAGTCATGCTCACTTTAAGGCCTTTGCTTGCGGCGGCGTCGTGTGACGGGTCGCTCACTTCCCTCCAATATGGCGAGGAGGGCGATGGCTGCCACACGCGTCATTCTTGTGAACAGGTGCTGCTTGTGGGGGCTGGTCTGCTTAAGTTTGCTATTTATTTACTTATTAAATATTTATTCAGTCTACTTTGTAATTTTGCCGCTGCGCCGGGGCACGCAATTGTTTTCAGTGCGATTAGAATGTAAATATTATGTAATGAATCTAAGCCTGTTTTGAAAAGAGTAATTGCTGAGTTTATTGCTGGCTCTTCTCAGCAAATGCAACCTTCCGAACCGGTATTAGAGTATTAGAGTCAGACTTTTCATAAGTGCCTGCGAAGGTCTATTTGAATAAATGACTTTGAATTTTGAATTTTATACACCAATGCATTGACATTAATTAGACGACTTTTTTAAGTGGCCCCCATTTTGAAATTTGCCAATCAAGCGCCTATGAGATGTGATTTCATGATTCGCATGGAGCGTATGGCAAAAGATTGATCTAATTACTAATATATAAAATTCTCGTGTCACAGTGATTGTAACAAAACTCCTCCAAAACGGCTTGACCGATTCTTATGAAATTTTCTGTGTATATTCCGTAGGTCTGAGAACGGACGTAAACTATTTTTCATTAGGGTACTAAATTGATCATACGCCCTCTAAATTGATGTAATAAGTTAAATAGCAAAAGATAAATTTAGATTTAAAGTAGGGTCCATCCTCCTAAATATGGGCTAAAAATATTTTCAAGGCGATGATAACTCAGTGGTAGTGACGTCGGATACCGAGACGAAGGTCCCGGGCTCGAATCCTACAATGAGCTTGAGCTTTCGGTGAAGGAAAACATCGTGACGAAACCATAGCACGGTGGTAGGGTAGCCAGACGGGTACTACAAAGTATTGTAGTACCCGTCTGGCTGGCTACCACTCTCAAGTTGAAAATCTGTCGCCAAGCACCTATCAGTGTTTTCCGACAGCTGCACTTGAGAGCCAGTTCCTTCTAGGCTTTGTGTGCTTACCACCTTCGACCACACCATCACTTACCATACTGAGATTGTGGTCAAACACAGGCCTATACACACAAAAAAATTAATCCCTATCCTAAAGTATCGATTGGTCACGCCATAACTTGAGAACGACTAGCGATTTCATTCATCTTTTTTTAAAACTTTTCTAACACTTTGTCGAAGGTTAAAGATAAAATATAAAATGGTATTTATTAGACACACAGATACACACACAACAAAATAAGAATAAAAAAAGAAACAGCATAATAACATACAACATATACAAACTAAAGACGTAATAACAATGCAATAAATTTGTGAGTTCTTACGTAACTAAAAATTGAGAAAGTTGGTAAGGTAGGGTATAGGGGAGGACACCACGCAAACGAAGTTCCGCCGGGCAACTAGTCATTTGATACAATTATTTGTGAACTAGTTAAGCATGATAAGCGTTCGTAGGGAAATAAGTATTTTGTTGTAGCGAGAAGGTGGACGACTCACCTACAGACTTACACAGATAATCACCGGACACGGGTGCTTCGGTGATTATTTGTGTAGGATCGGTCGTGAGGCGACGGCGGCTTGCTTCCACTGCGATGGGAGCGACCAGGACTCCGCATCGCACACGCTCGCGGTGTGCCCTGCGTGGGAACCCGAGCGGCGGATCCTGGTCCAAGAGATCGGACGGAATCTCTCCCTGCCAGCAGTCGTGTCGGCGATGCTGAGCGGGGATACGGCGTGGAGGGCCGTAGCCTCCTTCTGTGAGACTGTAATGGTCCAGAAGGAGGCTGCCGAGCGGGATCGGGAGAGGGCCGATCCCACCCGGAGGCGAAGCCGCCGGGGCACAAACGTGCCTCGTAGCGGCCCCCCTGCAGTATTTTGTTGTATCCATCGCCAGTGTCTAAAAGGCATGTCATAATTATTTCAAGCGATGATAGCTCGGTGATTGACGTCGAATACCGTGGCGAAAGTCGCGTGTTCGAAATCTCTCAAATTGAAAATCTGTTGCCAAGCACCTGCCAGTGTGTTCCGACACTTGAGAGCCACTTCCCTTCTAGGCTATGTGTGCTTGCTTACCACCCTCGGCCACATCATCACTGACCATGGTGAGATTGTGGTCAAATACATGCCTATTCATATTAAAAATAGCTAATATAATAGTAATCCTAGCTCAAATCATATTAAGAGGCCGTATACGAAATTTTGCCATAATTATTCGCTGATTTAACTGATTTTACAGTTAAAATACTGTACATATCTATAAGTTTTAATTCACAAAAAATCACACTAGACTTGCAAATATTATAAGAATTGAATATATAAATTTTTTAGTGTGTAGCTTGCATGTATGTTTCTAGACGGATTAATTTCAGCCAAGTCAAATCAATTCATTGGAACATTCAAATTTGTTCCATTTGATGCATCTGGCTATATCATTATTATCTTGACCCTCAAGGTGATCCGAACTCGTTTATACAGATTCTCTTGCATTTGAATTTGGCGTTTTTCCAAAATATGTTTTAGATTAGTTAAGTGTGTCTTGCAGTGTGTCTGTACTTTTTATTTTTGGAAATGTTTGTATTTTGCTAGTAATTTTTTGATTTATTGGAAACCTATTGGAGTTTGTTTTACATTAAAATTGATCGTTTCCAGTGTGACAGTTAAGATTTTATAAATGAAAATGCCCTTTGTCAACACAATAAATATATTAAAAATATCACAAAGATGTGGCCCTATGGCCCGCCTAATTTTTACTTCGCGAATTCCGGCACTCCCCTGATTGGCTTGTACGTGGCACGAAGGTGGAGACAGGTTCCGTTGCAGGTGCAGGGACGTCACGGCGGATGTTCTTGCTGTAGCCAGAACCACGATGGTTTGGTGATCGTGAAGGTGAATATGGAAAAAAAGCCAAACATAGACGGACTTTCAAAAAAATATTAAAAAATTTAACCTTGCTAAGTACTTACCGGATTTTTCTCAGTTGAAGGCCGAATTCTGGACCGGTGGTAACTTCAATAAATGTGACCTTTATAAGTATGTGGCCTTTGTGTGATCAAAATTGAATCTTTTTTGGCTTTAGAAACTCGCGCACATTACTGGCCGCTTATAATTCTATGGTTCATTGAATGCCAAATAGCTCAGATCGCAGCTAACGAAGCGCGAAAGAACAACAACACACAAAACCGATCACCGCGATATCGTCTTCGCTGGTGAGAATGCGCGTCGTGACGTCCCACCCAGTCTCCGATCGTCCCTTATTTGTTGTAACTCGCGCCCACCTGAGGCGCCCTCAGGCGTAGTTACCAAGATTTTTACGTATCCAGTTGAGAGCCATCAGCCATTTCGTCCGTGGTGGCAAGATAGCCTGAGCTACCAATTTCAAAAAAAAAATAAGCCAAATGTTTTAGGCTATTACTTTTTAACTTATTTAGGTAGGTTCTCCCATTAAGGGAGTTGTAAAGAGTGAGAGAGAGATCTATCTACCGGTTTTACTCGCACCCTAGCCCCCAACGGAGATTTTTTAGTTGTTGAGAAAAACATTTTTTTTTGTTTAATTAGAGCCGGGCTTTGCGTGTTATTATATTACTTATTTATGGTACAAGCACATTATTTAAAATCATTGTTTTGTTAACAGAGAGAAGTGGAATCACCAGAGGAATGGGTGAGGCCGTGGCAGACCATACCACCCCCGCCACAGTGCGGTGAACTGAAGGAACAGTGGCCTGCGGATACTGAGGACTGTGGACAGGTTAGGATTATGATAGCAACATAGGCTATGTCTACCAAGATAACCTTAGACGAGTGGTTGGAGACGCTGGTTCACCCGGCTCGAAGGACCAAAATGTCTTCCTACGGGTTAATGTTGTACTGGTGGCGGAATGTAAAAGAAACGTGTGTCTCCAGTTTGAATGCCTTTAATGCACTAAAGCTTTAAATTGTATGTGGCGCGATCGGAGTCGCGCTATGTCAGCGAATTACATAAATAATGCAAAATAGTATGCTTGCCCGTAAAACATCTCATTTGATATTCTTCTGTTTGTAACGTTTGCGCTCCTTACCATTCATCTGATTGCGACGAAACGTTGGTGTGTTGTTGTGCGCAGACCCGGGAAGATATATGACTGAAAAAGGCTTAGCAAAACCCAGTGGACATAAGCGAGTTTTAATCTAAAATGGTAGCCAAGATGGTAGTTTTTAGAATCCATGATAACTAGATACTAATATCACAATTGGCCCACAAACCCAGCTAAAATGTATGGTGTGTTAGGTACTGTTCGGTTGGCGCGGGCCGACGCTGACGGAGCCCATGGCACAGAAGCACTTGACGGGGTGCGCCACGCTGCTGCGGTACCTGTGCGACACCGCCGCCGCGCCGCTGCAGCGCGCGCTCGTCGAGAGGGAGGACGCACTCGCCGGAGACGTGAGTACATGTAATGTATGGAGTGTTAGGTACTGTTCGAGTGCGCCACGCTGCTGCGGTACCTGTGCGACACCGCCGCCGCGCCGCTGCAGCGCGCGCTCGTCGAGAGGGAGGACGCACTCGCCGGAGACGTGAGTACATGTTATGTATGGAGTGTTAGGTACTGTTCGAGTGCGCCACGCTGCTGCGGTACCTGTGCGACACCGCCGCCGCGCCGCTGCAGCGCGCGCTCGTCGAGAGGGAGGACGCACTCGCCGGAGACGTGAGTACATGTTATGTATGGAGTGTTAGGTACTGTTCGAGTGCGCCACGCTGCTGCGGTACCTGTGCGACACCGCCGCCGCGCCGCTGCAGCGCGCGCTCGTCGAGAGGGAGGACGCACTCGCCGGAGACGTGAGTACATGTTATGTATGGAGTGTTAGGTACTGTTCGAGTGCGCCACGCTGCTGCGGTACCTGTGCGACACCGCCGCCGCGCTGCTGCACTGTGTGACACTTTCACACGATGAAATTAAAAAACAATATTAATGCCAACGCTTTATCGATACCTATACAAAGAAAAGTAATTTAGCGATCGTAATACAACGTTTTAAGCATAGATCTTTATGCATTGTGTCATGCAAAAAGAAGCGCCTCCATAACAATGGACCAATATTTAACATGACCGCCGACAAACTGTCCTACAGTTTGGCAGATTTTGTAAATATTTTAGTACCTACTTTATATGAATAAATAAATAAATAAAAAAAAAAAATAATGAGACCACAAACCTACATTTGCGGTATAAGTACGATCGGCCACCAGTCTCCTATAGAATTATACAAGTTACCTTCTCAAATTCAAATCTTGCCATGAAGCTTGAGAGTGTCAAACATTTTTGGACCATAGGGGGCGCTCATAAATTACGTGAGGTGATTTTGGCGATTTTTCGACCCCTCCTCCCCGTTTGGTGAGATGTCGTTGGATTTGGTTCGACCGCCTTCCGACAAATCTCACATTTTTTGCGTAAATACGTTAGTCAGTGCTTGTTTGCGTTGGATTTATTTAAAAACAACAATACTTTTATATAAGTATTTTCCTTATTATCCTTCTCAGGGTGTATTTTAATTTCATTTCATTTGTGTTATTTATAATTTCATTTCTGTTCTTTTTTTCTGTTTTATTTCATGTTTGTGTTTTTTCATGTTTTAGTTGATTGATTATCTTACCCTTAATGTATAATTCTCTTTAAATGTTATACACACCTGTAATTGATGTATGTACTAGATTTTGTAACTTTATTTATGTTCCGTCTAAAATGTTGTGTATGTACGTTGTTGGTCAGTGGCGTGCATTCCATATAGGCAAATAAGCAATGCCTACCTCATAAGATTCAATTCAATAATATTTTGATTCAATTAAACTACATAATCACTTTAAATAAAAATTCTAACCTAACATTCAATACGAAATTTCAAACTTTGCCGCGCAGGCACTCGCGAGTTCGCCTCTCAAATTCACGGCAATTCACGCACACTAAAACGATTTAGGCATATTCATACACACACACACACTTCTTTAAGATAATACGACGAAAGCATAAATCGCGCTTTGCTATGCGTAGCATACTGACATTTGACATTCGCGGTTTATGGACCAAAAGTAACCTTACCTACTCTGTTGTAAGTAAAGTAACCCATCCAAATTAAAAAGACTACAGTTACAACTACTTTACCAACATTAGAGCAACTCAAATATAACTTCGCAATTTATTTGTGTTGGTTTGTTTATGGTTTGGCTGGCATTGTATGCAATGTTGTTGTTATTTACTTATATTGATTTTGCGAAGTGTATCTATGAAGTGTATTGTGTTTGTGTGCAAAATGTGTCGATACATTATTCCTTTAGTCAGTTTTCGTTTGTTGAAAATAGTAGGTAACTTGCTGTAGACCAACTCCAATACATTCATGGATTTAAAACAAAGGTAAAAATCTTAGACATTTTAACACATTATGTGTTAAAATGTCTAAGATTTTTACCATTATGTTTATTAAACACCAGGGGGCCTACCACAAGCTCTTAAAACAAGGTTAAAATAACCTTATTTGTGTTTTGTCCTGTTTTGACGCCGGATGTCAAAGAGGGACAAAAGACAAATAAGGTTATTTTAACCTTGTTTTAAGACCTTGTGGTAGGCCCCCTGGCTATCTGGGTGCTGTTATTCGAATCTATTATTCTGTTATTATGTATTTTGTTTGCTAATGAATCATACCTAATGTGTGGAATGATACGCTGACCTAAACAATTTTACGAATCGGGTCAAAAAACATAATCTATCTAAGAGGCATATTTAGGCGTGTATGGTCATGATTTCTTCTGCCTACCTAGTCCGAAAACCAATGCACGCCACTGTTGTTGGTGTACCTTATAATTTTTTTTTTTTTTTTTTTTTTAAGAACGGTCTATAATCCCAGTGAAAATGTCGGACAATAAAACATAAAAGAGAGCTAGAAAGGGGGTGATATTTGCCCTCACCCCCACATGAGATTCGACGCCCAACCCCCTTCGAAACGCCTCATGTAACTTATGGACGCCCCCTTATTGTATTTTTTTATATTTCAAAACAATATAAGCAAAAGAAACCATCACATCAGTGTTTGCAACACAAATATTTTATACTTCCACAGGTATCCTACAATCTTACCGAGAACCTGGCATCGGTCATCAAAATCGAGCTTGACAATGTACCCATGGATAAACTGGAGATAGCCCGGGATGAGGCCATAAATTCACTAAAGAGGGTATGCAATGGAGAAGAGCCTATAGACATGGTGCGAATGCAAAGGTTGCTCCGTAAGCAGTTGAGGGAAAGTATCGCTAGTCTCGAGGCGGATCCGCATCATGCTGTCGCCTTCAGGTGTATTGGTGACGCTTTGTACTCGCAGAATGAGGTTGATGTAAGTTCACCAGTTATTTGTTGACATCGATGGAAACTCCCTATAGCGTAGTACAGTAATACCGAACAATCCAATTCCGCAACTAGTAAGTGCTTTTGCACTGTTACCAATCACTGTTACCTACACTCACTGTGTTTAAATGTTTAGTGTGTTCGTGACTTAGCCAATCAGAGCGCACTGTCGGTGGTGGCGAATATGTGGAATAGATTTCAAACAAAATGAACGTCATTGCGCTTCTTCGGGTTAATTGTTCGATGTTTCTTAATAAGTGTCTTGTTATGTTAAGTACTAAACCACAGAATACATAATAGTACAGAATGACCACTCACTCCCTCCCGAAGATACGACTTAACTCACCCCGCCCGGATTTTAATAGACTTAATTGATATTTGAGTATAGTTTTTGTGTAAATGGGAATGTTAAAAATGCTTCTATAGTTTAATATATTAAAAGCGATGGTAGTTACGAGTGTTGTTTGTTTGCTGTTGTCATTGAAGACGACAAAGTAAATTCACCCTGCCACTTAAAACGTGTTTTTAACCTGTATTCAAACAACCCACCATTGCATGATTTACTCTATGGTTTTGACCTTATGTCTATGCTCATTACCTCATTATTCCAGTTCATATCCCGCATGAATCCCCAAGAAAGTCTTCAAGGGCTGCTAGAAGAGCCGGTGGAGTACTGGCTGGGTTTGCTGCAGAGGTTCTTCACTGATGACGTCATCACCATCGTCGGATCACCAAGCATCGAGATGCAAGCTAAGTACGTTTATTGACACATTTACTATAAGTGAATATAAAGATATAAATGGCTCGATCAACTTTTTCTAGTACCTTGTTGCCATAGTTACGTCCCCTGGACAACGGAACGTACATTTTTGGCGCAGTTATAAGTCCATTATTTTATGAACTATCTCGTAAGCATATTAGTAGCATACATTATGACTTTATATTTTTTTACGAAACTCGGTCACTATCGTCTCTTAGACAACGGAACAGAATAATATAATATATTTATTTATTGTAAAAGAGTTTACATCAAGTGTGTGAACCCATAAACGCTCAAACTTGTATTTTGGGAGTCAGTGCTCTCTCAATCAGTATGCTGGTACAATAATGATAAAACAAAAATTACGATTGAGATTTCATCCGGGTCGACAAGGCGCGAGTGATAACCCTGGTGTTGCAAGCGTCCATAGGCTACGGTAACTGCTTACCATCAGGCGGGCCGTATGCTTGTTTGCCACCTTAGTGGTATAAAAAAAACATGCTAATTAAATAAAATAGAAATCAAATAGATATCTACTATATATTAATAGCCGCATGTTTGTATGTGATTGTGTATGTGTGGGGGTAATAACAAACATGAAAAAGTTGATTGACCCAAATAGGACCCATTTTTCTGACTAATCTTAACATGGCGGTTTATGGTTGAAAATCTCTTGGCAGGTCCCTAACAGGACCGCGGTGAAAGGGTACTTTGTTTATAGTACCCGCCTAGCTGGCTAGCATCCTCAAATTGAAAATCTGTCGCCAAGCAGCTACCGATGTGTTCCGACAGCTGCACTGAGAGCCAGTTCCTTCTAGGCTTTGTGTGCTTACCACCTTTGGCTGCGTCATTACTTACCATGTTGAGATTGCGGTCAAACACAGGCCTATCAATGGAAAGAATCTGGTGATTTTTCGTAAACACGATCACATCCTGTATTTTATTTTGGATAGTACAATAGCAGAGACGAGTCTTGGTAGCGCGTCGTCTCTATTGCACAATATATTTACGTAACAGAGAGTTTTAAGAGAGGAAGAGCATAGCGTTTATTCGCTCAAAGAGTAGCTCGACCGGGGAAGTACATCCACCTCACAGAATACCGCAACCAAATAACTTTATGTTGTGTTCCTGCGCGTGAGTAAGGTTGCCAGAGCTCATTGGGGAGGGGGGAAGGTTCGGTGACGCGTGAGTTATGCCTCGTGAGTTGCAAGCGTCCATATGGCTAAATTAAACCATCGGGCGGGCCGTATGCTTGTTTACCTAATTAGTCGTATTAAAAGAAAAATCTCTTTAAAGCCAGAGCTAAGTGATTGTCTCTTTCTTAACTTCTATAAACTTCATGTGTATTTCTGGTTGGGTACTGTAACATTATGCGTGGGAAATAACTTAAACATATTAATCCAGAATGGCAGAAGAGGAAAAGACTAGGATAGAGGAGCAAAGGAAACAGCTAGGTGAGACTGGATTACAAGAGAAAGCCAAAATACTTGAAGAAGCGATGGAATTCAATGAGGTGAATATATTTGTTCTATTATTTTATTCCAGAAAAGACTTTCGCTTCTATCTTTGTTTAGGTACTTACCTAAACTAGGGTGATACACCCATCGGCATAGAATTTGGCCCAAGATCGAAATTTCATACAAAATAAGTGTTTTCAGCACAAGCGTGGGCCAAATTCATTTCAATTTATATTTTTTGCTTGTGACTTTCATTTACAAATATTAAAAAATATATATATTTATTCGTACAACTGGTATAGTAAGGGGCACGGAGTCGTGAGCACAGATTGACAGCTGCGCAATTTTCGGTCTGTTTGGGGGAAGCGCCGAGCTGCACACGATAGGTTTGTCAGTCGATGCTCGTCGTCTATTGGATTTGCGTATCATTTGGCTACTGTGATTTGGCCAAAAGTGTACATGCACGAGCTTGTCCCCACTACTGCCTATCTGTGCTCACCATACTGTATAAGCAGCTTATATTTCTATCATTATGCATTCAGTAATAGTACAATATGATACAAGTGTGTGATAAGAGAGCCGAGAGTGATAATGAGCAATGCACATGCATTTCATACGCCGTTTTTCAACACACTTGCGAGGAAATGTTAACACAGCGAAAATGTTAATAAATATTTATGAAAAATGGCGCGCAGATTTATTTTTTCGCGCTGCGCGATTTGCGCGCCCTCTTTGTGATATTAAATAACAACTGTTTTACTCGGTTAAATTCATAATGCTTCGTCTACATACATAATAATTTGCAGTGAAGTACAAACCTAACTTAATCGCGATTTATATCATAAAACACGAGTGGGAATAAGCTGCATTATGAACTTATAAGCGGTGCTTTAAGAGTCACATTTGAAAGCATGTGTGTTGGAATATAGCTATAACTTTATTATTACTAACAATCACTTCAATTTAATTTATGTATACAATAATATAGGTTGTTTATAATGTCCCAGCGTCCGCCACCGGCCGGTACTTTGGCGGCAGTTCCGGTGCCGTCGTGCAGCTCCCTCAAGTGCCACAACATCGCCACTTGGAGCTCAGACTCGCACCCCTGTCCACACTTCGACCTCAAGGAACTGCCTCTATACACCAGAGTGCATAGCCTCAAGACCAACTTTGTTTACGTAAGTTATTATAAGCAAGATTGTCTAAAAGTATGCCGGGAACATTGTCCTGGATCGGATCGGAGTAAATAGTTGAATGGTCCTCACACTAATCGGGTCCGAGAGAAGAGCATATTTTGATACGAGTTTAATAATAAACCTTAGAATCATTGGAATAAAGTTACATTGAATGCTGGAGAGCCGACCTATCGCGCTAACAAAAGAAGTGAAATGTAAAAATAAACCTTATTTCAATTATCCTAAAGCTCTATTTTATTTGCGATAAAAAATTGCTCTCCTCCGAGCTGACCTGTGCGAACGAAACCTAAGACTTCTCAGAATATAGATAAAAGTTTATTCCTCCTGTTAATAAGGTATCCATTTATCCCGACTAGTTAGCGAATAGATTACTGGCCCAAAATCCCATCTAATAAAATACCGTTAAACCTTCCAGATAAACCTAATCTTCGATACGACGTCAGTGGACCAGACGACCCGCAAATGGCTACCTCTTCACATGAACGCCTTCGCGGAATGTCCCGTGCGGCGCGGCACAGACCTTATATCTCATGAGGAAGTCATATCTACCACTGAGGAGCTTACCGTGTTTCTAGGAAACGACATCGGATTTGGAAGATCTGGTAACTTCTCTGTGGGACATTTCGGAAATTTTGTTCATATTGAGACTAGAGTGAGTACCGATAGACTTTATTATAGTGATTTATATTTTTATAGCAAACAAACATTGATTTCTACACATTAATATAATAGATCGTGGATTTCTTCCTAGTAGCAGAAGGAAAGGTTAGGTATTTTTCTTTTCTCAAAGTAGCTCGCTTGTTAATTATAAATATGTGTGTTACAGTGTGAACCGCAAGATTACGTACAAGTGGTAGATCACCTTTATGAAGTCCTGTACTCGGCTGAAATTACTAAAGAAAGACTGTTAGTGTTCGCGCAGAGACTGCTTAACGATGTCGCACAGGTATTACTGACTTATTAGTCTTATTATAATTTTATCACTATCAGTGGTCTCATAGTAATAGATGTTCGTCAAGAACCCAATATAAGTTCTGAAAACATGACATCTAGAAACTGGACCCAACATTGTATTCCACATACTTATCTGACCCGTTGAGAGAGGCGCTGTTATCGCATTTGGTGGAGCAACCAACCAATGGCGAATGGTGGAAGATTGAAATATCAAACTGGCGTCGTTAGTTCCTCTTTTGGCCACCGGGCCAGATACGTTTGTTGCACTATACAGTAATTTTGTTTATAGAACGATTTAAAATTCTGTATTGTATTATCTTCCTTTACTTAAATTATTAAGTACTTCTCTTGAAGTCTTCAGTGTATTGTCTACAATAAAGAATATTTCATTAATTCAAAACATGTTTCCCGTTATATTCAGGTACGCAGAAATGGCCACAAGATGGTATATGACCTAGCCCGCGATGCAGTTTACAGCAAAGACAGCAACATGCACTGGGGTTCAGTACTAAGGCAGCAGAAGTTCCTCAAAGATCTCATTGAACTACTGAACGGCGGCGGAGATTCAGCGGAAACAGCGCTAATTGAAGCAAAGAATACCTTCAGGAATATAACTGAGAACGCTTGGCTGCATCTCGCGACGGATTTCGAAAGATATAAGCTTAGTACTGAGCCGTGGAAGAAGTTTGCAAGGGAGAATGAGATTACGCCTGTTCCGTGAGTCTTTTTTTTTTTGTAGAAATTTTAGACCATATAGGTATATGTGCTAGGTACTATTTTCAATCTAATAATGGTGGTGTGGATGCTTTGATGATGATCTTCAAGGACTTGCCCAAAGTTGGCTGAAGGAGATGAGAGCAAAGGAAAATATTTTTTTATCTTGACTAAGGCTTGGGTTTGTATCACGTTTTTCAGTTTAGCATACTTTCACCCCTATATTTATATCCCTAGTTGAAACAGTCATAACCTATTGATACTATACATATCAATGATTACCTCATTGTAGGTACCGGCAATGTGACGTTCACCAAGGGATAAAGCAGTGTCTTACGTCACGGGCGGTATATTGAACCCTGAGCGTAACGGTACTCGTAGAGTTAACTCCTGAGCGAGGCGAGGGATTTAAACTTAATTCCTGAGCGAAGCGGGGGATTTAAACTTAATCCCTTTGTGAAGCGAGGGATTTATGTAGAGTCCTGGGTAAAGCGAAGGGTTCAAGCCGCCCAAGACGAAGACAGGCTTTATCCTCGATGTGAATACTATATTTTTCATACCTACTGCGAGACAACCAAACACCGTCTTTTGTTTCACATTGTTTACAATTGCTCCTTTTTTTCTTTTTACTCGACTGACCCTGAAGCAGGGTTATGTTTTTCGAGTGTATGTATGTCTATTTCTTTGACACGCTCAGCAGCTTAAACGGCTTGTTGAATTTAAACATAATGAGGTGTCGTTAGATTCGTCTTAACTGTGGGAGTGACATAGGGTATTATTTTTATATGGCGTATACGAACAAAAAAAAGAGAGAGGGTATTAAAAACAAAAATATCGTTATTATTACAATATGGGTATCAAATGAAAGCTAAGTAAACAGCCCATTCCATATATGTATAATAATATAATACTTTTATGCTACCATTTTGACGCAGACTGCAAAAAAACACGTTTAATGCAAGGATTGCAATACCTTATAAAATTCAAGTTATATTCAACATGCTTAAAGATGTTTTAAGATTAAAGAGGTTGTTTTTATCTTTTTTGTTTTATTTTTATTTGAGTTGTCCGAGCCACATATTTTGACTATGTCGTGTAGAGTTTGTGAAGTTAGGGCGTGTATAGTTATAACCTTGGCTCTAAATGAGATCTGATAACTCTTTGACAGTGCGTGCCAGGTCTCGTCTTGGCAACATTTTACATGAAAGTCTTTTTGGTGGGATATTATTATCCAGCTAAATGCATAGTTACTGCGCCAACTTCAACTAATTGAGAACATGGCAGGCGGATAATATTGATATAAATTGGCAGGCCGCGTCTATACTGGGACTGTGAGCTGATGTCAGGGTGGGGCGGTGGATGCGTGGCGGGCGTGGGCGGCGTGGAGTCCTCGTACCTCGCGCGGCTCGCTCCCGGCCCGCTCGGACACGCCCTGTGTGACGTCGCACCGCTGCTTGTTGCACTCAACTACTTCACACAGCTCGAGGTACGTACTGTACTGTACTGTACTGTACTGTACTGTACTGCACACTATAGGTACTATACTGGGACTGTGAGCTGATGTCAGGGTGGGGCGGTGGATGCGTGGCGGGCGTGGGCGGCGTGGAGTCCTCGTACCTCGCGCGGCTCGCTCCCGGCCCGCTCGGACACGCCCTGTGTGACGTCGCACCGCTGCTTGTTGCACTCAACTACTTCACACAGCTCGAGGTACGTACTGTACTGTACTGTACTGTACTGTACTGTACTGCACACTATAGGTACTATACTGGGACTGTGAGCTGATGTCAGGGTGGGGCGGTGGATGCGTGGCGGGCGTGGGCGGCGTGGAGTCCTCGTACCTCGCGCGGCTCGCTCCCGGCCCGCTCGGACACGCCCTGTGTGACGTCGCACCGCTGCTTGTTGCACTCAACTACTTCACACAGCTCGAGGTACGTACTGTACTGTACTGTACTGCACACTATAGGTACTATACTGGGACTGTGAGCTGATGTCAGGGTGGGGCGGTGGATGCGTGGCGGGCGTGGGCGGCGTGGAGTCCTCGTACCTCGCGCGGCTCGCTCCCGGCCCGCTCGGACACGCCCTGTGTGACGTCGCACCGCTGCTTGTTGCACTCAACTACTTCACACAGCTCGAGGTACGTACTGTACTGTACTGTACTGTACTGTACTGCACACTATAGGTACTATACTGGGACTGTGAGCTGATGTCAGGGTGGGGCGGTGGATGCGTGGCGGGCGTGGGCGGCGTGGAGTCCTCGTACCTCGCGCGGCTCGCTCCCGGCCCGCTCGGACACGCCCTGTGTGACGTCGCACCGCTGCTTGTTGCACTCAACTACTTCACACAGCTCGAGGTACGTACTGTACTGTACTGTACTGTACTGTACTGTACTGCACACTATAGGTACTATACTGGGACTGTGAGCTGATGTCAGGGTGGGGCGGTGGATGCGTGGCGGGCGTGGGCGGCGTGGAGTCCTCGTACCTCGCGCGGCTCGCTCCCGGCCCGCTCGGACACGCCCTGTGTGACGTCGCACCGCTGCTTGTTGCACTCAACTACTTCACACAGCTCGAGGTACGTACTGTACTGTACTGTACTGTACTGTACTGTACTGCACACTATAGGTACTATACTGGGACTGTGAGCTGATGTCAGGGTGGGGCGGTGGATGCGTGGCGGGCGTGGGCGGCGTGGAGTCCTCGTACCTCGCGCGGCTCGCTCCCGGCCCGCTCGGACACGCCCTGTGTGACGTCGCACCGCTGCTTGTTGCACTCAACTACTTCACACAGCTCGAGGTACGTACTGTACTGTACTGTACTGTACTGTACTGTACTGCACACTATAGGTACTATACTGGGACTGTGAGCTGATGTCAGGGTGGGGCGGTGGATGCGTGGCGGGCGTGGGCGGCGTGGAGTCCTCGTACCTCGCGCGGCTCGCTCCCGGCCCGCTCGGACACGCCCTGTGTGACGTCGCACCGCTGCTTGTTGCACTCAACTACTTCACACAGCTCGAGGTACGTACTGTACTGTACTGTACTGTACTGTACTGTACTGCACACTATAGGTACTATACTGGGACTGTGAGCTGATGTCAGGGTGGGGCGGTGGATGCGTGGCGGGCGTGGGCGGCGTGGAGTCCTCGTACCTCGCGCGGCTCGCTCCCGGCCCGCTCGGACACGCCCTGTGTGACGTCGCACCGCTGCTTGTTGCACTCAACTACTTCACACAGCTCGAGGTACGTACTGTACTGTACTGTACTGTACTGTACTGCACACTATAGGTACTATACTGGGACTGTGAGCTGATGTCAGGGTGGGGCGGTGGATGCGTGGCGGGCGTGGGCGGCGTGGAGTCCTCGTACCTCGCGCGGCTCGCTCCCGGCCCGCTCGGACACGCCCTGTGTGACGTCGCACCGCTGCTTGTTGCACTCAACTACTTCACACAGCTCGAGGTACGTACTGTACTGTACTGTACTGCACACTATAGGTACTATACTGGGACTGTGAGCTGATGTCAGGGTGGGGCGGTGGATGCGTGGCGGGCGTGGGCGGCGTGGAGTCCTCGTACCTCGCGCGGCTCGCTCCCGGCCCGCTCGGACACGCCCTGTGTGACGTCGCACCGCTGCTTGTTGCACTCAACTACTTCACACAGCTCGAGGTACGTACTGTACTGTACTGTACTGTACTGTACTGCACACTATAGGTACTATACTGGGACTGTGAGCTGATGTCAGGGTGGGGCGGTGGATGCGTGGCGGGCGTGGGCGGCGTGGAGTCCTCGTACCTCGCGCGGCTCGCTCCCGGCCCGCTCGGACACGCCCTGTGTGACGTCGCACCGCTGCTTGTTGCACTCAACTACTTCACACAGCTCGAGGTACGTACTGTACTGTACTGTACTGCACACTATAGGTACTATACTGGGACTGTGAGCTGATGTCAGGGTGGGGCGGTGGATGCGTGGCGGGCGTGGGCGGCGTGGAGTCCTCGTACCTCGCGCGGCTCGCTCCCGGCCCGCTCGGACACGCCCTGTGTGACGTCGCACCGCTGCTTGTTGCACTCAACTACTTCACACAGCTCGAGGTACGTACTGTACTGTACTGTACTGCACACTATAGGTACTATACTGGGACTGTGAGCTGATGTCAGGGTGGGGCGGTGGATGCGTGGCGGGCGTGGGCGGCGTGGAGTCCTCGTACCTCGCGCGGCTCGCTCCCGGCCCGCTCGGACACGCCCTGTGTGACGTCGCACCGCTGCTTGTTGCACTCAACTACTTCACACAGCTCGAGGTACGTACTGTACTGTACTGTACTGTACTGCACACTATAGGTACTATACTGGGACTGTGAGCTGATGTCAGGGTGGGGCGGTGGATGCGTGGCGGGCGTGGGCGGCGTGGAGTCCTCGTACCTCGCGCGGCTCGCTCCCGGCCCGCTCGGACACGCCCTGTGTGACGTCGCACCGCTGCTTGTTGCACTCAACTACTTCACACAGCTCGAGGTACGTACTGTACTGTACTGTACTGTACTGTACTGTACTGCACACTATAGGTACTATACTGGGACTGTGAGCTGATGTCAGGGTGGGGCGGTGGATGCGTGGCGGGCGTGGGCGGCGTGGAGTCCTCGTACCTCGCGCGGCTCGCTCCCGGCCCGCTCGGACACGCCCTGTGTGACGTCGCACCGCTGCTTGTTGCACTCAACTACTTCACACAGCTCGAGGTACGTACTGTACTGTACTGTACTGTACTGTACTGTACTGCACACTATAGGTACTATACTGGGACTGTGAGCTGATGTCAGGGTGGGGCGGTGGATGCGTGGCGGGCGTGGGCGGCGTGGAGTCCTCGTACCTCGCGCGGCTCGCTCCCGGCCCGCTCGGACACGCCCTGTGTGACGTCGCACCGCTGCTTGTTGCACTCAACTACTTCACACAGCTCGAGGTACGTACTGTACTGTACTGTACTGTACTGTACTGTACTGCACACTATAGGTACTATACTGGGACTGTGAGCTGATGTCAGGGTGGGGCGGTGGATGCGTGGCGGGCGTGGGCGGCGTGGAGTCCTCGTACCTCGCGCGGCTCGCTCCCGGCCCGCTCGGACACGCCCTGTGTGACGTCGCACCGCTGCTTGTTGCACTCAACTACTTCACACAGCTCGAGGTACGTACTGTACTGTACTGTACTGTACTGCACACTATAGGTACTATACTGGGACTGTGAGCTGATGTCAGGGTGGGGCGGTGGATGCGTGGCGGGCGTGGGCGGCGTGGATATTTGTGTGAGGTGCAACCTGGAGCTCTAATTCGTAAGGGTAAAAGTCACGGCATGGTTTTGTTGACTCGTATGGAGTCCACGCCTGCAACAAAATGGGAACCTAAGTCATGACGATGTCAATGTCAATTCTGTTAATTTCCAGACACAGTAGAGATGTTGGTTCGTACGCCGTCATAAACAGCGGCATTTGCACCAAATTGTGTCACTACGTGTGAGCGGACAAACGCTCTAAAAACACACTCTGGACAACCAAAACTTAACACAACTTTTATAATTACTAATTAAAATCTGACGCTAAAGCTAATTTGATGAGATAACTCAAAAGAAATTACATGGGATTGCCAAGCTAAAGTCATAATGTTCCGTAGGGTCCAATGTGGCGACTGATCCGCGGCTGTGGCCTGTCATACGGGTACGGTATCCGCACGTCGCAGAACGAAGGCCGCCTCATATTCTCACTGTACCGAGCGACTAACACGGTCGCCGCTTACAACAAGGCCAAGAGCATTCTGGTAAGCACACAAACTTATATATCAGAAAAACAACACTATTTAGGTTTCATCATTTATCTATATTAAAACTGAAGAGTTTGTATGTTTGAACGCGCTTATCTCAGGAACTACCAATTTAAAAATACTTTTTACGTTAGATAGCCCGTTTATTGTGTAAGTTTATAAGCATATAACATGGTTGAAACCGCGGGGCTCACCTAGTAATATATTAAAGCTAAAAAGTTTGTTTGTTTGAGTGCGCTAATCTCTGGAACTACAGTCTGTTTTTCATTTTAAGATAACACGTTTAAATAAGTTATTCTGCGACGCCGGCAGCCTACTTTATTGGGGTGGATAATAAATCCATTATTTTTACTTGTTACACTAAACATTATCGAACCTGCTACTGTTTGAAACGATTAATAAAACTATAAGCCCTGTACAGATTTTCGATAACACCTTTAAGTGTTGTCGCACTGTGGATACACTAAAATAAACAGTAACAAAAAATCACAAAGGTAGTCAAACAATAATAATTATATTTACGTCATCGATCGTTTTGTACTTGACGGGATTCATTGACATCAGTGATCTAATATCATATTTAGTGTTGTTTTTTTTAAATTGTAGATACTTATCATTGTATTACATGCATAGCGCATAACTGTATAGGTTCCTGCGGTAATGGAGGAGGGGGTAACGTATAAGAACTGTCTCTTAACGCATGCATTATTTTTAGTTCTCTTTTCTTGTTGTAGTTTGCCATATTCGCCAAAAGGCAGGCAAAGGTCTGAGCCATACAATACAGCCTAGCCTTATTTGAGTTTTCTCGAGTTGTATTATTAAAGTCACAAAATAAATCACTTCATATAGTACGCACTATCAGTCACCGTCCATAAAAGTCTCATGTTTTAGTACAATGGTGGTAATTATACAAAAACTTTTCAGAGACTTCTTGAGACAGTTTGATAAGTCACTTCACTGGTGCGCATGGATAAAATACCATTATTGGATAAAATACCACCGATAATACGCAATAAACCTCAAATACACGAATTTATGAAAATAAAAACGAAAATGCAACGTCACTCTGCAAGTTCCCGCCAATAAGCCCAGTTCTCTTGTAATTTGACGTAATGAAAACACACCCCTCCCGCACCGCTCCACTACCGCAGGAACTTAGTCATGCGCTATGCCTGTAAAAACAGATCACAGCTAGGTAGTTATATTTTTTTTTAGCACAGTATGTATGATTAAATTTTCTAAAAGCAGAATTTTCTTCGCGAATTCGATTGGTATTTAAAGAAATCCTAGCTTTTCTTGTTTAATCTTGATATTGTGACTTTAGTTCAAAATATATGTGAGAATATTTTGTATAACAGCTAAAATCCAATATTATATTACCAGGAGGAATATCTGAAAAACCCCAAATTCGACGAGGATCTATTCGCATCTGCGAAGAGCACGGCACTATTCGAAGTGGTTGAGAACGAGAAGTGTCCTGCAGATGTCGTCAAACTATCGCTCTTTAACTACATGCAGCGGGTTGACGTCACATATAATAGGTAAGATTACTATGTTAGGAGTTATGTTGGTTATGTTAGATAGGTTATCTAATGACAATCAAATACCGGGAAAGCTTTCAGCTTTCCTATCGTGGTCTGTGAAAATATCAATAAGTTAGTCACTGATTAACGGTTTTTAGTTTTCTGTACCCAAAGGGTAAAACGGGACCCTATTACTAATACTCCGCCGTCCGTCTGTTTGTCTGTCCGTCTGTCACCAGGCTGTATCTCATGGACGGTAATAGACAGCTGAAATTTTCAGAGAATATGTATTTCTATTGCCGCTATAAAAACAAATAATAAAATTAAAAACGACAGGGGTCAATAAAGGAAACAAGTTTTTTTAGGCTTTGTCTTTTGTTGCGCCTACTATTCCTTTCATAGCAAAATTCAGGTAGTTATTGTTGTATGGAACCGTCCGTGTGCGAGTCCGTCTCGCACTTGGTCGGTTTATTTTTTTATATTAAATATTACGATACGCGTTTTAAAATATTGTATGTATTCGCAGGGACTTCGTGTGCGCCATATCAGCGGTGACCCCCGAGGCGGTGCACGCCGCAGCGGCTCGCTGGCTGCCCTCACTGTTTGACGACGAGCACAGCAAACTAGCCATTGTCTGCCATCCCACCAAGGTCAACGATATGCAAGCCGCCTTCGATAAGTAATCAACTATTTTATATTAATTCCATTGAATTATTACACATAGAAACAAAGTACACGCACAAAAAAGAATCAATTCAATTGAAGCCATATATGGCTTCATTTGACCGCCGCGCTGTCAGTGTACTGAGTGA
Source organism: Achlya flavicornis (assembly GCA_947623365.1). Classification (NCBI taxonomy): domain Eukaryota; kingdom Metazoa; phylum Arthropoda; class Insecta; order Lepidoptera; family Drepanidae; genus Achlya; species Achlya flavicornis. Next base: position 13,318,657 of record OX392468.1, read on the forward strand.
CGTTATAGTGAGTGCAGCTCTCAGAAAAATAATAAATATGACGGTTTCTGCAGTAAAATTGTGTCATCATTCATCAGGGAAGAAAGATAGGAATTCTGATGTAACATTCCACAGGAACGCCACTAATTTTATTGCGTAATTCATCTAAAATAACAAAATTCAAAAATAAAAATGATTCACTCAGATTTCGAGCCAAGTGTTGCCAGCTGTTTGTATGCTGAATTTGCGTTGTTTTACGTAATTGATACTGAATTTGTTATTATTAAAGTAATTGAGTCCGATACCTCGACTAGTTGTCCCCCGCGGTTTCACCCGCTCGTTGGGATAAGTAGCCTATTATATAATACTCGGGATAATGTAGCTTCATATTTGTGAAATAATTTCGAATCAGACTGGTAGTAGTTTCACAGAAGTAGTTTTACAGGTAGTTTTTTACAGAGATTAACCCGTTTAAACAAAAAAACAACAAACTTTCCCGCTTTATTGGTTTATAAGAAAATATGGTATGCCCTCTCCTTGTAAGCCCCGTCTTCAGCTTTATTCATCCAGCTGTCATTTTAATCGACTTCAAAAAAGGAGATGATCAATTTGACACGTATGTATGTAATATTATTGGAACTATAATATATTTACATATGTATGAATATCTATCAGGGCTTCCAAACAAATATACTAAATTTCATAGGTGTGTGTATGTATGTTTGTCCACGCATATCTAAGAAACCATTACAATTAATAGTTTCGGAGATATGCGTGGACAAACATACATACACACACCTATGAAATTCAAATTCAATTATTGCCATATTTTTCTATTTGCATAAATTTACTTAATTAATTAACTAGCTTAATTTACAGACTTTTAAAATTTCAATTTTATGTATTGTGTTAATGATAATTACCTAAATACCTTCATACTACTTAATCTTCTTTTTCTATACAACCTATCATATATAATTACCAAGGAAAGCTACAAATTCTACGATCATTCATAGCTCTGCACATTGTCTTGGTTTATTATGTTAAAATACCCGACATAAGTACTATGAAACATAAACATTAAACTAGTAATAAATAAATAACAGGCCTGTGTCTATGATAAATTATCTAAGACACAGAACTTTTTAAACTATTTAATAAATTGTATGAATACTTACTTCCAATTTCACTAGTAGGCGAAATCGGAAGGTTAATTTTACCGAAAAAAATCGTTTAGCTTGCAACATTACTCGTGCGCTTGTGTGCATGTCAGCGAGTGTAATTATATGGTACTCCCGCACACATTGGTTGTCAAGTGGCTTACGTTTCGCGCGGATCTTTGTTCGATACTTCGGTTCTAAGCGTAATAATTCAATGATTAATTCATAAAAAAAAATCAAAATCATTTATTCAAATAGACCTTCGCAGGCACTTATGAAAAGTCTGACTCTAATACCGGTTTGGAAGGTTGCATTTGCTGAGAAGAGCCGGCAATAAACTCAGCAATTACTCTTTTCAAAACAAGCTTAGATTCATTACATAATATTTACATTCTAATCGCACTAATGCTAACTAACTATATGCACTACACTAATGCACATCAGCTTATAATGTCCCACTGCTGGGCACATACCTCCTTTCACAAATGAGGGCGAAACGGAATGGGCAGATACTCCACCACGCGTGCCCACTGCGGATCGGTAGAGGTAGGCTAGTGGTCAACCTACTGTTGGAGAAGTCAAGCCGTCTAGGAGTCCTCCAACTAGCTTAACGACTATCATAACTAAGTGATAACCGGGAACAAGCTTTACGTGCCTTCCGAACCACGGAAACGCTCGATTGGAAATACCACTAGGCGGTCACCCATCCAGGTACCGGCCACAACGGCGGTAGCTTAATTTTGCCAATCGATTAAGAACGGCTAATCACGCTACACCATGAGCGCTTCATTTCATTTTTGTTTTATATTATTAATTATGACGATTTCTCGCACAGTTATTTGGCTGAAGTTAATTTATGAACTGATTTTCCCTTATTCCCAAGATGCTCGCGTAAAATAGAAATGTAATCACATTTTAAATTTAACGCCCCACAGAATAGTAGTGTAATTTCTGATGTATTATTTTTCAGGATCAATGTCAAATTAGAAGCATTCGAATCGATGGAAGCGTCAAACTTCAACAAATAAATACGAACAGCACGTTTGGTACGTGTCCCACAGAACTATATTATTATAATGTATTATTTGTATCTCCATTTATTCTCAGTTAACATAACATGTAAGTGTAAGAAATGTGGAATTTTATTTTAAGTAACTATTGCTTGGCTGTGCCTTACGTTTATCGAAGAATATATTCACATGTTTGTATTTCTGCAACTTTTGAAATCTAATTATACATTTTTAATTTCAAGTAAATTTGTTTTATTTTAACAACCAAAGAGTAAAACTAAATTCTTCGCAATAAAACCAAAGCAAGTATTGTGATAATAATTATTTTAATCACCATTTATCTTAAAGCTATGTCTATACAAAAAATATAACTTAAATTTAGTCAGATAATTAGTGAACATCATTATAAATCATCTCACAACCGCTGCAACATCTCCCGTCATATAATTTTCAAACCCATCCATAGAATAATATCATTGTATAACATTTTAACGCCTTCAACAGAAATACTGGTTTATCCATTTCAACAAATCTAAAATAGAATGTAGTGAGAACCCTCTACTTTTATTTTTATATTAGTCAAATACTTAGAGACATTAATTTATTAAGTGAAATTGAGACCTCCACTACATTCTTCTGGCTACCAATAATCACTAAAGAAATTTTAAATATATTTTTTATTTATGAAACATTCCAACTACGAACATTTAATAACATGCCATTATTTTAGAAACTCCATCCAGCATTTCAGTTTGATTTTAGTCTAGCTTGTATCAATAATACTGGTTAATTTTGTTAGTGAATTCAAAATCGGCAAAACATTCATGAGGTACATATTATAAAAATAAAGTGGCCAGGTAAATGTTTATAACCACTGCGTAGGCCTTTCAAACCGTTTATACCCACCACCCACATCTGGTGAGGTATTTAATTATGTGGTATACTTATAAATTACTCATCTAAAAACATAATATTACATAATTGTACATGCAAAGATATATTTACATTTCCTATAAATTTATAAACTAGTCATAGACAAGGATATTTCATGTAACAATAAATTCAAGATTACTATGCATATTTGATATGCATGTCTATTATGCATATTTAAAGCACCAACAAGTGTAAATGTGAAACTTTTGAAGCAGTTATTTCATTTTATCGTCGCATTAATCGCCGTATGTTTTGTATTAAAATCCGTGGGACAGTTAATTTTTAATACAGATAATAAACTTACGTGCTTTGAGAAGAGATTTGGTAAATGTTAAAAATTACATCTTAAACATAAAACTATTAATTATATTATTAATTCACTATGGACACCTGAAGAATAGAATTCCCTAATAAACGAATGTGGAATTAATGTTAATTATACTAAGCCTACGTTATAATAAAAGAGGCGGCCCCATTTACACTATCTAACATGTGTTCGCTCTATAATGTACATACACGACGCGTGACCCGCACCACCAATAACTAACAATTTTGATATAGGACAGTTAATGAGCACAGCTTAAACATTGACATTTATCGGTCAATCAGAGACGTAAAGAATAAACATCTTATTTCCTAAAAGGACTAATCGAACTGCCCACTTCAATAGAAGCACAACTATAATGCGTCTACAGAGAAAAGTAATAAATATACTTCGAACGACTGTCCTTCATACGATTTAGGAAAATACTTGTAATGGGTTCGTAGTATTCATATATAATTATTTATGTTATGATACATAGCTTCACATGTAACTACATTTTTATACAGAAGTACTAGAAGAACGAATCTTTTCGATATTATTAATTCTGCTTTTCGTATATCGCAAATTTTAATTCCTAATCAACATATTTTACTAATTTATTACCAACATTACGCAAAATTATACACCTTTACTGGTATTGCAATTTTAAAATTAAATAACATACAATTATTTAGCCGTACTCAGCTTTGTACGTATACGTAGCGCGCGACGACCTTTCTAGCATTCTACTGCCATCAGCCGGCCACCTTGTGATGAATCATACCTAATTAAGCATTAGACATTTCATTGCCACTAACAAAGCACCATTGCTTTGAACGATAAGCCTCTAGGTACGTATATGAGGGCGTGTTTACATCATATTTGCGTCGATAGGTGGCGCGTGGTTCCGCAACGCGTCGCGGATGTACTCGCTGACCCTCCCGTCCGCGACGAGATGGAAGAAGAACAGGTGTTCGAAACTCTTGAGCGATATCGACCGTAGTGCGGGCAGCCGCAGCAGCAGCGACGCGAACCTGCCCTCCTCGGTGCCGCGCGACCTTCGGCAATACTCGTCCAGGCACAAGTACATCTGCGGAACACAACGTGTAAGTTACTCTATTACCATTAACTAATTGTAAAGTCAAATTGTCTACGATTATAAATCAAATGCATAGAACTAAAGGTCAATTTATAGCGGAAACGGCGAATAGTAGTAGTATACTGAGTGTCCCAATAGTTAACATCAAAGGGTACTGGGCGGAAGAGTAGTCTATACCGGCTCTGGTAAGCAAAAGAAAAAATCGGTCTCGTAGTTTAGTGATAAAAGTCATATTTAGAAAGAGTTAAAAAGCACCCTAGACACAATTTCAATACGGTACAAAACTTGACACTTTACATTCATCATAGTACATTATGATACATCTGTGCAAAGTTGGTAATTACAGACGAGGCGGAATTAAGCGCGTGAGCCGCAGGCGAACGCGATAAGGAAACCGAGACTATAATGATCAAACGCGTGTCATACGACGTTTTTCAACACAAATGCGAGGAAAAATACTTTTTTTTTTTTTTTTAGTAGATTTTTTGATAGTCATCAACCACACAATGAGAATTACAATTCCATGTCTCGCAGCTTAGTGATAACTTTACCCCCTTGACGTTGAATATTGGGACATCCTGTATGTTAATACATTAAGTAAATGTTGAAATTATTACCTTCTCTCGCAAAACTTCTACTTCTTGTCGGTTTTTCAGTCCTTTTATATCTGTAAAATAATAAAACAAAACTAATCACTTGAATATATGTTATATTTGTCTATTTAGTATATTTATTTTATGTATATATACTTATATGTAGTAATATTATGTATTATGTTATAAGTATTGTATTTTATTGATAGTATGTAATATTGTTAATATTCTGGTTCCCACTGAAAACCAGCGTCGTAGCATTGTGCTGCGACATTATGCTGAGTGGGAGACCGTTTCAGCTCCATAAATTTAGACTTTTAGGTTAAGCGGTTGATGTATATTTTATTTTTTGTTTTATGTTATGTGTTAAATTATGAGCTGAATAAATGTTTTCTATTCTATTCTATTCTATTGAATAGCAGTACGTCAAATTGTATTTTTTTTTCAGATGTAGCTGAACTGAGTTTAATGTAATTTGACTTATAGCTATGGTATAAAACATCGGATAAGTATTCTTTATCCTGGAAAAGTATTAGATTCCCTAAACACGACTACAAATCTCATATCAACTTGAAACTCTCACTTCACTAGTAAAGCTGCCAGAGTATACTGGTAATCATGGCGACACATTTTTTTATTTTACAATGGTTGAAATTTTATACTATATTCCAGTTTATTTTTTATTGAATATTGTCCTCACCGGGGTTCAAAAGGACAATCGCCTTCAGTGCGACATATTCAGCTTGGTCCATTCGCAGCGTACGCATCTTTAGCGATAGTTCTGCGAGCACACGGTCGAAGATCTGACCCACGCCTGCTTGCAGAGCGGAGTTGCGGTGCAATGTCATGCCTGGAAAGTAAGAAAGTAAACATATTAATAAAGTTTTTTTTTACATTTACCAAAGTTTATTACCTTTTGACAGATATTCGCCACGGATTAAGCGATATAAAAATCATAACGAGAATAGGCTTGTTGTGTAGCAGATGGAATAATCAATGTAAATAGCATACTGTTTCTTTATCCTTTTATTATTTGCAGATATTTTCTATTAGGAAATGTCTTCTCTGGTTCAATGGTACATACAGGCCCCTCTTTTCCACTGGACGCTCTGGGCAAGTGACTAGGGCCTCGCGATCGATGGGCGTCTCGTAGTTCCCACCTGGTCAACTACGAGATATCACCGATTAATTTTGCGATAGTCAACGGGGCCCGCCCAAGTAAACTGGCTCCATGAGCGAGACTTATTTTTATCGATCATTGGGGGCCCTGGTCCTCAAATAGGTTAAAGACGGCCCTTGGTACATACAGCATCGAAAGAAATAAGACAAATCACAAATTATTACGAAACTTGTAAAATATCCTGGACTCCTTTGTGTGTGGGAAAGCCAGTATACTGTCACATACATATGTAGATATAAGATCAACTAATGCCCGGTTTCTATAAACAAAAACGAATCGTTTTGCTTACCAATGGTAGGTTTTTTATTGCCAAACTGGGCATTTAGATCATTTCGTAAGCTAATTTTACCTGTGATAGCTACTTCCATATGGGAGGGTCTGCTATACAAAGCTGAGGTCTTTGCTTCGCTATTACTAAAGATATAAGATTCTTAATTTTAACCGATAACGGTCCGTAAATTATAGGAATCGGCCATAAGTCGCATTCTACGCATTTTGGACTTTTAGAACATACTTTACCCACCATAAAGCGAAATTTATTTAAGGTTATTTGCACACTTAATTTTAGGTAGTAGACCTAACACCACACAAACATTTAAAGTATCGTACGCAATAAGACGTCTCGATAAATTACAAGAAAAATTTTCTAAATATTGCATCGCGCTTTTTTGGAGTCCGTGAAAAAAACAACAAACAATTAAATTTCATTAATTTTATAGCATAAAGGATTTTTGCAATGGCGATAAGCTCAGTGCATCATTGGGATATCAGCTTTAAAACAAATATTTATGTAATCACCTGTTTGAAAGTTTAAAAAGCCCGATCCAGTACCATATCCATGTTTCGATCCACCTGTAAATATTTTTTTTAAATTCTGAGTAGTTTTCATTTGTAAAATTGATTACTATTAAATTATTATTATTAAACTTGCTGTTGCATTACTGATATTTATGTTTGTTTCAGGATCCTGTTTTACTACTATACAAAAGATGGCGCCACCTAATATAATTCGTTAAAAACTAACTAAATAACGAATTAAAATTTGTTTTAGCTAACCTTTTTGGTGACAAAAATATCGTATTATCGTTTTTAACAGATCAAGACATACATTAGAGACATCTAGCATATATCTAAATCACGTAGTCAAAGCAAAAGCTTGTTGTCCGCTTGCCCTACTCACCACCTCGCTAGTTGGAAAATTGAAAGTAGTGAAATATCTTCCGTCATTCAACGTCTTATAATTCTTGAATAGTTCCTTCTAAAAACGAATAAAGTTTGCGAGCTCTTTATAAAACTTAGAGCATCTTCAAATTGTATACTCTATTAGATTTCCATCTTTATGAAGCCGACCTAATGCAAATGATGTCGGTATTTTCGGTAGTTAATCTCTCACGAGAAAGCAACTTCAGTATTACTTTGTATACTTATAAGAGTATTTTATTTTTATGGGATCTCTTTCTTCTAAGTTCTATCCTCGACTATTCATCGTTCCCACCTCCCTGTAAATTCATTCTAATTATGTGCCTTCTTCCAATCCTTCTTAAGGTTTTCTTTTGTATGTTTCCGTTCTTCATCCTTTAGTAACTCTTCTAATTTGTCCCCTATAATACAACATCGGAACATCGTGGCTTGGGATCAATCATCACCATATGACAATGTTTCAGACCAACACCACACAACTTAACGATCGTATATTTATATATAGGCCTACACACACACAGTATTGTCGTTTTACGATTACTATTGTTATTACACATTCACTGTGTGCCAATATTATCTGTTTTAATTCGCAGCGCCCCTTACAGCGGAAAGGATTGGAATTTATTACATAAACAATAGAACTGTCGCAAAAAAAATGTTTCATGCCCAAGCCGTCAAAAATTAAAATCACTCTGAACGTAAACCAGGCTTATGCAAAATGCGTAGTGTGTAAGTGCGTAGTTGGGAAGCCGCCTTAGACAGTTAATAAACAGGCGAATTAAAAAAAAATGCCTGCGACATATCTATCGGGATTACAAATTTTAATTGTATTGTTGTTGTAGATTGCGATATAATATGAAATACAGAAAAAGAAGAATTATACTCATTTATAATGCGGACAGCAAGGGAGTAGAACTTGCTTCCGGCGTCTGTTTTTTGACTCATACAAACAAGGGACTTTCAAGGAAGCGTGTTCCATCTTAAGCTTCGTCTTCGTCCCTTATCGGGCGGGTCAGTGATCAAACGCAAGTCCATTTAATAAAAAAAAAAAGAAGAATAAATATAGAATTTTGCGTACATCCTATTATTTCGCAGACTTTTTCCGCGTCGTGTGTGTTACTGCTTAGAATTGGTTCTATTTTCACAGACTAAACAGTGCGGCACGGGTGGTCTGTCGTTAGCGCTGCACCTTGCTCAAAAACTGTACACACGACACTACTTCTTTTAACAAACTGCATACTCACTAGAGGAAACCAGTATTTTTTTTAGCTTTTATATTTAAAGTAAGTATAGGACGAACCTGGCATGAGACACATGAGTTGTGGCGGCGCGGTGCTCCTCGACCCGTCCACGTTCTCTCGCTCGTCCGTTAGGTACTGAAATATAACCGATTTAATGTTTATACATACAGTCGAGGACATAAATATGTATACAATTAGTAAAATTCAACAACGGTTTCCTCTTAAACTACTGATTGAAATTATGAGATATTATAAAGGCAGAATCTTCTAACATATACTATTATGATTTTTGTAATAGTTTAACACTTAAATGTTAAACATGCGAGAAAATCGCTTTTGAATTTCAAAAAGTGTATACATATTTATGTCCTCGACTGTACATAAGATGTGTGACCATATGTATGTGTGTAGTGTATATATGTGTGACCATATAGGTTTTACTAGCTTTCCGCCCTGCGGGTTCACCCTCGGTCCTCTACTTTACCTTAAGGATACCATTTCCGAAAATACATTCCAAGTGGATGCTTACATCCATAGAGTTGGAATATTATAGAGTGTTACCGTTAATAACGATACCTCGCCTCGAAAGGGAGCATCATCCTTTCAGCTTTAATTTATTAAAAACAAGGAAAAAATAGTGCGAACTTACATAAAAGCTTAGAAGACAGTTCATATACCTAAGTGGCTAAAGGTGGTCGAATGGAAGTAACCAGTGCAGCTGTCAGATCATGCCGCTGCATAGTGGTCGTCACTACATTCATAATAGTGTTATGGAGCTATTTTTTTTTTACAACTTAGTCGGTAAACAAGCATACGGCCCACCTGATGGTAAGCGGTTACCGTAGCCATATGGACGCTTGCAACACAAGAAGCATCGCTCACGCGTTACCGACCTTTCCCCCCTCCCCTATGAGCTCTGGCGACCTTACTCACGCGCAGGAACACAACTTTACACAACATAAAGTTATTTGGCTGCGGTATTCTGTAAGATACTTCCCCAGTCGAGCTGCTCTTTGAGCGAATAAACGCTATGCTCTACCTCTCAAAAAACGACGATATTACGACGTATTATATTAGTTTTAAATTAATTTAATCTTATAAAAGTATTCTGCTTCCCTGGTAACTAACGTGATATATTATATGTATAATGTTTTGTACTCACTTCCATAGACCGCCATGCGATGGCGAACAGCAGCAGTTCGTTCCAGGAGCCCTTGATGAGTAGGATCTGGTCGTCCATCTCCAACTGGCCGAAGTGCGGGATGTCACGCGCCCACACCACCAGCGCCGCTATTTGTTTGTTGCCTGCCAGTTATACAAGACATGTGAGAATGGACCATTTATTGAACCACTCGTGGTCCACACCACGAGTGGTTCATGCTACCAAGATTAGCCGTTCTTAATCGATCGGCAAAGATAAGCTACCACCGTCGTGGTCGGTTCCTAGACGGGTGACCGCCTAGTGGTATTTCAAATCGAGCGTTTTGTGCTTCGGAAGTCACGTAAAGCCGTTTTGGTCCCGGTTATCACTTAATTGTGATAGTTGTTAAACTAGTTGGTGGCCTACTAGGCGGCTTGAAAACTCCAACAGTAGGTTGATCCGCAGTGGGCACGCGTGGTGGAGTATCTGCTCATTCCCTTTCACCCTAATTTGTGAAAGGAGGCCTGCATGTGCTCAGCAGTGGGACATTATAGGCTGCTGATGATTGTTATTAAATGTACCAACTGTGAAACTAAAACAGTATTTGTGTTCCAAATATTGAATTAGGAATCAGATATTAATGATGAGCATTACTCAAGACTTTTGCAGACAGCTCAATATGTATTACACACATTGGAAGAAGAAAATCTTTGCTCGAAAAATATGACCATCCTCAATCTCCTTTTACATTATAATACTTACATATTTAAATCCCAACTAAAACCTTTGGAACAACCAAAAAAGTAAACTGTTTTAGATGCACGCGGAATGCTAAAACATTATACCAACCATGTCAGCAGGGTCAGTTAATTCACGATGCAAGATATCCATCTCAACAATAATGTTATAAATTAGAGACGTCGCGATGGTAAAATTTGGAGAGGAGTAAATCAACATTTTTAAGCAATTACTCACCGCATAGAATGTTAATAAGTGAGGCCGCCTACATAATAAGGTTACAAATATAGCTTGTTATAATTAAACTGAGCAAAACAACGTTCAAGCAGGGGAATAAATAAGGAAAAGGGATTCCAATAAATCATATGGAGCCGCAACAAAAAACTCCTCTATGTTATGTTAACGGCATGTTTAATACATTCGGGGCTTGATATCGCGATATTGAGATGATATAAGACGCCCTCTATATGGTGTAGGGGAGGTACCTTTGCAGATTATGTTAGTTTTATCTCGCATCTAAAATGTGCAAGATCCTAAGCAAAATTTCAATGTGAAAATATCGGAGTATAATACAATTCAGAAGGTTGCTTTTGTTGAATAAATTTTCTAAATAATTCAAAATATCGTAAACAGATTCCTACCTACCAGATAACACCTTCATCGACCAATAAATAAGAAAATTAAAATTGTTTCCGAGATTTCACAGCAAAAGTTGTTCAGCATGAAAATCTTAATGCATCCACCGCCCACTGTATATTTATTGTGTAGCTAGGAACAGATCAGATTTTTAATAGAGCAGTAAAAATATGTTAAGATGCACTTCTTCATAGTCTAATAATTCGCTACATGTCCATTCGATAAGGCATACTTTTCCTTAACGTGTTAGGCATCAGCCACTGCACAATTTGATAAAGGTATTTATAGCTTAGCACACGATAACTTGATTCTTATCACCTTTTCTTTGTTCTTACTATAATCCTTACGACAATCGTTAAAACCTGATCAATCAACCCGGTGACAGACTTGACTAGACCAATTTTTAAATCCTCAATAAGGAGGACAATAAAAAATACCTTGTTTTTGAGACGCAGACATTAGCATTAACCCATGGACACTTAAATGTAAGAATTCCGAGAAACTTGAATAACAAACTATTATTCTGAATATCTTTCAACGAGCGATCAGTTTTTTCGCATCTGTTCAAGTTACAAGGATAAAGTTACAGTAAATAACATATTTTTTATCATACTGGGACCATTTGCATTGCACTGATATATATGTACTACCTACTCAATGCCGTATGTAATACCTACGTCAAATTATGTAACTAGGCAAGCCGGATACCTACTGCATTATAACTGTCTCTCACTGAACATCACAATGTATGAAATGAATTACAATAGAGACACGCATCGAAAACATGTCGAAACAGTGTCGGACACACAACAAAAGGTGGAATTTAAGCTAAGTGGGAACATTTAGGTGCATTAGTTAAAAAAAGAATCTAAATAAATATGTAGATACGGCAGTCAATCCCGTAGGAATAGAAAAACAGCACCAGTGCCAAACACCAACGGGTCCGTCAATCACAAATATCTATCAGGTTTTTAGTGTATTGCGCTATCGCTTTGAAAAATTACGAAAGTATTAATAAAAGCGATAGCGATGTTATGAACGTGAGATGCTCTCAGTGTCATGTCTATTAATATCAGCAAGCTTCAACGGATAGGAATCGATCAAGTAAACATTCACGTGTACAAGCTTACTGCATTATTATAAATTGTAACGAGCTTGTTTAATAGAAAATAATCTGTGAAAATGTTTGTTTGGTTCGAAAACACGAACTAATTTTGAGATGGACTTTACTGTAAGCATGATGCATTATAGTATCACGGGAACATGAGCTGAAATTCTTTTGAAGCTTATAATGTAGGACTCACATCACTGCCAAAAAATGATGAAACCACAAATATGTGAGTTACGAGCCCAAACAAACAATACATAAAAGTATCACGAACAATAGCAATAGGACTTGGCAAACATGATATTTTGTAGCTACGAAAAAACGTCGCCATTTTAAACCAGTTCCAAATTATGTATGCCACAATAATAATGTATTTATGTACATAAATACATATCAACATGCCAATGTTTTTGTGTGGTGGAATTTTTATTTTTATGTTTTTCTATCTAGTAGATGTGTAGAGGATTATATGCACTGTAAGTTCAGTAGATACTATTGGTTGGTCTAGGTATCTTGTTGTCTTCTAAAAAGTTTAACATTTTCAGTTTATATTTTCCTTCACACAATTTCAAACTATAACTAATTTGTTAGTACCTAGTATTTAAATAATTATTACATCATATAATGTTTCAGGACCCTGAGGTAGTCGTGCAATTTGCATTAATTTAGTTTAATTTTATTTGTATTCCATGAATAGTGAAAATGTAACAATGATTTAAGCCGTTTGATTAGTTGAAATCCGGTTTGGTAAATGCAGACCAGAATCCGAGTTTCCTGCTCCAAAAAAAATCTCTGTATCTGATGCGCAGTTTTTGAATTTATTTCAACTGAGTGGTCCCTTCTGCTGCAACTAAAAAGAACCATCGAAAAATAATAATTCACGTTGGTGGTGTTAAATATCTCCCACAAATCATACCAGTGACACTATGTAATGTAACTTATGTACTTAACACGAACTTTGTTGCTTGTTTTCCATTTCAGAACTGAAAATTAAGCTGACGAATAGTCTACCTACATCCAACAGTGATCTTACAGAAATACGGACACATTCTATAACTAAGCATATTAAGTAAAACATACCACAGCATAAGGTCAAGATCGTAGATCCTCTGCACTTTATAATTTTTATATAAATATTCACCTTACATTATGTTTCAAAATTATTTACACAATTCACAAACCGCGAAGCATAATTTCAAGTTATCTTGAGAGGTAATCTTTCAACAGAAAGAATGTTATACTGTCAAGTTAGAACATAATGTCTCTAGCATCAAAAAAAAGTTTAAACTTCTGGAGCTGAACCAACTCGGCTTTGATCGTTTATCTTTCCTTCAAATATGCTGCATTAATTTGCATATTCTTGTTGTTATGTCACGAAAGTAGGACGATTGTTATTTTTAAAGCGAGGACTGAAATGCGAAACTACTTTTTCCTGTTAATGTCTTCATTAAACTAACAATGTGCATTATAAACTGTGATAAGAATAAATGTTGCATGACGAAATGGTTACGCAACTTTAGTATCTAGATTTAGCTAGAATTCTATATGAACTAACAGGGCGCCACTTCACAAGACAGCTCATATTAAAGTAAGTAGAAAACTGTTCGTTTCTTTTTCCGCCGCAACATGGCCGACAGGCCTAAAATGGTTTTTCAGTATTATAGTCTTTTTCACCTTCTTTATATGGACTGAAATCAAATTGCTTTATGGTCATCCCTATCAGCGCCTCTTATAACCCACAAATGACGTCATAGAGTGAACAATGACTTTCACCATATTCCTCGGAATATAAATTAATGTGATTAGGTCAAGGTTTGCTTCTGATTTAGTCTTGCAGCTTTCATGCGAAAAATCTATTAAAACATTTTCATACCCTTTATAAATACAAATCAAAACATACAATAAACTTTCAACAAATATTTCAGTCTACATTAACTAAATTGTCATTAAAATTCTACGTTAAACGTCATTCCTTAAAAGTACAGACGATAAAATGCTTTGTCATGTCAAAATTATAATGAGATTATTATACCAATGACGGGTAGCTATAAAGAAATACATTATGGCGCAATGGCATATGGGACGTAATACAGCAAAAAGTTTTTGGCATCATAAACATGGAAGACCACAGGAATACGAAAAGGGGATGAAAAGGCAAAATAGTGAAGTCCACAACATACAGAATTCTTGTTAAATAAACTGCCACCATGATGAACAGTAGTATAGTAGCAAGAGCAAAATATAATACAAATCCGTGTTGGGATTATTTTGATAGATTCTCTTAGATGGTACGAGTACAAAAACTGAGTATAAATACTTTAACGCGGCACAGCACTTTCAGGTAGACTATAGCGATTTTAATAAGCCAGGCACAGTAAGCAGCTCAACAGTAGAAGAATATTTACCTATTTGACAAAGGCTGGAGACTGGAGCGCGGTATTTGGGCGGCACGTTGCTGTCGGGGCCAACGCGTAAGAACTGAAACTCTTCGCTGGGATCCGCCACCATGGACTCTATCTCCAACAACCGTTCGATTGACAGCTCCTGCGTTATTAACACCTACGTGGATTATAAGAGAATATTTTATTTAGCATATATTTTATAATAACAGACTCGGAGAAAACACATTAACTTAAAAAATCCTGAACGAATGATTCCAGAAGGAGTCATGAAGAGGTATATTAGAACCAATAAATACTACGTTGCTGCTTAAATTATGGTTGATGCTGATTCATTGAGTTAAAAAACACAAAAAGTTATTAAATCCCATGAAATCAATCCTTAGCTTTATTCAAGACATGATGCTTTAAGAGCAATTAAGAGTAAATGAAATCAGCACCAAAAACAAAAGGAAGAATTATGATACAAGCCAGTGGGTGGACAACCATCACGTCAATAATCATGTCTGATGATCTAATTGCACAGAATATCGTCCATCACAATAACTACAAACACAAATAACGAATTTAGACGTGACTCATGTTTTACTGGAAACCAAATTGAGCTGAGACTATAATACCGCATCCTTATGAAACATCCAAGGTACTGCAGCGCATCGGGCATGTTCGCGGAGGCGAGGGTGCCGGATTTCTTTGCTATAATGAGGGCGCGCATCTGTTCCTTTTGGAGTAGGTTGCGTAGCTCAGAAAACAGCATCATAAGAACTGTAAGCGACGACCTGACAGGGTACTTTTATAAACACTGGTTATCTGTCCACCAGAATGACAATGTCAAATCACTGCACTGACGAGAAGGTTTTATAACCTTTATTGTATATTTTTATTATTATAATTTTTTTGTGCTTTACGTACCTACCAACTTATACGGTTTATTTTAATTTTAAATTTATATGTTTTATATTTTATCATGTTTTAGGTACAGTGGGTTTTTTGCCTGAATAAATGAATATTATTATTATTATTATATTATAATTATACTTCTATTGACAGAAGGGGACACTTAGAATACACACTAAAATTAATTGTCTACCAGCACTTATTGCATCAGTTATTTTTAACATGATTTATTATGTGGACTTATTTGGTCAGGTATGGATTGAAAACAATAAAGATAAATTGTTAATTGTTTATGCTGCATGACCTAGGACAACTACGAACTTGTTAAAGAGTATTCTGCATAAGTATAATGCAATATTCCACAAAGAACACTCCATCACGTTTGCCAAACAAGCCACACGAAAAGAGATCGATAGGCGGGCAATAAACAAAGAAAATCAGTTCTGCGGCGCGTCGTTGGCAAGGTTATTTATGGTACATGCCGTTTTAATTAAATTCGTCTAACATTTCTTTATTGAATCTTGGTGATCGATTTCGTGTTTTATGAATTGGAAAGTACTTAAGAGCTCGGGCACAAATTAATTTGATAAATCGACATTGAAGGGTCTCTGCTCTTGCCTAGCCAATAATTGCAATATAAAAGAAGCCCGAATTCTGAGAACAGTCAAAATCAATAAGGACTTTCTGTTTGATGAATTCAATTTGTTTGAGTCAACGCATTTCTTAGAATATAGATGTAATAAGAATAAATTAAATAAAATAAAATCCACTTTGAATAGAATCTTAAAAACATCAGGGGTATGTAATTGTTTTCTTCATACCGAGAAATTCTTTCCGCCGCCCGCCGTTCCAATATTAGCACCGACTTTCCAGGTGAAGGTTGTTTTATGAGTCAAACGCTTACAAATTTCGCAACTGATAAGTTTTTATTATAACTCTACATTATTAATGAGACTCAACACACGCCCAGACTTCGCTCTAACAGTTGTAGTTGAAGGACCATTAAGATTTCTAGCGATAACACAATAGGTTCTAGGTTTTTAACAACCTCTCGTTATACTATGCTGGCTACATGGTATGCCTGTAATAGTTTATACATTAGAAACGAGGAAATAGTAATAAGGGAACAGTAAATATGTATTCAGGAGATTTCTTTTAAAGTTCTGAGCGAGGACCAGAAGTCGAAACGGTGCAGCTGTTTACCAAACTTGTATGTATAAAGGTGAGCCTGACCTAATATTATTCTTATGCCATTACTAACATCCTAATGCCCCTCTGTCAACTCCTAATTGACAATCAAACGCGACCGGTTACCGTCTGACGTCATCATACATTGCGCATGTTTATCTGAGTATTCCGACATTCCAACTAACCTGAACAGAGCTGCTAGGGTGAGCATCTTCTGCGCCTCTTGCAGCTCGTTGCCTCTCCTCTTGAACCGCTTCCCTCTTCATACCGCACGCTAAGCATTTCTGGTACCGACAGTACTGGCATCGGTTCCTCTGGCGTTTGTCTATGATACAGTTGCGCTCTTCGCGGCATGCGTATGATAGGTCTTTCCTTACCGTCCGCTTGAAGAAACCTTTGCAGCCTTCGCAACTGAAAAAGATGGTTGGATATTAATCTCCTTTGATGCAAATGGTTTCGATCAATTCGCCGTGGGAATCAAAAGCACAACCTAATGTTTTACGAATTTGACGGATGAAAGATGAAGATGGTCGCTAGGTATTATGCCTGTCTACAGGGAACGATTGTCATGAGTAAATCTAAAAGGATTTTTGCTAAAGGAGCGAAAACGACAGTGTGTTATGTTTCCCGACAATGTAAAGCTTTTAAGGTCAACACCACCAAAGAGTTATGTAATGAGTTGTGCCTGTGCACGTGTCGTAAGTATATTTAAATGAGCAAGATTTTATTTTGTAAACAGCATCATAAAATTAATCAATTCAAATTATGGATATTTAATTTTAAGCTTATGTTTGGCAATCGACTCAATCCAGAAGGAGTCAAAATGCAGCATGTTTGACTAGCAACTCATAAAATGAATCTGTACTTAATTATACAATAACTCTCTCATTTATTTTCTTAAAATTGAAAGTAACGCTGTTTCAAGTAGGTATTTTTTTAATCGTTATATTCCTACGTCATCGCTTCACTCACATACGGGTTGTTGATTTGCATAAAATCAAACAATCTACATAGCAACAAAAACATCACAAGGTTTATGTAATACCATGTCAGTAATGTCAGCAATAAATTGTGCACTCCTATGAACAACATCATCATTAACATTTATAGAGATTAGAGATCCTACTAATATTAAACATAATTATAATATTATCATTATTATAATATCCATCTCAGTAGGTCATCTCACTCAAATTATAAATGCCAAAGTTTGGATGGATGTATGTTTGTTACTCAATTACGCTTCAACAACTGATCGAATTTGGATGAAATTTAGCACGCTGATAGAATGTTCTGGATTACTAGGATACTTTTTATCCCGGAAAACACACGATCCCTCGGGAACGCGGGTGGAACCGCGCGAACAGCCAGTTATTAGCCTTTAGTGTACCTACATACATACATACAGGGAGAACCGCAAACTTATACAAGATTATCATTATAAATATATACATAAGTATGAAAGTGTATACACATCTCGTTTATCACGTATTTAAATATTTATTTAACCTTTTAAATCCAGAGATTTGAGTGTGTAATATGACAAGTATTAATGATTAAATGTATATTTTAAAAAAATATACTTATAAGCTACGTTTATATTGTCTAACAAATATCTGTGATCGTAGCTAAAATTCTAAAATCATAGACATTTTACTCTGTCGTCGAAATGTCAAAGTAAAGATCAATCCACACAACTCACCCCACTATTCCATCACACAAAACAACGGGTACCTATTGAAATATGGCTACATACTAATTAAGGGTCGGATGTAAGCTAGATCGCGCGCCAAAACCAGCATTCATTTGTTACTTTGCAGTCGTGTTACAGGCACGCACACATGCATCAGCTCGTTGCGTCAAGTTAGGTGCGTACCGCATAACGTGGTACCATCCGATGAAATGCTAATAAATTATTTAAGTAATATTACATTATATACATTTAATTTTTTATTTATTTTCCCTTTTGTGTTCATCTTATTTAAATAGGCACAACAAAAGCTTACATAACAGGTTTACTAAGTAGTAGAATTCATAACATTTATAAGCAAAGCAAACTCAGCGAGATGCAATATTTTAGTACATTGTGTATAAAACATAACATATTACATAACATATTTCAAAAATTAAAGGAAGATACTACATTACCCCCTGAGATAATCTCAATGTTTGGGTATTGGTACAACAACCAAAAGGATTGTGTGAGGTGGGCAGGCGTACATTCGGACGTATATGGGTTGGTTGTGGAGTGCGACAGGGGGGCTTGAGCTCGCTGAAACTGTTCAACCTGTACATGAACCGACTGATCCGTGAGCTCAGCAGTCAGTTTATTGGATGTCATGTGGATGGTGTGTGCATAAATAATATTAGTTACGCCGACGATATGGTTGTGCTGAGCCCTTCGATTGGTGCGTTGTTGGATGTCATGTGGATGGTGTGTGCATAAATAATATTAGTTACGCCGACGATATGGTTGTGCTGAGCCCTTCGATTGGTGCGTTGCGAAGGTTGTTACACATCTGTGAGACCTATGCGGTGTCCCATGGGCTCAGATATAATGTCGCTAAGAGTGAGCTAATGGTTTTTAAAGCTGGTACAAAATGTACCCTCTGTGGATCTTTTCGGTACCCCTTTAAAAAGAGTCTATCAGGTTAAGTATCTGGGCCACTGGGTCACCGATAACTTGTCAGACAATGTGGATATTGAGCGGGAGCGCAGGGCGATGTGTGTTCGCTGCAATATGTTGGCTCGCAGATTTGCACGTTGTAGTAAGCAAGCTAAATTTACGCTTTTCAAAGCCTACTGTCAGACCTTCTACACGTGCAGTCTGTGGGTCAATTTTACGCGGAGCGCATACGGCGCACTGCGTGTGCAATATAATAATGCATTCAGGGTACTGTTTGGGCTGCAACGATTTTGCAGCGCATCAGGGATGTTTGCAGAGGCAAGCACCGACTGCTTTTATGCAATCATAAGAAAACGGTGCGCGTCGCTGATGTCTCGCCTGCGTGGCAGCCCAAACAGCATCATACGTACGCTAGTCGAGCGGTGGGACTCACAGTTGCTGGGACGGTGGCTACAGTTGCACGCCCCTGCCACTCGCCCCTGATACTGTTTTAATTGTTATGTCATGTTATATTATGTATTTATACTATTATGTAGTATACTTACTTTAAATTTTAGAACATGAGAGAGAACTAACTGCCGACAAACTGCTATGCAGTTTGGCAGATATAAATTATTGTTTTTATTGTATTATTGTAACTTTTATAAAATAAATATATTAAAAAAAAAAAAAAAAAAAGTTAGGCTTTTGAAATCACCTTGGGCTGAGGAATCGTCTGCATACCAAGATTGAATAGTACTTTGTTCATCTTTCATTTTGTTTATGATGGGTAGTGTTGCACGGGCATAGAGCAGCTTGGCTAATGGGTCTCCCTGAGTTACGCCTTCTTTGCTGTAGAGTCTCATGTCAGAATCACAAATAACAAGTTCCACATGACCGTTGTATGTATTAAACAAGAAACGAGCGCAGTGTGGCCACTGTATTTTCGCTTGCCAGAGTGCTAGTTGTCTATTAACGGCGTTGAATGCATTTTTTGCGTCAACAAGAAGCATACCCGAGTTTGATCCAGAATGACATTTACTTTGGTAGAGATCATTCATAGCATGTATTGCACCTTCAATACCACTACTGAGACCACTGCAGATTTTAAAATCTTAAAAGCTACTGCTTCTAGTTTTTAGATGTGATACCGGTTGGGCCTCCACCACTTGCTGGTTATGTCAATCTCTAGCAGTAGCGGCATTTCCAAGAGTTCGTCTGGAAGGGTAAATAAATCAGAATCGGGCGTTTTAGAGGTGGGTGTTTATCTATCATGGTATCGCTTACAGTTTTTCCGATAGGGTCTATTTCATTGTTGGTATTAAGGATTATACTAGTGTCTCTCGTCAGCAGCCAGTTTACGGCGTCGCGTATTTTGCCTCTTAAGATTAGGCGTGTAAGCGTTTGTGCTATCTGGTCATTGTGTTTGTTTCAATTGTGAAAATTATGAAGAGAGTTGTCTGATTTGATTGACTTGGTTAGTAGGATTTCAAAAATGTTAATATGTGTTTATCTATCCATAACTTTAGGCGGCGTTCAAGTAAACGGCATATGTCTTTAGCATGTTTAGTATTCTTGTCTCTTTGTAGCAGCATATATTATGTATGCATATATTGGGAATTGGTTCGCAAATCTATTTCTTCAGCAAGCATATGATTAAATCTCCTGCTAGTGGTACTAGAGGAGGGAAGATCGGAGAGCTTGCCACGGAGAGTACATACTTTATTCCAGCGTATTTGTCAGGTGCCGGTCTTCGAACCTGTGTCATTGAGTCCAGCAACGGTGATCTATAGGCTTCTTCCAGTGGAGATGCTTGTATTGGTTGCTGTAACGGAGGTGACAGTGATTGTGACGAGCAGTGGGCGCTGTGAGCAGCACGTATGTGACGTTGTAGACCTTTCCTTTTAAAGGATTTGGAGCAGGTTGGACAAAATACAGTTTCAGTACTTTCTTCTTGAATCATCGGAATATTGCGTGTGACATCCATTGCACCAACTTCAATATAACCAATTAATTTTGTATATGTTAAACAAACGATCCAAATGACTAATAAGTCAGTTAATTGGTAAAAATATCAAAAATATTGTGATGTAAATATATCGAAAGAAAATTTCATTATAGAATGTCAATGTCAATTATGTCAGCGTCAAATTAAAAAAAACCCTATATTAATTATAATCAATGTTAAAAACAGAATTTACACTTATTTTTGTATCGAAAATTTGGCATTTGTGCTCGAGATTTCAATCTAATAAAGCCATCTCTAAAAGTAGCTTTGTGAGGCTTACGTTACCATTAATACATATTTCTAATACGAAAATAGGCAAATCTATCAATGATAAAAGAATGAAGGAGAAGAAAATATTCATGATTATTTACACACGGCTACACATCAAGCTATACATTTCCAGTATAAGCTGATCTAGCATTGTATAGGCTTTCCGTACAATGGGGGTCAGCTGATACTAGAAATGTATAGCTTGATCTGTAGCCGTGTGTACAATGAAATATTACTAGCAAATGCGAAAATAAAATATAATATTTATTGATTACTAGTTGCACCCCGCGGTTTTTCTACGCAACTTTCTTATTTTTTTTCCGTCAGAACCTTTTCCAGAGTATTAGAAAACTTGAAAAGAAGAGATGGATAAAATCGGTAAAGGCTTTCTCAAGTTATGGCGTGTCCAAGGGGAATAGGGATTCATTTATATATATATTGAGATAAAAATTATATTATGTTTCCTTCTTTTCTGCAGTAGTCCTTGCACTTCGCGGGTGCTATCTCTGCACGTATCTCTTTAATAGTACTGGCAGAGATAGTATCCGTTTATAGATGTCGCCAGAGCTAGTTGGGGAGAGGAGAAATGTCGGGAACGCGTGAGTGATGCCCCGAGTGTTGTAAGCGTCTATATGGCTACGGTAACCGCTTACCATCCGCAGGGCCGTGTGCTTTTTTACCTTGTTTGCTTGGTGACCTGAGTCATCACTGTAACACCACAAAATTAAAGTAATGTTATTTGACTGCGATCGTATGTAAGGTGGAGGTACTCCCGGTCGGGCTGCTCCGAATTTTGAATGGGAGAACCCCTTATCTTATTACCTATCTTATAGCCAAACTTTCTTAAAAATGCTTAGTAGAAAACATTATCTTAGGCACACCAACAAACCATGAAATTGATACGTATGATGATATAATATGTATATTTAATTATTTCTAAGGAATTTAATAACTCTAATAATGTAAAAAATAAAAATGCACTTATCATGTTCTTTTTGACGAGCGCATGTATACAGATATGTGGATGACGTAATTTCCGGTGTCAATAAAAAGCGACGTGGTGTCACCTTGGGACACTGGGGGGAACTGACTGTTTTCGCGATTGCGTCTTGTATATAAAGCTTCACTTGACATTTCATAGAAAAATGTATGGACAAATGGCGTCGCAAAATTGATGCTTATAAATAAATAAATTACATTATTCTCGTACAAAAAAATGAAAATGTGGCCCCACGGATCTGTTGTACATATATTTGTGATTCGATGTTATATATAATTTTTACAAAATGGATTCTAAATTTGATGGTATCACTAAAACGGTAAACCTCCATTTTTATGATTTTGGTAATATTTATATTGTTTTTGCTATTTATTGAAGCAAATTAAAAAAAAAGGGCCTCCACGGATCTGTTAATTGGTGTCTTGATTCTATGAATATGTTCGTATAATACTATTTCTTTCATGTTTTCATTCATAAACCACTAAAATAGCGAACCCTGTTTATGACGTTTAGCTTACATACGGCTCTTAAGCCAAGCTTTCATTGTGCCTGCCACCTAACCATAACGATGACAAGTATGCGACATGAAACAATTTAGCTTTATTATGATCTATTGTAATTCTATTCGACTGAGCGCGGTTTGCCGACTGCGGGGAGCGTTACTAGTATTCTGTGCCGTCACATAATAAAATAAATAATACCTGACGCACACTCGATAAAACAGCAGTTTAATAAACAATAATTATTATAAACAAGTTAATATAAAGGTATTATGGGATACAAAGTACAAAAGTATAGAGAAGGCAAAGAAGACGATTATGAATAAATACTTAATTCAATGCAATTTTATCAACAATTTAGTAATAGGTAGGTAAAGGTGAATCCGTTCGGAAAGAATCATGACGAGATTGGTTCAAAAAAATAAAGTTTTTTAGAGACGTTGAAATGACGTTATTATTGATCCTTGGTGCCTAAGGAATAACTTGAGGCATTTAAAATATTTTTAAGATCCCCGGGATATAAATGCGACATTCTATGCCATGCCGGCGAATCGCGACCAAAACCATTATGTTGTTGTTATATTTTGCGGTGTTTATAAAATATTTCAACTTATTTTAATATGTTGCTGGTAATGTAATCTCAACATTGGACTAAAAACTCTATTTTTTTATTGTTTTGTACAAATTAATGTTTGGATCTCGCCATGATTCTTTAAAACCCACATCATAACCTCGATCATAGGTAGGTGCGTTAAATACCTTTAAACTTGCTTTAAACGATAATTTATTGGAGCGTATTGCAAAAACAGCACATACATTATAATTCGCTCTCGCATTGCCGTTAATGACATGATTATTACATTTTGAGCAAGCGACATGTGCGAATTTCGCAAGTTACGTACAACACAGGTGGCCAGTGAGCAATGCCACTTTCACTTCGCAAATATAAGTAAATTATATTTATTTAAAGAACTGTTAGGTCGATGGGGCGAGCTCCCGGATGTATCGATTCGTGATTCACAACGCAACTTTATATCAACATACGAATCCACTATTAACTCTATAAGTATTGCGCAGCATTTTTTCTAAACCTGCAACATTCCTATTATCCTATTAGCAACTTATTTTTTTTTTTTTTTTTTTTTATAAATATCCTGGGGCACGTTATTGTTTCATGTCGGTGAACGCCCTAAAAATATATTAGTACTAAACTTGTCCATTTTATTATCCTATAAGTTTATTTTACAAGGACCTTTAACTGTTTTTAATTAGAGAATATATTATAAATAATTTTTCGAACGTTAATAATGACGTGATGAAAAACATTTGTGAATAATTGAATATCTAATCATTGTCATAAACGTCATTACGTCATGGTTGTAATCAGACCAGAGCATGTCCAGAGATGCCATACACCTTAGGTTTTAATCATTGTTCCGTGTGGCCTTAAATCTATACTATATAAAAATAAGTCGGGTTTTCCTTCCTGACGCTATAACTCCAGAACGCACGAACCGACGATCTAGGGTGGGGTAGGGTAGAGTGGGGTAGGGTAGGGTAGAGTAGGGTAAGGTGGGGTAGGGTAGGGTAGGGTAGCACCACGCGAACGAAGTCGCGCCGGGCAGCTAGTCTACTATATAAAAATAAGTCGGGTTTTCCTTCCTGACGCTATAACTCCAGAACGCACGAACCGATTTCCACGGTTTTGCATTCGTTGGAAAGGTCTCGGGCTCCGTGAGGTTTAAAGCAAAGAAAGTAGGGTAGGGTAGGGTAGGGTAGGGTAGGCTGGGGTAGGGTAGGGTAGAGTAGGGTAGGGTAGGGTAGGGTAGGCTGGGGTAGGGTAGGTTAGAGTAGGGTAAGGTGGGGTAGGGTAGAGTAGGGTAGCACCATAGAGTAGTGTAGCTCCACGCGAACGAAGTCGCGCCGGGCAGCTAGTTACTTATAAATATTTTTTAGGTATCATTTTTCGCTTTAATTTATCACACCCGACAATTCTTGTTTTCGTAAGGGGGATGAAAGCTTGTATAATGGATGGCTTGCAGCTTCTTACGTAATTATATTTTAAAGACGTATGAATATTTAAAAATAAACCTTTATATTGGCATGAAACTAGCCTAAGTATTCGCTATAGATCTCAAATAGTTATAGCGTCAATAAAAAAATATTGAAAGCGTAATTTAAAAGCTATTAAAGAGCACAAATGCAAAGGCTTGGAGTACAATAAATGTTCGAAATTAAGCGATAAATCTATCTAAAGACCAAATCACACGCATATCTTTAAAAAATATTAAACTACACATGTAACAATACGTTTTATACGGGGATAGGTCGTTACAATGAAGAGGTACCTTATAACGTCCTTGTCTAAAGATATTGGCAAAAAATCTTAGGAGATATAAATAGATATCTACTTACACGCGATGATATAATAATATATCATGCTACGTATCTGTATACATCTCATCTCAACATGAACTATACACCAGACTTTATCATGTTATGTGAATTCAACAATATTATTTGACAGATCACTAGCTCAAACAGTAGTATTATTACTTACTAGCAGTCTCGCGCGGTTTCACCCGCATCCCGCGATAAAAAAAAGTTGCCTATAATACTCGGGGAGAACGTAGCTTCCTATTAGAGTATTTATATACTCTATTAGTGAAAGAATTTTTCCAATCCGACTGGTAATTCCAGAGATTAGCCCGTTTAAACAAACAAACAAAAAAACTCTTCCGCTTTATTATATTATACTAGCTGTCTCGCGCGGTTTCACCCGCGTCCCGTGATAACAAAAAGTCTATAATACTCGGGGAGAATTTAGCTTCCTATGAGTGAAAGAATTTTTCCAATCCGACTGGTAGTTCCAGAGATTAGCCCGTTTAAACAAACAAAACACTCTTCCGCTTTATTATATTATATAGTATAGATAATATAACTAACTTTCCACCCGCGGTTCACCAGCGCCCCCTTCTTTACCCCCTTACCTACCCTACCCTACACTACCCTATAAAAAGTATCCTATGTTCGTCTCTTGGTTCTAAGCTATCTCCCAGACAAATCGGTTCAGTCGTTCTTGAGTTATAAATAGTGTAACAAACACGACTAACACTTCTTTTATATATATAGATAGATAGATGTCATATTGAACAGTAATTATGCCATATTACATAATATCAAAACTTAGTCCTTAATTTTAGGTGTGTTTATTGATAAATTAATTTCATCCAAAAAAGGTTCGCGGTTCCACGCGGTTCGGTCCAGTTTTAAACGGCCACTTACCTACTCATATATTACGAACATTGCATTTTATTTCACTGCAAATTTCATGCAAAATGGCGACGCAAACATATATAAATATACATAGTAGGATATAATTTGACGACGCTATTTTGCAATTTTGAGCTCTATTGCTCTATCCACGAAGCATCTTATAATTCTTAGTGCAGTTCTTTACCGAGTTGAGGATACTTTCATTTTGTAAATTAATTAAATCAGCCCAGAATTATACGAAAATATGTTATTAAAACACTTGATTAAATCCTAACTAATATTATAAACGCGAAAGTGAGTTTCTTTTTTTTTGTTACGCCTTCACACTTCAACTACTCAACGGATCATCATGAAATTTGGCATGCAGATAGCCTATGGTATGGAGAAGGACATAGGTACACTACTTATTATCCCGGGAACATAATCCTTAAGGCGTTGCTCAGAACCCAGAAGCAGAAGTCAGCGAGTGTACCTATTCACAGAGATTGGTCCCGCACATTGTAGTAATTTGTATAGGAAGATAGGTATCTCTCAAGATTTGTCACTGATCGAGGATATGCATCATCCCAATCGTTAGCAATTGTCGACAATAATGAATAAAATACTTCAATCGCGATGTTTGTGCTCTCTCTGTACCGTTAAGAAGTGCTATCATATCTTTAAAGCCGGCTACGGGCTTCAAAGATATGAACATAACTAAATTTACATGGGATCATACTCAGATTACAGAACAAGGCAGATGCAGCACGCTGAACACGGGAGTGAGGCCATAAAAGTAAATACAAATATAATTTGTATTTGCTTTGTTTAAACAAAGTTTATTAAAAAGAAAGTGTTTTTCGTTAAATAAAGTTTGTGCAAAGCGCACTCTATCTGCCTTTTGTTATGTAATCTGTGGGATAATATTGCAAAAAAAAGTATTTTCGACAAAACAGGAGTTTTGAACGGACAATCAAATATATTCATAATAATTATGGAGTTTTTTTTTATCCGTTTGAAAACTTTTTGCTGATGCATGACTTTGAGTTTTCACACAAATCATAGATAGCATAATCATTATTAAATGCCCATTAGGATGACTTTGATTTTTCACACAAATCATAGATAGCATAATCATAATTGACTGCCCATAATATGTTTATATTCTATTATAAGTTCAAAGGAGGAAATGTCATGAAAACTTAACTACCTGTCTTCTACTATGCGATTGTCAGATCAACATAAAAAAAATCTCAAGGTGAATAAAAATGTCTCGCGGTCGCGAATGATATTACAGGCAACAGTCGATCGATAGAATTGTAAATTATAAGTACCAATAGCCATAACGTATACCTACATAAGTAGGTATATGTTATGTTTAAATAGTCCCACCCACGCACTAAAATTACGATTAAAACGTTAAAATAATTATATAAAGGTGTAAAATCTTTAATTTTGCGCATGCCTTAACATAATGTTCAATTCACACGCAACCAAAACATGAAGTACCTTAGTCTCGTATGGGTATAGCTAGCGTTGCCTTGCCAGGCGTCCGGATAAAGCCGGACACAGTTAGGTCCGGGCAAATTAGACAACGTCCGGCGTTTCCGGCCTTTATACATTAGCAGGTATACATTTAAAAAAAAAACTGGATTTTTTGTTGTATTAATATTATGCCAAAAATCCTTTATTATTTAGGGTGTCCGACCTTTTCACCCAAATATTCGGTTATACTGGCTGGTCTGTCCGCTATTCGGTTTTAAGACCTAGCAACCCTAGGTATAGTATAGCTAGCAGTTTTTAACACAGACAACATGGCTGTTAGGTGTCTAGACTAGACTGAATTGTATTTTCTTATGTACCTAGCGATCATATTCAACTTATTAATGAATGAGCAACTTGTATCTTATACAAATAATGAGTATCTGTGTATCGCAACTGAAGTAGGTGACTCGGTAATGTTAGGTAGGTCTGCACGTCTGTGCTAAAATCATAATTAACATTAGCTATGTGGTTTACTCTAAACACGTTCCCAATGGAAAATAAATAAAGCATACAAACACACGTACCTTCTACATGTAGTTGACTCGTTAGGTTATATTTACCTTAAGACGAAAGAAGTTTATAACAAGCAATGCAATTTTTTTTCGAAATCATCAAAATTCGTTCAAAATCAAGCTTAGTTATGCAGTCCGGTTTTTATAACAGCAATGGCCCAAACCGAGAAAAGGTCGGACGGAACCCTCGGTGAGCGAGTCAGACTCGCACATGGCCTGGTTTTATTTAATTTAAATAATCACTCCAAACTTACATCTGTTAAAATCTAAAAACATTAACAAAACTAATAATAATTACAAAATGAATTATCTCTGACAGGTGGATGATGTAAATGCGTAAAATTACGAATAAATTGCAATTTTCGGATATGGTATCGTTCACGTGACAAGTTTTATTTTATTAGTATTAACAAACGGGAATTCCAAAATAAAAATGTCAAACTTTCACCTCACTGGGTGACCTCTTACACAACAGCTAGTATATTTTCAAAAAACGTCTTCTGACTTGCTCAATAAAAATCTTAACTTTATTCCCTTTTATTTTTTATTTAAATCTCCAAAGCCTATCGGCCTTTGGGGTTGTGACATTATATTTAAAAACCTTCATCGAGATAAATTTAATGAAAATAATTTATAGGATAAGTGGATAAACATTTATCGATTAATTATTAACAAATTCATAATAATTACGCCAATATTACACTATCGATATAATGGAACATGAATAACAACCTTTTTCGTCGCATCCAAATTGAACTGACATAATGCAATGTTTTTACACAACGATCCTTTTGAGATGCAGGGCCCTGCGCCTGACCATTTACAACATGCATATGGAATAGAGAAAAAAAGGGACAAAAAGTTTACTCGTCTACTCTATCTATCTACATACATGTATCGGGACATCTGGTCTAAGGGGTGATTGAAGAGGGAGAAGGGATCGCTAGAATACACAATTTCAAAGCTTAAACCATGATGCCGAAGCCAGACGGTTAAGTATTTGATTCTTTATTAATAGATATATTCAAAACTACGTCAACCTGGATTATCTTATAAGACCTCGATTCTAATCTAAAATAATGTCACTTTGAAGCCAAGTTGTAAAGTGGCTCCACACCTCAGAGTAAGCCAAAGCCCTTCTCGTCAGAATAGAATATTAATTAAATTAAACTCTTTTACCTGTATACCCCATAATGTTTCCCCGAGGCCCTGTCTCCGCATATAGAACAGAGATGTTTGGACCCGCTGAGGGGATGGTTTGGAGGGTAGTTCTTAAAGGCTGGGGGCGAGGTTGCATCGTCTCGGAGCCCATCGAGCATCGCCGTATCGGGCTTCATCTCCGGAGGTGACATCGGCGACATGAACCCCCCTTCTAGGTTCAGCCCTGTAAGTAACATTGCTTCATTAACTAACACTAATCTAAAGACTGCTTTGATAGAAAATGGTATAAATATAAACTCTACTATCTCTAGACATTCTT
This sequence comes from Achlya flavicornis, assembly GCA_947623365.1. Classification (NCBI taxonomy): domain Eukaryota; kingdom Metazoa; phylum Arthropoda; class Insecta; order Lepidoptera; family Drepanidae; genus Achlya; species Achlya flavicornis. The sequence goes on from OX392468.1 coordinate 13,348,638, forward strand.
GAAGAAATCTGCTCAACATTTAAAACTTAAACAGGAGGCGGTAAAAAAGTAAAATTTTACTTGTCACGAACATGTCCATTTACCATAAAAAAAAAGAAGGTTGAATAGTTTTTCTAATTTTAACTGTAATAATTTGGCAGCTGATATAACCAAATGTATACAGAGTACCTAGTATATAAAAATATGCATGTCGGCAGTTGATAAAAAACAACAAAACCGGTCCATTATTCTGAGGGTTTGTGCAGCAGGCAAAAAAAAAACATATAAACATGGACAAACCTCCTACTATTAGTGCATTAGAAAAACCTTAGCCGCACAGAGTAAAGATTAAGAAATTACAAAATGCATTTACAAAACCGCGTAACATAGTTTACTCTTACTTCTGACTTCATTACGAAGAAGTCGGTAAACAAGAGTACGGCCCGCCTGATGATAAGCGGTTAACGTAGCCATATGGACGCTTACACCACCCGGGACAAACTGAAAGAGTTTCAGTCAATTAATTAAATTATTACAACTACACTAACTTCATAAAATTGAACACATATCGAACCATGACGAAGACATACATGTAGATACATCGATGTTTATAATCCTAGGTAAAACATTACACACCGCTAGGTATTTGTTATCAATCGATTGTTGCGATGATGGATATTGTTCAGGTGTTCTATTCCCACCGTTGTTTTACAGTTTATTTAAAAGCTTCAATGTAATTTATTCAGATACACGCAAGTACATTTTATCCAAACTTAGGTACACTGGCTCATAAATAAGACGTCACAATACTGTTATTTATATCTTTATAGCTTATACTTATGAAGTACATGGATATATATCTAGACGTAGTAGGTTCTCCGTTGATTGAATAAAAGAATCATGAATATTGCCTTGGGGCTTAGATGTAAGCAATCTATTCTCAATGTAATTACCATGTGGTATTCCCCACACGGTAGTTATATAACGTTATATGTATAAGCATTGTTACATTTACTTTACAACTAATTTAATATAAACTTGACGATGTGTATGGTGTAAAACGTTGTATAACTTCTGTGTGGGAGCACTATACATATAGGGTGACTGGTAATTAGTAAACGATACTTAGACACATAAATGTACTCATGATAACAAACAACTTTCCCAAAGAAACATATTTTTTTTTAATTTACTTAGCACATGAGGCCATAATATTTAGTACCTAACAAGAATAAGACACCATCAGCTTTTATTTAATTTCTTTATTTATCTCTATTTGTTTCTTTGGGAAAGTTGTTTGTTATCATGAGTACAATCATGTGTCTAATCTAAGTATCGTTTACTAATTACTAGTCACCCAATATGTAAAAGGTATTTAGTTTCTCTACTGTACTTATAAACTCACATGATGTTACGCGATCAATATCGCTAGGTAAGCTGTTTTTTATTTATACATGTATATAATGACTGCCGCAACTAATTGAGCTAAGAGTCCATTTAGAATGCCAATCGTTTCAATTAGGTTCGTTAATATTTATAATCGAAATCGAAATCTCGTCTTAATCACAATCATCGTCGTTTTATATTTGTTTCATTTATGTTCTTCTAGTATTATTAGGCGTCTTAATTTCTTGTATAATAGGGCAAGTATTTCGGAGTGGCTATGACTGATGGATGGGTAATTAGGGTGGATCGCACAATGTATGAAAACATTTTTTTTTTATTCAAAATTGGTATTTCGTTTGATGGCAGAAAGGATAAGATATTAGTTCATGAAGATGACAGAAGGAAATTCATAGTTGAAGACACATAACCTTTTTGAAACAAACGGGGTCCTTGAAAGCAACGTCTACTACAATGACTGGTATGAGACATCTGTTTGAACATTAAGACGGTAATCCCGAAAAGATTTCTTGGTCCAATAGGAATTTAAATGTAAACTGTACTATTGTAATTGAATATATTCCCAGGAATTTTTATAAAAAAATTCCTTTGAACTAGATTTTTCCGTTTTCTATTGAAAAATTCAAATGTCTTAGCAAAAGGACAAAAAGGCAGTACTTCTACTTTAATTTAATTAAATTTTCCCCATGATAAGTTTTAAACCTGATACCAAGGAGCAAATATCCCGCAACCCCATTTCTAGAATCTATAAAAGAAATAACGATCCACCCTAATAGGTATTATGTTATAAATAGTAAACACAAAATTGGTTATAATACCAAATGAATATTTTACAATGTCTATTCATGTTTGATCTTCATTTCAGTGATCAATTAACTGTGAATTGCGATTCATTGTTTGAATTGGAATAATGGCTCGCTGTAAGTGTACATAGGTATACAAACATGATACTTAAATCGATATTTCTTTTACAATGAGAGCTTTTATTGGAATTTTATTGTGTATCTATATCAACAAAGCCACACCACGCCCATATCTGATAGTCATTTTTAGGGTTCCGTTCCCAAATGGTGCCAAAAAAGGAACCCTATTACTTAACCTTTGTAAGTTCGTCCGTCCGTCCGTCTATCTGTCAGTGGGCTGTATGTCTGTATCTCATGAACAGTAGGTAATAATAGTATAATCTGTGCTCATCAGTGGGACATTATAGGCTGATGATATCCTGAAATATCCTGAGACATTCCTCACACACGGTCATCTGATCCCAAACTAAGCAGAGCTGGTACTATGGAAACCAGGTAACTGATATAATACATATACTACTTTTTGTTTGTAAATACATACTTAATATACATAATTACACCCAGACTCAGGACAAATGCATGTCCTGTGCGGGAATCGAACCCACGACCTGCAGCGCTATAGCTAGAATCTTTACCAGAGTCTTAACCAACTGCGCTAACTGACCTGTCAATGATGATGATGATGTGTATTTTTATTGCCGCTTTAAAACCAAATAATAATTTATTACGGCGCGCGGTACGGAACCGTTCGTCTGCGTGTTCGACTCGCACTTGGGCCGGTTTTTATCTTAAAGTGACATCAGCTCCCATGTCATTAAAACGTGAGCTCAATCCTTAGACTCGATCAATATTATTTGTTCATTTCTGTTATTTGCAATAATTCACAAATATTAAATAAACCGAAACGTAGCTTATATAACATTTGTATATCATTGCAACATAGCCATGCATTTTAAAAACATCCAGAATGTACTAACTAAATCAGTAGCAAGCCATTTATGATAATATCAAATACATAGCGAACACAAGAAAAAATATACCCTTGGCATAATATCAAAGGTACGCATTTTGAGACTCAATCGATACGAATTATTTGAATAGAACACTTATTAATCTAGTTCAACTTTACTTAGTTCGAAAAATTAATTATAACTTTAATTATTTTCTATATAGAAAATAAGTTTTCTTTGTATCCATCACCTAAATACAAACTAATTAGCCATCATAGAAAATAACATTTCAAGTTTCAATAAAGAGCTATAACTATTTATAATTTCAAAGGTTTCAAACAACTTATTTAGCTTGAATACCGCGGCATGTAAGAAAACAGTTTTATTTGAAAATAATGAAGACATTTCACATAGAAGAAATTTGTTCAACACTTGACAAGGCACTTGAAATGATCTCGCGTACAAGTACATTATTCACGCCTACATAAAATATGGAAAATAGGAGATGGAGCAAATGTGTTTACAAGCTTATACGTAACGCGGGCGAGGGTGGTGGGCGCCAAGGAAATGTAATAACAATGGAATTGCCGGAAAATTTAATAAAGCCAATCGGAATCTAACTTTATTATCGGATCAAACAAACATACAACCGCCTGACTTTTAAAGAGGAACATTCTAGCTAAATAGAGAACATACAATCACGATATAGATTTGCAGTTCATAGATCAAGCTACTATGAATTTAATCGGGGACACATCGGAAACTATATTATTGGATAAAAGATACATTAAAACGGCCTGACTGCATATCATAGGATAGGTCGTCATAAGTAAACGTGTAGTACTATTAGCTACCATAAGTGAATTAGTGAAACTAATGGTGCGTCCATGCTACGCGAAGCGAGCACGAGCCGAGCCTCCAGCGAACAGGATTCGTTACGCTACGCGAATCGTGCTCGCAGTGTGCTCGTTCGTGGCTCGGCTCGTGCTCGGTTCGCCAAGCATGGACGCACCATAACATTTTAGCTGAATATAGCGGGAGCTGATTTCGCGATATAAATGTGAATTTGGTAAAAATTCTGTCATTACTAATTGTTGTCATTTTATACAATTTATTTTACACATCAAAGGGTTCTATTTAGCTGTACTACGGAAGCCTCATGGGCTTATCTGTGAAAGTGCTTGTGAACACCAAGTTATAAAAGAATTAAAAAAAAAAAACTTGTAAAAAAAAACTTTAAAATCGTTTTATTAATCTGTGAACAATGTAAGTATCTCTCCTCTTTTAAAATATTCATTGTCATTATGCATTTATTTTGTTTTTGAAATAATTAAATCAATAAAAAATAATTAATCGTTGAAGACATACAACTTAGCTTATATTCGTATAAAGCATGAAAATTCACAAACTTTAGTAAATTCTGCTTAATATAGGATTGTAAGAGATATTTTATTGTATATCATAACAAAAGTTAGAGTTGGTATCCATACGATAGAGTAATTATTAACATGAAATATTTGGTAAATTGCTACTTCGTTCTGAAACGCTAATTCTAAATTATAACACCTAAGTTTAATGGTACGAACAATACCTAATATTTCTAGAAAATCAATACGTAAAGCTTGTTGGCCGTCCCGCTTGGCATTATTATTGTTTACTTGTATGTTTGCCATTTGTAGGAAGTACCTTATATTCGATATGAGAATTACCTATAATTCCATTGACTTAGAAGTTTTCCCGAGATCGACAATAGGGACAAAGTCCTTGTCGAGTCTCTGGAGAACTATAAACCCTTTGATGGAAACCTACAAATGTGATTGCTTTCAGTTTCTGGCTAGTAAAAAACCGCGACAAATTCATGGATTGACAGAAAGAAAGAAAGAAAGAAATAAAAAACATTTATTCCCAGATTTATTCTGAAATAACTGATTGATAAGTTACACAGATCAAATGAAGGCTAAAATAGGCGTCGGGTCATATAAGGAGGTGCAAAATGTGGCTAATGATAGAGCAGAGTGGAAGAAGCTACACCGACAAGAGCACAGCTCTTAAATACAGAAGAAGAAGAAGAACTGATTGATTGCTCTCAAAACGTACAAAAATAAAGTTTATAACATAAGCAATATGGTTGATTTTCCTGAAGTCGTTGCACTTACCTGTTATACTTCTATACAAACATAAGTATTTTTAAAAGCAAATTCATGAAATTCCTAACTGATACATCAGCTACTTATAAATTGTAGTGCATACCTTGCTGAGTGAAAACGACTATCTGACACAATCTATCATTTATATGTTATAGGATAAGCATCATATATTAGATATAGGACCATTATAAAAATATTGTATCTCACTTTCTTTAAATGCCAAAGAAATGAGCAATCTTATATCACAGTGAGTACACAAGGTTCGCGTATTATTATTCTGCAAACGCATAATTATAGTTAGTATATAAAGAGCGCTACTGAAATTAACTTTATAATCGAGTTTCATATCAAAGAGATTTTCATACGAAACGCAATCACAATTTTCACTCTCGCGAAACGAGATATATCGCGCTATTTCATGTTAATCTTGGGTAATTAACGAAAATCGTTGAGAAACGTGAGATTTAAAACACGTACCTAGTAGGTATGTCGCGGCGCGTCGACGAACGTGACGCGAACATTGTGTGGTAAATAAAATGGAGATGACGAAAAACAGTGAATAATCTGAAAACTGAAACGCATTTAAGTAAAGAAACAAACTATTGTATTACGAATCGCATTCGTCTGTATGTACAGTTTGTACATATAACTGAAGGTCTGATTTGTTATCCTCTTCACCTTGATTGATTGCATCAGTGTTGCTAACAGCACAGGGCCTGATGTCGCCATATTTCACAGCTTAAGTAGCCTAAAATAGCCGAATTTCAGAGCAGGTAGCCTAAAGTAGCCGAAAAGCCGCAATAAAGCATTATGAATAAAATTAAAAGCCATTTATTCAATTTAAGCCCTAGTATGGCACTTAGGAGGACATAGCTACTGAAATTGCCAAACGTAGCTTAAAAATACAATAGAGAATAGAAAGGTTACATAAAATAGCTAAGACAAATTCATGGTATTCTCCGAAACTAATCAACCAAAAACATAAAGGATGACCATCCATTCTTTCATATCATATTTATATACCTGATATCACTGCACTACATTTTGCGTTGGCATAATCGTAAGAAATATAACCTTACGATTATGTTTTATTTGTGATTCGGCTTATATTATTTCGTTGAGGTAGCCTAAAAGGCGACCAGTCGCCATTCCGATTTATTTGTCGCCAATTTTCGTTCTGAGTAGCCTAAATGGCGATAAATCGCCTACATTGGCAGCACTGGATTGTACATCAACTAAATTAACATCCTAAGATGTTTTACGCTCGTTTGCGCCAAAGATGTGAGAACTCTTTGTCGTCCACAGACTCGATTTCTGTTTATTTCTTCTGAAAATTATCAACATGCGTAGTAGACTAAATACAGACTAGGTACTTACTGATATAAAAAAAAGAATAAATTATGTTACATTATGTCAAAGGCCACGGAATAATAAATTGCATATTTATCACGAGTTTGAATTATAGCTCTTGATTACGCAGAACTTATAATTAAGTCCGTAATTTTTCAGCTAGTCGGATTCTCCTCTCATCGTTCCTTTTCTCTAACACACAATCTCTTTAGACTGTTTTATCTGAAGGATGGACTAAGTTTCACAAATAGAAATAATATGCAATGATTGTGAAAATGAGACAAGAGATGAACAGCAAAAAAATGCATCCCTTACCTGCTGAAACGTCAATATTTACTTATACAATCATAATAATATTATAAAGCTGTGAACATTGAATTATTACACAGAATTATAAAGCGCATGTTTCAACGCGAGTCAATACACGGTGCACAGCTAGTTTACTAATAAGCTGCATTTTAGTAAATGCCTATTCTTTTACATTATTATAAATATAAATAAATAATATAGGTATACGATGAGCATGATCCCCGAGTTTAATTTATGATTCACTTCGTAAATCTAAAAGCCTGGACAAATTAAGAGCCGTGACAATGTCTGGACTCCGAACGAAATGGCAAAAACCAGACGTATCCGGATATATGTTCCTATCCGTGACAGTCACTTAGGTACTTTGCTCTGTGCTTAGATTCCTTTGAATGAAAATCATGTAGGTACTATTATGTATTGCACAGGGGCGTAGCTACCGTCCGTATAAAAGTTACGGGACCCCGGACTAAAGGGACCCCGAACAAGTCTAAGTAAAATTTTGTAAAAATCTTTACCCTCCATTTGGGTTTCGCCGCAGTTAGGTAGAAGACCCCCCTACAGATTTTGGTACAGGGCCCGTCTAGGACAAGCTACGCCACTGGTATTGCATATAAAAATATCTGAAATTCATATTTACATTGGATGTCAAGATCAACAGATGGCATATGGGAAGGTGTAGGAAGTGGCTGGAGCATGTTGATGGACTGTGCTTGCGCCATCATAGGTTGCTGCTGCTGCGGGCCCGGCGGTAGCGGCCGCGCCCAGTTGATCAGCGCTGTCACCGACATCGTCGGTTTATCTTTCTTCGCCAAGCTCGACATGGCCACGCACTAGCATCCTCACATCACTATTAACACTGCACACAAGCGATATTCGATATAAAACTGCACAAAATCACGCGTCAAACGGACGGCGCGGCGCACCCGGTGGCGCGGGAGATGCGACGGTCACGATCAATTTGCGCCCCGAGAGATCAAACCTGTGAATTATGTTTATAACGGTAGGCTTCTAAATAATACGTGCGAAGTCGACAGAGCGTGCTACGACGCGCGCGACGGCGGCATCTACGATACGGAGCGCGGACAGAGCGTCAGAGCCACCGCAGCCGAGGACAAAGCAGACATCGTTGTGACATTGTGATAGCGGCTGTTATTGCACCCGACTCCGACGGACGCGACGCAACGCAACGATAGCACACTGCACTGTGCAACATACGCCACGAGTTTCGACGCTGATGCTTGGCTAGTGACTAATGCGCACTAAAACCCAAAGAGCTCAAATTTGACAAAAAATGGTACCCGTCAACTTCCGCGCGGTTACCGGCGCGGCGTGAAGGTCTCACCCGGCGCGCTCAAGGTCCGCATACAATCATACGTGAATAAATCTGATTTTATGTCGAAAACGAGTTGCTATAATCACATTTTTTGCTTTTAAATTTGCAAATGATTCTGATTTGAACTAGATAATTTAAAATATTTTATAGTTATGTGTCGGATTGGAATCGTCTAAATAATTGTAGTTGTTAGCCGTTGGCCTTCGTGATCTGCGGCGCGTTTCTGTAATTAAGTTTTACGTCACTCATGGACTGAACTCCCTACGATAGCCTCTACCATATAAAAATTCGCTATGTCACTTTGCTGAACCTGACGCTATTTGTAATGTACAGACAGATGGCAATACGCAGAAATAAATTACGAAAGTCGAGCAAAAGCCATGTAGTATTTGCACATGATACGAAATAATATTAAGCCTCATCATGACGTATCTATACTATAACTTTTGAAAGTGATCAATGTGATAAGGAAGAAAGAACACGTGACGGATATGACTTGCGGTTATAATTCACAAGCAGCTGAAGAAACCGATAAAAATATAACCGACATCAATACCATATTTTGGCAAAACGATTCCATCAAAGAAGGCGTTCATACCAAACAAGCGTTTGTTTATACGAAGACATATGCTCGGCCTTGGGCTTGGCTTGGTACGTGTTCGGGGGACGTCCGTTGCACGTGTCCTGAACGTTGCGCATAGATAACAAAACATTATCCAGCATACAAATAAACACAGGCGTAGGCAATGATATTATAATAAAAAGAGGTAGATATCGCACTAATGCACGCTAATTGTTACATACAAATTCAGACAATTGTCGTAATTTTGCTCACCGGCTACATATAGCTATCTCCTTCTGTACCATACGTTCGGTATTATCTATCGCATTCACCTAATACCCGGTTTCAATATTTACGGACCGTTATCGGTTAAGATTTATTAAAATTAAGACTCTTATATCTTTACTAATAATGAAGCAAAGTCCTCAAAACTTTGCATAGCAGACCCTCGCACATGGAAGTAGCTATCATAGGTAAATTAGCTTACTAAATGATCTATATGCCCAGTTTGGCAATAAAAAAACCTACCATTGGTAAGCAAAACGATTCGTTTTTGTTTATTGAAACCGGGCATAATTAATTCAACAATAACTGAACGCTGCTTGGTATGAGGGTAGCTTATCTCTATTATAATATCATTGGGCGTAGGTATTTCCAAAAAGGATATATCATAGCTAGATATATATACTCGTATCTAATAGATAGCTGTTCAGCAAAATATGTTTTTTCATAGAGATACTTTGCTTTACCACTTTCTTTGTTATTAGGGGTACTTTATCTTCGGTAGGTGAATTATCAGCAAGTTTATCTACTACAGTACACGACATTAGATAAACTAGCAATAACATGCTTCAATAGCCGGACGTTAATAACAAAACTTCATTTAAAATTAATAAGTCCAGAACTTTGATGCTTGAGCATAAGTTATCCTATATGTCGGGGTGTGTTGACTAAGTAACGAACGTAAAGGTTTCTAATAATAATGAAATCGATGATACAATGAATCCATCTGGGGATTTGTTACAGGAAGATAATTCACATGATATTAGATTACTGCCAGACCACATACAGAGGCGGATGTAATTTTTTTATCATGTTGTGGGAGATAATAGGGAAGTTATATTGGGGATATTATAAATACAGAAACTGGTTGGTAATTGGTAAGAGATTCGGTAGGTTTCAATCAAATACATACAAGACATTTGATTAATGTATTGATATCGTTCCCAAAAGCACAGAATTAAATGACTATAAAACATTAAGGATAAAGAATTTGTTCGCGAATCAAAAAGATATTAAATGAGTATAAAGAATGTATTATTTATGGCGTAGGCGGTTGGGTATTATTCACGCCCAATTCAATAGAAATCACCCAAGCAGGCGCGAATCCATCCATATCCTTTTACGCTTCGTGTAGGGAAAGGGTGTACATTATAGGACTACATTACCCGAACCTGTCAATCAAGCGGTATCCTTGACGACCCCGAGTCTATGAAATTGATAGCCTCTCACGTCAGGAATATTCTTTTATAATGAATATAAGCTTTTATGTGGGTGGACTCTTAACCAAGTACCTACACATTGAGTATACACGCGATATGATGATAGAATCACAAAAGACGAGATGACCTAGCCTAGGACTCATTTCGCGTGTTTACTTTAAGTTGCCGAATATCATTTAAAAACGTAACTAATCAATATTTAACTTTAGTACCTAGGTAATGAAAAACACGCCATCGCCAATGCGACATAAGCTTTATTTTCACGCTACACTACACCGTCGCCTTTGGGCACGAAACGAATGAATTGAGCCATTATAATATTGTCGAGATTGATGGACCGCACAAAGGGAATCGTTCCAACAATGACTAAGCGGACACCAACACTACCGGCAATAAACTCCTCAAAGGATGCATTACAGACATTACACAATGTACCTACATTTTACCAAATTTTAATGTTGTTTTAAAACATTTTGAATGATGGGTTTGTCATCAGAACCAATTTAATTCTAACAGAATTTAAGTAGGTACTTACGTACATATACAGAGAGTGGTTTTTTAATTTTTGATTTATTGAAAATATTGCAATCGGCATTTATTGATTTTGAAAAAAGGTACAGTCAATCATTAAAGAACAGTCACCCTTAAGGTAGCTTCCCTTACTGACCCGCCAAAAAATTCCACCCTCTATAAGTAAGTAAATTGTAAGTAGATTTGAAGGATATTGAATATAGACGGTGCTTAGTTACTCGATTTCGGCGTTCATCAAATGCACTGTCGAGAGATGCAAAAACTAAAGCGCGAATTACAGTGTTCAATGAGCGTAGAACATATAGCACTGTTATCAAGGAATGCCCACTTTCATACACTTTCTTTGGATAGCATTACGTGCATGCAAACGTGCATGTGGAGCAGACGGACAGAGCTATGATGGAGGCCCGGTGGCCCGGCTTTCGCCCCACTCTCCGACTTCGCTCCGTGTCGACGCCTATCGATCCGCACCGACCTTGACTTGACGCACGCCCTCCACCTACAATTAACATTGACAATAGCGACGCGCGCGCAACACCTTATCCAACTCAATGTACACAACACACTTTCCTTTTCATTTTTGTCAACAACATAATCGGTTAATGCAATTACTTTTTACCTTTTCATTCATGATATACCTACTAGGTAACATTTCATTATTATAACAAATAAGCACAGGAGCTCCTGTGCTGATTTATTTTAAGCTTATGTTTAACTAACCACCAGATCTAGTAAAAAGTCACGGTAAAAAATCACTTTATATTGCCAAAAATAGTAAATGATCACCAAAATTAAATCCCCATTTTAGCGTGAAATTAGAACCAAAAATTTAACAACATGCGATCCTACTTAAAAGAACCAACTCCAAATTATGATTGTTAAATCCAAAAATATTTAAAGACCACCAAAAATTTTACAGTATTTTAATATAAAATTACATTTAAATATGTAACTTCTTCTTATCGTATAAAAGTAAATTATTCCAGATAAATCATTATATACCTAAACATAGTAAATACACCCATACATACCCCTTATTAATAAATAAGGTGTAAGTCAAGTATAGTAATACATCCGTCACTTTCTAATGTCATATAAACAAAAAGGGCTGGGGCTATCTTAATACATGGGTGTTACAAGACTTATCATTATTTAATAAGGGGGCTAAAGTTTAACCTTACAATCACAGATTACAGAACAAAAGGGAGATTTTAGGGGCGGCAACGCGCGATTGATACCCCTGGTGTTGCAAGCGTCCATACTAGTCCATAGGCTACGGCATAGGCTTATAGCTTATCAAAAGATTGAGCACGGGCGTGAGTGTTTCGCGCGCTCCATCTGCTTTGTTCTGTAATCAGAGCTTACAATATTGTTAAATAGTGGGAATCGGTTCCTCCTCCTTTTTATTATGCACTAACTTGGATCTAGCGCTCGCCGGCCGCTGCCGCGGCATTTTTGGTTTCATAGGTACAATTTTAGGTAATAGGTATAATTTTATTATGTTATTATTGATCATCCTTCTTTTTGGTGGTTATATTTATCACCTTTCTTTTATAGAGCGGCTGTGGGTATTCTTGGAATACCTACCTACAATAAAAAAATAAAAATGCCATAAAAAATATAAAAAATAGTATATTCGGATATACGGTTTTTTTTTCAAAAATTTTTTTTTTCGAAAATCTGCTTCTACTTCACCATATGAACAAATTTATGTATGACAATGTTGCTCACAAGTTGCTAAAAGTTATCCAAAATTTTATTTTATATTTTCAAAATCAAAATCATTTATTTAAATAGACCTTCGCAGGCACTTATGAAAAGTCTGACTCTAATACTCTAATACCGGTTCGGAAGGTTGCATTTGCTGAGAAGAGCCGGCAATAAACTCAGCAATTACTCTTTTCAAAACAGGCTTAGATTCATTACATAATATTTACATTCTAATCGCACTGAAAACAATTGCGTGCCCCGGCGCGGCGGCAAAATTACAAAGTAGACTGAATAAATATTCCTTGACCATGGTTTTATCCTGCGTAAAGTTTGACGAGGTGGAGCAGATCTCGCAGGGACCTCACTATGTTTAGTCATAAAGAATTAGTATTAGCATTATGACAAAGGATTAGAGGTCCAATTTGATAATAATAGCAACCAATAAACAATCTAGCAACTTGTGACCAAGATTGTCATACATAATTTTGTTCGTATAGTGAAGTAGAAGCAGAAAATTGAAAAAAACGAAAAATCACAATTGTTTAATTTATTTTTTAATTGCATTTTTATTTGCTTCAAAATTCAGATCGGAGTTCCTTTCAGCGTTTTTCTCTAAGACCAGGGGGCCTACCATAAGCTCTTAAAATAAGGTTAAAATAACCTTATTTGTCTTTTGTCCCTCATTGACATCCGGCGTCAAAACAAGACAAAACACAAATAAGGTTATTTTAACCTTGTTTTAAGAGCTTGTGGTAGGCCCCCTGTAGTTTAGAATTTGCCCTCACTTACTGGAAAAAAAAACATCCTGTAGGTACACTTAATGAATACCAATTTCTCGTTTGTTATCAATACTTTTACCGAGAAGTTAGACTAGAGAGAAGAGACTTCGCACAAGTATTCGTTTTAACGCTATTAGGTACTCTACTAATATTCTAACTCTAAGGATGCGACCGTCCAGAAGTAGGTACCATGATATTATCATTTTGAGGAAAGTCCGGAATTTTCCTCGATTTTTAATTATTATTAGAATTTACTTTCGTTTGTACCAAAATTGCAAACAAAATTCTTAAGTTACATATTTTAATTATGAATCAGTAAATAACAAATAAAAAAAAATGTTAATAATTATAAAGTTGTTTTTGTTTATTATTTTTTGCAGAACTAGGTACTACTACTAAATAAGATTGGATACAACTTGATATCTCCAGCGAATCTTGAGAAAAATAAACTTTGCGGTCGGAAGAAAGACACAGAAGGATAAAACTATTCCGTAACGAAAAAAGAAACCCTAAATGCGAGTGCTTGCAAATTGTAATGACGTCATACAGGTATGTGCCACATTTTTTCGTACGAGACGCGAGCAATGCAAGAGTACCTACCTAAAATCACACGGCCGTCCTAGACTTGACCTGTGGCGCAGCGGGTGTACGAAGCGCGGGTAGCGGGTACGGTGAGTCAAATGCGCGGGGGCGGGCGACGTGCATTCGCCGCGAGATATGGGTAAACGGAACGCAGAAAGAAGCGCGCCGCGGGGGCCTGCGACCTTGGCGATTCGCTGACGACTACAGGTGTTTTTTGTTTGTGCATGAGATCGCTGAGCGATGCTTGCTTTGCCTGCTGGCTACTCGAGTCTGGGCGAACCGGAGGATGTGCGGTGCGGGGAGACCAACCGGAACTCGACCCGAAACAATGCTTCTCATTACAAAGAAATAGGCTTAAGAAATAAGCTATCTGAGTGAGTATATACATTTTGTATAATATTATTCCAATCATAACTCATTTCATTACACACTAATAAAATAGAAACTTTTGCATCGAGTAGGTACCTACATTTTATTAAGAGTTGAATGAGTTGAGAGATGAGAAGAGTTGTTAATTTTGAGTGAGCATTGAAAACTTAATGTAAACATTATTTGAATCTGAGTGGGTAACACATAGGTATCCAGCAAATAATATATGATTTGCGCATTTTAAAATCTAAACCATCAATTACACGGTTGATAATAAGATCAACTAAGGAGAAATATGACCTATTAGAAACATAACAAACTATCAGAAATCGAGAGCAAAAACCGGAGATGTTTTAGAATTTATCTGTGTGTTACGTAATTACGACAGCTCAATGTGTCGGTCGGTAAGACCTTGGCCGTGACCAAGCCGTCGAGCACTTCCCGCGGCCGCGGGCGTGACGCCGCCGCTCACACTTGCGATTAGGGACACGCAATGAAAACAATTATACAGACTTTAGCTATGTCGAATCACAAATGATTTATAAGCATCGTCTAGAAATCATTTAACAATTCACTTTAATTGATTATGGAAATAGATACATCGATTTTAAGTTAACTGATGAATCAGAAGTTGCAATTGAGCAAAAGAATTATGCGCATATTCAAGAAACTTGTACAGACACGAGTGATCATGTTTCAGGGGAACTTTGGGGATCTAATGATCTTATGGGTTGGAAATGTGTCACAAGGATTTATCTGAATAAAACTGGGTTCCAAAAAAGCTGCGCTACCTTTGAGCATATTCTCTACCTAGATAAATGAGGTCAATTTATACATTCAGGATTATCTGCTAGGTATTTCTCAACAAATGTTTCCATAAACTCCAAGTTCGGCTGGGGTAAGAACATACAGTAAGAATCATCTCATGCAACAATAGATTAAATCGCAGTGTTTAAGATCTAGAACAAAATGCAATCAGCAATAAGGACAGCAAAAAAAAACAAGGAAACGAGCTAATGTGAATTCACATTAACCAAAAGTATAGTAACGTATTAGTATTCCTAAAGTGAGTTAGCATGAGGGCGGCAATGAATTCTAATAAAGTAGAAGACCTTGACAATGATACAATCGTCTTGGATAGCCGCTCTATAAAATAGTAAACGTACACCTATTCAAACCATTCGCGCCCATACCATTTATATACAATTGATCATATCGGAATTATTACAATTTATTAAACAAAGGGATTTAAACATAGGGCAAAAAATGTGTTATGTAATGATAAATAAATCATGTACAATAATTGATTTTTCATCCATTTAAGTTACCTATTTCATAACTTCAGAATATCCTTAGGTAACACTACTTGATCCATTGATCATTCTACTGAATTCTGCTCTTAATGTTTAGCTTAGCTACAGACAGCCAAAATCAAATAGGAATAAGTAAAATAAATAATTTTAGAATATCAGACTGAGATAGTAAAATTAAAATGAAGTGGGCAGAAATTATGGGACATTAAAAATAATATTTAAAAAAAAGAAAAGAATCTTATTTATGGCAAATAATACTAGGTTTTTTCTGTAGGACTAAGGAAAGAAAATATATTTTAATTTTTAGATAAATAAATAAAAAAAAAAAACATGAAAATCGATTATCGATTTACATTTTAACTAAGAAATTTAAATCATAAAACCAAATAACTTCATCTGGAAATAATTTGGGATAAGAGGAGCATCGTTAGCATCAGCTAAAAGATAACAAATATGTAATCCTAATATTATGAGACTTGACGAGGTACCGATCTCATCATGGTACACTTTGGCACGCTTTCGGTAGTCTGTTACATCATTCTGACGTCAAACTATCAAACGAGGAAAGTTGTGTTATCTCGCAACAAAAAGGGGAATTTAGATACATGAATGGAATGGACGGATAGAGCAATAGAGCACTGAGATAAATTTATTCAAAACACTAGAGTCAATACACTTGCAACCTTGCAATGCTCTTTACGACTCGTGTCAGATAAAGACGTACATAAGGGCATTAAAACATTACAACCTTATATTGCTTACAGGAGCAAGAATACCTTAACGTTGATTTTAGCACCAGATCATAATTCGTAATAGATATTATACTATAAATATAAACCAAGTTAATGGCATATAGTTTCAAATTGCCAGTCAAAAGGCTAATTTATCATATTGTGGATATCAAAGGTGACAAAAGCATTTGATGGAATTTTAAATACTGCTTCTGCTACCCAGGATAGATCAGGTTTTATGCTAAGTACTTAAGGGTATTTTAAAATTGTTTTGAGTTACAAAAAATTCAGAACATTGATAAATTTAAAAGATATTCCTATAAATCAAGTTAATGGACGGCATGTAGTTTCAAATTACCAGTCAAAATACTTTATTGTGGATATCTAAAAAGTGATAAAAGGAATATGATGAAATATTGTAAATGCTTCTTCTGCTACCCAGGATAGATCAGTAAAATTTTAAGTAGTTAAGGGTGTTTTAAAATTGTTTTGGGTTATCAAAAACATTGATAAGTTTGATTGGGTTGTTCACAAAGTTGAATTATATAAAATCAAATCATAAAATGCTATTGAAAGAAACTTTCAATTTCATAAACATAAGTCGCTTATCAAGATTAACACACTTGGTTAACGACTTGACGTCAATAACTGCTATATATCGTAGTCGTGCCCAGGCCCAAGGTACATGTCTGGCTGATATTGAAAAAAATACAAAATTATTAATTTATTGGATCCAAGAGCGCTGTGGTTTTTGAAGTTGACAGGAAAGTCACCAGACAGCCCTACATTGTCAAAACGATGATGCATCACAGTCACAAGCGGCGAATGTTCAAGGGGTCTACCGTGACGACACTCATCAAAGGTAACTATCGAAATTACTGTGTTGATTTGTTGTGAATGCCGGTTGCGGATCGTGCATCGATTTTAGTGTATGTCGCGAGCGGCGCCGGACTCGCGGCCGATGCGGACGGCGTCGCTGCTCTGACTGCCGCTGGCGTCACCGCACCTACCCCGCGCCGCCACCGTTTGTTTTGCTGTATTTTCGTTGTTAATCATTCTCCTTGACCTTGTGCGACGTCGAGTGGTCCACTGCACACGACTGCGCACCCCTCACCCTGCTACCCACCCGCGCTGCCTGTCGCGCCGCATCACACGTGCTGTAGTCCTTCGAACCGCACCATGCAATGTGACCAGCCCGACTACTCGACCTTTCTTTGGACAAGTTTTGTGAACAGATAATATCTGTTGTTAGGTATATTAACCTATTTTACCATAATAGATAACATTCGCTTAAACTTCGTTCTCAAGACAGAATCTGAATTGACTGCTCTAGGTTGGTCAATCAAAATAATTGTGACTAGTATGTAATATCGATTTCGGTGAGACTTCCAAATAGATAAACTTTGCATTAATAGGTAGGTACATATGCAAAAAGTTAACATTTATTAGACAATTAAAACTGTAAAAAATGGTCTAGATTTTATAAACATCACGACCTGGTACAAATAGTCTTAATATTCGTTAAATGTATGTATGTATATGGTATGTATGCTTTATGTAATCCATAACACAACATACCCTATGTCCCACTCAGAAATTATAAATGGTCACCCTAGCTGGTACTAGTATTTGTACGTTATAGTAGGTATTTACTCTGAGCTAGTAGTAAGAAAGATACCTTTTTTATGTCACGAGGTTAACAAGCAGGCAGGCGGTCCACCTGATGGAAAGTGGTTATGCACTGAACAATACCCTGGGATTGTCAACTTTTACAAATTTAAAAAGGTATTTATTTTATTGTCCTTTGTATTGGTACCTATTTACTTGAGGTGACAACCACAGTGCTATTATTCCTATTGGAAAATCCTTCGGCATTTTTCATTTTAGCCAAAAAAAATATATATAGGTACCTACTGGGGCTCTAACGCGTAACTTTGGTGGTAATCGTAACGAACACCATTAATTATTTCATCCAATGACGCGGACGCGGTATGACGCGACGATGACCATTCGTGGGCCCTGATTGGATGAAATTCATTAATGGTGTTCTTTACGATTACCACCAATGTTTTACCTACGGGGTAGAGCCTCGGATTGCAAACTAGCATAGGATTTTTTGCCAGAATTAAATTTTTTGCTCTCACTCAAGTCTCACTTCTATGTAGGGTTGCCTTGTTGATCTCTAAAATCTGGCAACCAGGACAAGAAGCATGGAAGCTCCGGATTTTGGAACTTGGAACCCGGACATGACATATTAGTGTTATATTTTTAAATTACTATAGTTTTAATTGCTGTAAAGCTAAATGCATAGGTAAACAATAATAGGCATACCCCACATGCCATTAAACAAGAGTAATACAGTTCTTTACAGTTCATTTTCATCACTACTCCAAAACTAATCAACATACATAAGAGGAAGTATGTTTTGGAATGTAAAAATGAAGCATTGATATGATATTTCTTATGATATCCCATTTAAACTTGCCCTACTTTGAAATTATTGTCTCGCATTCTGGCCACATTAGCATTCTTTTTATTTTTTTATTTTCATGTTCAATAAATTTGGGTAAGCAATATTCAATACTATTCCAAATTTCAAATCAGTAGCATTAGTGGTTGCTAAAATAAACCACACTGTGACAGACAGACACAGTCGCACCATGAGGGTTGTATTTTTACCCGACTTACCCGGAAGGAGGGTTATGTTTTCTTTTACTTTTTTTATTCGGATTCTTGTGTTGTATTGTAATAGGTATGTTGGATAGGAACATTGTACATAAATCTACTATTATTCAGTATTTTCTTCTTATTTTTAAGTTTGGCAACCAAGCCCAAAGTAGGGCTCATTTCTGCCAGTATCGAGTTATATTATAGTTTCCAGTCTCAATAAATCACGTTCACATTATAGTCCTCAGTCAGTCACCGTCCATAAAAGTCATGTTTTACTACAATGGTGGTCATTGTACTAAAACTCTTCACGGACATTTTGAGACAATTTGAAAAGTCACAATACCTACACATAATTCATTTCATTTCACTTCACTGGTGCACATGGATGATGTTTATTGGGTAAATACCAATACCAAAAATACACAATAAAACTCAAAATACACAAATTTTTGAAAAAAAAAATATGAAAACGCAACATCACTGCAAGTTCCCGCCAAAAAGTCCAGTATTTGTTTATAACAAATTCTATTTTTAAACTGTAATAGATTCATAGAGAATAAAACAAAATGAGTATCTAATGTAGATAAATGATGATTTATTAATCATACAGAAGTATGCATTTACTTACTTGGTAAGTTCATTGTAATTTGATTGCAATACTAACAATTTTAATACATGTAGCGCCATCTATTGACAGAACATATACTGAAAGAACACTGCCATCTAGGTAATTGAGACTGTACTAACTAAGAACATGCTACGTAACAATTACCTACACAGCATTATGGGGTCACTCCTACCAAAAAGAGGGCCAGCAATGTTTTTGTAAAGATACAAAATATCAAGAGTTTTACAATAATATTTCCCACCAATAAATTGATGATAATTTTCTCTTACTAATAAACTTATTGTTAGTTGATCATTATTTAAGCATTATCCACAATTCCTATTACATCCCATTAGGAGCTTAGATTTAATTTTGAATAACGCTTCTTGAATGGATGCCTGCATTATTTATGGATAAAAAATACATTAAGGTCTTTGCAAACTAAAATAAAATTACTCTATAGTTAAGCTATTGAATTCTTAGCCTAATTTTGAATTTTGCTGATAGTGAAAAGTATACGAGGCATTTAAGTCACATATACAGTACATGTTTAAGAATGTTAAAAAAAACCTTTCACCTTATTGCTTTAAAATTAGATTCATGTACAGTCGAGGACATAAATATGTATACACTTTTTGAAATTCAAAAGCGGTTTTCTCGCATGTTTAACATTTAAGTGTTAAGCTATTACACAAATCATAATAGTATGTGTTAGAAGATTCTGCCTTTATAATATCTCATAATTTCAATCAGTAGTTTAAGAGGAAACCGTTGTTGAATTTTACTAATTGTATACATATTTATGTCCTCGACTGTACAATGTAACCAATCATTTTATTGTAACCAATCATTTTATTGTAACCAATTTTTCAAAGACTTTAGGTTCATTTTTCTATAACATTATTAAATTTGATCCAGGACATTGTAATTGGAATAGGGTGTAACATTGACCAGCCCTCTGGGAGAAAGTCTACAACAGGTGTCCAGAACCAATCTAGTGTCTGGTTTTATGGTATCACAATATTTTTACATCTTAAATGTATTGGTTGCTATCTTATTTCACATAATTTTATTGACAAATAAATATTAAAGTGTGTAAAATATCCCAGGAGATTATTATAATAAAATTGAGTTTATGACCGATGGCACTGTAGAAATTTACTATTTAGGGTTTACAATAAAAACATATACTTTATTCAAAGAATTAGTAACTTCAATATAAGAACTGTATAAATTATAATAACAACTAATTAAGTTATTTAAAAATCTAAAAAATATTTTTGTGAAATATAATAAGTTTGAATCTTTATATCCCTAAATATAAAAAATATTTATTATTATCTTAGGTTACTATGTGCTATATCAGTAAAAGGAATAAATTATATATTTATTTGGTTGATAACAAGAGTTCATTGACTCATATTACTATGTAGATAGGAATTTGTGATTGTTTTTATTTAGAGGTTTACTCACATGCTGCGGAACAGTAAGGACCATTAAGCGTTGAGGACAATGCCGTGATATTACAAGTATTAAAAGTGCGATAGTATATTATGTTTATTAACCCGTCAGTTCTCGTGAGGGACGCCCATCTTGTTATAATAATTGATGTCATTGTTATATTTTTTACCGCAAACCAATGAGTTAACTCAGTGACAGCTAAATGGGTTTAGATGAAACTTGCGAGGATAGATAGAATAATTTGGGGTATATGGGTAAAATGGGGAAGCTAGTTATTTGACACTGTCTTATGGTAGACTTATGAATTTGAAATGAAGCCAACTTTTAAAGCAATACTTTCTAGCTTGTATTCAAACTGTATCTGTATACATCTTAAATAGGTATGTATGTATATGACTGAATCGTGTAATGTTCAACATATTGCAAGTGGTATACAAAGGAACAATCATAACAATTGAATTTGCCAATTGCTTCTAGCATTCTATATCTATATATATTATTTGATTTAGGTACATATAGGAACATGTAATCAACAAAACAGGGATTTTGTATGAGCATTAACTAAATACCTATGTCCTATGTATTATCCGATTCCGAGAGGTACAAAATACATTGTTATATGTATGAGATACTTGCTACACTAATGTCGGTTGTGCTTTAGACAGCTAATGGCTTGGCTTTACATATCCAAGTACATTTAGATGTTATACTGTAATGTACCGTACTCACCTGATTCTCTCGAGGGCTCCATCCTCTGCAGTAAAAGATCTATCGTTTACGATATACCACTTTCATAGAACAGTTCAGTCGCTAACGATGAACCTGTCAGTAACAAGGTCGTTGAACTAAATATACCTATAGATGAAAATTATACACCCCCTTCCTAAATGCACTAGTCTTTGGATATTATATGAAACACATTCGTTGCGGTACTTAATTATGTCACAGGAAGGCAATTGTAGTTGATATTTAATATTAATATTCACCAATAACCCAATTTTAATTAATTCCTTCACACAAGTGACATATAACAACGCGTCACGTCTCACAGAATATAAAGCGAATGAAGATTCGTTCAGAAATCGCTTGACGTTTGACAGCAATCAGCAAGTCCAAAAATTCCGTAGATTGAGTACGAAAAATTCCGTTCCGTGCGTGGACAGAGAAAGCTACTCTACGATTCCGTGCAAAGAATTTGTATGCATCTTGTTCATATGTCTGTGGTATGCGCATATATATTGTATTCGCGCTTTGAATATGTATGAGGCACTTGAGAGAACCTGAAAATGAAACTGCGTGGATTCGATCTCACCTGTACCTATATTTCCCAACTTGTTTGTTACATTGATTACATTACTTATAATGAAATAACAAACAGAATAAATAACTTCTTCAACAGACAAAATCTGTTATAAAACTGAAGAGTTAGGCGTCAGGACATTGAATGACTGCCTGTCATATTTTCAAACAAACAATTAATCATATTATTTGTAATTTTACAAAACAGCCAGAACCTACTAAAATACTGTGGCCAGTATATACATGAAATAGACAATAAATAGGTGGCGCGCAAGTCACCACATGTATCTTCTGCGCAGGTTGTACTAAGCCATATTATATTAGTTGGGTATGAGTTGGGTACTACTTGTACTGCCAACTGGATTTTATCGCTCGTCAAACATTTTGTACGAGACCGTTCACACTATATATATATTACATCCCAAACTATAACAGCTTTACTAATAATTTTATAAAAGTTGCACGCGGTGTACACATTTTTAATAAGATAACGCCATTTTTTATTGTGCCTTAGAAATAAAGTTTAGTTAATTTTAAGTTATGGCAAAACAAACAAACAATTCTGGATGCGTATAATAATGCATAATATGTCTCAATAAAATTCATTTTGTTGTCGTCCTACCATCAAGCACAAACCCTTATCGTACTACTGAGATTTTATAATAGTGGCCACCTTGCCCACCCTTAGGTAATTAAGACGGTACCAACAAGGACAGACTTCTTCCGCGTCCTCGGACCGCGTTTTGATCGCAAGTGCACGTTACCCATACAACAAAATGAAGAATGTTCACTAATTTAGATTTTTAGGTCTCCTTATTTTCTATAGAAAATAAAAAATATGTGTGAAAGAATTATTTCGATACGTCAATTAGTTTCCGAGATATGGAATTTTAAAATAAGCGCGCGACGCTGGATTCCACCGGCCCGTACTCGATGCGTGTGACGTCATGTTACATCGCTCGCTCAATCAATCGCGCTCACAGAACAAATACCCTGACGGGGTCGCGCTTTTCCGTACGTTTCCCCAGTCGATTATTACTTTTTTGGTTTTTTTAATTTCCAATATAAATACTAGAAAATCATGTGTTATGCCAAAATGTAAATATACAACCACCAGTCCACCGGAAAAGTTGATTTTACTCGTTCCAATGGATGTCCAAATACGAGAGAAATGGATAAAAACTGTGAAGGGGTTGAATCTATTTAGAGATAAAAGCAAAGTTTATTGCTGTAAAGATCGTTTTGACGTAAGAATGGTGACAGTCTACTATGTACCTAAATATTTATACACATTTGTAGTGTGCAGTTATTTGATACCTCAGCGTAGCCGCGGTTTCACCCGCGCGTAGCGTTTTAATTATTTTGCGCGGAACCCTTTATATATTATTTGAAGAAAAAGAAGCTTAAGTTATTCCTTATAACATCCGCTATCTACCAGTGAAAGTCTCATCTATATCGGTCCAGCCGTTTTGGAAATCAGCCGGAACAAACTAACGTAAGACGACGATTTTTTGCGTGGAAAAATAGTTATTCTTATATAAATGAAACGTACGTTACTTCTTATAACATAAGCTTATCTGAGAATAAAATCCAGTCAAAATCGGTTCAGTCGTTACGGAGATTAGCCGAAACATTAATAAAAAAATGATTTTTTTTTTATAAGAAGGTACCTACATTTTTTTTATTCGCGTGGGGAAATCCTCGTAGGATACCCGACCATCTTGGGGGGAGCGCGATCAGATTATGCCGAACTTTTAGCGGCTTAAATCCCAACGGGTGTCGTCAAACGTATATAGGTACTTTCATGTGCATTTAATAAAAAGTTGTTATTTTGATATTACATAACAGAAACTTCAATTTTATTTATAAGTTTTGATATATAAAGTAGATTGTGTTCCTGCGCGTGAGTAAGGTAGCCAGAGCTCATTGGGGACGGGGGAAAGGTCGGTAACGCGTGAGCGATGCTTCATGTGTTGCAACCGTCCATATGGCTACGGTAACCGCTTACCGTCAGGTGGGCCGTACGTATGCTTATGGTAAACAACTTAGTTAGGACTTAGTCGTAAAAAATATAAGACATAAAAAAGGTTAAGTACCTACATCTATTCAACTCGCTGCATTTGCAATATATCAATTTATTTAGTTAAATTTACTAAGAAGTGTATAAATAGGTATAGACAAACATTACTAATTTATTGTCTATAACATGAAACTGAAAAGGGAAATAAGTACCTACTTGCTTTGCAGCTATAAAATAATTATTTTAGGTATATTAGGCAGACAGGCGTAAGCATTTGCATTCTTTCTTCTTGCTTTTCGGCGGCTACGAAATAACTATTCGTCGATAAATAATTAAACTTGTAAATAATTATATATGATTTGGACATCTTATTTAATTATATTACATTAATTATTAGATTCAATTTAAAATAGTTTTGCATCCTATTCTGTAGCGAAATGTGTAGACCTTATTTTAAGATTCCACCTAAATTGTACGACATTTCTGACGAAATAATCATTTCATTTCAACCATAAGTCCATATATTTCTAAATATAATAAATATAAATCCATAAATCAAATCCAAAATACTTTCCACTAATAGCGCAAGTTACCTACGTACCACCGCTAGCGACTAATATGAGTGAACGGAGCGATGGAACATGACGTCACCTGAGGTCACGTGACCGTTAGCGGGCCTCGATATTTAGAGGAATTTTAAATGTCTGTAAAATCATAACTACTTGGTTTTTTTGAACGAAACAAAAACTAATGTATTTGTATACATAATTGCTCTACTGACACAAACTTTCAAGCGGTTTTGCATACCTAATAACATTCCTCATTGTTCTGATGAATCATGATGAGTGAAAAGGAGCGACGAGCGACATGCTCTGCTCCGCCCTCCGCCCTCCGCTCAAAGTCATTTTAATGTCATACAAATGGATTCGTTCTCAATAGTCCATACATTATAAATTAATATTTAGTGTTCTATAGGATACTACTATTGGTTGGGAAATTTTGTACTGTTTTTTTAAACCAATAGGATATTAGTATTGGTTTGACCTTGTACACTTTGAAATTTAGAACGAAGTTAAACCACAGGTTAAACTAAGTTGCTTACTTTAACATGCTTCATTGTTTTTTTAGTCTTGTAGTAGGTAGGTATGGATGTAAAGCACTTATTACACTATCCTTTTTTTAGATTCCTATTAGTATCACTCTAACTAAGAAGCAGGAAGCTAGTGATTACACCACACTGGTGCTGATTCTGTTGTTTAAAACTAAATTTATTTTAGTAAACTCTTTCTAACACAGAACATAAGAAAAAGATGTAAAAAATTTAGTCCTGTCAAATTAGTCCAATGCTTGTTTCCAATATTTTAGTCACCATCTATCGCGGTTATTGTACGTCTAAATACCCGCAAATGAAGACGGCAAAGACTAATTTGACAGCTTTAAATATGTTCCATCCTTTTTCAATAATGTTCGCAAGAAAGAGATGTGATGTAACTAAAATTAGTTTAGGCGATTTACAACAAAATCGGCACCACTGTCTTGAATTCTAAATAGGAAGCGGGACGGAAGAATCGTAGGGATGCAACATCGATGTCCAAACGACAAAGATCGATGTTGAAAAACATCGGTTAAATATATCGATACTTACTTCGATGTTCTTTCGATGTTTTATGAATGGGAGAAAATATTTTTCCACTACAATGTTAAGTTTTTACGGACCCTCTCCACGCGAGTTCAACTCGCACTTGTCAGGTTTTTTTTAATGTAATGAACTTTCCTTTAGCTCCATATTCATACTCTGACGGTAGCGACATAAGCCCACATTAGATTTAAAGATTTCTAAATTTTTTATTCTCTCAAACCGATCACACGACTTAAAATATACATTTGAACGAACATATATGAGCTCCTTTATATTCATTAGGTAAACTAAATCTGAACAGTTTTCGACTCCATATCTTAGCTTACTTCCATTTATCAACTTCCGATCTTAAAAAGTAAACACATTTCAAATACAAAGAGGAAACGCTGCCAGCCTTCTGGGAATCTTGCCGTTAATCGGAAGCAGCGGCAGGCTTGAGGAAATTTTCTATATGTAGATTATATTTTGTAAACATAGATTGTATTTTGTACATATTTGTTGTTATTAAAAAGGTATTCTATTATTTTAAGATCGATGTCAAAACTCACGAACATCGACATCGTTCATTCATTCCGTTTGTGCTCTGCCGACCTACGAAATCAAGATCACGTTGGTTCACCGTGCTTTCTTCTTCTTCTTAGTTTTAACCATGTTTTTATAAGTACTTATTTTTTCTCTATTATTATGTTATTTCCTTTTACATAAATATCGATGTTTTTAACAATCATCCCTAACGCTCCTAAATCGGAGCAATGCGATGCGATGCGATTACACTATCCTATTTAATTAAGTAGAGCGGTCCGGGACCTTCCTATCTCACTATAATATAGGACACTTATTTTAACTGAGATTGCACCTTCCTATTTCCTAGTTAGGATCCTACAAATAGGATAGTGTAATAAGTGCGTAAGTCGGCTTATGTAGGTAGTAGTCCAAGTATAAATGTTCTATGGTAGTAGTGTAGTAGTTTTTAGCAAGCACAAGCAAGCAGCTCTTAGCGTGGCGTTATATTCTCTTTGCAAGCAGCAGCAGCGTTGCGTGTGGCTATTTATCAGAAAGCAAAGAGTATATAATTACTACGTTCCTTCAGAAACTGTAAAATTTTGGATCGGTCAGTTGTGTTTAGTTTTCTATTTATTTATGTTCGTAAATATAGTAAAGTTTAATGTGTTGCTTCCGTCGATAAATTGAACTTAGTATTTACACAAAAAGCGCTCAAGATATTTTTTATAGAAACATGGAAAATAAATCTGAATTCCAATATCCTCATACTTTTATTCTTCTGGGTGCTTCAGGAGATCTAGCAAAGAAGAAGATATATCCTACGATATGGTATTTGTATCGCGATAATGTTTTACCGAAAAATACGAGATTTGTTGGTTATGCTCGCACCAAACAATCTTTGGCTGAAGTCAGAGAGAAATGCAAGAAATACATGAAGGTGCGACCAGGTGAAGAAGAAGCATTTGAAACGTTTTGGCGCGCTAATGATTATTGTGTTGGATCATACGATAAACGAATCGACTATGAAATGCTGAATCAGCATATCACCAAATACGAAAAAGGACCTGTTGCTAATAGAATATTTTACTTAGCCGTGCCGCCGACTGTGTTTGAAGATGTCACTGTTAATATAAGGAATGCTTGTGTGTCGATTAAGGGATTCACTCGAGTTATAATTGAGAAACCTTTCGGCAGAGATGCTGAAAGCTCAGACAAACTTAGTAACCATGTTGCTGGTCTATTTAAGGAAGAGCAGATCTACAGAATTGATCATTATCTAGGAAAGGAAATGGTGCAAAATTTGATGACAATACGATTTGCCAATCAAATTTTTAGTCCTTCGTGGAATAGAGAAAATATTGCTTCCATATTGATTTCCTTCAAGGAACCGTTTGGTACAGAGGGACGGGGTGGTTACTTTGATGACTTTGGCATAGTCAGAGATGTCATGCAAAATCATCTCCTTCAAATTCTATCACTTGTTGCTATGGAGAAACCGGTCACTCTGAATCCAAATGATATAAGAGATGAAAAAGTGAAGGTGCTAAGGCACATTCAGCCTATTGAGCTTAATGACATATTGGTTGGCCAATATGTTGGAAATCCAGATGGTCAGGGTGAAGAAAAATTGGGCTACCTTGATGATCCCACTGTTCCCAAAGGTTCTGTGACTCCCACATATGCACTTGCTGCACTTAAGATTAACAATGCCAGATGGCAAGGAGTGCCTTTCATACTCAGATGTGGCAAAGCATTAAATGAAAGGAAAGCAGAAGTAAGAGTACAATATAAAGATGTGCCTGGTGATATATTTGATGGTCACGCTAAAAGGAATGAGCTGGTAATAAGAGTACAACCTGGAGAAGCATTGTACTTGAAACTAATGAGCAAATCACCTGGTATGAAATTTGACTTGGTGGAGACTGAACTCGATCTTACATACAGTATGCGTTACAGAGAAGCTGATGTGCCTGATGCTTATGAAAGATTAATTCTAGATGTGTTTACTGGCACTCAGATG
Source organism: Achlya flavicornis (assembly GCA_947623365.1). NCBI lineage: Eukaryota > Metazoa > Arthropoda > Insecta > Lepidoptera > Drepanidae > Achlya > Achlya flavicornis. Next base: position 13,377,212 of record OX392468.1, read on the forward strand.
CACTTTGTACGTAATGATGAACTCAAAGAAGCATGGCGTATTTTCACTCCAGTATTGAAAAAACTGGAAAATAATCATATTGAGCCAGTGCCGTATGTGTATGGCTCAAGAGGACCAAAAGAGGCTGATAAAAAACTTGCAGAAAATGACTTCAAGTACTCGGGATCATACAAATGGCAGAAACCTTCAGTTTTATAAATTCATTGAATTGGCCTGGATTTTTAGACTTTGGTGATGGATTTCTTCTGCTGTTGGTGATAAGTTTATTTACATGCATAATAGCATTTATTATTTTAGTTCTATTGTTTTTGTTACACAACATTCATTCCACATTTTATCACAATACTTAAGGTATTTCTTATTTGACCTTACTAGGTCTTTTAAGGTCATGTTGATTTGCACAATTATTTATTAAAACATTCCTTTATTAGACTATTTCTGTAAAATTATAATACTTTGTTGACTTCAGTGGTTGACTGGTCCTGAGTACTTTCAATTGAAACTAGAACTATACAATTAAAAAGTTGAAATAATACATAATCATAATAAAATGTTAAGATATGATAACATATTCTTAGCTAAAAAAAACATGGTTGTGTAAGTGCCAATGTATTATCATTTTATATGCAATCAAAATAATTATGAAAATAAAATGAAAGCTGTGATAATCACGTGATATTTGTAACAATAAACATGAACAATGTTTGTTGAATTTTTTTACAAGTTTTATTGATTGTAGAGGTCATGCTGTCTCACCTTGAAAGTATCTATGTATGTTTAACTTACTGTAATTTATAGCATTGACAATTTATAATACCTAAGTAGGTACAGTTATAGTAAAAATAAAATCTATATATGTATTTTTGTAAAAAAAATATGTCTAAGCATTTAATGAGTAAAATAGGTTTTAGTTTTTTGTTAATGTTTATTCATGCTCCCTTTCTATTTTTTTAATGTTTTACACAGGTTAAATATATTTAGAACAATAAAAAAAAATGATCATACAAAAGAAGGACATAATTTCTCCATAAATACACCTATCATTATATCAATGGTTGATATCATTAACTACTTATCTAAATGACTCGTTTTGTATAGGTACTTGTGCTGAATGACTTGCACTCCTAACTATGTACATACCGAAACGAATATTGCTATTTTTGCATGATATTCAACAATCCGGATTAAAACATTCAATTACTTTTTTATTATAACTATAAATGGAGCTAAGAAAAACCACTCATTTTGTTCCTACTTACTTACTATACCATCCATACTAAGCATGACAAAGTATGTCTTTTAGAGGCATTAACCCTATAAGGTAGGTAACTAAGTACGTACTGTTAATATTCATTGATTTTTACATAATTTATGTTTTCTTTCAAAATGTTATCATTGTATGTAAGGATTTATAAATAAATATGCAACAGGCAACTTACGTATTTTGAATGATTTACTAATGCAGCTTGTTATAGGTAGGTAGGTACCTATCCTAGAATCAGAATAAAATGGTGCTTCGAAACATTTTTGTTTTTTATTCGTAAGGAACCTTGAGTCATAGTAGTCATGTGTTGACTGGACCGAGCAGTAGTTACGTATAGTATCCCTAAGTCGTCTGTGAGAAGGTATTTATAGAATGCTACTAGGATTATTTAGGATACGCCGTGATGGGATGGTGGATCGTTCATGGCGTGGACCAATAAGCAGGGTTGGATTTAGGTACGTTGAAAAAGATAGCACAAAAAAATTAAAAGGATAGTATTTATAAAAAATTATAGTACACTTTCATTATTTTTAATTTCACTTATTAGTCATTAAAATCAACACCAATTATGGCAAAATTTACTCCTCTTCTAAGTTTATCAGTTCTTGAATATTACTATTAGTTATATCTTCATCTTTGGCATTTAATCTCATCAACATATCCTCAGTAGGAATAAAATCAGTACAATTCCCACTTTTACTACCGCTTTTGATAGCGTCACAAGAAATATTTTTTTTTGAATTTCGATTGAATTGAAGAAAAACTTTGATTGAATTTCGAATGGAATGGAAGGAACGAGATTAGTGGAAAGATAGAAGTGTACTGCGGAGGATAATCGGGGAATCCCCGGCCATCAACACAGAAAACATCGCAAGATCAGAATTCGGTCGGATACACGCACGGTCGAAATATTCATTTAACGTAAAACTAAAGGGCTGATTACACTGACCAACTTGCAGGGTCCGATTTGACATACATTGCTGGTTATCTTGAGTATTTTATTACAATGTACTCAGATAACCAACAATGTATGCCAAATCGGCCCCTGCAGGTTGGCCAATGTAATCGCCCCATAAGCATTCGGGAGCAAACTTTAAATTATAGTATTTTAGTGTACTATCCTTAGATGTGGATAGTATATAGTACAAAGGGCGAAATTATAGTATAAATACTATAATTATAGTACATAATCCAACCCTGCCAATAAGCCTTTAGCAACCACAAACTAAGTAGAGATAGGTACCTACTACGCAACTATCTGGAAGATTATTAAGAACCGGCCAAGTGCGAGTTGGCCTCGCGTTCGGAGGGTTTCGTTTCCGTACTTAATAGGTAAACCAACTCAATATGAAAATATTCATTTCGTTATATGGTAATTATCGTTTACTAAGGATAGGCCTACCGGAAAATTGTATCTGGAAGATTATTAAGAACCGGCCAAGTGCGAGTTGGCCTCGCGTTCGGAGGGTTTCGTTTCCGTACTTAATAGGTAAACCAACTCAATGTATAATAATTCAATGCAACTCAATATGAAAATATTCATTTCGTTATATGGTAATTATTTTTTACTAAGGATAGGCCTACCGGAAAATTTTGCTTCATACCTCCTAATAATTAGGTATATAATTTTACTACAAAGTTGTATCGAACTTTGAAGCAACTTTGAAGTGCCGCATTGCATAGGCGTACGATGTAACCTTGTATGTGCGTACAATCCAGAAAAAATAAACAATAAACGAACCAACTGTTCCGCAGATGCGTTGCGTTGGCCCTAAACTAACTTTTTAGAGCCAGCGCGTTGGTGCCATTTCGTCGCGCGGTTGGCCCGTATTATATTACTAGCTTTCCGCCCACGGTATCATTCTTTACCCCCTTACCTACCCTACCTTACACCCTACGCTTCCCTACACTACCCTACGCTACCCTACCATACCCTACAAAAAGTATCGTATGTCCGTCTCCTGGTTCTAAGCTACCTCCCCATTAGTCCCCACCAATTTTCAGCCAAATCGGTTCAGCCGTTCTTGAGTTATAAATAGTGTAACTAACACGACTTTCTATTATAAGGGGTGGATACGACATTAATTAATGAAACCACGTAAAGTACTCATGCATACGATCAACTTTTACTATGGGACCAACTTCGAAATCGAAAAAAAATGAATGAAAAGTGTATTTATTTAAAAGAAAATACCTACACTTTTCGTACATTTTTGCCGAGGAGACATGTACCTTTTGTATGAAAAGCAGTAGGTATATTTTTTTTGCGATTTCGAAGTTGGTCCCATAGTAAAAGTTGATCGTATAAGTACATGAGTACTTTAAGTGGTTTCATTTAATGTCGTATCCACCCCGTATACTGGGTGGAGATTTCGAGATGGCATATTTTTGAAACCTATGTTGGGTTAGTCATGCCATGCTAAGCAACTTTTACTATGGACCAATAGTGACCATCTCGAAATCTCCACCTATTATATAGATCACAAACTACCAAGAGAACTGAAGTTATATAGATATTGGTGCTTTGCGGCGGCGCGGTATGCGAGAGGTAGGGTTGCCATAACTTCTCGGGATACTTTCGATGCCCAAAAACCATTAACACATTTAACGCCGAAATGCAGTGTTTCAACTACACCAAACAAAGTGGGTAGTGTAGGGTAGGGTAGGTACAGGGGTAAAGAAGGGGGCACCACCGGTGAAACCGCGGGCGGAAAGCTAGTTTGTATTTTTCTTAAAGTTCATTTGGTTGATACTAATAAACACAGAACACTAAATATGTACCTACGTTTTTTTTCACGTGATTTTTCTGATAATGACTTATCTAATTTAATATTGTTAAGACGTCACTACCTCTACCATGAGTTTTCTACACTAACGTAATCTACACACGCTAGCGACTACGGTGAATATTTTGTATAGCGAGCACCGCCTCTAGTGGACACTTTTGGAAGCATTTTATACAAAATGTGTCTCCATAGTCGCTAGCGACTGTAGATTACGTTAGTGTAGAAAACTCATGGTAGAGGTACAGGATATAAGGTTTAAGATTTCTTTTCGAGTACCTCGGCAGTTAAACAGAGTTATTCGGCCGATTACGAGACCTAAAAAATGGCCGAGTAAAATCAAAAATCAAAATCAAAATTCATTTATTCAAATTAGGCCCTTATGAAAGTTAACAAATGACTCTACACCGGTTCAAAATACAACTTGAACTGAGAAGACTCCGGCAAGAAACTCAGCAAGTGTTCTTTTTTTTTTTTAATGTGTACTTATAAATATTACAATTTACAAAATAATATAACAATAGCGTGCGAAGCGAACAATTCATTCAAATGCATTCTTGTCATCTACAAAATCAGAAACTTTATAGTACCCCTTCTTGCATAACTTCTGTTTTACTATCTTTTTGAATCTATGTATAGGTAGCTCTTGGATTTCTTTGGGTACTTTATTATAGAAACGTATACATTGCCCCTTGAACTTGAGTATGCCGAGTACTGAGTAATAAAACGAGTACTCGGCGCATGTCTAAGACTGCCCGCGCACTAGGCAGCCAGGCTGCGGCAGCCGAAATATTGAAAGGAATTCGTGACTGCCTAGTGCGCGGGCTCCCATACGCCATCATAATTATGTTCGAGTGGCTGCCGCAGCCTGGCTGCCTAGTGCGCGGCGAGCAAAGAGTATAGAGTATAGTAATATATCGGCAATAGTGTGCATCACAAACTACTAAAGGGATACTACGTGTGCATGTAGTGTGCTAATAGTAACTACAGGTCGGTTAACGAAAGCTGGCACGTTCACAGTACTCATAAATTTGCAATCAGTCAAGTCTAATGGACGAATGCAAAAATAGACCACTCTATATTTATGAGCAGTAGCAAAAGCAAAACAATAACTGTCTCCTTCATACTCATAAGCTTGACTTTGCGCGAGAGAGACGGTGTAAATGTGTTGAAACGTGCCAGCTTTAGTTAACCGACCTGTACTCTACTTATACAAAAAAGCGTCTACCCTACGCGTCTACAGGTGGTCTACAACGGATACAGTCCGGTGTTGCCACACCGTTCCGGTAAATTACCGTGGGTAAAGTAGCTGTGTTGTGCTTTCTTGTTAAATGTGACTTTTCATTCAAATGTCGAAGAAGAGTTAACATGTTACCATTGAGGATGTTTTGGACTTGTAGCGAGCCTCCCGCGGTCTTGCGACCCAGTCCAACCCCGGTTACTCCATATGCAGATAAATCCATGGCTTACTTTAAGCAATGCTTAGGGGATTAAAATTTAATCAAAAATAGTAGAATAAAAAAAAACTGCTTATTAATGTCGGAATACAACCTCGATAGTACCTATGTCCCAGTCTATGGGATTACTTATTTTAAATAGAAGAAAAAGAAGTAATGTGTGTCAAGTCTGTCAAGTGAGAAAATATGGTATAATTGTAAATTTAATTATTAATATAAAATATGTCGGATAAACTGTAAGTAGATTTATTCCAGTACGTACAACCTACCCCAACATAAGGTTATGGGCGATTATACTCGAATGGAGTAAGTTAGTACAAAAAATATTCATTAAAGAATTATGATGAATACGATTAATACGAATGTCAATTGTTTGCCAATATTGAAAGGCGAAAATTATTCAAACTGGAAATTTAGAGTAAAATCACTGTTAGAAGCTAAACAGGTAATAAAAATTTTAGAATATGACGAAATAGAAATAAATAAAGATGAAAAATTGATTGCTGATAATTCGAAGGCTAAAGCTTTAATTATACAATGTTTATCGGACAAGCATCTATCTATCATACAAGAATGCTCAAATGCAAAAGAAATGTTTATAAAACTAGATAGCGTGTTTCAACGGAAAAGTGTTTTCACAAAAATTACTTTAAAAAAGAGATTATTAAGTTTGAAATTACAGCGACATGAAACATTAGAAGATCATTTCCAAAAATTTGAAAAGATTATTTTCGAATTAGATAACATCGATAAGAAATTTGATGATTCTGACAAGATCTGTCATTTATTATTAACATTAAATGAAGACTACGAACACGTTATTACAGCTATTGAAACTATTAACACGGATATAACATTAGAATTCGTAAAATCAAGATTACTCGACGAAGAAATAAAAATTAAAAATAAGAACGTTGATAATTCTCTCTCTCAACAAAATATATTTAAAGCATCAGGTTCTGCATTAAATTATAACACTAGTAGTAACTATACAAGATATAGACGACCTTTTAGAGGAAGAGGTGGTAGAAATAGAGGTTACTACAGACGAGGTAAAAAAGAAAACTTAAATAGTTATATTGCTTTAACTGCATCAGACAACAATGAAAGTAATTTTATATTAGACAGCGGTGCTACGAACCATATGGTAACAGAAAATTTAGAAAAATATATGACTAAAATACAAAATTTAGAAAAACCTATAATTATTACCATTGCAGACGGAAAAGGTTTGATAGCAAATAAAAAAGGAACAATTACTGGATATTGTAATAAAATGAAAATTGATTTTGAAGCACTAATTGTAGAAAATATAACACATAATTTACTATCTGTCGAAAGAATTACAGATAAAGGTTATACAGTTCTTTTCAAAAATGATTCAGTAAGCATAAGAAGAGGAAAAACCTATTTTTATGGCAAAAAACATCAAAATTTATACATTTTAGAAATTGACTTAAAAGTACAAAAGGAAGAGCATGCAAATATTACAAATGATAAAGATAATGATTTATGGCACAAAAGGCTAGGTCATTTAAATAGAAAAGGTTTAAAAATACTGAGATTACCAACTTCAGAAAAAAGATGTGAAAGTTGTATAGAAGGGAAAAGTACACGAAGACCCTTTATATCTAATAAAAGAGAAAGTAAAGAGATAGGAGATCTTCTGCACTCAGATTTGTGTGGACCTATTAATCCAACGTCAATAAATGGCGAATGTTATTTTCAAGTGATGATTGATGATTATTCACATTTCGTAATAATATATCTATTGAAAAATAAGAATGAAGCAGAATATAATATTATAAAACATATACAGCTTATTAAAGCACAATTTGGAACAAAAACAAAGAAAATAAGATTGGACAATGGTGGAGAATTTACTTCCAAAAGATTTAAAGAATCATGTCAACAAAAAGGCATAATATTAGAATATACAAGTCCATATACGCCACAACAAAATGGCACATCTGAAAGGATGAACAGAACATTATTAGACAAAGTTAGAGTAAAGTTTGCAGAAACAAAATTACCCAAAGAATTGTGGAGCGAAATGGTTTGCGCATCAGCGTATGAGCTTAACCGTAGTCCTACTAAAGCATTGTACGGTAAAACACCAGCTTCAATCTGGTATGGATGTAATGATTTGTCAAAACTGCGAGTTTTTGGTTCTAAAGCTTGGACTGTAACAATACCAAAGCCGAGCAAGTTACAACCAAGAGCAAAACCAATGATAATGGTTGGCTACACTGGTTCAGGATATAAACTATGGGATGACGAAAGTAATAAAATTATAACTTCAACAGATGTTATATTTGATGAAACAAAAATTGTTTACCGACCTGAAAAGCAGGAGGAGGTACTAAACTATCCTTATGAAAATATAATAACATTTAATGACGAAGAAGAAGACAAATGTAATAAGAATACATCGACACATATACAAAAAAGACAGGAAAGTTTAAATGGTCAAGATGATTCTGATGATCTAAATAATTCTAACTATATGACAGATGATAATGATGATGATGATGATGATGATAATGTACACAATGAAAATGATAATAAAATAACAACTAGATCTGGTAGAACTATAAATAAACCAAAACATATGAATGATTTTCAACTATACACAGCATTTTGTTTGATTACAACTGAAAATAAAGATCCAACTTCGTACAAAGAAGCTGCAAAAGATAAAGAATGGTTGCAAGCTATAAATAAAGAAATAAATTCATTGAAAAAGTTAAATACATGGACAGAAGCTTCAGATTTACCTAGAGGAAAGAAAGCTATAGACACGAAATGGATATTTAAAACGAAGGAAAATGGTTTAAAAAAAGCACGACTAGTTGCTAGAGGTTTTCAAGTAGAAAATGTAGACTATTTTAATACAAATTATTCACCTGTAGCTAGAATGAGCACAGTAAGAACTTTTCTAGCACAAGCGGTACAACAAGATTTTAAAATTTATCAGATGGATGTACCGACAGCATTTTTAAATGGTTATTTAAAAGATGACGTTTATATCAAAGTTCCCCAAGGACTTAATGAAAATAAAAAGAAAGTACTGAAATTGAATAGAAGTTTATATGGATTAAAACAAAGTCCTAGATGCTGGAATGAAAGGTTAAATGAATTTTTAGTAAAATGTGGATTACAAAGATCGAAAAATGATTTTTGCTTATATTTTAATAAAAATATTTGGATGTTAATTTTCGTTGATGATATTTTGATAATGGGAAAGAAAGAGGAAACTGACAGAATAATGAAATTATTACAGAAAGAATTTGATACTAAAAATTTAGGAGAGATAAAGAATTTTCTTGGAATGGAGATACAAAGGAAAACTGGAATATTAAGAATAACACAAACGAAACAAATAGAGAAAATGTTAACAAAATTTAATATGACTGAATGCAAGGAAAAAGATACACCGATGGAGAAAGGTTTAAACATTAACATAACTGAAAAAATTATAGAAGTTCCATATAGAGAACTAATAGGAAGTTTAATGTTTGTGAGTACAGTCTCAAGACCAGATATATGCTATGCTGTATCTTATCTTAGCCAATTTTTGGATAAACCAAATGAAGAATGTTGGAAACATGGTAAACGCATATTACGTTATCTAAATGCTACCAAAAATTATGGTCTCCAATATAAAAAGAGCGATGAAATAAATTTAAAAATATATTCCGACGCTGATTGGGCGAATAATAAAAGAGATAGAAAGAGTATAAGCGGATGCATAGTTAAATACAATGATAATGTTGTAGCATGGTTCTCTAGAAAACAAAACTGTGTTGCATTGTCAACTGCAGAGGCGGAATACATAGCAGCATCATTAGCATCATGCGAAGCAATAAATATAAATGGATTATTAAAAGATTTTGGAATAAGTCTTACGCCTACGCTGTATGTCGATAACAAAGGAGCTATTTTTATTTCAAAGGATTATGAGAACAGTAAACGATCAAAACATATCGATATAAGATATCACCATATAAAAGATTTAATATGTACAAAGAAGATGATAATATCTTACATACAAACTGAGAACAATTTGGCCGATATGTTAAGAAAATCATTAGCGACTGCAAGACATAAGATGTTTAGAGAAGAATGCAAAGTATTGCTATAATACACACAGATGTGTGAGTATTTATCTAGGAGGAGTGAATGTTGTATTTGATTTTATTTAACGATTTATATGTTACAATGATTTTCACATAAAAATCGAGGAGGAGTGTCGGAATACAACCTCGATAGTACCTATGTCCCAGTCTATGGGATTACTTATTTTAAATAGAAGAAAAAGAAGTAATGTGTGTCAAGTCTGTCAAGTGAGAAAATATGGTATAATTGTAAATTTAATTATTAATATAAAATATGTCGGATAAACTGTAAGTAGATTTATTCCAGTACGTACAACCTACCCCAACAATTAAAGCCTACCATCTGGTATGACTTTCTCATCCACTTCTAAAGCATGCTTTCGTGGTAGAATGACAATTGGTTAATTTATATTAGACCATGATGGTAGTTACATTTTATAGCATATGTGGCAATACCACTACATAACTGTCAGCTGTAAGCTGAGCAATTGACGATAATGGTGGTGTTTGCTATTTCGAAGCTCAAATTTTAATCAGTTCACTTGATTTAGATCTCTTTTCGCTTCATTTGCCTAAAACAGTATAAGTGAGTTATTGTTCGCTATTTGAAATGATTTTGAACTAAGCATCGTGGTGAATTCTGAGCTGTTGCGTGATATCCAGACTGCGTAAGTGCTGAATCTTTTGTTGTTCATCTCAACTCACTCAAACGCAAAAAATAACTAGTTCCGTATGATGGTCAAGCGTGTTATAACAAAAATGGCAATTTGATATATTATATCGAGTATTACATTATAATAACATGTGGAAATTGATTAAAAAACTGTTTATACTTATCCAGTTTTCATTTTATTTGATGTGATGTTATTGTTATTTAAACTTACCATTAGTTATTTATTTTGTGCGTATTTTTTCATGTAAGTTCCTTTTGTCTTATATTATTTTATATTATATCGTATTTTTCAATAAATAACCTGGTGTAATCTTCATGATAATAATTACATGAGAGATACCCAGGTAAATTGTTATGAATTTAATATTTATTTATTTGAGGTCACAATGATAAACGAAGTAGCAAAATCTATCCATGTATAGTTTAAGTGTTACAGCATGTGTAATAGCTGTATGTGATTTGCAACCCCATAATTTAAATGACCCCTTTGCTAAATATGTGTCCAATTATAATGTCAACAAATAGTTAAAAAGAGTTTCGATTTCTAAACTGTTTTATTAATTTACTGCAAAATTAGCAAGATGAGTACAGAATTGGGCATGTTGTCTTAATCTGGGGTGAACTGTGAAGCAAAGATATGCACTGACCCTTCTTAATGCAATTAACATTCAGTTTGTGTTTATTTTTATCATTTAATTATATCTTGTCTTCCCCTTATATACCTAACATGTATTAATATACTTTGTTCTACTCAAGCTTTCAAAATTACAAATATTATTTGTTCCAGTGTCTATGGATGCACAACCAATGTAGCCAGTTTACATTACACTGAGGTGATTTTTAGTTTTAGAGAGTTAGTATAACACCATCAAAATGCTGTATGTTTTCCATGTGGATGCTGGTCAAATGACCACATATGATATGAGCCTCACACTGCAAAAGTAAGCATATTTTTTACATTACATGTGTATTTGGTACAGTGTATTTTAATGTTAGTTAATGTGTCGAATAAATTAATCTGAATCTTGGTAAATTTTATCCTAATATTATAAATGCAAAATAAGAGCCAACAGAGGAACAGGTGGCTCATTATAGTTTCGTTTTTTTTTTATATTTTTTCAATATGCTTGAACCATGGTATCCTATTGACCTTTATTCTTTAGCTTGTCAAATGTAGGAATCATCCCAACAGACTCATAAAGCATTGAAAATCATAATACATCAATCTGTTTTTGTAGAAAACAACTGTGAGATAAAGAAGAAAGCCAATAAATTCTGATGTTTATATTTCCATTAATTGATTAATATGCTTACATTACTTTATTGGATGAACTTATTTGTTTTGTTTATTTCAGTGTGGCAAGCTTAAAAGTAGCGATAGAGAGAAAAACTAAAGTTTCAGCTAATTCTTTAGTTCTGCTTGTAAGTGGGGGTGAGGTTCTGCAGTTGGATCACATGGTATCTTCGTATAGTGCAGGAACAGACACCAATCCGATATACATGTTTAGCAAACCTTCTGCAAATGAAAGTCATTTGAAACCATCCAGTGAGTGATTTTAATACTTATCTTTTGAATAACTTCCAATTTACTAGTATTCTAGTTTGTTTCATAACCTTGAAACATGTCCAATTTCTGTAACTTTTTTTTATTTGCTCATCCTCAGTTTGATGTATCAAAAATGCATTTTAAGTTTCATATTGGCAAGGTTACTGTTTTATATTCATAATATTTTTATTTGGATGTTTTTACCAACACAGACACATTTAGTTCCCTATAGCTTATGTGCTTATCTGTATTATTCAAATTAATACTTTCTATGATTACATGAAGTATGTTTTTGCTGATTGAATTTAAATACTTATATACAAACATTTTCAATGGTATGAAGCGAGCTGGCTTAACCTCTTTATCTATTTATATTGTGTACCAAAAAAACGTTTCTATAAGAAAGCTTGATAATCATCAGTAAGCCTGTTTGTGTCCACTACTGGGCAAAGGCCTTTACTGATGCTAGTTGCTCTTCCACCTTCCTCATCCAACCACTTGAGTAAGTACCCTTATTCCAGTGTGCGACCTCAGTCCAATAGTAGAGCTGAGTTCTGGTGAGTTCTCGAGCGACATCCGTAGCGCGTTCGACGGCAAGTCTGTGGAGGAGCTGAGAGCGGCGGTGGACCGGTGTTGTTCACTGCAGCCTACAGTACACACTGTGATATCATGCGCGGCCCTAGCGCAGCAGTTCAGTGACCTCGCGCACGAGGTATCCAGGAGCTGCGATCAGCTGGTACATGAGCAGCATTTGCAGCACCAGGTAAGACTAGCCAATTTCACATATCATTTTCTGACCTTTGGAAAGTTTACTTACTATTGATATAATATAAAAATTTAAACAAGAATCTTGCGTCATTGTTATATCGAAATAATCACCGTTGAGAAATCTTATGAAACATCATGTGTCACAAAACTTATATACAGTGCATTATAGTTTAAATTTACTTATTTTTACGACAAGATGAACTCGAAATCGCGTTCCTTACATGTACATCATCTTCGTCGGTATTCTGTATGCAGATATTTTTTTACGAGCACTTTAAATATGCGTAGGTACTTACACCTCTTGCAATAATTGCTCTTGCTCTTGGTTTTCCCAATGGAGTACAGCATGGGGTTCTTCAAAAAGGGTGTGAGTGAAGAGATTTCTGCAGGGTCGGCAACACGCGAGTGACGCCCCTGGTCTTGCAAGCGTCCATAGGATACGGTAACCACTTACCATCAGGCGGGCCGTATGCTTGTTTGCTACCTAAGTAGTACAAATAATTGGACTGTTTTACAAAAAACTTAAACCGACTTCAAACTACACTAAAAAGTAATCAAATCCTGATCTGATGACAATGGGACCAAACGGGAAGTGTACCCTACCAGACAAAATAAGAATTTCCAAATCGGTTAATAAATGACGGAGTTATGAGGCAACAAATAAAAAAAAAAAAAAACTCGGTTTGAGAATCTCCTCCTTATTTTGAAGTCGGTTAAAAAAAGAAAAACAATATTTTTTCTTTTTTTTTATCACATTACATTACAAAGAAATCTTTCTTTATAAGTGACCTGTAACCAATAAGAGATACCAGGATTCAAAAGCATTTAAAAGCTGATGAAACATTAGTAATGCATTGTTACCTAGTTACTCAGTTCATTTGAAAGTGTAAGTACATGTATGATCCTAGAAAGGCGAGTTAGTAATTGCAGACCTCGTCTAAACGACGATGCTGCTGCCAAATAATTAAAAAATGATAATTAATAGGTATTGAATTTGATTTATAGATCTTCAATTGACATTATTAATCTAAACGAATATCTGGTCTCATTCCAAATAATTTCGTGCAAATATAATGTTTACAAAAGATAAGTAATCAGGCAATGTGTGTCAGTGCAAGAAGTTCACAACTAGTTTAGGGAAACGTTTAATTGAATGGATCTTGACCCACTTGGTTTGTTTCAAACAGGGCTGGGCGGCAGTCGTCGCTAACTTAGAAGATATATTCAGTGAATTCTGCGAACGATCACGGAATTTCAAGGAATCATTTCGAAAGCATCGCCTAAAAAAAGAGGAGTATCATGAAAAATTGAGCGCGTAAGTAAAGACATTATCTAGTAAAATAAGTAAATAGCATGGTGATTGATTAATCATAGAAGTACTACGACATATGCCACTAATGAGAGGTACGTAACCTTTTCATTTCCCGCAATTAATCTGGTGAGTGAGTATTACAATCATACTCGCTTGAGAGTTAATGGCAGAACCTGTTGCGATTGCTAATTCGGTGGGATGACGTCGACCTTTGTATACTAGAGTTTATTACTATTCATAGTACCCATCGTATGTATAAACCTTATACAATAGACAGGTATAAAACGTATTACGTCATTCAAATGTAGAGTATAAGTTATCATTGTGTCGTTTTAACGTCCTCTTTAGTTGACCTACTGTCCGTCTTTGCACTGCGATTAGTATGAATAAATTACAGTAAAGTTGGATTCGTTGTTTCTATAAAAGGAAGACACGACTGCCGCGGTAATAGCCTTGGTATTCTGTTATTATTGCATGTTACTATTTCACGTCGATAAATCAATGGAAAATGTGTAATATGTGGAGTTTGCAAATGGTTATTAAGCGTTCAATGTCCATTTTCCGAGGATAAGGTACAATAACAAATTCCCGGTATGCGTTGAATTACTCTTCCCATTTTAGTTATTTTGTACGATATCAACCGTCGCGCATGTTCAAAAGCGTTTTTTGATACGCGAAAACATAGAAGATGAACGAACGTACTCACAAATATAAATTGTATATAGGTATTAACATTATTTTTACCTTAAAATCTTTTTATTGGTACTATAATAAGAATAAAGTCTTATTTTTGGGATTGGGTAAAAAGCATAATTATTTGAAAACACTGCGTTAAATTGGGCTTTTTACTACATTGGATCGCTCCGGTAACATCGAATTCGTAATTCATTAAATATTTATCATTGATTAAAACCTTATTACTGAAAATATGAACTGGTTGAACTGTCTGTACCTAATTTATATTATTTTCTTTTATTTGATAGCAATTAATTTACTAATCAAACGCTTATCTACTGGAGTCAGTACAATATCAAACGTCTATTAAAACTGTTATTGCATGCGCATCATTACGTGCAAATTAAATATGTCAGACCAAAGATTGTCACACTCATTTTCATAGCGTGACCTACACTAGGGCCTTCTTAATAGGTCACTTTTGACAGCCCATATACATCCAACTGTCAAAAAGAGAAATAAACATAGTCAAATATGTTAGCATGGCCAGAGTTTACCTATTAATTTGTTGATAGCATCTTGTTTTTAAACTTCTTTACAATGCCGTTACATGTATACTCCTACGTCATTTAAATATTAATGTGGTACTATAATTGTACGAGAGGTCTCGAGAATGTATAATTTTTTTACTCTTTTATTCTGACTAATTTTAATATTCCGACGTATATTAAAGATGACCCTGACTAGATATTGACCTACTCTTGTTTAAAGGATTTCTCGGTCACTATGTCTGGTCGAAAAATATTGATATGATACGTCAATGATGTAATTATCCATTGATATCGTCTGGTATAAAATATCTGTGTTGGCGGATGAGATGGCACGCGGAAATTTTTCGTCGATTGCTACCGCTTACATTTTGGAGATCCGTCAATTCATTAGTATGGTCGCGTGTGACCTTCACTTTATCTAATGTTAGTGTAAAACATGTGCGTTTTAATCATTGAGCTATTGTTACTATGTATAGAGAAGCTATAATAAGCAAAGGTTATGTCCCATTTTTTTAGAGTCAAATAAAGTTTTCTTTAGCGCTGAAACAATAATTAGTCGTCTTAGCAGGCCTATAATTAGCCGAGTCTGTCGCCCTTTTTGGGCACTGGGTGAATGTGGGGCAGTCTTCACTTATACTTCTATTTTGGTGCAGAAGAACGCGAAAAGACGCGATAGTATACATAATTCAGGAGCACACCGCTTCAGCACCATTGCCGTCTCGCCCACTAGACATGGACGTCCAGAAAAAGCAACCCCCTTCTGCAGGGCTATTTTAAAACGTCGGATTCGATATCGGAAACGGATTAAAAAAAATCCTAGGCGAATTTCAGCAATTGCTATTTTATTATCCGAAAACTTTTCCGTGAATCGAATTGATATTTCCGTAAAGAAACATCATAAATATTCTAATTCGGAAATTAAAAAAGCAATTGCGGAATATCGCCTCGATAATTTTTGAATCCGTTTCCGATATCGAATCCGAGCGTTTTAAAATAGCCCTGCTGACCTCCCGTTGAATGTGTATTTTTCATAGACATGTTTCGTTAATAAATAGGTAATTCTAAAGTTGTAACATGTAGTCGGCCTGAATATCACAAACTGTTTAAAAATATCATTTATACAAAGAATTAAAAAACAACTCATTTTCAAACCGGTTTCTCCGAAAACCGGGTTTTTTAAACGAAACCCGAAAAAGAACCGGGTTTAAATTTTGGCCGGTGTTGCATTCCCTAGCCGGATGGCCTTACTTGAACGGAACATTTAGGGTCGGCAACGCGCGAGTGATACCCCTGGTGTTGCAAGCGTCCATAGGCTACGGTAACTGCTTACCATCAGGCGGGCCGTATGCTTGTTTGCCACCTTAGTGGTATAAAAAAAAACATAGTTGTAATGTGTGGCGTCTTCTCTATACGTAGTAATAATAGCTCAATGGTTTTAATATAAATACCTTATTAAATACAATAGCTAATATAGTTGAAGTAAACTTTAATTTAATATTAATAATCTAAACACATGTTATGATTGTCATCATGTTATCATAATAATCGCTTGCATTTCACGAGTAAAATCCGCGTTCCATGAATTAATCTCATTTCGATAAAGGGTGACAAACATTTACACTTTTGCATTAATTAAGTTAATAGGAAACCATATCCATACGGAAGATAAATTCATACAGGTGATTCATTTATTGTATAATAGAATTAAGCATTTACTCTTCTTTAAAGTTTAAGACACCTATACTGAATCTTGACAAGGCGGAAGATTGCATATCTGAATCATATAACAAATGAATGAAAATGGTGTATGCTTTCTGGAGTTTTTTTAATCGAATATAATCTTTCCATCTGGAATGAATGGATTATTTTGCTCGAATTGTGGCACATACAAGGTCTTAAATAATTAATAAACGTGCTGCCTCTTCACCGGCTAGTCTTGCGGCATGTTGCCGGTTAAGTAACTTCCGTGGAAATGATCAGCAGTGGCCACTTGGTTCTATTTCGTACATTTCTTAATTTACCTCTCAATAAATAAATAGCTTTGTGGTTGTTGTCATTCACGGAACAGTTTTATGTGAAAATATTTATTTTGCAGGCTCAACGAAGTTTTAGAGTCACTGGGAAAGATTCCGATTCTGCCCGCCTTACAATTGAACGCAGAAGCGCATCGATTCTCAGCCTTTGATGTTTTCGAGGAGACAGAATTAGAAGGTCAACCCTATAGAGCCAGTCAGCCTCTAGACACTTCTGACAATAAACCTAATCAGGATTTTGGAGTTGAAGCCTTCAAACTATCAGAGGAGGATGGTCAGTTATTGAATAATTCAGTACTATATAATTATACTACTGTGTAATACTTCTAGATGTCAACTTTTGAAATATTAAGGCGATGATTGCTCACTGGTGGTGACGTCCGATACTGAGACGAAGGTCCCAGGTTCAAATCCTACAATGAGCTTTCGGTGAAAGAAAACATCGTGACTTTGTAGTACTCATCTGGCTGGCTATCACCCATCGGTGTCGCCAAGAACCTATCGGTGTGATCCGAAAGCTGCGCTTGAGAGCCAGTTCCTTCTAGGCCTTGTGTGCTTAGCACCTTGGGCCTCATCATCACTTACTTTGCTGAGATTGCAGTCGAACACAGGCCTATAAACAGTAAAAAAAAAATAAGGGACCAACTCTGAAATCGCGAAAAACTTCTTTTTAATTTTATTGTTTTGCATTTTTGGTTTAATAATTTAAAATGTTGACTTGACTATGATGAACCTAAATAAGGTTTTGGTAGGATGCCATCTGTAAATATCCAATCATTGTTCTATGTTTTTTTATAGCGAAACAGGTTATTAATGTCCTCTTAGAATTATTATTACTCGTATGTCCGTTACGTCATTAGTATGTTTTGTACCTGCTTTACAAATAATGCTTGATGATTTAGCACTTACATCATATTAATGTTTTTTCTTCGTTTAAGTTTCATCACATGATTTGGCAATTATGCCATTTTGTTAGCAATGTTTTAAGGGATATTTTGATAGTTAATTATTCTGTTCTTTCTTAAGATTATTTGTGAATCAAATAATTATTTCCAAAATGTAGACAAATCTTTAATTGAAATTACAAATCAGGCATAATTTAAAGCTATGTCATGAACAAAAAGGCAAAAAGAAAACATTACAAAAGCATACATTTTAATATTAAAATAATTGAGAAAAGTTTATTGAATTGTAAAAGAAGAAAAACGCAGATATAAGTTAAATTGGTATATGAAGAACTGGTATCTAACCAAAATATACAATTACCAGTTTACCTTTTCAGTATTCGATCAAAAAGATGCATCGACAAGCAAAGAAGGTGCCAGGGCGTCATCGGAAGCATTACCGCAAATTGAGGAATCTGACGAAGGGGTCACCTTCAAGGCTCAATCATACGAGAGGGAGGATCCCACATTGCTGCACTGGATCTTAGCGCAAGGAAACAAGGCATCCTTACAGGATATCTTGGATTACTGTCAGAAAGGACTTGCTTTGGTAAGAATATTTTACAATTTAGTCTTAATTTTTCAGTCATACTGAATACATATTTGTAAGAATGAAACCAGTAGGTGACACAAAAACGTTGAATTGAATGGAAATAACATCACCTAGCGGATTTCGTTCTGTCATCGACATTAATTAACTAATTGGGTTAATTATTTTTTAATTCAAGTGCTATTTTTTTATAGTTGACCCAGTGCTCTTGCTCTTAATTATCTTCATAATAATGCGGTAGTTTATTCAGCTTGCCGTTAACTGAATGGTGTATGAGTTAGCCGCGTTGCAAAGTTGAAAGAGAATTTGAAGAGTTGAAGAATATTTGCATTGTAATCATTGTGTCTGTATACACGGGCCTGCATATTTTAACTTTTCTCGTAACCGCCTCTACCAATTGAATAGATAATATTATTGGTTGTCTTTAATCTTTAATTACTGAGATCCCTTTATAAAATGTAGCTTCGCCGTGTCGGGTAAATACAGCATCATATAAGTATCAAAACTCAAACATTCTAAGACTGAAAATAGGCATTGAGTTTTATCGATATACGCAGTAAATCTTTATCAAAGTGTGTTTTAGGGTTACGAGATTGGTTGAATGAAACTCTCTAGCATTTATGTTTCTCGGAATAGAAACTCTCAAACAAACAGTTTAATATACCAATTATGCTATTTCATGCTATGAATTTCTTTGATGTCGAGTAGATTTTTTCATCAACTTCATTCAACTATTCAACAGCTTATCTAATAAGTATATACATATGAACAAAACCACTTTCGGATTCTATTATCGAGACGGAGAAACGCGCGTTATCAGATGTTTATGATGGAAAACCGGTCAGTGAAACATCTACACATATTTTATATGTTGCACAGAGTTTCTTATCAAAACTACATAGCTTTTTGTAGTGGTTCAGGTTGCAAACCATCCTTTAAATGATTGATACAGTAACCAAACTAACGAATATCAATCTTTTATTGCATTTGGGTTGCATTGGGTTTCAGTATTTGTTAAATATATTAGAGTAGTTAACTAAACGGAATGGAATTTACTCCATTTGCTAGGAACCCAATGAAAACTAAAGTAACCTAACACACCTGAAAAATTAATAACGTATTATATCAAATAGATGACCATAAATTAACACATATTGTGAATTCAGCAACATGGTGTTTTTTGTAGCAAAATGGTAATCCTAATATTTTTTTCTAGATTGATGCAGAACCTCTAAAAGAGCGTGAGGCAGAGCTGTACCACATTCTGGAGTACGCGAACCTGCACGGTTTGAAGCAGATCAAAGGCATCGAGGACCGCCTCTATGGGTTGGATCAACTGCTCAACGATGTGAAGAAATTAGAACGCGACCAGCATGACCAGGCTGCGTCGCTTATACAGGTTAAATAACTTTTCTATCAATTGTGACGAATATTCAATGAATGAACTGATATGATGATATTTAAGTGTATTCCGAACCGGTGGTAAATTCAACTGTATGTACCAATTTAACGTTCATAAGTGGCTTACCAGGGCCTTAACTGAACAAATGACATTTTGATTTTGATTTTGATGATATATTTTCTCGGGACGAAAACTCCTATATGCGACTAAATTTCATCCTAATCCGTTCAGTCCTTAGTGGTAACAAACACGAAATTTCGCATTTATAATATTAGATGGTATAAAACTAGATGGTAGTCTTGTTGAAGAATATGAAAAATGGGTGAACCTTATAGAAAGTTATTTTTCAGCTATCTTTGGACTTTGATCTCTGGATCAATATTTCAATGAAGTCAACTGATATTATTTCCAATCTTTACTACTCTTTTACCACCTCCATATACGTTCTGCATCATATACTTATAGAAAGTATCTTCATTTTTTGTGCTCATTTCCAGTATCGCGAACGGCTGAACACAGCGTGCGATCCGTCCGTGCTGCCAACATTAGTGCAGTCCCACTGGTGCCAACTGAAGAAACTGTTGAACGGGCACAAGACTCTAGTCGATATTAGACGACGCATTGCAAAGTCTAAGGATGAATTGTCGCATATATTGAAAGCTAGATTAGGGTGAGTTATGTTCGTATTTGTTTTACAGTTTAGTTGTAGTCGCTGAGTAGATAGTGGTTTAGTTTGAAGTACTGAAAGTTTAACCGTTCTTAATCGATCGGTAAAGTTAAGCTACCACTGGTGAGGCCGGTACCTGGATGGGTGATCGCCTATGGTATTTCAACTCGAGCGTTTCCCCGTGTTTCGGAAGTTACGTAAAGCCGTTGGTCTCGGTTATCACTTAGTTGTGATTGGCGTTAAGCTAGTTGGAGGGCTCCCAGGCGACTTGAAAACTCCAATAGTAGGTTGACCACTAGCCTACTGACACCGATCCGCAGTGGACACGCGGCCTGTGCTTAGCAGTGGGTCATTATAAGATGATGATGATGATATATTATATAATTTTAAGGCGATGAACGTCGGATACCGAAGGTCCCGGGTTCGAATCCTACAATGAGCTTGAGCTTTCGGTGAAGGAAAACATCGTGAGGAAACCATAGCACGGTGATACGGTACTTTGTAGTAACCATCTGGTTGGCTACCACCCTCAAGTTGAAAATCTGTCGCCAAGCACCTACGGTGGTTCCGATAGCTGCACTTGAGAGCCAGTTCTTTCTTTCTAGGCTTTGTGAGCTTACCACCTTTGGCTACATCATCACTTTTTGTTTAATTTGTTTAATTACCCCGAAGAAACCTTTACCCAGAAGAAACCTATCCACTCAAAACAGTTGTTCTTCTTCTTATTTTTAATTTTGGCAACCAAGCCCAAATTAGGGCTCATTTCTGCCAGTGTCGAGTTATATTATAGTTTCCAGTCACGATAAATCACTTCACATTATAGTCCTCAGTCAGTCACCGTCCATAAAAGTCATGTTTTACTACAATGGTGGTCATTGTACTAAACCTCTTCACGGACATTTTGAGACAACTTGAAAAGTCACGATACACATAATTCATTTCATTTTACGTCACTGGTGCACATGGATGATCTTTATTGGGTAAAATACCACCAAAAATACACAATAAAACTCAAAATACACAAATATATGAAAATAAAAATGAAAATGCTACGTCACTCTGCAAGTTCCCGCCAAAAAGTCAGAACAGTTGTTAATAAATGAAGAACAATTGTTGTTACCAGGGCGGTACTAACGATCGAGAACTCGATGTCGGTGCAAGACGCGCACGCGATGCTCTCGTTCCAATGCTTCAACCGGCTGGCGCGGTACTTCGGCATCGTGGCGCAGCTGCACCGCGCGCCGCGCGTGTTCGTGCGCGCCGTGCACGAGTGCGCGCGCCGCAGGACCTTCTCGCGCGCGCACCTTAAGGTACCCCCCCCCACCACTACCACCACCACAAATATTAACTTACCCCCTTACTCATAAACCGCTATTTAACTAATATACTGTTTAAAGTTTCACATTATTTGAAATGTCACATTATTTGAAATACCGCAGCCAAATAACTTTATGTTGTGTAAAGTTGTGTTCCTGCGCGTGAGTAAGGTCGCCAGAGCTCATAGGGGAGGGGGGAAAGGTCGGTAACGCGTGAGCAATGCTTCGTGTGTTGCAAGCGTCCATATGGCTACGGTAACCGCTTATCATCAGGCGGGCAATATGCTTGTTTACCGACTTAGTCGGATTAAAAAAAAAAACAATGACAATAGAGTGACATTATTTACGTGACCCTTTAAACAGTATATTAGTTAAATAACGGTTTATGAGTAAGGGGGTTAATCTACAACGTGTCACGGAAAGGGTATATCCATACAAGTCATCGAGGAACAATCCCTTAGAGTAGAATACTGAGCAATCCGATTCCGAAACTAGTCAGTGATTTGTCACTGATTTTGAACAGTAAGGACCAATCACTGCATCGTATGTCCTTGTCTTAGCCAATCAGAGCGCGTTGTGTATGGTGGCAAATTGGCGGAATAGATTGCAAGCAAAATCAAAGTCATTACGCTTCTTTGGGTTAATTGTTCGCTGATAAAAGTACACGACTTCTTTAGTACAAGGCAATCGGGAAAGTGAACATTTTATAGTAATACTGGCAAGTGACGTGGAAAGACGACTGTTGTTTGATTTTAATTCAATCAACTTGGAAGGAAAAATTTGGTATGAATTGAGCTGAAACTTGTTATCGAGAATGATGTAGTCTTCACCCCTTTCGGATATATACAAATAGAAATACTTGTCTTGACTGACTAACTGATGTATCGGTCAGCAGCATAAACCGCTAGGGCTAGTATGCATAAATGAGAGCCATTTTCCCATATTTTTCAGTAATCTCCTTCCACTTTATGGTTTAAAATTACCTGATGCGTTGATTTAGAGATCACATTTTGATGTAGTGTATGTATCATACCATTTTTTTATTCCAGTGGGCAAACGACCTCGCAGAGAAACTATCAAAAATCCACGACGAGGAGATCAGCAGGCGGCAAGAGTTCAACACACTCTTCGAAGGTCACTTCCTCAGGAGTTTATTCCCCGGAATGGTAGAGTTACCTGCACCCTTTGCGACTCAAGCGCCACCTGCTTTTGACGCTCGACTGCCAAATTTAACTACTGAAGATGTTCAGTTCATAGCTGATGCCTTCCCGGAGTTAGCTAAAGATGTTCCAGCCTATGATATGGAGAATACGGTCCGGTTTTTTCATCAGAGGTACGTATGGCGTGTACGAGTGCGTAGACTACAGTACGTACAAGTATAGGCACGTAATAAAAATAAACTCTGTACGCACTTATAGTACAAATGTGTACAGTGTTTTGAGTACAGTTTTTCTTGTTTCGTTTCTAATTATTGGTACATGTTCTCGTGTGAATTTACCAGTCCAAATTATTTCATGTTTTTCAGGCTAAGTGCATCAGATATTCAAGAAAAAGACGTTGACGTCCAAGTAGACCTAGACAAGTAAGTAGATAAAATAAACATTTGAAGGTCGAAGCTACTGAGGCCAATTGGCGTGGTTGGTTAAGATACCACCTATCACGCCGCAGGTCGTGGGTTCGATTCCCATCCAGGACATGCATTTGTGTGCATTAACGTGTCTGTATAGCCTGAGTCTGTATTTAATTATGTATATTAATTAAGTATTTACAAACAAAAAGTAGTATATGTGGTATGTCAGTTTCTTGCCTGTTCTTCTCAGTTGAAGGCCGACATACGAACTGGCGGTAACTTCAGTAGCTTTGACCTTCATAGGTGCCCTTCTAGGGCCTAAATTGAATAAATGGCTTTGACTTTGACTTTGATCTAGCCTACTCTGTTGTGTGAAAAATGTCCCAGGATATTTATTTTATTTTTATTTCATAGGGACTTCGAATCAGAAACGGACGCGGGCTTCGAGCGTTTAAGTGGACAGACATCACAGAAACAGAGAGTGGACATCTCAACGATATGCGTTCCAGAAACGATGGCCGTTTCGACGGTGACCGAGGTGCGAACTCTACCGGTTATATTGGAGGTTACCGAGAGCCCGAGAGACGAGTTTGAAACATCAGAGTTTTACATCGAGGAATCGCTACCTTCGAGCTTGGAATGGGGCCGGGAAGAACGACAGGTTTACACAATATAACCCCGTGTCAGATTTACATGCCACTCTTGGAAGACCTGTCCTGAATGGTCCATTTGAATGTAACAGAATTAACACACTTGCATTAATACAAATGCTTCGAGTAATTTGGGATAACGACTAATGTGGGAAGTTATAAGCTTATTGCTTATCTAACCGGCATAGATAATTTATTACAAAAAACAATGTTGTCTAGTGCATAATTTTAGCAGTGATAAAGTCAATTTTGACCATTATTTTTCTACCATAAAATTTTGTTTCGAAAAAATTTTATGACTCCAATGTTAACTAATTTAAATGTAATTTCTGTTACAAATATATATATGTAAATACATTGGCAGGTCTTATTTGAGTGGACGCGTATTGTTCTTTAGTTGCTCCTGTCTTCACCGGCCCCATATAAGCCGTTCAATATATTTATTTTGCGTAGACATTCATCTTCATTATGTTTTTTACGAAAGGCTATATTTTAATGTAAAATGTAGGCTTTCCCTGGGCCCATAACCAAGGTGCGCTTCTATATGTGTGGTGAAGGTGATAAAAGCGATAATCGAATCATTGTCACATTATAAGATACCTCAAATTCGTAAAATATAATCCAATATAATATTAATAACAAATGTATATTTTGGAAAACAGTTTAAGGCCAATACACAAGGCGTCTTCGCTATTTATTAATCTATTTCCAGCTATATATTTAAATGTCATATTAGTGAAAAAAATTGAGGACTACAAGAACTCGGTATACAATGTATTCATTAGGGAGTTGCGCTTTATATTAATGCTCCTTTGTTAGCGGGCTAGAATTCATTATGTTGCTACATGTTAGATCTAGTTTAGTTGTAGAACATAGCCTATCTTTAATAATAAATGTATTCCATTTTCTTTTTAGGACAACATGGACACCCACAAAATAGATATGGAGAGATTACAAAAATTTCTTCGTCAATTGTATAGCTTATGTAAAGTTAATGTAGTATTTATAATGGAAGAGCTGGTCAAGTTAAAAACAGAAGTAAACGAGCAAAAGAAATTCATAAAGGAGATGTACATAGATATATTAAAAGCATGGGAACAAAGCAACGAAGAAACGTCAATTAAATTCCGTGAACAAACACAAAGGCTAACCGTAGATCATGAATTAGAATTGAGCGATATAAAAGCCACCCTCAACGAAAAAGATGATGCAATCTCTACGTTAAAGACAGAGAAAGAAGATTTAAGAAATTCACACCAAAAAGAGATGGACAGATTAGAGAAAGAACATCAAAACACAAGGGAATTGCTTGAAAAAACTCAGGAGGAGATTAGCACTTTCGAGAAGACGATTGAAGAATTGGAGGCGCAGAGACAAAAAGATATAAAAGATTTACAAGAGAAGATGCACCTGGATTATAAAGCAGAGATTGAGTCGATGCGGTCAAGGTAACAAAAACGTTATACAACTTCAAATATCAAGATTCCACCTATCGCGCCGCTGGTCGTGTGTTCGATTCCCACACAGGACATGCATTTGTGTGCATGAACATGTCTGTATGTTCTGAGTCTGGGTGTAACTATGTATATTAAGTATGTATTTATCAGTGGCGTGCATTCCATATAGGCAAATAAGCAATGCCTACCTCATAAGATTCAATACAATAATAGTTTGATTCAATGAAACTACATAACCACTTAAAATAAAAATTCTAACCTAACATTCAATACGAAATTTCAAACTTTGCCGCGCAGGCACTCGCAAGTTCGCCTCTCAAATTCACGCACACTAAAACGACTTCGGCATATTCATACACGCACACACACTTCTTTGAGATAATACGACGAAAGCATAAATCACGCTTTTGCTATGCGTAGCATACTGACATTTGACATTCGCGATTTATGGACCAAAAGTAACCTTACCTACTCTGTTGTAAGTAAAGTAACCCATCCAAATTAAAAAGACTACAGTTTACCAACATTAGATCAACTCAAATATAACTTCTCAATTTATTTGTGTTGGTTTGTTTATGGTTTGGCTGGCATTGTTTGCAATGTTGTTATTATTTAGTTATTGTGATTTTGCGAAGTGTATCTGTGTGAAATGAAGAAATTTTGTGGTGAAGATGCAAAATGTATTGATAAATTAGTCCTTTAGTCAGTTTTCGTTTGTTGATAATAGTAGGTAACTTGCTGTAGACCAACTCCAAAACATTCATGGATTCAAAACAAAGGTAAAAATCTTAGACATTTTAACACAGAATATTATGTTTATTATACACCTGGCTAACTGGGTGCTGTTATTCGAATCTATTATTCTGTTATTACGTATTTTGTTTGCTAATGAATCATACCAAATGTGTGTGGTGGAATGATACGCTGACCTAAACAATTTTACGAATCTGGTCAAAAAACATGATCTATCTAAGCACAAGAGGCATATTTAGGCGTGTATGGCCATGATTTATTCTGCCTACCTAGTCTGAAAACCAATGCACGCCACTGGTATTTATACACAAAAAGTATATGTATTATATCAGTTATCTGGTTTCCATATTACAAGCTCTGCTTAGTTTGGGATCAGATGACCGTGTGTGAGGAATGTCCCAGGATATTTATATGAAAATAATTCTCAAAATTCGATTTTTTGCGTTGATTTAAAAGTTTTCAACATTATGTCCTGCTGACAGCCACTATACCTCACCATAGTTTGATAAATCCATACATTAATAATATTAATACGGAAGTAACTGTCTGTCTGTTTCTCTTTCCCGCCTAAACTGGTGAACCGATCGCGATGAAATTTGGCACGCAGATATGGAGAAGGGCTTAGGCTGCTTTTTATCCCGGGAACGCGGGTGAAACCGCGGGGGTCAGCTAGTATTTAATAACGTGAAAACCATTCCATATAATCTATTTGTTGCTATTCATTTCATATAGACAATATCAGTCAGTCAGATTATCCTTATTAGCGTTCCGTATCCGAAGGGTGCCAAAGGGACTTTATTACTAAGTCTCTGCTGTCCGTCCGTCAGTCTGTCAGTGGGCTGTATCTCATGAACCGTAATAGGTAGACTGTGGAAATTTTCACAGAATGTGTATTACTAGCCGCTATAACAACAAAATAAAAAAATAAAGCGAGCGAGTTAGCCGGTTTTATATAGATACTTTGAATAGCAATTCTAACATTCCATTGAGTTTTATAAAACCTAACATAAATTTTGGAACTTCCCCAGATTCCGCCTAGTAGCCCTTACAAACATGGATAGATCACCGTCAGAATCAAGCCTCGAGAAGATCGAACGCACCGACGTGATCGAGATATCCAGCCACAACGCTATAGTCATGCAGACGAAGGAGAACGCCGAAGTGGACAAGGAAGAGGCAGTAAGAGAAGCCGTGGGTGCTTGTGAGGCGGAGTGGAAGACCAAGTTGGAAACTGAAGTCGCTACATTGAAGACGAAATATGAAACTGACAAACAGGTTGGAGGAGATAATTATTACATTGAATTTGCAGATATGATTTAAGTGTATCGATGTTTATTACACTGGATTTGTATAGTACTGTATTGTATAGGATGACAGTGGGGCGGCAAGAGGCTGAATATTATGAACAGAAGAAATAGGTCTTTCAGTTTCGGATTGTGAATTTGTGATCCATTAGCAAACTGCTATAAGAAGGAGGTGGCTTAAACTTGGCAATTAGTAGTTTGGTACAGTTTGTTATAACAGGTGGAGATTTCGAGATGGCATATTTTCAAAACCTATGGTGGGTTAGTCATGCTGAACAACTATTAGTATGGAACCGATAGTGAATTCTCAATTTTTTTTTTAACTTTCCATAGTAAATGTCAACCTTGCTCGATCATAATGTATGAAAAGTATTTTTTTTTTTGAGAATTCAGTGTTGGTCCCATTGTAAAAGTTGTTCAGCATGACTAACCCAACACAGGCTTCGAAAAAAAAAAACTCGAAATCTCCACCCATTTGAAACTTACATATTATGGAACGGAACTATATGTGTTTGGGATCCAGCTTAAGCTCTTTTTCTCCATCGTAGATAACAATAAACGACATGACCCGACGGCTTCTGTCTGAGAAGGACCGTCAACTGGAGTTGCTTCGAGAACGCGAACAGAACCTGATGCGTGAGTGCAGCAAGTACCGGGACACAATACAGCAGCTAACCGACCCTGAGACAAACGACTACGATTCACTGCTTAAAACTCAGGTAAATATGTAATTGATATTGAATACCATGGTGGAGTACGTGGGTTCCAATCCTACAATGAGTTATCGGTGAAGTAAAAAAATGTGCGGTAGTGATGAAAAACTATCGATAGTTTAACTATCGATACTAGACTATGAAGTACCCGTGGTGTAGCATGATAAGCCGTTCTTAATCGATCGGCAAGTTAAGCTACTACTGTCGTGGTCGGTACTTGGATGGGTGACCGCCTAGTGGTATTTAAAATCGAGCGTTTCCGTGCTTCCGAAGGCAAGTAAAGCCGTTGGTCCCGGTTACTTAATTTTGATAGTCGTTAAGCTAGTTGGAAGCCTTCTAGGTGGCTTGACAACTCCAACAGTAGGTTGACCACTAGCCTACCTCCACCGATACGCAGTGGGCACGCGTGGTGGTGTATCTGTCCGTTCCCTTTCACCCCGATTTGTAAAAGTGATGATAGACAAATAGCCTATCCGACGGAGAAAATCCCTTTGGGCGTCCATATTGCAGCACTATAAAGAGCCTACAATTTATATTATTGTTTCAGTTCGCAACGTTAGAGAATGAGAAGGCATTATTACAAAAGCAAGTGCAAGATCTAAAGAAAGAGCTTGAGCAAAAGGCAGAAGAAGTCGACAAAAGCAAAGAAGACGATAGTGATGGCAGGTTTGTATTATCCTATTAAACTTATAAGTCAAGAAGCCAATCGGCCCGTCAATATTGGAAAACTTAATATCCTTTGGCATAAAGTGTACTCATCGTGTATATTTCAGATTAGATGATCATCTAATCTCTAACCCGCGTACCTACTACTACCACTAAAGTTGTAATTTTTTTGAGCTCGCCCTTGAACGCGTCACCTGTAGCGATAGGGTTGTATAGATTCTGATGTTCTTAGCTGGATACCTGCCTTCATCTAATAATCTACCATTATCTTAGCCTACCGCGAGTCTTTCAAGACGCATTGTCTCCTAGGAAAGAAGAAAGAAAAACCATTTATTCCGACATACACACAACATTACAGAATTATATATTACATTACAAAATAAACAGATAAATAAATTAAAAAATAATAACAATATACACATTCAGTAATATTGTAAAACAAACCAACGAAATGTAAAAGTAGGTTAAAATTTAATAAAAGTAAATTGTGCCATGCGTAATTGCGTACAAGTTGTCGCATTGGCTTACGGGGCGGTCCTCTTCTTCTTCTTGTTATTTTTAATTTTGGCAACCAAACCCAAATTAGGGCTAATTTCTGCCAGTGTCGAGTTATATTATAGTTCCCAGTCACAATAAATCACTTCACATTATAGTTCTCAGTCAGTCACCGTCCATAAAAGTGATGTTTTAGTACAATGGTGGTCATTGTACTAAAACTCTTCACGGACATTTTGAGACAACTTGAAAAGTCACGATACACATAATTCATTTTATTTCACTTCACTGGTGCACATAGATGATCTTTATTGGGTAAAATACCACCAAAAATACACAATAAAACTCAAAATACACAAATTTATGAAAATAAAAATGAAAACGCTACGTCACTCTGCAAGTTCCCGCCAAAAAAAGTCGGGCGGCCCTCTGTTACTTGCACTGCGGGCAGTCCACCAAGCGGTAGGCACTTATCGAGCGTCCTTGAGTGGGTGAAGTAGCCCTGATTATAGGCTGATGCTGATGATGTATATGATGTATAGATCATCGCCGAAGAAGGAGGAGGGTAAGCGAGTCCGCGGGCGGTGCCACACGCCGTGCGGGCTGCCGGCGGGCACGCTCAGCCTGTCCTCGTGCCTGCCGGGGCACACCGTGCTGCTCATGTGGGACCCCGCGCATCTCAACTATACCGTTATGCAGGTTCACATTTTTACGGTATACTGTTTATAGGTTTGACCGCAATCTCACCATGTTAAGTGATGATGTGGCCGTAGGAGGAAAGCACACAAAGCCTAGAAGGAACTGGCTCTCAAGTGCAGATGCTTGGAGACAGATTTTCAACTGGAGGGTGGTAGCCAGCCAGATGGGTACTAAAAAGTACCCTACCACCGTGCTATGGTTTCCTCACTGAAAGGTGCTTGGCGACAGATTTTCAACTGGAGGGTGGTAGCCAGCCAGATGGGTACTAAAAAGTACCCTACCACCGTGCTATGGTTTCCTCACTGAAAGGTGCTTGGCGACAGATTTTCAACTGGAGGGTGGTAGCCAGCCAGATGGGTACTAAAAAGTACCCTACCACCGTGCTATGGTTTCCTCACAGAAAGGTGCTTGGCGACAGATTTTCAACTTGTACTGTGCTTCTTTATCATTAATTGACTGCACAATTTGCAATACTTCTACGCATAAATGCATTGTATTAATTTTAACAGGAAGCGTCAATTATGTACTTCGTACACAGCGATTGTCTGCCAGCACTCGATCTCAGTATACAAGTGAAGAGTGAGGGAGAAAGACGACTCTACGCCATCGCTACAGTTGAGTCTAAGGAGTACTGCTATGCCAAAAAGGTAAGATAAAATCAACTTTATTTTATGTTTGATAGATTTTGTTCCTCCATCGTACGAGAAGAAAGCGAAACATATTTTTATTTTAGATTTTTGCTGCGTCTTATCTTGTAGCGAAATTTTTCAGCAACAATTTCACCGTGATATTTTTTTAATGGTCTATGTATTATTTGTATATATGTAAGAATAAAAAAAACACGACAGTATACGAGGATGGCAGAATTAATAAGAATGCTTGAACCGTATAGAGCGGCAATCGGTACCAGATGCCGCGCGGGTCCCGCTTCTACCGCGTGCGGGTGAAGCCGACGCGGCCGCACCACCCGCCCCCGCCCTGCTGCGACCACAAACACAAACAGGGTAGGTACTCCCCATCATCCCCATCACGGTTTGCGCAATTGAAAATCAACCTAGACACGATTGAAATACGGCTTAAATTCAAAAGAGTTCATTACGGTCTGGGCACCTGAAAATCAACATAAACTTCTCTCATAAGAGACTATCGATAAAACGAGCTTGCAACAATGTTAGTCTTATTTCAATGATGTTATGTTGATATTACCTCATAATTCGAGCCAATTCAATGATGTCACTGCATCTGTACATAATGGGCTTGTATATCGCTAACCCCAATTTGAACTTAATTTAACATAAGTTAAAGTTGAAAATGAATCGCTTTTGTTGTGTTTAATAATATTTCGTCGAAATGAAACGGAACCATTAATGTCATGACATTTTCAGAGTGTCTGGAACCATATTAGTTTTTGTTAAACTTGCTTACAATTTAAAATAAAGGGTTATTAGAAAAATAAAAACGTTAATTTGTAAATAAGCACCTAATAGTAACAGCAGATTAAAAACGGTTTGCCTTTTACCCTTTGTAAGCTTACCACCATCTGCCACATCACCACATATGACCACATCCATCCTTGTGGCGTAGCGTGGGTTTCAGCCACCCGGGGCATAGACCAGTTTCTTCGCCCCCTTCTTTAAATTAAGAAGACTAAATATAAATAGTCTTAAAGATAACCTAATCGGTCCGAATTGTAGGTGCGACATAAATATGAAATGAAATCAGTGGCGGATTTACCAGCAGGTTCAGTAGGGGGGCAGATTTTAGGGGCGGCAAATTTAGGAACCGTTTTTTTTTCATGTCATGCAGAGAGATGCATACATTACCCCGAATTATTAGTCGGTACATGTTTGAGCTTTAATTTCCTCATAAATATATTTAAAAATATCGAATACCATTTCAATCAAATTGTTGGATTGTGGAGATAACCCAGGGACTTATTATTGGAGATAAGGGCGGCAAAATTTACAGCCTATACTATACATTGAGAAATGTGTACATCAATTAAATAGTTTAAATATTTATGAGATATACCTACCTATTTATTATTATTTATTGTGAAATTGTGTCGCCCCCTAAAAGTTCTGCCTCCCTGTCACCACTACGCTACGCCACTAGAAATAAGATCAAGTTGCTAGGTATATGAACCTAGCGGAGACAAAAGCATATTTGCGCGTTATACTGTAGTCTCCTGTAGAATGTTATCCATTGCGTTGCACATTATTTTAGCTTCTAGCTCTGCGCTTCATAAAACGGTTTATTTGTTAATAGTATTAGTAAATAATAATTATACTTACCGTCTATCTGACCAAAATAATAAAATCTTAGAAAGGTATCTCTAGTTTTAATTAATGAACTTCAAAATGAGAAATTAATTTAAGTTAAAGCCTTAAAAATCCGATTTATTATAAAAACAACATAATAATTCGGTTATGGTGTGTCCAAGTGTGTAAGGCGTGGTATAAGTCCACGTCTCACATCCGTCTTATTTTTATTTCCGTTTCTTTAGTACCACAAAATGTATACTGGGTGGAGATTCGAGATGGATTTCGAAACCTATGTTGGATTAGTCATGCTGAATAACTTTTATTTTTTTTACTTTTCTTGCATTATAATCGAGCAAGATTGACATTTTGTAAGAAAAGTAAAAAAAAAAATTGAGAATTCTCTATTTGTTCCATAGTAAAAGGTTTTCAGAATGACTAACCCAACATAGGTTTCGAAAATATGCCATCTCGAAATCTCCACCTGTTATATAGTAAATAAATATCAATAAAACCAAAAGTATACAATATATAGCCACACAGCCATGAATGAAAAAGCAGTTTAAAAAAAACAAAACATTACTGATAATTAAAAAGAAGGTTTCATTAATTTGGTCAGTATAACGGTCGTCATATCTAACTTGTGCGCGCACGCATTGCGTTGCAGATGCAATGAAGGGGAGCGTGCTCTCCGTGTTCGGTGACAATCGACCACTCAAGAAATGGCTCACCTACATGCATGCCCCAGGTCTATGCTTTTTTCTCTTCATCCTATATTATTTTAATCACCATTCATCACCACGGCTCGCACGTTTCCACGTTCCGCTTTGTTGTATCTTACTTGCTTTTTTGTCTATCACCATTGGATTAATCAGTCATTTAGTATTATACAGTTATACCTAAAAATAGAAATATGCTTCACGATTCAAAATCCAATTTTTAGGATTGAGAATTATGCCTTGGTAGTACATTTTCATAGCTTTATTTTAGACATTTAAATTGAAAATCCGTCAAAATGTAATAGTCCCATTTTAACAGCACATATGCCAAAAAGATACCCTCTGTCAAAATGGGAATATTAGATTGTGACGGGTACAGTTAATGGATACGACAAGGTAACAAATAAAAGATAATAAATTTATTAACGCCTTCTGTAAACTCGACGGAACATCCTGACGCTATCTCCATCCTTTTCTTTTGTCATCGATCAGCAAAGGATAGCATGGCGCAGCAAGGATGTCTCGGCGGAAAATCAATCTTTCAAAACCATAAAATCACTTGTCAACAGATATGCAAAAGTCAGTAGATACGAGTCAATCGACAAGCTCTAACACAGATGAGGCGAAAGTGGAAGTGGCAACAGCTACGCTTATTAACCTGGAGTCGCCAGTGTCGACCAGTGAAGCGGTATCGTCGTCGAGTGCGCCGGCGCAGGACGACCAACTAGACTCTATAGAGGCCAGCGAGCAGTGGCAGAGTTCTAGGATGCAGCTGTCTACTGCTAGCGCTATGTGAGTTCAATTGAAGTAAAATATTTTAGCAAATAGTGAATTCTATAATTTTCGATGGTACGTCTAACGTGGACGGCTACCGCTGCCTTTCAGATGCTTGGTAATCGATAGTTTATACGTTTCGTGAAATCATTTATCTCCAGGTAATTTGTGCATAATCGAGGATGTCTATTGTATATTATTACTACTAGTGGCTCTATGAGTTGTATGGCGAGTCTCGTTAATTATATGGATTATTTTTGGCAATTCAGTTGTAAGTAATTTTGGCTCCGCCATTTTGAAAAAAAAAAACCAAAACGGGAACGACAATAAAAGTCCATATTATTATCGAACCTGCTCACAAAATTCCACGAGAATCGGTTGAGAAATGTGACCTTTAGAGGAGAACAGCTGGACATCTGCCGGACACCGGACAGACATACGCTATCATTTTTTCCCAAGCTGAATCGGAGACGCTTCGCGCTCGCGCGGTCAATTAATGCAGAAATAAAACATTAATGGTTACGATTACCACAAAGATACGCGATAGCACGGCAGGTTATTATTCCACCAGGAACTGGAAATAAAAAAATCATACGTCCTCAGATTAAATTGTTTTCTAATGAATCCGATATGTTTGTAGGACGGATATGGAGTGCAGCGTGGGCCGTTGTCCCGGTCAGGAGCCGCTGGAACTGACGGTGAGTGCAGTCGCCGTGTCCCGCGGGGGAGACCTGCCCGAGGAACTCGCTGAGGAGGCCTCCCCCTGACACGCGCCGGCTCACCACCACAAGATCATCTAGTCACTCTCTACTGTCTACTGTCTACTCTACTGTCACACTACCTTCTAGCTGAGTGTTGTTTGTCCTAATAGGGTCATTCATCATTGCTCAGTATGGGGAAGTCTCCGACTGCAGACAGCACCAGCAGGCGATGTGTCGTTGCGACTCTACTTCTTTCTCTATCGTTTATGTGTATTATATGGAGGCGACGTGTCGTGACGTCAAGGTATTTCATAGTAATACAAACCAGTAGTGTTGCGCCGACAGTGTCGCCTGCTGCTGCTGCCTGCGGTCGGCTTCGAACCGGAACCTTAACACGTTAAGAGAATATTAATAGAAGGAATGCGTTAACAATATTACGTTGTGCGGCGTCCGAGCAGGTGGCATATGGATGCGTTCATTTTTTGTTGGGGAGGAAACGTGTTTTCAGTTGTGAATGCTATCTTCGACGAACATCGATAATTTTAAAGTTATGTTCACCTACAGATTGCGAGTTGAATGAATTTTGTATTCGGATTTTAATACAAATGAGTGATTTTCCAAATTATTATTATTTCGAGCGTCTATTCGATGTCTTCCACGTTTTTAATCACACAAAAATTAATATTATTATACAAAATTATCCATAAATTTTTGTGGCTGCGATTTAAATATTGAGTAATAATCAAGTTGAGTTAGATGAGTTTATGGAAATATTATTACGATGTAGTAGTTATAAACTGTTGTCCATTCGCTATATTATTCGGCATATAGTTTTAATTTATCGAAATAATATAAAGATCTTTATATGAAATATTGACATGCCTTGGGATCCCACTGGCTTCCCATTTGACTTTACTTTAATTCGTTGGACCGTTATTTCTTCTCAATAGTACAAATTTAGTTTTAGTTGTATTAAAGCTTTATTTCGCGATTCACATTTATATTTACTGTCATCTGTTTATACTTCCACATTGTGTTGTGTTGTTTTAGTTCCTTAAAATAGTTTTTTTCAAAGCCGTTTATTTTTATTGTTATTTTTTTTAATATCTTTTTATGGTAGTGACGACTTTATTGTAGCGTAGAACTTAGCACAAACATATGACATGTGGCAATTATAGATATATCATTTTGAGCTCCCTTCTTTTGTGTAGACAACAGTTTTGTTTCATAGTTTGATACATGTATAATTACGGTTTTAAATTTAGAGTCACATTCTTAAGATTCTCCTACCTGTAAGTCTTTATCTTGATAACTAAGTCATAGTGATTATTTAGTAGGACTTATAGTTCCTCTTAGGTATTTCTCTTAAAAATGTCGATAGGCTTCTGCGAACGATAACGCTTTACACTCGATCTCGCTCCAACTTGAACTCTTTTATCTCCTATATAGATTTGAAACTAGTTATAATTTAAATGCAATATTTGTTAAGTGGCTGGTACGATGTTTCACAAGTCCACGGGAAATCGAAGAAGAGAGAACCTAAAGGTCAATATTAAAGGTTTAATATATTGAGGTACACACAGTTTTGCGTCCAAAAATTGTTTTAGCTTCTAACAGTAATGTAAATTCGCCAATTGAAGCGCAAATTGTGGTGTTGTGTTGTGTTGTATTATAAAGATAAGAGGACTCGCTTGGTGTTAAATTTGTTTGTGGCCTTATTATAAATGGCGCCCAGCGTGGGGCTACAAGTGTCTCTAGTCCTATGTTCCAGAACTACTGTTAAGTTCTCGACGAGTGAATGGAAATATGGTTAGAGGCACTGTTATCGGCTTTTGCCGACTGCTGTGATAGTGCGTGCTGTGCTCTCCTCGAACCTTTGCCGAAAACTTTTACCGATACAAAGATATTAAACATTTTAATATAACCATTAAGTTAGGGTCTATTTTTAAGAACGTAAATTTAATTCGCAAAATTATGTGTAAGCTAAGTTTGTATCGGTAAAAATGTTAATATTTTGGCTCCATAATTATAGCAATATTTGAAAGTTTAATGTATTGAGGCACCAAATCACACGTTTTCCCTATGATATTTAGTACCGTACGTATTAATAAGAGTTATAATTTGTCGAGTTATACTGGGAGAAACGTTAAGGGACACGTTGATGGGATTTTTTAGCGTTTAACTTTTATAAATAGCAGGACCCATTATCCGCAAAGCTGCCTCGATAGCGCGATCACCACTCACTGGTCTAGTAATAATAGTAGGTACCTACACAGTTATTGTTATTGCATGTACATAGTTGTTGAAAGTAAAGCGTACACCTGACAATCGTGACGAATTAAGTTGTATACAGGCAAAATCGAAATAGATGGTTGGAATTATATTCGTCTCGACAGCGAACATTATACATTATTTATGGGAACGGTCCCATGGCTATGGTCACTTGCATGAATTTTGCACATTGGATATTGTTATGTTTGCGGACAAGCGCTGCGGTGAGTTTAGGTTGCGGTTTTCGAAGTTAAAATTATAATCGGGTCATTGTTGCGCATTGGACAGTCTTTGCGCAGACGCATAATAAATCAATCGTGTGATCGCTTAATGGACTATTTTGTAGTGACCAATTTTATTGTTAGTAAATAACAAAATGTAAAATTGATAATTTTAATGTAATTTTTATATACAATAAATAGACGATTTTATACAAACTCTTGTATTTTATTTTTCACAAACCAATTCGAGAAGATGAGCATCCTCCAACATATAGGAACAAATTTATTATTTACACTTATTAGCAGCACGCTCTGTATCCAGAGACAATAATAATAATCAACAAAATATAGATAAACTTAAACTATAGTTTTATTTACAGATACAATTTACAAACTACGTACAGGAACTGCATTATAAGAGGCCGCTGAAGGCATTTACCGCTTGTTGGTGTTGAGCATCAAAGTATTGCTTACATTCTGGGAGATCGTTTGACGTGAACGCACAGTCAGAATAGTTCCACGTCTGCATTTCTATATTATTCTGCGTGCAGTCCGGGCCGTATCTGTAATACCTTTGTTCTTGCATGTCCATTATGGGTGATGTTCTAGTACTTTCTGCGTTATAATATTGCGCCTCCTCCGGGTAATACGCTTGGGGGATGTAATTTTGTTGTTCGCAAAACGCTTCAGCTTGCTGGTAGCTACTGCCGAATAGTTCTGGGGAGGGTGTTTCACTAGACTCTGAGCCACCGGCCGCTCGCTGCCATTCTAACCAGTAAGCGTCTTCAGTTCTTGAATTGTCACCATTTAGATCTGCAAACGTTGGTGGTGACTCTAGCGTGTGCTCTTCGATTGGAAAGTCTAGTCTGATGGGCTGGTCTAGTTGGAATATTTCCTCTGGGTGGAAGATGTCGTCTGCTGGCAAAGCGTTAGGGTCGTAGTGTTGTTGAGGCAGTGAGGGTGCTGGAGGGACGGGTGGAGCATACGTGTAAGGCTGTTGGTCTACCGGTGACCACGTGGGGGCGTAGGCCTCCGTTGATGGTTCATGGCGCCACCGACATGAGCATTCGAATGGCCCGCAGGTGCAAGTGAGAACTGTTGAAGAAAGAAAAGTAGGTAATTAGCAAGTGCCAAGATTATATTTACATATAGTTGATTCATTTAGACAGTGTTCCATGCAGGACATTTATTGATACTGTTTGATGACTTACCTCTTTGATTATCAGGAATGAGAGGCGGTGGTTGTGGATGTGCATTGCCGACTTTCTGCGCCATTTGTTTATCAGGTTTGACTGTTAATATTTTGTCTGCGATGGCTGCTTCTCTTGCTAGTAGCAGAGCTAGTCCTCTAACTCTTCTGCCTGCGCCAAGTGACCGCCTGACTTCGCTGGCTCCCTTCGCTTCAGGTCTGGGATGGTCATGAGCACCTTTCGCTTGGAAGAAGATGGCGTGTTCTGTGTGGCGCCAGAAGTGTGTGACTGGGTAGCCGCAGTGTCCGCGACACGGTTGGACTTCTAGTCGACCGCCGTTGCATAGTCTGTTTGGGCAAGGTTTACCTGCAGATAGAAAATAGACAATAAGTATCTGTTTTGGAAAACTAAATAACGTTACAGTAATTGCAGACTGGTGTTAAAGACCCGTAAAGATTATGTCAGAAAAATGCAGTGCCTATTCGTAGATATTTAGTCATGTTTACAACAAACATTACCAATATTATAATTTTGCAGACGGGGAAGTTATAGATTTCCTAAAAATAAGTGATTTTGTACAAGAATAAAATGTAACAAACCATTAACTAAACCACTCAATAATGCACATAACGAAGGGATTGTTTGGATATACGAGTAAGAGTAACTCTTTTGTTAACTTTACTCTGACTTAACCTATTTAATATTTTAACATTAAGTAGGTAAGTAGGTACCTTGTTGTTTCTTCCGGGCTTTATCACAAATAGCAGGCCGCAGGTGCACTCTCGAACCGTCTTGTAGTCGACACCTCGCTGAGCAAACGAGCACTCCCAGACAGCTCTTCTTAAGTATATGCACATTATGATTATTCGTGTTCCTCATAGCCCAGCCTGAAGCGTGTCTCCTGGCTTCCTCACAAGCGGGAGGGTACACCTTCCTCACGTGGCCGTCGGACCACTCGCTGAAGGTATCGAAGCTGGCTACGCGAGGAACCACAGCGTCGTTGATGTCCCACTCCGGTGTCGCTGGTCCGTCTGACATGTCCATACGATTGCTGGTTCTGTAAAAATAATATGGAACTGAGTATGCCATTTTTTTTTGTTTTGAAGCTAATGTTTTGGAATTGAAAGGACTACGTTTTTTTAAATTTCAATCGAAAAAAAAGTTCTTAATTTCCGAAGAGAAAAATAAAAGTTTTGTCTTTCTTTCATGTTCGCTTTGTATCGATAGATGTGACACATACCTGCCTATGTATGGTTTTCATAGTACAATAGATATCTCTAAACTCGTATACAATCGTTTTCAGTTAGGAACTTTCTATGTACCAAAGAACCATGAATTCTAACTAAGTAATCGTTTTCACCCAAACAAAAAGCGAGCATGTTTAAAATCGCGGAGAAAGCTCCGTCTCCCCTCACAAGGTTCGTTGAGCCAATTGCTTTAGAATTGCCGTCTGAGGGGCAGGCCGCGCCTTAATTGGATAAATAACTTTGAGGAGGTCCCTACTCCAAGTCAAATGAGTAAATAAAGAAGGGAAAGACTCTTTGAAGTCTACAGACAGGAAACAATTTTGATGCTCTGCAGACTTAGGCACATGTGATAGTAGAGTCTGTTAGCTATTGCGATCTTCTATATTTGCAGGCTTATAAAAAATCGGTTTAGATGATATTAGGTTTTATCTAAATCATAAATAAAGGAAATGTGCTGCGTTTATATATGTCTACGAACAAGTTCCTGCACACTTTCCTTTAGGAACAAGGCAAATAATATTGAAAAGGGTTTTGGCCATTTTCATTAACCAATTAAGAGAAGCCTAAAGTTATTATGGAACTTCTAACGCACTTCAATTTGACTTCTCTTAGGCTATAATATAAAATAATATGGCTTAGGGCCTTAGTGAGGCGGCGCATTGGTAGGCCACAGTGGCGCTATTCAGAACAAACGGACAACGTCGATTTCATAGGTTTGATATTTCGCACCCGATTCTTTATAACCATCTTAGCTCTTTGGCCTAAAATTTCGTTGGTTAGTGAAAACGGACATAACGTCAAACGTAACCGATCGGACACCGGAAGAGCGATACATGCTAATCCGATCGTCGTTGTCAAATACAAATTTAACCAATAGAATTGCAGCAATAATTACGAGATGTAAATTTTGTACAATTCTATTGGTTAATTATTTGACAACGATGATCTAGCCGTGGTTTTCCCAATGGAGTGGCATGGGGTTCTTCAAAAAGGGTGTGAAGAGATTTCTGCAGGTTCGGCAACGTGCGAGTGATACCCTTGGTGTTGCAAGCGTCCATAGGCTAAGGGCTAAGGTAACCGCTTACTATCAGGCGGGCCGTATGCTTGTCTTCTACCATAGTGGTATAAAAAAATCATGTATCGTTTTTCAGAAGACCCTCAGTCTCAGTACCTATTCTGTCTACGATACAATAAATTACGAACCAATTTAGTGTTATAAGTAGTTATGTACCTAAATAAGTTTCACTTTGTTTTAAGCTGTAATCTTCCTAAAGTAATATAACAAAGTAATTTTATAATTTCAATAAATCTTTAATTTTAATGAAAAAGTATGTCAATTGTAAAACAATCTAGGTTCGTTTCACCTTTGATTGATA
Organism: Achlya flavicornis; assembly: GCA_947623365.1. Taxonomy (NCBI): domain Eukaryota; kingdom Metazoa; phylum Arthropoda; class Insecta; order Lepidoptera; family Drepanidae; genus Achlya; species Achlya flavicornis. The sequence continues at coordinate 13,418,338 of OX392468.1, forward strand.
TTGATAACGTTTAGCAGTTTTACTAATGGAAATGTAACGTCATATTGTTTGATAATATCAGGAAGGTGGTCAGCAAATACGTGACCTAAATGGTCAACATTATTTAGATTATAATTATAGCGTTTATGACAAAAGGCCGCAGTTATAACTTCTTAAAAAGTAAGGGTACGAAAGCTACAGTTTTGTGTGAGTCAGTCACGTCACCGTCTCAATGAGCTTCAATTAGATTCAATTGGGGTCCGTCCAGCACCTTTCACAACCCTCCCCATGTTTGACTGCCTATTTATTATTTTATCGTTAGGTCAACACGTCGTTTGGGGATTATTATTGGTTGTATATTTGCATGATTTGAATAAAAATACCGAGAAATTAATAGGCACAAGAATTATATGCACAAGTAAATTGCACGTGGGATTATGGGATATGGTTAATAATTTCTAATAGGTACTAATGATAATTCAGTTGAGGAGTTTTCGAACGCGCTTAGCCTTTTTATTTCGGAAGATTAAATAGATCAAAAAACTGCGTTTGATTCAGCGGGGCTTCACTAATGATAATGAAGTAGGTACTTGGTCTAAATATTTAAGTAGTTTAAGTACTATATCTCGAACCATAGAAACCCGTGCAAATGAGGATGGATATAACATTTTATTTTTAATACTGTCTTAGACTGTATTTTATAATTTGGTATAGGACACATTGATATAGAACTATTTTGCTGTCTTCCACTGTCAAGTGAAGAGCTGAAAAGATGTCGCAAAGCACCTAAACCGGTGAATTCCGGCAGCTGAATTCCAGAGCCACCATCCAGGCATTTTATGCTTCGGTCAGTTTATCACTTGCCTTGATGAGGTTGTCGTCAGACACAAACTTATTTATCTCATTCTTATTTCACCACAGTCTTACCATGGTACTTAATTCCCTAAGTCTAACTTATCCATTTTATCTCGGGAAAGCGGGTGAAGCCGCGGGGAACAGCTTGTTATATATAAATGCGAATGTGAGTTTGTTTGTTTGTTTGTTTGTTTGTTACACTTTCATGACTTAACTACTCAACGGATCATCATGAAATTCCGCACGCAGATAGCCTATGGTATGGAAAAGGATATAGGCTACTTGGGAACGCGGGGACAGCGAGAAGTATATAATATCATGATATCGTATTTATAACCAATTAGCTGTCCCCCGCGGTTTCACCCGCGTTCCCGGGATAAAAAGTAGCCTATGCCTTCTCTATGGAGATATCTAATAATCTCTCTGCCTATGGTATGCCATAGGCTACCTGCATGCCAAATTTTATGATGATCCGTTGAGTTGTTGAGGCGTGAAGGCGTAACAAACAAACAAACTCACTTTCGTATTTATTATATTAAGTTAGGATTTTCGATTGGGATGAAAATGCCATAAAGATACTTAGGTAGGTATCTAAAGCAGCAGCGAGGACCACTACGACAGCACTATAGCAGAAGGTAGGTACCTATCTCCTCAATCAAGCATTGAGATGCTAGAACAAAAAGACCGGAGAAAGAAGATGACTTGGTGTCTTATTATAAACGTTACCAGACTCTGGAAGATCTCTCAAACTTGAAATTGAATCTAGACATTTGTATAAATAAAAAAAAGCCTAAACGCCTGGTTTTTTCAATGTTTAATACCTAACGCAATTTTAGATACATATACCTAACTCCCTAATATACCTAAATGTGCAGTAATTACCTACCTATGATGATGTATTCTTAACTATGAGGAATCTTCGAAAACATTAATTTTTATTAGAGAAGTAAAACTTAACAATCGATAAACTAAGTCCTTTCAATTTCAATAATTCGTAAAATTTGGATGTTTATAGTTACAGATCATTTCAATTAATTAACAATAGTTTAGTACCTACACAGTAAGATCCTTAATTGTTCTATTATATCTAATCCTAATTTAATATAAATATGTAGAAGCCGTATAATAAATTCAATAAGTATGTACTTACAGGATCACCATCTCCAATAATATGAACAAATGCACAGTCACAACGTTTCTTCAGTCCTCAAAACCACAGTCCATATAAACACCATAAACGACTATTGCGAAAAAATCGCAATTTTCAAAATATTGTTATACGCATGTACACGCAACGAATGCTCATAGCTCACTAACTTTAACAACAAAAATAAACACGGGGATGATTTCCCCCACCATGGAGTGAGGTGGGGATCCGAGGAGATCCAATATTAACGCGCCGTTCGTGTGACGCCGCCTCCCGACCAATCAAAGCGTAGCGCCAGTCGCCAATCGGTGTTTTCCAAATTGTTGCTTTTTTTCTTTTTCAGGAAATGCTGTATTGGGTATTTTTTGCGATTGCGACGCGAGGTTGCCTTGTTTTAGAAAATCCTGTATAATATACAGTTACCTATAGAGTTTGTACCTACTCTATTTCTCTGGCAATTAGTTGTTATTATGTCAATTTGTTTTACCTAATTAATTAGGTATCTAGTTAGCTACTACAAAATTAATCTACATCTCATCCGTAGGGTCAGATTAATTTAAATTGAGGTTAATCGACAAAGCCATAATAAGGTGGCTCATTACGTGGAAGAAAGAAAGAAAGAAAGAAAAAACATTTATTTTGACAGTAACACAACACAATTACATACACTGTTACATACCTATAACATACACAAAAGACAATAAAAAAAAGAAAATAAAAGTAATAATAAATTGTGTTGTGTGACATCAAAAATGGACAGCGACTCAGTTGTAGACTGCAAGCCCAGTACAGGGCTACAGCACTGATTTTCAGTCGCAAAAGACAAGAATATAGGGTTGTAGTAGCTTCTCTCTGCACTTGCATCCCTCCTGGCTAAGTGAAAATTGTATGAATAAACATAATAATATACCTATTGTATAAGTAGTATTTGGAAAAGATCTTCCTCAAAAAAAAAGTGCTTGCTGAGTTTTTTGCCGGAGGTGTAAACCGATCCGGTGGTAAATTCAACTGTATGTACCAATTTAACGTTCATAAGTGCCTTACCAGGGCCGACACTGACTAAATGACTTTTTGATTTTGATAAAACATTAAATTTATACAAAAGTTGTGTGGTTTTGCCATTCAGACATTATAACGGAGGTTCATATATTTGGTGAATAGAACACGATTCACTTAACAATCCATAGAAAAATATACAAATAAATGTCTGAGTGATTTTCATGGCATATAAACATTTGGATTTTCTTTTAAATAATAAATTTGTCAAAATTAATCGTTTTTACACATACACAGATGAGTTACATTCAGAATAAAGAAAACGAATCATTTTGATGAATAATGATGCGTGATAGAGAAAACGATAAATCGATAACAGTTTAATTTGGTTATTTAGGTGTGATGTGGCTGAACAAAAATTGTATTAATGTATCCCAACCAATTTAATAGTATGTTGGTTGGCCAGTCTGGGCCCTTACTAATTTTATCTTCACACTTATTATTTGTAGTTACTCTGGTGTGTTTGATATAACTTATATAAAGTAGGTGAGACGAACTTAACTTTTTATTACTATAGCGGGACAATATCTCGAAATGGCATCTTCGACACCTATGTTGGGTATTGCATGCCAAACCAAACATAGGTTTCAAAAAATACCCTCTAAAAGTAACTACAGTATATCTAATATTATTAGGTACTTAATTTAGTTTTGAATGAATTTATTTATTTCTCTTTAGGCTCCTAAGTGGTAATGTAACTATAGGTTACTATAGGTACCAATGAAGTATAAGTACTTATACGCACCCAATGATATGGAGCAAAAGAGGGTGAAAAGATGCGGGCGCGCACGTTACACAGCTTGCGCAGACACTACCTAGTCATAGCGAGGGAAATTAGCAAAAAACGTTAAATAAGAACTATGCAATTTTAAAGAACGAATAAGTACGTTTTAACCGACTTAAAAAGGAGGATGTTGTATGTTGGAAGCGTATATTAAAAAATAATGGCTTATTTTATTCATCAAGGCTCTACTAAAGAGGTCTAACATGCAGCTTGGTGACCAACATTTGTATTTACCCTGAAAAAGAAGGTCTCAAGGTTATATGTGTTAGTTATATCGTCAGACAGCCAAAACATTTTTTAAATGTAACTGCTGATTTTCATGCCAGTTCTTCTCAGTTAGTAACGTCTGTTGCTTCGACTTTCATAAGTTTTGGACTAAACTTTACTTTGTTTCTTCTTCTTTCTTTAAACTAAATTAATGCTTTTGACTTTGGTTTAGGAAACAGCCTATGCCTAAATATGTACCTGAATCAATAAAGATTTTTGTATCAACTGACAGATACTTTCTATTTTCATATAGAGACTATTGTCTCAGAGTAGATAAATACTACGTACACTATTGTATTGTATAAAAAACTCAAACCAAATGGTTTGAGTTGAAATTTACTTAACTTTTATGTTTATTTTTTTATATCATCGGTGTCCTCAAGTAGTTTATCTTAAGCTGCTTATTTCCAGATGTGTTTTCGGTTCTAATTCTTAGTCCGTCCGCTAGAATTAACATTTTAATATGAACTAGCTTAGTGTAATTCCATAACAAACTTTCAAGTTAATCCTTCTTAAATCCAAAGATTAAACCCATTTCAGGAAGACGATCCAATTTGAGGTCTACGGATTATAATCCTCTTTTATCTTATGATGTTATTGCGGTAGTATTAAAAAATAAGGTTCGCTAAGTAACTACTACATTGTACCTAATTTTATTTTCCATTACTAATCAGGGAAAATAGTGGTTAGTTGAAATACCTACCTAACATTATTCACATTCCTTATGATATTTTTATGTAGAGTCCCGATAATAGGATTTTCCATTTGTTTTATGTATCTATTTAAGGAAATGTAGGTACAAAGCTGAAATTAGCATGTAATAAATCATAATTTTTATCAATAATTATTGATATATTTATTGCAATAATTATAATTATTGCATTGCGTTGATGTCTTTTGACCTACATTTTTCACGTGTTTTAAAAACACTTTATTTTTAGATTTGAGTTTGTCCAGATTATTATTATCTGAATTGATATAGTGGTTGGAGGTTGTAGAGTACCCGTTATCGAGCTCAAAGAGCAACTCGACTGGGGAAGTACCTCCACCTAACAGAATACCGCAACCAAATAACTTTATGTTGTGTTCCTGCGCGTGAGCAAGGTTGCCAAAGCTCAATGAGGAGGTGGGAAGGGTTGGTAACGTGAGTGATGCCTCGTGTTTTGCAAGCGTACATATGGCTACTGTAACCGCTTACCATCAGGCGGGCTGTACGCTTGTTTACTTTCTTGAGAGCTATATAAAAAAAGCCGTGAAAGAAATTGTCGAGTACTCTCAAGCTATCGAAATTCCTATTTTATTAACATTTCAACGTAATCAAGAATATATTCTTTCGTATAAATTGTCATCACAATTAATAACCAAAGCATATCTCATACAAATATAAGGTAACGGCCACATGTAGTAATGTACTTACCTAGTATTTATTCTACCTACCTAGTATTTAAGTCAAGTTTAATAATATTTAAAATATTATGTCATCAAACGCATTTCAAAAACGAACATTTGTGCTCGAATATAAGCAGGGATTATAGATAATTTCTAACGTTATTAGCAAGTTAAAACCAGTAAGTGCGACCGAAAAACGGCGCCGGCGCAGCAACTGACGATTTTAATCTGATTTAACTCAGTTATCTTATTACTGTTCCCAAAAAACTATTGTTTATTTGCGTGCAAAAAGTGTAACAGAAGCTGTTAATAAAAACTGACCCGTAAAAGGGTTCACAGTAATCTGACAATCTCACTATCGGTAATATTTAATCCATCCTTTGTTTTGTTCTAATCCAAACCATAGTGTTTGGGTAAATCCGTTACATGAATGGTATCGGTTAACTTGAGGAGGATTGGAATTACAGTTTCTGAATCTCAACCGACAGTTTGAAACGAGGTTTCCTACATAGTTTTTTTTTGTATTTTACTACGAAATTAGAACTTATATAGGATTTTCTATTACCTGAATACTTTTTTTTTAAACTTACTTTTTCTGAATGTATGTAATATTAATAAAATAATAAATAAAATGCATTTATTATCAGACAACAGGGTCCATAGATTGTTAGTAAATAGGTACACAAATCTTAAGAGCTATTTTAGTACAAATTTAAAACATGACAACAACAGAAAAATTGACAGCCAGTTTATGAAGCATAACACATGACGTGCAGCTTCATAAACCTGCCTAAAGTATCTGACCTCACAGCAAACACATTATTAATGAATGCGGTAAATACCTATATTGAGATGAGAGTTTTCCAGCAATACTCAGTTTCACAAGACACTATGATATGTTTCTATGCAGTATGTACTCTAGCATTGGGCGCTTCAAGAAGGGTGTGAAGAGATTTTTGGACAATGATGTTGCATGCGTCCATAGGCCACGGTAACAGCTTACCATTATTGGACCGTAAGCCATTTTAGATTGCTACCATAGTAGTATTCTAGAGTTGCCCGCGAATTTGTTCGTGCTTAAAATTTTTGTCTGTTTGTTCCGGCTAATCTCCGAAACGGCTAGACGGATTTTGAAGGGACTTTCAATAGCAGATAGCTGATTTTATGAGTAACATATACTAATTTTATTTTAAAAAATTAAAATTTATACCGTCGTACGCGGGTGAAACGTCTGTATTCCGACTAATCTCCGAGACAGACAGACAAATATAAAAAAAAAATATTTTATGGTATTAGTACCATATCTATACATTCAAATATGCACTCAGTAAAAAGCTGTTATTTTCATTACAAACAGACACTTCAATTTTATTAATTCTTATCATAGATAAAAAATAGTAGTTTTGTAACTATTAATAAAACAGTTGATTCTAGTGCCAGCCAACCGTGCCAAATTGACTATTGTGAACCAGTGATCAACTGATTGGGCTATCGAAGTCAGCCCCCTTCCATTCTCGCCTTCTCATAGCCAATTGACGCCCAAACTACACTAGTTGTGTGGCAACGTCTCCTGCGAACAATTTGCCTCCCCCGTCCGGTCCTGCGGAAGTAGCCAATTCGCGAAATTGACAACAATTCCCTACACTACAAAACACGGAGGTTATATAGGTCATTGAAAAAAACTTTACATTGCAAGTCAAATAAATAGAAGTTTAATAATGTTTTATAGTTATTTTTATTCAAATAAAGCTGAAGAGTTTTTTCTGTATGTTTGAACACGCTAATCTCTGGAACTTCTAACTAGTCGGATTCGAAGAATTATTTCACTAATAGGAAACATTACATTTTCCTGAGTGCATATATATGCAGAATTAGGGCATCTTACTTGCCATGTACGTGGTCGAAAACTTATCAAAGGTAAAGTAAACTTGCAAAATAGTCCCCCGCTACCTCCAAAAAGTCAAGTCACTATCTAATTCTGCGGTAAACTAATTTACGTAGCAGGTAATTGTGGTTTGCTCACATGCCTACTGAAGTTCAAAGATTTTGATGGAAGCTCGGGTTAAAAATGATACTATAGTATTATTATATTTTATATGAAGATCCATGGGGTACTAAACTGCCTTAATTCTAGTATGTTATTTAATTATAGTAGTTATATCAGTACTATTATCATAACAAATATTATAAATGCGAAAGTGAGTTTGTTTGTTACGCCTTCACGCCTCAACTACTCAACGGATCTTCATGAAATTTGGCATGCAGATAGCCTATAGTATGGAGAAGGACATAGGCTTTTTATCCCGGGTACGCGGGTGAAACCGCAGGGGACACCTAGTTTATTAATACAGGTACTATGATTGCGCACATAGAATTACCGCATTATCAATCTCGTAGGTATACCTTCACAATTAAAACGTCAATTCAAACCAGTCGAAGTACTTCCACGGCAATATAGATAATTTAATTAGATACCCCTTTAGCAAATTGCAAATAAATTCAGTGTTTGTCATTTGTACTCGGTGGGCGGAGGGCGGAGGGCGGGGGACAGGGAGCGGGAGGGCAAACAGGAAATTAGCACCGAACCTCTCGGTGAGTCAACAACCGCTCAGAGCAACATGTGACGCTATTGTAACATTTTCACACACACTACATGTTTTAATACTTGATTATACTTTTATTGAAACTTGCTAATCCTTTTAAAAAATAAAAAAGTCGTCATGAGCAAATTAAGTTGTCAGGTAAAAGAAATACTTGCATTAAAAACTACAATATGGTTGTATGCTTCGGATAACTAAATATTTAAAGCAAAGATCTATTTCATATTTCACTACGTCTAGTTTGAGAGAGATATCCGCAGGTCAATCTCCGCAGTAGCCATTTCAACTGTCAAAATCAAGCACAGGTCAACTGTCGGTGGCACAGAGATATCCCTTCGTGCGGTAAACTGATAGCGAATCTCCATATCAATCTACATTGAATGGCCCATCGCCCCATACTCCCCATAAGCCTTTCCACACAAGCGGTGCTCAAACAAAGGATCAAATTAAACAAATCCGCAGACAATCGCGTTCCGACGTACATACCTACAGACATGAAAGAGAGTTAATCAAACAACTATTTCGTTCGGGAGTCGAACTCTGAACAAATAGAGCTATAGTGATGTATGTGAAGCATTCGGATTCGTATATTCGTGATGGCTTTGATTTGGGTATATCCGCAACAGGGTCAGATAATATTGCGAATTGAAAATGGCTTGTCATCTCTCCTTCCCTTCTAGGCTTTGGGCGATTGTCAACTTACCATGGTGACATTGTGGTCACAAGCCTATCCATAATTTAAAAAAGAACAATACTTACGCCAGTTATATGTATACCTACATCGTAACTATTTCTTATTTTGTGCCTAATTATTTTGTAGCATAGTTAAGAAATTATTTATAAATCGATCATTAAAAGTTTATGCCGCCATTGATATTAATAAGAGTTCAAGTTAGGTATACTGAAACTGCGTATCCGCTCTCGTATCCGCAAATGTTCGGATTTCTCTCTAGCTACACCACCATATCCCGCCCCCGCGTGGCTCGCCCACCAACTGTCACATCGACAAACACATTTATGATTAACCTCAGATTTTGTGACAATTGTTAATATCAAGTATAACTAATGCGATCGTGAAATGCGCAATAGATTCAACGTTATGTGACTTTGTTGCGTTGAACAGCTTTGCCGGGTGCTACGTTGATTGCATATTTGTATTATGAAGTCAACCCTTGAAGATTTATGAATTGGGTTAAATATACCTTTCTAAATTAATAAGCTTAGATCCTGCATATATGTTTGGGAAAAAAATTAGGTGATATATTCAATAATTGAATTTGTCTTTTGTCTTTCATTTTTGTTCGAACATAATTTTATACCGATGGAAAAATTACATGATAATTTAATTTAGGTACTGAGATATTGTCTTGGATTATCGCAGAAGGTACTATTGTTGCGAACTCGTCCGCCGCTATAGCATTAATCTGCAAAAAACCTACTGATTTATGGGATATTGCAATCCATAAATTAGGATAGTTTCCATTACCTAAGGGATGTTTTCATGATGTATATTTATAAGTTTGGTGGTTATAACATTGCATAATTGCATTTATATCAATTTAATTATAAAGAATTGTTTTTTCTCGATACGGAAAAGTGCATATAAAATGATACGGGTAGTAAATAAATTAAAAATAGGTTTGCTGTAAACTATAAAAGTTATATTTGTGATAAACCGACAAGGTGAAAACTCTCGTATTAAAATAGTGTTGTTGTGAAAGGCAGTAGGTGTGTGTTTGCAACTAATTTATTGTCGTCCGTTATCTATACGATGCGGGTGCGCGTGCGCTGCCACCGCCGCGCGCCGCCACCGCGCCGCAGCCATGACGACGACGCCCCACCTACCGCTTTTTAAAATGCAACACGCGACTAATGACAACTGCTTCTTCCAACTTTTTTTTTTTGTTGAAAAATATAATATTTTCATAAAAAAAAACTTGTACCTTTAAATAGTACCTAATGCATGATGTAGGTATAGAATCCTTATAATCCTAAATTATATCCGGAATCGGCAGTAAATACACACAGCCTATTAGGTGGCCTATTGCGTGATAGACAAGAATATATGGTTGTAGTAGGTTCTCTCTGCACTTGCATTTGGTTACAATTATATTAATAAAGTGATGTATATCAGGATGCAATTTTAAATGTAAAATCGCCAGAAAAATGTATTTTTTAGATTTCTTGTCGGATTCTCCGAACTGCTGGTAGAGTCAACTGTTACGTTCATAAGTGCCCATCGGGACCTAAACTAAATGAATAAGTTATTGATTTGAAAATTACAGAATCGCTATAGGCACTTCATTCAAGTAATTAATTTGATATGGGCATAAAAAAAAATTACAAGGCAACGTTTTGCCCGCGCTTCACCCCAGCCTATAAGTGAATTCATTTGAATTTTCAAAAACGGCTTAGTTTGCATAAACATGGGCTTGTCGCAACATTTCCGCATAATTACGAGAACATTTCTATAGTGAGATTGATTTATAGTAACATTATACTAATTGTTGCATATCCCAAACATTTCGCCTATTGTACTCTGATAGCATAAAATTGATATTTATTGTGCGAATTAGTTTATTTGTACTTACTGCGATTCTCTAGGCAATAATTGTCGTGATTGTAGACAAAGGAAGAATGAACCTATTGTAGATAAAATTATGTTATTTAGATACCTGGAGTGGTTTTATTTATGAACCATTATTGGCTCAAATTAAGAGTCTTGTATCTTTAGCAATAATTAAGCAAAGGCCTTATTGCTTTGCGTAGTAATCCCTCCCAGATGGTAGTAGCTATCACGGGTTAAAATAGTTTACTAATCTATTTATATGGCCAGTTTGACGATAAAAATGCTACCATTCGTAAGCAAAACTATTTGTTTTTATTGCCTAAGAAACTGCGTTCATCGAGTTTTTGATCGGGATATTTTTTTATATATAATTGTGAATGGGGTAATGTATTTTTGCCGGGTTGCCTATTACAATGTGGCCACTGGCGGCCACATTTTGATATTGGTGACCTTTAATCACCTTTGGTCTCCGGGCCAGATATGTTTGTGGGACTATACATTTATTTATGTACTTCATGCCCAAGAAAAAAGTCGGAAGCCACTTAAGTTATCAATAATAAAATAGATAGGTAGAGGTATCAATAGGTATTATTAATATATCATAAGGTTCATAAAAACGGTTTTTGCAAAAAGTGAGTAGGTATATTAAAAAGACCTATTTTTAACTTAGGAAAAGGATAATGTAGTACCTACACTATTATCACTTCTAATTTGTGTCAACTTAACATTTTTATTCTTAAAATAACGACAATTTTAAAGTAAGTAATTTTAATTAGGCATGGAAATTATTGCTACTTTATAGGAATTCTCATTTGATGATATTATTATTTTTTATAGCATGATTTCACTAGCTATATATGATTTGCAATGATTTGTAACCTACGTCATCGATGCTGATCGACGGTATTTTTCACAAAATCATGTGCGAGTATCGCACGCAAGTGTCAAATTATCACTGATGCAAATTATATATACTTTCGTAGCAAAAAAATATTTTTCTATCCTGCTACATAACATGCTAAAGAAGTTAACACTTTATGTCACTTGATTTAAGGTTTATTTTTGAATACTCTTAAAAGCTAATCAATGATAAAGTTTTTTTTTTTTTTAAATTTGTTCATGACCATGGATACAAAGTCCTTCAGTCGCATACATTTTATTTATATTCTTAAATATTCTTTATAACATGTAACAGGCTATGTCATGGACGGTAGCAGATGTGACATATGAAAACAGAATCATATTCTTTATCACCTGCTACTTGTGATTTATGCCATGCCTAATTTTAATCATGACTTTTAACTATTAACCTCCAAAATTGATCATATAGTTTACTCATTCGGAACTACCCCTCAGTTTTTTTTCATATAGACGTGTTACAAAATTACGAAAGTAATTATGGTCTCAGTGGTGTGCCCATTTCACGCTCGCCCCAAAAACAATGGGTTATAGATGGGGGAATAATCTAATAAAGGAATAAAGATGTTGCGTGATTTTCAGATATCATAACGTGGGAACGCACCTTGATTGGTGGATTTAATTAATTGACACCATTAGTGAAAACCTCATTTGTGATGCGTGGGAAACAATATCGGTATGGTTTTGTTTCGTGTTGAATTATATATGGAAATTAAGTAGATGGGGTAGACGAGTTCTTGGCTGGAGATAACGCACATGCAAGCAAGGTGTTATGGGACGCCGGACTACCGGTAAGACCGACCTGCGAAACTTAGTAAGCGGCAGGTGAATGCGTAAAGCGGAGAAGTGGAAGATCAACTAATGGGAAAGACTTATGTCCAGAAGTGGACTTCTATAGTATGGTCATGATGATGATGTTGCTGAAATGTTTAATTTTGGGGCACGGTTAGTGCCCCCATCCAGACGAGCCAAGCCAAGCGCAAGGCACTACCTAGCCTTTCTCGAAGCGCATCATCGTCTTTTTTAATCCTCATAACTTGGGTTTGGATTATACCAAATAAAAAACGGCCAAGCCACATATTTTGACTAAGGTGTAGAGTTTGTGAACTTAGGGCTTGTAGAGTTAGGGCGTGTAGAGCTACAAGCTTGGCTCTACATGAGATTTGATAACTTTTTGACATTGCGAGTCATGGTCTTATCTTGTCAACATTTTACATGAAAATGTTTTTGATGAGATATTTATTTTATTTATTTATCCTTTATCACCTTTCGCCTGTAACGCCTACTGCAGAATAAAAGCCAAGTATTTCTATAATGGACGCAGTCCTAATCACCTGCTAAGGTGTAGCGGCTCCCGTGGTTCTCTAAGGTCTGGTTGGAAACCGTCCCGCTTGATTCTTCCCTATAAGTAGTCACCGTTTCAGAGCCTTTCATCACCGTCGGGCGTCGGTCATGCCGTTGAAGGGATATATTATGTGCAATTCCATTTCCTTATTGTTAGTTTTTTGTTTTTTTGTAAAATTTTGGATATTATTGGATTTAAAAAACGATTGTAAAGCCGGAAATCCGATATTTCACATTGGCGCATTAAACGGTAAACTCAAAATGAATCTGGCGGACCATTAAATTTTATTTCAACCCGCGAGTGCCGAAGGGTGCGCAATCGGCAGGGCGTTTGCAAACATAAATAATAGCAAAAAACATATTGCGTGTGTTGCTCAACTCATTATGCGCAATTAGCTACGATTGTGACAGCGGACATGTGAACGGATTTCATTTCAATTGTGATTCTGGAAAAATTTATGTGCGCGTGCCGTCAGACGCTTCGTATTCCATTACTTATTTTTTTTTTACAAAATTACTGAATCTTATGAAAACTTCTAGAAACATAATGATTTTCTTGATGCCTCTTGCAATTGTATTATTTACGATAACTTTTAGATGGTTTTCACATAAAACAGATGCTAATTCAACGATTAATTAATTTCTCATTTCCAAAAAAAGACCAATCCAAAATGTTTTAATAATTTGTTAATGCAGAGGTTAAACAACGTTTTAATGCGTTTATTTAACCCAATACTTATTGACCCCTCTGTTAACGGAACACATTAGTAAAATTAGAGCGGTGGGAAAGGGTTACACACTCTGGCGAATACTTTATGTTTATTGTTATTAGAACAATATTTGTACATTCGAGATGTACGGTTATGGTTATGGCGGACGTATCATATTCTCATGATTTCACAAATTGGCTTTGAAGTATTTATTGACGGACGATAATACAAATTTTTTTCACACAATGAACAGCAAAAATTTAAATTACAAAACGTGGAATTACAAACGGGGAAGTTTTGAGGTGAATGTGAATTTCCGGATTGACTAGAAATTAGTGTTGTATTCTTCGTTTCCGATGATCAATTGTTGTTCCCTGTGGTCAGTGAACTATTGTGAATGCATCGATGCCCATTTAGTTATATTTTCAATGGACTTTTAATAATTCGACGTTGGACACGCGCCGATGTGTTATTGTTGTGGACAATCGATGTATTTTAGCAGATTACTTGTTTACCATTAACGAGATGGTTAGTTTTAATGTGACTTTAACAAAGGGGAGTTTCAGTTGTCATGTTATTTATTTACCTGCAAAACAACAACAACTAATTATCATATTCTGTGTTGAAAATATATAGGTGTATAGTATTTTTATGACTGACTGAGACCAACTATCTGCCATAGCTCGTTTCCATAGAATTATTAAGTACTGCTGGGTACAATGTAACTGTCTACTTCCATGCTTCTAACTAAAAAATTTATTGAAGTCTATTGACAGATCATCAATAAAAATCCAAGATGGCGCGTATCGTGTGAAGGGGAGACGATTAGCTTTGGTAATAAAGTGCACGGCTGACACCATGATTACTGGTGCTGCCGCATTGCCTCGTAAACTCTCATTAAACTCTATTTAGTTATTCTCTGACGATCATCGAATATTAGTAAAAAATAAATTGTATAGAAAGTTGGCTCTGTAGACTGACAATATTAAAATGCCTGTAATATACCTACTGTAGAATGCCTGTAATTAAAAAACCAATGCCTCCAATATGGAGCCGGCTATAATTGTATTTTGTAATGCTTTTAATTTAGATAATTTGATGAACTTATACTTTGATACCTCAATTTATAAAGCTTAAGGAAACTGAAACATAAATTTAATTCTAGAAAAAACCTGCTGACTTGTAAGTAGTATGTTATGTATATTCAAGCTGCCCTTTGAAGGCAATCATGTAAAACGTACCATTTTTACCATAGATATTAATTCCTTTTCCAATTTTCCTTCCGACATCGTCACCACATTATCGCTGACACGCGCTGCAAATTACCTTTACCTGCAGAGCGCGTGCATTGCGCGTGGACGGGGCACGTGGGCGCGTCGGAGCGTGCCTACACGTGGACGCGCCCGCGCGAGTCTCCGGCTTTCATTTTGCCAAGTGTATTGTCTTGTCATGTAGAGTCCATTTCACTGATAGGATGTAAGGGTATTTGGTTAATTACTTATTGCTTGGTCCTTATGGTAAATTGTATTTATGTTATTTGAGTAGAATTGAATGTTTGTTACTAAGAACTAAGACTTCACCGCTCAACGTTTTCTGGAAAGATTCTCATAAACGTTATCTATCCGAACGATATCGAATTTGTCCTTTGGGCTAAAGTCACTGTGACTGGTTACCAGCTAACAAGCTTGTCCCAAAGATGTATCTTTAGCCCAGTCTGAACGTTGGTCAATGCATATAAACATTTATGAAAAAGTGTTACTATAATCTCCTATAATCTACCAAGCTCACGTAAATCAATTCACCTACTTGACGTTTGCAAAAACGTCACTCAAACTTGCCAAACTCCACAAAGGAGTGAATGGGGGCGAACAAAACGAAAATCAGTGTCGGATGCGCGCGAGTACAATATTGGACATCAAATCGATGCGTTTACGTAAATATAGACCGCCTTTATTATCTGCGAAGTTTTGATTGTGGTCGAGGATCGTGTTGGATCACCCCTCCGACTATTCACCAAGGATGATTGATCTACGGCAGATTGACAGATTTTTTTATAAAACCAGCCGAGGGTCGGTACCGGCGAGCGAATATTAAAGGCAATTGTTGTTTAATTTTTACATTTAGAAGGGCGATGCGTTTCGAGTGTTGTAATAATGTTTTGATAATAGCAGTATCCGTTCAGCTCATATTTCTTATTCAGAATGCGTGGGAGCAGCCCACCGCCGGGTGATTACGCATCGAGTGCTCTGTTTGAATGTTAAATATTTGGTTAAATCCGTTACGAACTACGGAACACCTTGTATTTTAATTTATTTATATTTTATTGTTTGTTTATGATTATTTGTAATGTATGAACTTTGAAATTTGTAGTTATTTAGTAGTCCGTAGAGAGTGCTACGACATTGCTACGACACATCTGTAGATATGTTTATCGAGAAGAGCTGGACCAAACAAGATATTGAACTACCTATTAATTGAATAAATAATGAAAATAAAACATAAATTCAAATTCAGATGTTTATTGCATTTTTCATATCAGTTCAGGTACGCAAATTGTGAGTAAAAATATTTTCTTTTTTAAATTAAATATTATTTTAATCTGTCGTCAATCGACAGCTTGCTATTGAGTGCTGACCCTTGACGGGTGCTTGCTTGGCTTAGTTTTTATTATATATTTTTTATTCGGTTTCGGACAATGGTCGTGTAGCCATTCGATACTTTAGCACAATGTGCCCACTGATCCTCATTGATCGCCAATTACTGGACATTAAGTACCTTCTAAACGCTTTTCATGTTCTTTATTTGTAGCAACAAATCAAATATGAAAGGAAAAAAGCTACAATAGCCTCGCCAAGATCCACATTCAATTTCGTTAGGGTGTTTTTATTAATCGTTCGATAAGCTTATTTTTTTCGGACATTACTACAATGGATTGGTGGGAGCTTAGCTTATTTCCTGCATTGTGGCTATCGGATTTTAATAAAAGGACAAGGAGGCGACCGTTTCATATATAGTTTTATTGTTACTAAGAATAGGTCTTAATATAACTTTTAATTTTATTAACAACAAATATGTACAAAATACAATCTATATTTACAAAATATAATCTATATTTACAAAATACAATCTATATATAGAAAATTTCCTCAAGCCAAAATAAATGCTTAAATTCAATATTGAACTAACTTGCATAGCCATATTGAACTATTATGCTAGTTTACATAACCTACTTTATTACCAATTTAGTTTTTTAATAAGAGACTGACCAACTCAATACATAAGGCGTTATTTTTGACACATTTGACATTAGAAAAGCTGTTTTCATGAGCTTACCGAAGTAAACCCATATTGAAATGTATATTATACGTCTAACCAAAGATGTAAAAAAATAATTACATGGTAAGTCCAAGCGCTTTTGGTTTTTGGTGTAGGTACAGTGCTACGAGGCAACGCTACGCGTGTCGCGGTGCGGTGCGCGCGCGCAAGCATCAAGGTGCGCTTAGCGGGTGCTGCCGCGCACGCGCCGATGAGTCCATTGTCACGCCCGTCACGCTCATTGTGCCGTTCCACTGTTGAACACACAAGAACTCACATTATTGCGTTTTTATTGCGCATCTTCATACCTTTGTTACATCTTTTATTTGCTTTTTATCCATAAAAACGTCGACCCACAACGATGTATGTTTTCACGCTACAATTAGACTACATTCATTCTTTTATAACGTAGTTATTTTGTTATTTTTGTGATTTTATCGTAACAAATAGAATTCTCAGATTACACTCGGTACGATCAAAGTTAACCCACAAAAGCACATACAAATCGGTAGGATACGTACTACATAAAACAGGTTGGAAGAATATAAAAAAAATATCGTTATTATTAGTATATTGTTCGCAGACCAGACTATCATCGTCAATGAATCACGGTCACTTGAGACAGTATCATTCACAAGATGCTCTTAAGCGTGGTCAGTACCGTGGCGTGACTCAATCGGAGCCGGGCCGTCTGCCCACCGAGTGCAGTGTCTCAGACATGCGGGCTTCCTCACTTCACTAGGTCACGCCTTGTACTTGTGTCCGTTTGACAATTTGCTCATAATTGGGATTAATAGGTGCTCTAGTTGGGGTAGGTCACTAATGTCTTCATAAGCATGACGTAGTAGATATTTAGGTTTAAGTGGAATTAACATGTATAAGTTGACAGAAAGTGATGCGTTTTTTCATGCGCCTATTGTGTCTTGCGCCAGTTGAGTTTTATTGGTTAATATCCAAAAAAAGATAGTACGATAAAAGTAATATATATACGATAGTAAGTTAAAGTACGATATCAACCTGAAAGGCAGCGATCCCACAAAGAGAGTTCTAGAGTTCTGCGTTCCGCATTCACTATTGTGCACACTGCACTGCTTCTGCAATAATATCTACCGATCACGCTTTATACACTTTTTTACTTTTAAAAGTGCCGCATAACGCATATCTGCGCCTGAACTAGTTGATTTTGTCAAAATTGTTAGGTAAAGAAATTTCAAAAACCAGTGGAAAACCACCCAAAGGAATTCATAAACAAATCTAGTACAATAAATGTCATCGAACATTAATTAACTATTCAAACATTGTAATAATAGACATGATGAAGCATATTAAACCTATTTATCCAAGCTTTTATTGTAGAGTAACCGCAACTGGTATCAATTTTCAGCGACGCCACACGACCGCCAGTCAAATATTGTGATAATCCGTCTATCCGCTATTGTCATTCGATGACTTGATAAAAAAGTATGAAACGTTCGTCATAGGAGCATCCCCCGGGACCACTCGAAAACAGACTTCTTCCCTCATTCCCATAATCTATTCCAATTAACTGACAGCTCCATATTGTGATATTAACACAATACAGTGCACCCCTGTGTAATGCAAGGAAACATGCGCGTGGTAATATACTTTATGACGTGTATTTTATGGTCTATTTTTGTTTATCTTGTTTATAGATTTCTGTGGTACGTTTTGTTATGTTTAAAGAGATCTTATTGTGTGTACCTATTACAATTATTTCACTGGTGCTTTAACTTTAACTTAATGCCCTCTGAATAAATATAATAAATTGTCTTCGTGTCTTTATTTTCAAGGATTTTAATCAATGTTCTTATTGCTTTAAACAATTTATTACTTTTGTACCGACTTAAACATAATACGTCCAAAAAGTATCCTTCTATTATAACCCCATAGAGTCTATTATTTAAACAATAACTACTGCGACATCTCATAAAATTTGCCTATAAAACAGCCAATGCCAATAGTATGACTAATTCCGTTGTCCAAACTCGATCAATAGTTACTTTATAAATTGGCTGCTATATCTCACGTCGCTATCGGCCAAAGCTTAACTTTCCACCAGCTAGTTAATCCTGACAGATAAGCCTGGTCACCCTTGAACGCACCCTTCCACATAGTTGATGGGACCTATTAACTGTGCTATAATCGCTATTGTCTTTGCCCTTTCCCACAATCACTCCATTTAGGATGGTTTAAGAGAGGGTTCTCGATTGACCGAGCTTGTATCTTCAATTTGAGTGAAGTGAGCTTTTATGAAAGTTGAGTTACCAATAAAAAATATTTAAGGAAAGGTTTTATTAATTATCCATATGAAAGAGACTTGACATTATCTCTACCCAAATAGAGATAAAGTGAGAGCTACTCACGCTCGAAGACTTTTGTACCATAATAATACAACCGACTCAATTTTACGTACAACTTTGCAATGAAAAGGCAGGCACAAAAGATATTAATTTTGTTGCTTGCTATTTTTTTTTTAAATAACTCATTGTTTGTTGTAATTCATTTTTGTTTAATTATTATTTCATAGATTCACAGCAAAGACAATTAAACAAAAATTATAATATTCATTTAGAAAGAGTAGAAACGCAAATTGTAGGTTAAAAACAGATTTTTTAAATAATATTAGAATCATGTTACAGATTCGATGTAGAGCCATTTTTTAAATGAGCTGAAAAAACTCCGATAAAACCCGTTGAGTGTTGTTACTTGTTCAAATTGTTATTATTGGACATGATAGAGGCCCTATATCACGTATCCTTTGAAAAGTAGTTACCTATTAAAGTAAAAACAAAATACAGCTTTGTGACAGACGCGTAGACGGACGGATGGCGTAGTAATAGGGTCTCGTTGGGTACCCTTTGGGTACGGAACCCTAAAAACAGTGGTAGATGAGTGAGGTTTTCTAACTGTTTTATTCTTATTATCTAGGGAAATTTCTTCAGACCTAACCTGTACCTAACTGCACCTATGTGTTGACGCATTTTTGTAAAAAATAATACATAATAATATTAATAAACATAGCTGCCCGGCACGACTTCGTTCGCATGGTGTCCTACTAACCTACCCTACCCCTACCCTCCCTACACTACCATCGCAACTTTCTTATTTTTTTCTTTCATAAGAACCTTCTCCTGACAAAACAAAAAAAGAATTAGCGTAATCGGTCTAGCCGTTCACGCGTGATGGCGTGACCAAGGGCAATAGGGATTCATTTATATATATATATAGATAGAGGAACATTGTTGGCAGTAGCTGCCTACTGTGGTTACTAAAAGCATTGTGGAACCGCAAAATCGATTTGCTTTAACACTAGCATAGTAGCTGAACGACCAACATAAACAGTGTGCATTGGTAAAAAGCAGGACGTGTAACCAAATTATACTTAAGGTAGGTATCGTCAAAAACTTTACTTAGGTACTTCCCATAACAACCGCAAACTATTTCCGATGTAATCAATACGCTTTATTTCGATTTTAAGTTCGTAATGACTGACGTTCTCAGGAGTCAGCGGGGCTCTAGGGTAGGCGTATCATCGTGTGACATCTATTTTTATGACTCAATACAATAGTTGCCAAATGGTTGCTAACAACCGGTGCTGTAATAGCAATTATTGTTTACGGTTTTCTGGTTTACAATGAGGTAGCTACTCTGTAATTGCTTTTGTATTTGTTACTGTTAGTGCTATTATTTTCTTGAGACATTTATTGGCTGTAGAAAATGGTATAAAAGTTAATTGTTAATTTTATAGATGTGAGAGTAGCTACACAGCGAAATAGAGCTAAGCGTAAAAATTTCAATTTATTGAAAACGGTATTTACCAGTAAGGTAGAGTCAACTGTAATGTTCAAAAGTGCCTCAGGCCTCAACAAATTAAAAGAATGTTTGGTTATGATTGTAGGTCTCCCTGCTCCTTTATGTATAATCTTGTGATTTCCTACTTAAAACCTTATGTTTCTGTTTACCTATGACACCTGCATTAACATAAGAGCTGCCAGCGAGCGTAGCATCTCTAGTGCTGCACCAAGTTCTGCATTGCTCACATTGTATGCGCCCGCGCAGGTGGCCGACACACGATACCCTATTGATCGGGACGATGCTCGCTCGTAGCCTCCATTTATCTCATCTCAAAAGAATTCCTGGCAGACAACGCTCACCCCCTCCTAATTATGAGTGACCATAGATTAAGTGATGAAGCGGATAGGAAGAAAAATATATTTCAACGGTAGACCTTGATATTGATGACGATTCAAAAATCTACTTTATAAGGCTAGTAAAATAAGCATGAAAACAATTGCGCTGTTTGGTAAGCTTTTTTCTCTTGTAAAATGTTTTTTTTGTTTGTTTTTTAAAAAACCGCTCTGCATTCCGAATCCTTACAATTAATCATTACACAATTCTTTAAGCGTTATGATATTTAGATGCTGTTTAAAGATTGTCTGTAGTTTTAGAAAATTAATAACTGTAACTGAACCAAAGCAAATGGTAGGTACAATCAAAACAATCTCAAAAGAGTAGAGTATCTGAGCTTTGCCTCATAAATAAAAACTCGTGAGTCATGATGATGCGTGCGCGCATATTGAGCGGCGCGAGCGATTCAAATGAAATGAAAAGCGTTTTGTGCGGTGTGCCTCTCATTGAGAGAGCGCATGTGCGCTGAATACAAAAGCTTCGCAATGTTTTTGCATTGATTTGCTCCATTTATCGATGGCTGTTGTGATTTGACTTGCACTTTATCCTTTAATCCTGAGAAAGTCTCGTAAATAGATAAAATTCATTAAAATAAAATGTATAATGTAACCTTCTTTAGTTCATTTAGTAAATAATACATTTTGGATATGTGTCTGTGTGCCCTTTTCGCATAGGCCTCCACTAATTCCTTTAATCCTTTGCAGTCCATGTTCACAACCTTTGCTCCCGTCCTTTCTATGTCGCTTCCATCGTTTATTATGTCGTACTCTTTTTTTAATTCTTGGATCCCTTATACTCACTATCTATATAGGTAGGTATACTATACTCTGATGGCATAACGAGCCCATTCTAGATAAACCTTTTGATTTGTACTGAGATTTCTGGCACCCTCGCCACTTTCAATATAACATGAATAACATTATAGTAAGTAAAGGTTACTATAATACTACTAAGATATTAAAATGCTGTCCCAAGTTTCTAAGTTAATTAATTTATGTTGCTCTATAGATCCATCTCAAACATTCAATATTTCATTTATTATATGTTATACGCCACCAGATATATATAACATATAATAAATGTGGTGACGTGGTTCATTTTCCACTGAAAATAAATATTTGTGTGGATTAATAGGTAGGTATATCTGTTTGTTGTGGGTGTAAATATATAATAATTATTTGTTTATTTTCAAGTAGTATATGTAACAGTTATCTCGTTTCAAGGAACAACCTCTGCTTATTTTGGGATCAGATAGCCGTGAGTGTAGAATATCTAAGGATACTTATTTGTATGTTCTGTGGATAATAACATAGCTCTTGGGAAACCAATTTATTATCATGAAGGTGATTAAAAATGCAATCATTTATAAAACACACTTTAATGAGAGACGTGGAAACGTCTTATTAAATTAATTTTATAATTATATGAATACCCCACATGACAGTGCATGTGTCGCCGCCCGTATCCGCTGCAAGGCACCTACGGACGAATCTAACGTGCGTACGCGCAGGTAATTGCGTTGTGTTTGTCCAAACACTTGCTGCATTACCATTTTGTCATTAGCAATCGGCTATTAATTCCTAGATTATGACTAGAAGAGGCATAGGGGCTTGCAATTTTCACTGTTGCAGCTGCTACTACTATATGTATCTGTGCAAAAACCTTTTTCTACAAGGAAAGCCACCTGCGTGATTCGGTATCTGTTTCTAATCATCGCTGCGCACGCGCCGCGCCGTGCGTTCTGATGGCTCGTATCGATTTATCATGTCCTAAGGTTTAATGTGCTGGCTTACTAGCGCCTTCATCATTTTGTAGGTGTCACATAAACATTAATTGTCAATTTCTATTTAAGAACAAAATACAATTAATTTTACTCATATTACTAGTTTAAGTAAGAACTCTTTTTTAATGCTTCTAAGAGATTAACTAATGATGATTCAAACAATATTATGCAATTCGCACTACTATTTTCACAATTAGACTTACCTATTTCCTAATGTAGAATACATACTAAGATAATTTAAAAGGTGTAAATGGAAAAATTATCGTGTTATTGCATTCATTAACCGTCAACTGCACACGGTGCATCCCGCGATTGACAGACGATACTCTGACAAGAAACTAATGGCTTTATAATAATTTAAATAACATATGTATCTAATGTTGGAGACGAGTGATCTTACGCCTAAGCCTTTTTATACAGAGAAGTAGGAGTTAAGAAACGACTGAAATTGAATAAAAGTTTTAAAATGAAAAACTCTATTAATAAACTTTATTACAAAGTATTAGTTGAAATATTGGAATAATAAACGTAATAGAGACTCTGATGTTGAAAATACTAGATATATGTATAGAGAGATCATAAGAGACTACATAGATTTACACACTATAAAAAGGGTGTGAATGTTACCCAATTACCCAATGTTTCGATTATATTACCAGCAATATATTAATTTACCCAAAATATTTTATAAACCCCGCATAGTTAAAATATTACCTGATTATACAGCGGATTTTGATTTCGTTTCTACATTTCGATTTAAAAAAATGCCTGAAGTTCCATAATTGTATATACCTGAAGTTATTTTATCAAAATAGAAAATTTTATTTAAATGTTTTTTTAAATACCGCCATACTAGTTTATAACGTTGATACCTATTATTTATTTAGTTGATCTGTATAAATTGATCTTTTATCATATTATTCAAATCCATCAAAAACAGCCTAACACTTTATAACATCGTATAAACTAAAATAAACACTAATTAATTTTACTATTAATAAATCATGAAATAAAAATAATAAAAGGTTAATAGGATAAACATAAAGTGGCGCAGGTATCTTTTTTATAATCACTCCTTACGTGGATATGCGATTATCACATCGGTAGTCATTATGTAATGTCCACTCTGGAAAATCGCGTCAACTGGTTAGACCTGTTTCACTCCAGTTTTATCTAGGGTTGGTACAACATTTTATGTTTACAATCAAGAACTAAATACATCATAGTATCAGAATCCTAAATAAATTAATAAATAAATATCCTGGGACAAACTATTACCTTTTTACCATTACAGGTATTAACTTTTGGTTGGTGTGAAATAAAATAGTACCTATCATAAAAATCTATCCTTCATTTTTCAAGTTCATCAACTTTAAAAGAGCTTGGGTGAGATATTAAACATTTCGGTAATTTTAACTCTATATTTATCAAACTTTTTGTGTATATTCAACTTGATTATTGAGAGTCGTCATTTAGAAGTATACCCTGCTACAAGCCAAGCTGTAAAACCACTATAAGCTGACCCCGCGAAGCTATACCCAAATCAACCTACCAGAGGATTGTTTAAAATGGTTCTTATAGCTCGACTTATAGCCATGCGTATTATTACTTATTTTTCCAAATAAATGTATGTGACAACCCTGAGCAGCCACGTGGTGATTGCATAGCACCTGTTAACTAAATATACCGAAGAGCAATCAGCTCGCACATCTGCCCGACTAGATTATTACGCAATAATTCTATATCTAATAGAGTGTCCTGTCCCTACGGCCAGATGTGCACCAGAAAGTGCTTTGAACTCAACATGTCTTTGCATGGATTCTTTTGTTGGAAATAGACACGCAATTGTGTTTTATGCGTTTAATTATCTAGTTTATGTACATTTAACATTGTTGTAAAAATCAATGACGATTAACCGATCCAGTGACTTCTATGTGGCCCAACCAGACAGGTCATTTTACTGAGAACTTCAAACCGATAACAGCATTCTTCATATTCATCGTTCCCTCAATGCTGGTGATAGTGACAACCTGTATCCAAAGTAGCTGAGAACCTTCTGATGGCAAATATGGCTCATACTATACAAAAAAACATTCATAAAACAATGTACCAAATGAACTTCTACTGTCGCTAATCACTGAAACATCTATCCATATTGTTCTACAAAGGTAAGAAAAAAAAACTCGCCTCGTAACTGATGTTTACCTTTAACTCAAACGCGATAGTATGCGTTTATTAACGTGGATTCTTTAGGTACCTACACTCCGGGTACTGGTACTCAAAATATTGAAACTGAAACTGAGTTTCTTTATAATAAAGTTTACATAGTTTATAGTACTTACAATAATTGCAATCGTATGATATTATAACTATCTCGGTTAAAGTTTTCTCGCTAGGCAACCGTACCTAACCGTTACCTTACCTACGCATCGACATCAAAGTTAGAGAAACCAAAAATAAGCAAATTATTTCAATGAAGGTAAAATATTACTTTAATAACCGTTACATCACCATTTATAATGCGTTACTTTTAAATAGGTTTATATGAGAATTTATTTGTATTCGCATTAAGTGATTCCCACACGGCGCGTGCGTCTAATTGTGCGCCCGCATCCACTGATTGACGTAGGACTCGCGAAGCACAATACCGTTACACTTTCTACAACACCCTAATGTTAATGCTATACTTATTAAAAAATATTTGCGTTATAATACCTATACGGATACTTTGAGTTGACATCTTTTCAAAAACTACTAGACTACAGACTAGTTTGTCTCGCTTTTTCATCCGCGTTCCCGAAAGACCTATTGTTTTTCCAAGAAAAAAGTACCCTAGGTATATGTTAATCTAGAATAAATTATATTTGCGTGCCAAACGTAACATCAGTTCAGTACCCCGAGCGTAAAGAATTGACGTAAATAAACGCTCACTAATGCTTGTACGTAGTATTTATATACTCTGAGCTAATGCCGTAAATTTGTATTGGAGAAATTAGTACCATGAGTATTCCGCTAGAGGCGCTGTGCCAATTCCTATAGAGAGGTGTCGTAAACTTAAACGCAATAGTAAGCGTTTACTAACGTCAATTCTTTACACTCGGGGTACAGAAGCTTTTGCGTGAGAGTTACGAATCCGTCCTCACAAACTTTCAACCTCTATGAAAATAAATTGCGAAAACATCTTTTCCACGAGATTTTAGAGATAATTATTTGTTTACATGCTAGGAAAAGGCAATCTTCAATTTCAATATCCACCATCTTCACCTTATTGTACAGCAATAATCGTTATTTATTATGATTGAGGGGTTTCAAAAGTCGAATATCCACATTTTTTATTATCTCCCAGTTATTATATTAGCTCCTGCAATAAAAGTAGCTTGATTTACGATAAATGCGTCATTAATTTTTATGAGCAATGATTCCATTTATGCTGACAAGTGTGGTGACAAAAAGGTGCGTATTGTCCCGTCGGCCCAGGTGGGCTCACGGCACGACACTACACCCGGCACACATCTTGCTGCCAATCCGATCATCCATTGATATCGATCCTGTCTGATCTTCGAACTTGTAGTCATTCATTTGACAGCTAGGATTTCCTGTCCACTGTTGATAATTCTCCACTCGGGTACTATGCTTTCTTACGTATATACGTACCTTTTTTGAAAACTTTTGTGTCAGGCCTATAAACCATATGGTTTATAGGCCAAAAGTTTTCATTAACATTTGAGAAATAGCTAAATTGTTATCAGTAAAATTTTGTATGCGATGAATTCGTCATTCGAAGTAAACAAGCGTAACGCCCACCCTGATGGTAAGCGGTTACCGTAGCCATATGGAAGCTTGCAACACCGGGGCATAACTCACGCATTACCGACACCCCCCATGAGTACTGGCGACTGGCGACCTAACTCACAAGACAACATAACATAAAGTTTTTGGCCCCGGTATTCTGTAAGGTGGAGGTATGTCCCCAGTTGAGCTCTTAGAGCGAATAAACGCTACGCTCTACCTCACGTAACAAATATACAAAATACAATCCATGTAAACATGTAAATTTTCCCAGCCAGGTTAACTACAAAAAATTAAATTTCATTCGCCAATACCATCGAGGAAAACTCTCTAAAGAGTAGTATTACTCAACAATCAAATTCCGCAACTAGTCAGTGATTTGTCACTGATTTTGAATAGTAAGGATAAGGACCAATTACTACGTCGTGTTTTTTTGACTTGGCCAATCAGAGCGCATTGTCGGCGGTGGGAATTTGCCCCAAAATGAACTTCAATGCGCTTCTTTGGGTTGATTGTTCGATGGCCGATATTTCAGTTCGATCTTTCAGTTGTAATAGACGATTCATATAACAGGTGGAGATTTCAAGATGGCACATTTTCGAAACCTATGTTGGGTTAATCATGCTGAGCAACTTTTACTATGGGACCAATAGTGAATTCAAATATATTTTTTTAAATTTTTCTTAAAAAAGTTCAACCTTGCTCGATCATAATGTATGAAAAGTAAAAAATATTTTTTGAGAATTCTGTGTTGGTCCCATAGTAAAAGTTGCTCAGCATGACTAACCCAACATAGGTTTCGAAAATATGACATCTCGAAATCTCCACTTGTTTGTTATATATACATTTATGGTTTTCCCAAGGTGATCTTTTTTCACAAAAAATCTAGGGGCAGGTATTTACCTGTCAGGTTTTCACAGCAACGTACAGTTTTTTTTACACCTACGCAATATTGTGTAACCAAGTTTTGATGATTACATAAAGCTTTTAATAGGCATGTAAAACTAAAGCATAATGTTGGGTTAGGAGTTAGGACTATATATTATATCAGGACAGATTTATTTCGCTTTCAATCTGTGTTGATGTTGAAATATTAAATAACATCCATCAAACAATACAAAATGTGGTCAAAACAAATGTCTAGTATTAACTAAATAATATTTCAATGCTCTGACGTCCATTTCTTTATAAACCGCATAGAGACATTAAGTATGTGCGCGGTTTCCACCTCGTAAACATTCAGATGTGTGTGCACCTTTCATTCGTCTAAAACAATTCTTTTGTCTATTTTTATGGGACATAAAAATCACTTTCTATTGGCAATACTAAGATGATAGTCTATATTTTGTAGATATTAAACATAATTTAGTTTTTCCTCATTTGCAAATCTTTTAATTACATAAAACGTAAGGAACAAACACATACATTAGCAAATATCTGTTTAAAAGTCACAACTGCTTACGGTATCTGGAAAAGGCTTTTCCTAATTACTTGGGGTGTGTTTTGTTTGGTGCTATCAGCGTGTAACGAGCCGCAAATGGGTCGCAGCGATCGCGCGATCATGCGGGCCGCCCGCCCTTCGCCCGCCCCCGCCCGCCCCCGCTACCCGCCGTCAAAGGCCTTTGTACGTATATGTGGTATGGGTGATGGTGATGAGAGGAGCGGGTAATCAAATTGATAGCCATGACCTTGGCTTGATTGATTAAAAGGGAGTTTGAAAGAAAATAAAAAATCATTTTAGTCATAGCGTCTCTTAAAGTATGTCAATTACTTAAAGTTCACGATGATAAGATGTGGATCAAAAAGCTTAATTTGATAAATAAATAATGAAATTATCAAGTAACTATTATGGATATTTATACATTTATAGAATATTAGAAATAAACTACACAATACCATGGGTATATCGTACTACCACAATATGACATATGAGATATTTCGGCAGTGCGGAGTACAATATTATAACTTTTAAAAATAAAATAAAAATTACAATTAAATAAATATTATTTCCTGCAAACTAGCAAATCTGGCTTTCTATGTCATGATTGGAACAAAAAATGCAAATTTATATAATAAATGTAAAAACTTTTCTCCAGTTTTTAACAAACATTAAGTTAATTGTATTTAGCTATCAAAATGTCTATGGCAGGGGTGGCAACCTTTTGAGACGGAAGAGCCAAATGTTACAATATACAAATTTTCCCAGTTTTTAAAGAGCCACAATTTTTTGTGGCCTTTTAAAAACTGTTTTTTTGTTATTTTATTCATGCAAAAGAACACTTGCTTGCATTAATATGTCGATTTGAAGATCGTCAGCACTCCAAATGGATTGCATGATTTTGACAAAATTATTATTTTTCATATATGGAATTGAAGAGTCGCAACTTTAAATCGAAAGAGGCGCATGCGGCTCGCGAGCCGCAGGTTGCCGACCCCTGGTCTATGGTATTTTATTTCCGGCTCTGCGAGCCCGCCACCGCTCCCGCTTTACAATAAGCGTGCATGCTAAGCAGATAAGCTCGGCAGTGCTAGCACAGGAATCTCGCGTCTATCCTTGTTAATGAGTTTATCTCATACGTGCGGTGCAATTAGCCCATTGAATCTGGCACAAGGATTATTTGGAGGTGCGCGGTCAAAGCTCTTGTCATTATTCCTCTTTATTGTAATGCCATGTTAGTACAGCGTGATTTTATGCTCTAGTGATGAGGTGCTATTTCTTTGCAAATTTTTTTTTGGAAAATAATAGGAATTTTTTGCAACAATAATTTGATGTACACAATGAATCTAAAACTAGAGATTAGAGTTTGTACTTTTCTGCGTATTTGAGAGCCGAATTAATAATAATCATAAAAAATAACTTAAATTAATAAAAATTTTACTGTAATTAATTGCAATAATTATAATTAAAACTTAGATAAATTTAAACATTGTAATATACTAATTTACTTAAAAGTACAGCATGGTTAATAAACTTTAAAGTACTAACCTGAGCTTTAATGGATCATTAATTAATGTTATCTTTTATAGGTACCTAGCAATTTACTTTAAATTATCCTGTTGAATAGTTTATATGTGTTAGAAGGAGTGACAATGACCTGCAACACTAGGTACATATTGCTACAGGCATACTATTGGCTGTAGAGGAGGGAGCTACAATATCGATTCTAATTCTAACTGCTTTGTTGTTATCGTTTTTACATCGGAGATACATACAGATGTAGACAAAAGGTATAGTAATCATAGTAGTAGAAGGCATATTATATGAAATAAAACGTTTTACGGCTTACGAATTTAACGATATTTTTTTTTTCTTGTGAATTGATCATAAACTCACCATGGTTATTGATGAAGTAAGCAAAGGGGAATTGGCTCTTTAGTGTAGCCACAGAATAAATAATAGTACTAACGTAGTGTAGCAGCTGAAACACTGTACATATTTACAACTTGAAGGTGACCAGTCAGATGGGTACTGTAAATTGTATCCTGCTACCGCGCTTGTGTGATATTTTTCGTTAAAAACTGTTTACATACAGCATTTATAATGTATTTATTACCTTGAGGACAAATATCATTTTGAGGAGCTACAGTTATTACTTACTTACTTTCTGCAAGCATCATTTTAAAGAAAAGAGAGTGTGAAAATATCAATTGCTGTTCGTTAGTATAGCTAAAATTCAACAACGGCTTTTTTTTTATGTTTTGTTCGAAGAGTTTAAAAAAAAGGGAAAACCAAAAAAACGTCGATTGTACGTAGTTCACCGAGTTCTATTCGCATCGAATCATCAATATTATTCAAATTGGCATATTTAATATACAAAATATATGTTCACGGATGTCCCCGCTATAGTGCGATATGGTAAGCACCGTTCACTGTAACAATTATGTAAATGACATGGATGCAATATGGTCTGTGAATTGCGTCGCTATCTGCCGACATCGACACGCGACTACCACTTAATTGTACTCTGTTGTTATTTTTAAACTGTTTTAGACCTCATAATTATCGTAGATAGTTTTTTAATTATATTAAGTTGATTTACTAATACTTTTATGGACAATATTTTTTAAGGAAAGCACACTTTTTTGCAAATTATTCTACACTTTAAGAAAATGTATTATCTGCTACATGCTTCAACATCCCTAATTGAAGAACCAACTTTAACATAAGCAAATTGACGAGACGCGTAACTTTAGCAAACTTGTTAACAATGGTTGGTGCCTTACAAACGCCAAGCGTTCTTTGTTTGTTAACAGAGGAGAACTGCGGATGACCACAACGAGGCCTTGACAGTTCAAGAAGCCTTTTCCACCAAGCCTACCGAGGGGTCCTTGCTCCTGATTTACGGCCTCCGAAAACCACAAGGATTCAATGTGCCTTTGTTGTTACATCTTTTTATTGTATAATAAAATTTCTCCCACAAAATGGTGCAACTTTATAGGTCATAATTTGCTTTTAAGTGTCGTCGTTATGGGCCAAATGTGAAAAATAATCTGATGTTTTTTGTTACGTCTAATATTCTGAATTATAATGGAAGCAAAAGTCTAACATAAAACTAATGTATACGCTATTTATTTCAAATGTGAGTTACACAGAAATTCCTACTTCCTACTATTATATTATCAACGTAAAAAATTGTGAATGCGTATGTTTGTTACCACATCTTTGGTGGTCATCATACCAATACCATTTATGAATTTTTTGCAATAAGAAGTTACGAAGACCAATGGTCTTCAAAAGTCAAAATTACACTACTCCCATTACCACCAAAGATTTGCTGTAGTCCCGCAGTTTCGTAACAACTGAACGGATTTACCTGGAACGCGTGTGAAACCGCGTAGGCATCAAATAAACAAAGGATTAATTTAAGTCCAAATAGATACTGCATAGTAACTTTAAACAGTGTGACATCATCACCATTCTAAATTAGTGGCGTGGCGATAAAAAAATAAAGGTAAAACACATTCGTGCTTAAGATATGATCGTTTGGTAAAATGCGAACACGGAGATAATGACTCGATGAATAATAATGAGGTTGGTAAGTGTGAATCACCAAATATATTTAAATTGTTATCAATTAAAAGCAATATAATAGCGATATTTGAGTCGCGTAGGTCCGACCATATGGTGAAGCGCACGGGTGCCATTGTGAGGCCATGAAGTTAGCAAGAATGTTATGTTTTGTTACTGGAGAATATGAATTAGGTAATAACTGGTATAATTTTATTGTTGCAGTTAAAATAAAAACATAATAATATGGATTTTCTAAATATTTATTCATGTCAATAAATCATTCTTCATAATTTTCACAATTTATTTTATGTTCGCCATGGTTATCGACAAAAGTCGAATGTGACATTGATTTCGAACACGTGGGCACCGGACCCTTTGCTGACTAATTATTAATACACCACAAAGTCCAGCGGGGCTACCGCCTAAGTCAATCTTAATTAACTTCTTTAAATTGAATACCATTATAAAGAAGTTCATTAAGATCGATCTTTTTCTACAATTCTATTCAAATTTATGGAATATATACGTAAATATCAAACGAGTCAGGAGGTAGCTTATCCATTGAAACATCCGGTTATAGAACTCCAGATAATGGCATTTCAATTAAGACCAGTTTGATGAAGTTCATTTATATTGACTTACGCGGTAACTCCGCGGAGAGCCATGCGAATCGCGTGAAGAACAGCGCATTCCATGGCTCCGCAGTTCATGTAAATTTGTCGGGCTCAATTGAAGTTAATAGGAATGTACGGAGGGTGGAGGATCGCCAGCTGACGCTAGGTGTGAGGGAATGCGGCCCTCCCTCAACACTCGACGACGGATGCACAATTGATGGTCAAATAAAAAACACGCACGGTCCTATTTGTGTGCGGGAGGGCTTTGAATGAGTTAATTTTTAAACGCAATATTAAACCTTTAACATTAAACAGTTTGTAGGTTAGCTCGTATGTAGTTGTGGTAGACGCGCAAAAAGAGCATATCCTTTTTACCCGACTAACCCGGAAGGAGGGTTATGTTTTTCGAGTGTATGTATGTATGTATGTATGTATATATGTATGTATGTATGTATGTATGTCTATTTCTTTGGCACGCTCTGCAGCCTAAACGGCTTGATGGATTTAAGCATATGGGGTATCGTTAAATTCGTTTGAACTGTGGGAGTATCATAGGGTAGATTATTTTTATATGGCGTTTACGGATAAGAAAAGAGGGGGGGTATTAAAAACAAAAAATTCGTTATTATAACAATATGGGTATCAAATGAAAGCTTGTGAACAGCCCATTCCATATATGTATATATTGTTATACTTTTGTGCTACCATGTTGACGTAAACTGCAAAAAACCATGTTTAATGCAAGGACAGTAGGTACTATGAGCGGTACCGTACGTAACTCACAGAGTTGCGATGGTTGTTAGCGTTACTTTACCGTACCGCTTATTTACTTACTAATACTTACAACTCATTCTATATAAAACTAAAAAGTCTGAAATAAATTAAATTATTAAAAGAAACAAAAAACCCGACTGCGTAAAACAAAAATTAACTGAAAAGAGAAAAACAAGCTCTTTAATCTATAGAATTTGGAATATAACTTGAATGTTATAAGTTGTTGCAGTCGGGGATAAACAAATATTACAAAAAAAACACATACTTAGGTTATTGGTTTGTCCCCGACTGCAAGACCTTATAACATTCAAGTTATATTCCAAATTCTATAGATTAAAGAGCTTGTTTTTCTCTTTTCAGTTAATTTTTGTTTTACGCAGTCGGGTTTTTTGTTTCTTTTAATAATTTAATTCTTAAATACTTCTAGTGTGTCATGATAGTTAAGACATGGATGTTTGTGCTCTTAGGTAACAGCAAAATAAGAAGACACTTGTGATTGCTATCTCGCTCGCGCTACAGTCTGAGTATGTTTTGTTAGGTATATCTTTTTGTCAATATACCGTGTCTTACTCTACGTTTGTGCTATGAGAAATTAGCTACCTTTTGCGTTATTACTCCAGTAATGTAGTTGAAAAATAATCTGAATTCAATATCAAACAAAACATGTGCCATCCATAATTTTAAATGTGAATTAGCTCATCGCTATTTATTTTATAAAGCAAATAATCTCCTTTGTAAAATTTGTTGTACAAATAAAAGACATCGAACCGAGTGTCGTATGCTCCACGAGTACAGGAGGGAGGGTGCCTCTTCATGAATGTTAAACAAATAGATAGCGAGGGCTTAACCTCCCCTCCGTAATGTCGGTTGATCGGCGACGATTGTTCACCGTTTTACATTGTCATACACCTTTCGTTGGGTACTTATTTGAACTATAAAGTGCCTACTTAGTGGTATTTTGTAACTCGCTCTATTTATTTGCTGACAAAATTAACTAGATACAAACGCTCCGAAAGGTAAAGAACCTAATTAAAAGCTCATTATAAAAAGTTAGAAAATATATCACTACGATGCAAATAATTAAACTACAGATACACAAATGGCCAAGATTTTCAACACATTTATTAACCTCTTTTAAAAGAAAACATAGAGCATGGCGTTTATTCGCTCAAAGAGCAGCTCGACTGGGGAAGTGCCTCTACCTTACAGAATACCTTTTTTTTGAATGGACATGAATATGCGGACCCAAAATTTGGCCTTAGCACCCTTACGCGGACAAGTCGGCGAGCAAGCTCTCAACCGGAGTGACAGAATACATTAGCCAAATAACTTTATGTAGTGTTCCTGGACTGCGCGCGAGTAGAGCCAGAGCTCTTTGGGGAGGGGTTATGGGTCGGAAGCTCGTGAGAGATGCCCCGTATGTTGCGTGCGTCCATATGCCTATGGTAACCGCTTACCATCAAGCGGGCCGTATGCTTGTTTACCGACTACTGAAAAGGATGTTTGTTTTTTTCCTTTTTCAGTCTTGGAGACTAGCATAATAACGTGGGATAAAAAATCTAATAAAACGAAAATAATATGACTTTTTATAATTGAACTAATCGATATTAAAATCGCAATAGACAATAACCATAAACAAATAGTTTTTATGTAAGGTAGGTGCGTACCTGAAGCGCGTGGCAGCAACAGCTGGACAGATTGTGATCTCGGTGGGGTATTACTACTGCACGTGGGAGTTCTGCTCATATCCTTGTTCAAGATAAATCGATTTGGTTTAGAAAATCGGTATATAACATTATTAAACATTTATTTATTACTACAAGGTATAGGTGTTATAGGTATGTATATCAGAGCAAATAAATAAAACGTAGTAAATAACATTCCTCTTTTGCATGCATTTTAATGTATTTAGTAATATGAAACCTTTTTCGATATCATTATGCTATAAAGTTGCTTAAGATGAAGATGGCAGGCAATAAAAAAGCAAATATGAATTTGTTCCAAATTTGAATTGAAGGCGTAGATCGCGCCAATTTTGAAAATAAATTTAGTTTCAACAATTGAATGTTAATTATTTGCTCTCAGTTTATTTAAAGTGAAGTTAAATTAATTATATATTTCTATTGAACGGCCTTCTATGTTTATCAAAGTGAATAGATGGTACTTACCTATAAAAAGATTTAAATAGCTATTTTGCACACAAAGTTGCAAGATTTTTTTGCAAATAATTTGCTGTAGAGCCGGAAAACAAAAGTAAGTTTTGTTATCTTATTTATTATTTTGGGAAGGCTCTAGAGACGAATTATCCTAACTAATATCCTAATCCTAACTAATATTATAAATGCGAAAGTGAGTTTGTTTGTTTATTTGTTTGTTTGTTTGTTACGCCTTCACGCCTCAACTACAGAACGGATCATCATGAAATTTGGCATGCAGATAGCCTATGGTATGGAGAAGGACATAGGCTACTTTATATTCCGGGAACGCGGGTGAAACCGCGGGGGACAGCTAGTTATTATTATTATATTATAACTATTATAAATGCGAAAGTGAGTTTGTTTGTTTGTTACGCCTTCACGCCTCAACTAATCAACGGATCACCATGAAATTTGGCATGCAGATAGCCTATTTAAAAGAAAATAGTTCTACCTACTTGACTTTTGCCTTCCTAGGCTTAGCGTGCTTACCAACTTCGGCTAGCATCACTTATGATTATGAATTACAAATACTAGCCTATCCATAAACTTGACAAGTTGAAAGTCTAGATTTAATTTATAAGTGTGTAGGGATGCAGCTGCTTAGGCCACCTGTCATCGCCACTCCTTATAACGCACGGCTAGAATCACAAACACATAAGAATCAAGGAAAAAAATTATCTGTGGACATTGGAACAAGTTTAATTAGATAAATGTACGGAGCGAAGGAGCTAGAACGAATATTATTTGTACCTAATTATATTTTCAATGTTGTTTTTATTATGTCTGTTTATTAAGAGGAAATGCTGGTGGCGTTTGTTCCATACAAACGTAAACCTCAGTTTCCTCCATAAATGGTTTTTCTCCATAAATTATTATTATACGAATTAGGAGCCTTGTAAAATCACAAAAACTTACCATTTTTAAAGCGCTTATCAGACGTCCAGCGAACAAATTTGACGAATATAAAATAACAAAGGTAAACCGAAAGACATAGCCAAAGCCCTTCTTATTAAGTTTTTTTTTTTTTTAAATCGATCCTGTTTTGGAGGAGAAAACCGGGAATTACGAAATAGCGATTTCGTCTAATTTAAATAGGTATAATCGGTCCTAGCTGGTAGTTGTCTCTATCGCCCTCGGGCGGGACAGCTCGGGCACAGCGACAGTAATAGATATGTTAAAAACCTATTTCTCAAATTTCTTGCAGCCATCCTTTCCTCTTAATATCTACCTACTTTGTTTCCGAATCACGTTCCTCGTTTTTAGGGTTCCGTAGCCAAATGGCAAAAAACGGAACCCTTATAGATTCGTCATGTCTGTCTGTCTGTCTGTCTGTCTGTCTGTCTGTCTGTCTGTCTGTCTGTCTGTCTGTCTGTCCGTGTATGTCACAGCCATTTATTTCCGAAACTATAAGAACTATAATGTTGAAACTTGGTAAGTAGATGTATTCTGTAAACCGCATTAAGATTTTTACACAAAAATAGAAAAAAAAACAATAAATTTTGGGGGTTCCCCATACTTAGAACTGAAACTCAAATTTTTTTTTTTCATCAAACCCATAAGTGTGGGGTGTCTATGGATAGGTCTTCAAAAATGATATTGAGGTTTCTAATATCATTTTTTTCTAAACTGAATAGTTTGCGCGAGAGACACTTCCAAAGTGGTAAAATGTGTGTCCCCCCCCCTGTAACTTCTAAAATAAGAGAATGATAAATCTATAAAAAATATATGATGTACATTACGGTGCAAACTTCCACTGAAAATTGGTTTGAACGAGATCTAGTAAGTAGTTTTTTTTTAATAGGTCATAAATTGAAATTAATATCAAATACTCAGGTCTATACTACCATTTACTTATATACCTACAGGTTTGTACGGAACCCTCGGTGCGCGAGTCTGACTCGCACTTGGCCGGTTTTTATTGTTTGTTCCTTTTGACATCTTGACTTGTGTATGCAAATAAATAAAATAATAGCTTCGTTTACGCGAAAACTTTATACTTAAAAGCAAATATTGTAATAAATTAAAAAGCTCGCACTTTTTAATTATTTTCTTCTTTCTATCAAAGATTGTAAACGTATGTATAATAAGATTAAAAAATATATCGAAGTATAAATGTCTGGAATTACTAGGTACATTAATTATTATTTATTACGCGAGTTGTAAAAACCTAAAACCATTTAAAATAATAAGTTGGTGTTCCATTTATACGTCTGGAATTATTACTTTAACAACCGAGTCTAATTCGCTAGTAGAGTCGTATGCGACTTCTTTTTTCATTGAGTTATCTTTGTATTGTATCTCTCTTCTTGTTTTTAAACGGCAGAAGTATCATTTATATTTGTGTATGTATTATTTTGTTTGCAACTTGTTTGTCTCTATAACCACCATTTTCTAAAAACTCATTGTTTTTTTCTA
This sequence comes from Achlya flavicornis, assembly GCA_947623365.1. NCBI lineage: Eukaryota > Metazoa > Arthropoda > Insecta > Lepidoptera > Drepanidae > Achlya > Achlya flavicornis. The sequence goes on from OX392468.1 coordinate 13,456,064, forward strand.
TTTTAACTTTAAACATTATTGGCAGACATTGCATTCTTTTATTTTTAGACTAAAATTGATTTCACCTATATAATGTGTTTTAACGTGCAGTAAGAATCATCTGAAAAAGCAAATGAAAAACAATACAATAGTAATTTATTAAAATCGATATAATGTTAATCGTATAAACAAGAGTGAATCGGCGCCTGGGCCTGAGCAAGCGCCGGCACCTGTCTGTCCAGCCGTGTCACGTTCACAGCGTCGATGTCGCGAAGTCGTGATCTCTGACTCTATTTTTGCCATATGCGCTTAATTATTTTTTAAAACTAAATTAAAGGTATTTTTTATAATTTTAATTTAAGCTTTAAAGTATACCTACTCAAAATAAATCCTATCCTATAATTTTATAAATGCGAAAGTGAGCTTGTTTGTTTGTTTGTTTGTTACGCCCTCACAACTCAACTACTCAACGGATCATCATGAAATTTGGCATGCAGATAGCCTATGGTATGGAGAAGGACATACGCTTTTTATCCCGGGAACGCGGATGAAACCGTGGGGGACAGCTAGTAGTATAATAATAAAAAATAAACTTAATTTTTTACAAGTCATACGCAGTTTTGCATCTCGCGGTCAATGTTTGCACTTCCCTAAAACATAAATCACGTCGTTAATGAAAAGATAAAAATAAAGGTTATAATCACTATTATTGTATTTTTTGCACAGTATTTTAATTGTTAGGGATTATGAGAACTTTTCTATTAATTACCCCTTAAATGAGCAGCGTGCTTCAGCGCCGTGATTATAGCACTAAACAAAAGGGTTGAATGCGCATGAGTGCCATTGTTTTTCGGCTATAAATCTAATTCAGTGCGTAATTACAACGTTTAATATGCGACATTCGCTTTGTATTATGTAAATGTAATCCGGGAGCAGATTGCGGGGTGAAGTAGGGTGGGAACGGAACTGCGCAGGACAATATTGAGACGCGACGGGAGGCCACTTCATCGCCGCGTTTGGGGTCGCTAGTGCTACCTCGCTATAGGTTACAAATACTTGTAGAATTGATTATAAAATATATATTATATGAGGTTTACACATAATTGACAGAGCGAGCAAAGCGAGCGTAGCGTCTCCGTTTCAGCATTGACAAAAATGTTTTCGTATGCCCAGATGCCTGGATGACCAGCTGTTCGCTGTTGTGAATTGGTTGAGAAATGAGATCTGTAGAAACAAGTCGCATTTCTTGAAATGTATGAGCAGGAACTGAAACCGTGAAAAAATTCCAAATACCGACTCGACAAAAAATTACAGCTCACAGTTGCCAATAGTTGTAATGTATGTAGACATGACATTCTGCTTATTCATCCAGAAAAATACCACTCCATCCTATTAAATTAAGTTATTTAGTGTATGCTATAATATATTTGATATTATTTTATATGCTATTATATAATCAACTCATTATTATCTTTTGCTGTCAGTATTGCAGTCCAAAATTTCTTGTTGAGAATTCGTATATTGTTCATATATTCTTATTGTCGAAAGAATTTTGATAGCGCAATGTAGGTCTTGTGGTATCTAGTCGAATTTCGTTAATTGTTGCGATGACGTGCTTCTATTTTTCGTCATACTTTATTCGCTACGAAGAATCTTAGCACTTTATTGTAAATATAATAAAAGCAATTCGAATTAAACTCCGATCACTTACAAGAAACAATCAGAATGTGCCCCCAGAATAACTAACCACTTGAGTAACAAATATAATATTGTAGACGTATTTCGATTACTTGGTAGCGATTGTTAGTATTGTTTTGCGCACAATGCACTAAGTAGCCACTCGAATGTGAGAAATGTTGCGAGTGTACCGCGAAATCGTTTGTGGGAATGTGGGCTTGTAAGTATATGGGCGATCTTATACGCCAACATTTAATAAGATAATGACGTTAAAATTGAAAAAAAATGAAAAATTACTCAATCGACTAAGGCTTTAGTAGATGTGACCGTGTCTTCCTAGGGCCTAAATCTTTATCGATAAAACTTATAAATATATAAAAATAAGATGATCTACGAGGCGTCTACGAAGGTTCTACGACACCGCTACGGTGCTTTATGGGCTAAGATAACTTAGCTTAAGCTAACTTTCGGGTAATTAACTCGAAGTTACATAACCCAAAAGAGGCTAATCATGCTACGCCACGAGCGTAATCGGTAAAAATTTTATAAAGGATTATTTAAATAAGATTCCTTCATTTTACTTTAACTTAACCTTAAAACTATTATCGTTTCAATACCATCTCTGATACTACAAAGTAGGCCCGATCGTCAATTTTAATGGTAGCTGAATCTGAATTCAATAACAAAGTATTATAATAACGTTTGAGCAGTCAATTAGGCGGCAACGTATCGTCCATCGAGATAGCGCGATGGTGGCCCATTGTGGTCCGGCGCCCTGCCGCTCCCGACGGCAGCCACTCCACGTCACACAATGCAATAACACTGTTTCCTATTTTTATAACTGTTACTTTATTACCGCTTCACTGACCGCTCTAGAGGCCGAATTTTGTGGGAAGCTGGTAATCTAAAAACGTAAGCAGGAGTTTCCGAGGGTTTCATTATTTTAATCATAATAAAAATATGTCGGATAGTCGACAGGTGACACTACTTTTAGACATATTTATTCCAAGCAGAGTTTATTAAATCTCAATAAATTCAAGTATTGAATATTGAAATATTAGGATACCCTTAGGATTTATGTTTATTATAGGATTAAAATTTGCAATTCAGTACCACAATTTTCTATGAATCTCGAGAGCTGCATTCTGTAAAATTCATCTAAAAAGTCGTTAAATAATATAGGCACTAAATCAAGTTTCTTATCGAACTGATATGAATCGTAGAGATCGTGACAAAAAATAATAGCGAATAAGTAACCCGCAGTCCCGGGGTGACCTCCCAAACACGGAATCGCCGAATTGTTACTTCACACCGTTGTCAAAGAGTTGGGCTGTTCTCGTCGACCGATCGAGGCGATAGATAAGTGCGTTCTCACCTCCCCGCGGTCGCGGTGTCGCGAAAGGGTTCGCCGAATAATTGCAACAATCAATTTGGAGGAGCTATCGAGCAATTTGTATGGTATTTGTGCGGGCTGTCACCCGCTGATGCTATCGCCGCGCCTCGGGGTGCCGCTCGATGGCAATGGGAACTCTTTACGTTGCATTGGTTACTTTCTCACACCTCGTTGTGTTCTTTTCATTAAGATCGGTAATGAATTTAAGGTATGGTAAGAACAAATAGAAGGAGTATGAATAGTATTTTAGATTTTGTTCTATCTAGTCACAAGTGTAGTTCATTAAATTACATGTAACGTAATAACCTAAAAATATGCCTAAAGCACTCAAGGATAACGAAAATATTTAACATTTAGTGAAAGAATTCTCAGAATCGATTCAATAGTTCCGGATTTCCTAGGTACCTCAAATCCTATATCCAAACTACCAAAGGAACGTTATACCAAATATGAAAGGATCCTTATAATATTCGACTGTATTTCTGAAAAGTTTGAAGAAATACAGTCAAATTTTAGCTTTCTGCACTTCTTCTCCATATAAACTTTAACAAATGCCAAATCTCACACTCCTGCGTGCGCGCAATATGCAAAAAAAGGGGCACAAAGATTCATCTTCATGTTTTATGTAATTAATATATTCTATTCGGTAAATTATGAATTAATAAATGTCATTCTATCAAATTCTATAAAATTGAAGCGTCCCACTTAATTAAGACATTATCGCTAAAATCTTTGTTGTCTAAGATTCCTACCTAGAATTCCGGAGCTAGCCCATAACTTACTTCAGAGTCCATAATAAGACATAAACATCACCTCGTTGCAATATGTCACGTGTAACAAAGCGCTGCGGTAACGGTCCGCATCATTTGTCTCCCATAACCCTGTTATTTATGATCTCCTGCCGAAGAAGAAGGACAAAAACGGTGCTGCTGTTAAATATTTGCTCTGAGACAAGAGGGGGTGATAATTCGTAGCTATTATGACGTCATTTCACGCCCTTTGTGAGGTCGTCACGCCGTGTCATCTGCTCCTCGAGACGCCTGCCTCGACTATCTCTCGATTAAATCTATTGTGTCATTTTTTCAGTGAGCGCGAGTCGGATGCGCCACCGACGATGATTTTGTCCCGTTTGCTTGTTCGCTCGACTTCGCTGTAAAAACACTTGAGGAGCTGCCCCATTGTCTCGTGGCCCTTTTACGAGCTCCGTTTTGTGACGCTGTTATTGTTTGCGGTTGATAAACATCTCGCCACTAGGTAGGTAGGGATCATCGTCACTTTTGCCGGTGGTTTATTTTAATAGAGCTCCATCGGGTTTGTTTGTCAATTATTGTCGTTTTGAATGGTTGTTTGAGACATCATTTTTTGTAGAATGGAGTTAATGAATAAAGACTTGTCGATGCTTAAGAGAGATTTGGTGTTGAATCCAGTGGCATTATTCAAGCAAGATCCAAAATTAGTAGCCGCTATAGATAAACTTTTTAGTAATCAGATGGGCAAATTAAATACGAAGAACGATGGTGAATTGGTATTACCTGAACGCAAACTTCAATTCAATGAAGTTCAGGAACTTTTAAAGCAATCTACAGATACTAAAGGTACCCAAAACCTACCAAGTCTTTAATTTTAACTCGTAAATCTTAGCTCTATAATTACATGTTTTATTGCAGTACTGGATAAACCACAAGATCAAGTAAAAGAAGTGAATGATGCTAGGAAGTTGTTAATTAAAAGAATAGAAGCCTTTCTTGGTGATATAAATAAAAGTGCAGAGAGTGGTTGTACTCCAAAACTAATTATTAGGAATCAAAGACTGTGGAGCAATTGTATTTATGATTTAGATCGGTAATTATCATATATGACTCACTTGATTGAAATGAGAAATCAATTGAAATTAAATGACAATTTGTGTTTCAGTGTAACATTAAAGTCTTTCAACGAGGCCAAAAAAACTACAATATGTTACACCAACACTGAGGATAAAACAAGATTCAATACTATTGTTTTTGTGCTTACTAAAGTTCATGAATTACTTTCGAAGAATTTGACTGTCACTAGAAGGTAGGTAAAAATACTCTTTCTTTTTCTATCATTCATATTTTACAAACATGTTTATTAAATTGCCAATTACAGTAAATTTCGATCTTTTCAGAGAACTTTTCTATCAAAATGTAGTGAGACTCCGTAATCAAGCAAATCTGGATGTAGCTGTGAGAGACGTGTGTTGTCTCCTTGAAACTCCACCATGGGGTCTAGGTATACTTGCTACAGCCAAAGGACTCATATCGGGACCTTTGACGATGCATCATAGAGATGGAACAATTGTCGACTGTACGGCATCTGGAGGTACTTATTACTGATATAAAATTTCTCCGAGATTTATTTGTCTAATTTACTTATTCATTATTTATTTCACAGGCGTTTTAATACCTCAAGATATAAATGGATTAAAACAATTCGAATCTTCAGCGAAATATATTCTGGTTGTGGAAAAAGATGCAATATTTCAGAAATTGTTGGATGAAGGAGTTTTGATTCGATTGGGACCTGTGATTATCATGACGGTATTTATGAAAATTATGCACCTCCTGCAGAAATATTACAAATTATTATTGTAATTATTAATTAGAACAAGTCCAGCCGATGAGGATTTCTTCAATGTCACGACAATGGATTTTGTTATCTTTTGTTTTAGGGCAAAGGCTATCCAGATGTGTGCACTCGTCAGTTGCTGTGCCGCCTGACTTCTGAGTTGCATCTTCAGGCGCTTGCGTTGGTCGACGCTGATCCTCATGGCTTTGAAATTTTCCTGACCTATAAATACGGCTCTTTGGTAAAATTAACCTGAAACATTTCTTCACACACGGTCCATGGTCATCTGAACCCACTAAGCAGAGTTTATGATGAGGAAAATAGATTTAGATTAGCATAGTTTTGATTATTAATAATCAAAACTTTGCGAACTATAATTTTCATGATGTATAGATTATTAACTATATTATCTTTACTCTTCAGGCGCAATCTCACCTTTCATCAACACTTGCCTGCAGTTCCTTACTGCTGCTTGGTGCTCGACATAATGACGTCATGACTTTAGCTCCAAACGAAGCCCGCCTGTTAGTCACTGATCTTGACAAACGGAAACTGAAGTCTTTGATAGGAAGACCTTATTTGGATACAGCTGTTGGTGAGTATAATATAAATTCTCTTTCATTATTAGCAACGGGTTTATTTAGCCTTAACTTGCCTTTTGTGGGGCAATAAATATTTTTTCTTTCTTTCTATCTTCCTTTCTAGTTATTTTTATTTGATTTTCAACTGTCTAAGGTAGTAACTACTTATACTACTCACATAATAAGTTTAATGATCAATTTTAAATTATATCTAGGTACCTTTTCAATATAATTTCAGGTGAATAATAAAAATGCGAGGCACTTTTAATGAACTTGCTTTTCTTTAACATTGTTAAGTTGCCTTTTAATGTTTTCAACAACATGCGATGTATAAGGTAGGCACCGTTTATTTCAGGATTTCGCATAAAGGAGGAACTAAACAAAATGATATCAAGTGGTGTAAAAGCGGAAATAGAAGCATTGGCGCCTACCACGGCTGCTCTTTGCGATGCTTATTTACCGGCTAAGATTCTGCAGGCTGATTACTTGGGATAAATTATTGTACGTTTAAACGTATACTTTCATACTAATTTGCAGTTTTATTTTATTTATTTGTTTTTTACTGTGCATAGGCCTGTGTTTGACTACAATATCACCATGGTAAGTGTATGTGGCCGAAGGTGGTAAGCACACAAAGCCTAGAATGAACTGGATCTCAAGTGCAGCTGTCGGAACAACGATGTAGGTGCTTGGCGACAGATTTTCAACTTTTTTAATACCTACCTATGTAACAAGGTACACATAGGGAAAGAATTTCAGTATTTTTCAATGGATATTTACGCACATTTATAAACTCTTTCTACAAATAGTGGCATTTTATTCGTAATCAGTGAACAGTGTTGTGCCATCTAGCGATTATTTTTTTGAACTTTTATCTAGTTGAGTGAACTGAACGAACTCCCCTATTTGAATGGTTGTCGTATCCATCTGTAAAGTCTTACATGTCGTAGTTAAAGCTAATACCAACTAGATGGCGCGATACTTGTAAAGTCGAAGGGTTATTTTTTCTACACAATATGTTCCAACCTTTTGTCTGCTGTTTGATTTCCAAAATGTCTGCACTGATAGAATTTGGATGGAATATTTAAATTGAATTTATTTTTAGAAGACAATATTAATTGTCTCTACGACACCGTATAGAAAGCAAAGACGTGTAACCTCTTTGATTTTATTCATAGAATCTAAGACTAAAATCTCAGACCGAAACTGACCGAAACCATGATAATTGTCATCGGTAAGCAATCTCCATAATTTTGACAAATAATGAAATGCCAAGGACCCTCAAAATTATCGAGTAAAACATGGAAAACAATGAAGACCCTTTAGCTGAAAAGAAAATAGTGATCAAGGCGAAATCGTTCGACAGTGATCCGCCAATGAACGTGAAAAATGAATCCATGAAGCGTAAATCATTCAACGTGAATGAAGCCGTGAGGTCCCTCGATTTGGCTTTGGGTAGATTGAAGAAAAGCAAACTTGTGAATGGTGAATACGACACAAGTGCACATACAAGTGTGGCGAGGCATAATAGCATATATATGAATATGGATACGGCTTCTCGATTTAACCAATCAATGAACGGCATGGATAGTGCTTCTTTAATGTCGTTGAACTTCTCAAACTACGAACTGATGCGGAACTGGTCGCGATCCAACTGCAACTCTGACGGTGGAATGAGTGAAACAACATGCAGTGCACTCTTGAGTCAGGCAGACACGACCATTAAAGACGAACATTTGGAAAGATACTTCAGAAGCGCCGAAATGTGGTCCAGAAAGTATAAGGAATGTGACCCAAGTACGTTAAAATATCCAACTGAGAAATGAAGATTGTATTTTGGATTAAAAATAAAACTTCCCGATGAACGATTATGTAAATTTCAAAATTTTATTTATTCAAAGAAACTTTACAATAATAACAGAATAATCTCAGAATTTACAAATGAAAACGTACCAATCTATACAACACTGTAACTCTTAAACGAGACGATAAGATTTATAACACTGATTAACAATAACGTAGATTTACGATGTTTTCTAGGGCCACCGAAAGTTGCGTTATTGAATTCATAAGCTAACTTTATGTTTGGTAAGTACTTACATACGTAATCAAAGATTTCAATTATGTTTTCAGAAATGAAGTTGTACCTACCGAAATTTAATTATTTAAGAAAATACAACTTGGAAATAACCTTAGTGTAACTTATTGAATTCAATACCGCTTCCGTCATCAATCTAACCGCTAAGGGAGCAATCCGCAGCACTCTAAAGTTACGAAGGCGGATACTACGCTACAATCAAACTGCACTCGACATACTTAAAACGTAAATTTTATGATTTATCTTGCTATTAATCAATTTGCCTTTAGTTATTAGTCTCTCAATTTCAGAGCCCTAAATATTTAAATGCTGCTAAAACAATTTAAAATGTAATAAATTTACTCGAATGATATACACTAAACCACTAAGAATCATATTTTTTCAACTCAAATCGTGCTTGTTTGTATGTCGAGTTCAGTTTCTAGCGTAATTTGCAGGGGATCCTAAGAACACAGCATTACTGATTCACATTTATACCACATCCATTGAATGTGGACAAACTAAGACGAGAGAATTTAAATTTCTTTTAGAAATTTTACTGAAGGTAGAAAATATCTTAATTCCCACGTAGCTGATCAAAGTTGAAATAATGAAATAATTGACATAGTCATCACATAGTTCCTAATTTCCTGCTTCAAGAATAAGACATGTTACGGAAGCTTTCGCTGTATTGGAAGACTAAATAACTATAGAATCCGTAATCGGATTGAAGTCAGGATACAAGCGGAGTGCAAACAATTTTATAGAATCATCATCGTGTTAAAATTTAGTAATATCCCGTTAATTAGTTGTTTCATTAAAAATACTTTATTATATGAATTTAATTGGTGTTATCCGCTGTAACTTTCTCATTAACTAAGTAAAATTACATTTTAAATTAGAAAGTTTTCGTATTATGTATTACGTACGAACTAGCGGCCTAGTGCAGGGCACACATGGCGATGGCGTGAGCGGGGTGCAGGTGGCTGGCTCTTCAGCAGCTCGGCTGGCCGGTACCACGTCACTAGCAACTCATTGTATAACTAGAGAACATTCGCTAATCAAATCAATACATACAACATGATGTAAAATTTAAAGCACCCGGTTTCCCAACTCTCTCGTTTTTTATCTAACTATAAAATCTCATATGTAATGTGATGCACATGTAGGTAGCCCGTAATATATTGTCTATGTTTGATTTAGAACATCTGTAGACCAAAGCAATATTGTTATTCGTATTACAATGGAAGAATTTCAAATTATCTAAATTAACTTTAACCTTACAATAATTAATATTAATAATTACAACGAATTCGATTTCACTAGGCCCTACGTAATATCTGATGGAGATATTATAATTATTCAATATAATTTAATCCAATATCGTTAAAATTATGCAATAGAAGAATCACAGCATCCTTAAGACCATAACGGCAATTGAAATTAATCTCATCGACGTATCGTAGGTATTTAATTAGTACAATGATTGTATAATTTAGACCAAATTAGCAGTCTTCACAAACATGGAATGTACGATATGCGTCTATGCAGGTATCCGATAACACTTAACATAATTATCGGCAAACGTTTATCTCTATACAACAACAATGAATTACCTAGTTATGTTATGTCACATGTAGTATCTACGGTGAAGTCAACAACAATGCTCATGTCCATCCATATTACTCATCTAGCATTTCACACAGTCCATCAGCTGTTCATTTCACAGCTCAGAGCCGATTCAGTACATTTTTTCTATTATTATTCCCAATGTACAGACACCGACGCTACAATTTATATTTGATTCATATCATAAACCAACATGACTGCGTTATTGAAATATCTATCGGAAAGGCAAATTTTCTAGCTCGATTTATAAACTATTTTGTACAAGCTTATTACTCAAAGTATATCGGTTTTGAGTTCTACGTTGAAATTATTTCACCGACTACAATATTAGAGTTATTAGTTTGATTTTATGAAATTGTTGAATCTATGTTATTTTCAACAACCGCCTGACCCGGTTTAGTTGATATTATAATAATGTTTGTTAGTTTTTAGTGACTTCATGTTCAGTTCAATGTCTGGTGGCAGGATCAAAATTTTACATTCTTATGTACCTAACTAAGAAGATTAGTAAATATTCATGGGATGGAGCCAAAGCAGCTAAGGTTAGGGGATGATCAAGGTCACTTCATTTCTAAACATTATAAGTCACTATAAAACGCATGTCATTATATCAATTTACATAATTCATTTGATAGGATATTTCTATAAATTTACAGTGTCGCATGACTCATGAGGTATTTTCAACAGCTCTATAATTTTAGAAAACTTATTTGATAAATATCTGTAACAAAAAGTATTTCAAAAGGCCTAGGTTAATTCCTGAATAATAAGCTCTTTGTTATATAAAACATTTGTTGAGAAACTTAAATAGAGTGAAATAAGTTCTTCCGGTAGGTGTGTTAGATCAACAGAATCCGTTATGTGAGTGACTATAATAAATAAACGTGGAACTTTTGACGATCAATAAAGTACTATTAATACATGGATATTGAAATAGATACAATAGAAAATCTCGACAGTAAAGGCGGCAGTAGAAAATAGAAGTAAAGCTTAAGAGATAAAGCTCGAAATTCTATGAATAATTAAATATGATCACAATGTTCTTATATCAACAGATTATTTATTTATTAATTCTGAGAAAATTCGTACTAAACCGTACTGGAGATTCGCAGGATAATTGATTACAAAAGATTTTCAGTAGGTAATAGTTATAAGATTTTTCATCAATGCCTACAATTCAATTACCTATCTAGGCTCTTAACATGTAGCGGAAGTCACAGTACGATAGTTTAGCCGAAGGGTGCTGAAGCGAAGTTTTATGGGTTCAATGAAGAAATATTTGAATTTGAAGAATTAATATTACCTTCGTAGCCCATCATCACTTGTTAACTCTATCTATTACAAAATCATCCTAATTTATTTCACTATTGCTAATATTATCATTATTTCATTAGATTCATGCATCTCGTCGTAACAGAACGGTTTTACTATTTATAATTGTCTAATCTAATCACAAAATGCGTCGCGTGCGCACAGGCACCGCAACGGTACCGTTTCCTATGATGTCGTCAATGTAACCAACACAAGGCAGTCGAACGAAACGTGGGGAACACATTTTATTAAAGCACTATTCTCATGTACATATTTACATAGAGTATTAAGATAACAATTGGATATATTGGGGAGGTGATCTGTTTCAAGTTATTGGTCGGCCTGGATGACGTGTGGCGCCACTCTTATCTGTCCGGAGGAGGCAGCTTGGTGTCCTCGGGGTCGAGGGAGAGGCACTCGCGGAGGTAGTCCTCCATGGAACGGTAAACGTGCTCGATCACACCTTTAAGGTCGTGCCCTTCGTCAGCGTACGCCTGGAAAGGGGGAAAGAAATTGAAACCTGGTTACATTGCACATCTCTAAAACTCGCATGAAGTAGCATCGTCTATCGAATAAACATTTTATTTGCTATATCGTAGAAACTTGGGAATTAGTATTATTACAAGGCTTTCTCTGTACCTATTATTTTGACTTGCAATTTTGGCACATTCGATAATAACATAATTTGTTTTGCTCAGCAAGCAGGAAGACGGTCCACCTGATGGTATGTGGTCATTGCAACCTATGGACATTTGCAATACCGAGGGGATTGCCAATGTGCTGCCGACCTTTAAGATCTCTTTACATCCTTTTTTGGAGAATCCCATATCGTAGCGCGCCGAGGAAAAGCTGTAATGGGAGCTCATTTGACATGGTAAAGATCCACAGTAGGAGCGTTCTTCTTCTTCTTATTTTTAATTTTGGCAACCAAGCCCAAATGAGGGCTCATTTCTGCCAGTGTCGAGTTATATTATAGTTTCCAGTCACAATAAATCACTTCACATTATAGTCCTTAGTCAGTCAACGTCCATACAAGTCATGTTTTACTACAATGGTGGTCATTGTACTAAAACTCTTCACGGACATTTTGAGACAACTTGAAAAGTCACGATACACATAATTCATTTAATTTCACTTCACTGGTGCACATGGATGACCTTTATTGGGTAAAATACCACCAAAAATACACAATAAAACTCAAAATACACACATTTATGAAAATAAAAATGATAACGCAATGTCACTGCAAGTTCCCGCAAAAAAGTCCAGTAGGAGCGTTACCTACCTGATATCTGAAGAGCACGCCAGCGTCGGTAAGGGCGCGCGCGAGCTGCAGCGCGTGCGGGTAGGGCGCGCTCATGTCGGCCATGCCGTGCACCAGGTAGAGCGCGTGCGCCGGCACGTGGTGCGCGCGCTGCGACGCGTCCGCCTCCACGTACCCCTTGTAGTTCACCGACGGCTGGCCCAGCACGCGCTCCGTGAACGCAGCGTCTGCAATTTATACATGAGTTTTCCATAAAATCGGAAGATTCGCTAAATAATATTTACATGTGATACAAAGTATGACCTCTAGATTTTTTTATTGCGATTGACAACAATCCCACCGCGAAAAAAATATAATAATAATGATATAACTGATGGACCATACAAAGCCAAATAGATTTCCAGTTTGAGGGTGGTGATCAGCCAGATAAGTAGTATGAATTCTACCACCGATTCTGCTCTGGTTTTATTGCGATATTTTCCCTTACCAAAAGTTTTGATAGATTATAGGTTATGTGCCTTTGTTCAGAATTAATCAAAACATAAAAACAAAAGTTATATAGGTACTTACTGTAATACAGCCAATCAGTGATAGGCGACACAGCAATCCCACACTTAAGCGTAGACTGCTGGGAGCCGAGCAGCATGGCGGTGACGTAGCCACCGTAACCCCAACCCCAGACCGCTACACGAGTTACGTCCAAAAACTTGAAAGTTTCTAATAAATATCTAAAAAAAACATGCAATATTTTTAATATGCCTATGGAAATTGAAATAATGTAAAAAAAAACATTCCGATGTCCTAAATGTTAGCTGTTCCCCGCGGTTTCACTCGCGTTACCCGGATAAAAGCAGAATAGGTATAAACCAAATTTCATGGCGATCGGTTTTGTCACAAGGTCACAAATAAATAGACGAAAGGATCTCCTAACACAAGCGGTATCTTCAGTTCTTTCAGAGCTATTTCGTGTACCTAAAGATAAGTTTGCTGAAAGAACTTACAGACTTTGAAGAAGAACAAGAACAAATTAAACATCGAAGAGCATGAGCGCGCCATGGACGTATCAAAGAATCAGGACGTAGTGTCACCCTATAAACGAGTGAAGCACCAAAAGGAAGCCAGCGTTCTTGTAAGTCAATCCTACAATGAGCTTGAGCTTTCGGTGAAGGAAAACATCGTGAGGAAACCATAGCACGGTGGTAGGGTACTTTGTAGTACCCATCTGGCTGGCTACCACCCTCAAGTTGAAAATCTGTCGCCAAGCACCTATCGGTGTGTTCCGACAGCTGCACTTGAGAGCCAGTTCCTTTTGGGCTTTGTGTGCTTACCGCCTTCGGCCACATCATCAATTTCCATGGTGAGGTTGTGGTCAAAACACAGGCCTATACACAATAATAAAAAAAAATACATGTCCTCACACACACATATACACCATAGGAAGCCGATCGGTTGTCATTCCACATTGATACGTTGACAGTGACAATAAGGCTCAGTATCATTTGTGTCTGTTGGGCCAGTACTTATTTTAGTCACGCATAGGTAGAAAATTTTCGGCTTCACTTCATTTTCGCTTGACACTCAGTCTTGTTTTTTTTATACGTCTATGGAGCGCGCAATGTAGGTACCTAATGGGTGTGTAGTTGCATTGTCATGTGATCGGAAGCTGCTGTGACGCAACATGAACATTTATGATATTAGCTGATGTCATAAACGTAAATACAGAATTTGCGTGTCTTGCAAGTATTCTAAGTGTGTGCCAAAAACTCTGAAAGATTATCTTCGGCCACCACAACCACACAACTACCCCGCCGGAAGCTGATTAATGAAACTTGGAGCGAACTGGGAAACTACAAAGTTCTGGAATTCAAGTCGAACTATATCAGCGGAACAAACTAAAGTTCCTAAATTCCTTTCATTGGTGGGGTGAAGACATATTCGGTAGAATTGCTCCGAGAGATCTATTCGATGTAACGTCAGACATTCCTCTATTTTGTAAGAATAGACTTAGTAAACTTTTATTTCTGGTAGGTAAACGGCTTTCTGCTAATTAGGCAAGAAATAATGTAACCATCATTTGGTAATTTTTTTTGCAAGGAAGGAGCTTATTTTATTTATTAGTTAAAAATATCAATTGTGTATTTGTTATAACATTTTTTATAACAATTAGGTGGTGATTAATCCGTCGTTCTCTTAAAATGCGTCTTTCTAACACTTGTCTCGGAATACCTACTATCAAGTTTTAAAATGATCTGCACATGCTACGCCCTGTTTCTAATACTTAAAATCCAACCTAAATGAGCTTATATGTGTGACTTTTTTTACTGTGTATGGGCCTGCTTGATGCGTGGCTGAAGGTGGTAATCACATAAAGCCTAGAAGGAGCTCTCAAGTGCAGCTCTCAGAACACACCGGCTGGTGCTTGGCAACAGATTTTCATCTTGAGAGTGGTAGCCAGCAAGATGGGTACTACAAAGTACCCTACCACCGTAAACCGGGACCTTTTTCTCAGCGTCCGACGTCACTACTACTGCATCATCATCGCATTAAACAATAAAAAAACCGGCCAAGTGCGAGTCAGACTCGCAAACGGAGAGTTCCGTACAATATTAACTAACTCAACTTTACTATGAAAAATGAAACTCCAAAAAGATGAAGTTTCTTGTATGGGCGCCCCCTTTAATTTCTAATTTTATTTCATTTTTATTATTTGTTGTTATAACAGCAATAGAAATACACATTCTCTGTAAATTTCAGCTGTCTACCTATTATGGTTCATGAGATACAGCCCACTGACAGACGGACGGACGGACAGCGGAATCTTAGTAATAGGGTCCCGTTTGGCATCCTTCGGTTAAGGAACCCTCAAAATTACCTAATAACAGCCAATTGGTCAGCGACTTCGACCCCGCCGAGGCGGCCGCGCAGCAGCGCCCGCGGCAGCCCCCTCGCGCCGGCCACGTCCAGCTTCACGTACACCACGTCATTCCGCGACGACATGTACGAACCCCAGTCAACTAAGAACTCCTCGGTCACTTGCTGACTGCCCGGTCGCCCATCTCTGGAAGGGAAGTCATGTTATCTAGTTCTCCGTTCGAAAACGCTTTTCATTTGGCAGAGTAGTCGTGGAAACGTGGAATGGAATGATGGGTTTTCGGTGAAGGAAAAACAATATACGCTACGTCTGCGTGGTGAGCTAGGCTTCAATTCTCCTCGTTGTTAGGGGAGACTTATGAACTGCAGTAGGTCGAATATGTACTGCTGATGATGATGGAGGAGTGGCAGTGAGTGATCCTTTCTTACACAAGACACAAGGTCCTCTCAAATTTGGTCACGTCAAGTCATGTGAGGTGATCTATCGCATACTCATAACGTTTGCCTTACGTTTTTCACAAAGTAGCGTGCAATGAATGAAAAAAATTCTGCACTCAAAGAAAGTAAGGAAGAGAAACTGCACTCAATGGCTACATATTTGAGGTAAATTATAAACGAAAGCCGAATTTGTAGACTCTTAACAAAATAAGTTGGCAAGTGAGAACGCCATTTTAGGCTAACGGTACAGGAAAGTCGTGCCAAAAGTGCACATCCCATAATTTGACAAGAGAAAGCAGGAAGAAGAAATACACTTAACATGCATATGTGAGAAATTAACGAGATTATACGTGTACTGTATGTACTGCAACAAATGAATTAATTGAAGTCGGGTTAAGTGAGTTGACAACTCGTACTGCACCAAAGTTCGCTAGTGATATTTTGAATACTTTATGATATATACAAGTCTTTAAAAATATATAAATACATACACATGAACAAGCACCGGAAAAGCAGCGTCGCGAAGCTCTTCTCGCCAGGAAGGCGGTAGGAGAAGCTGCACTCTTGCTTTGGATCCGCTTCCCAGCTGCACGTCGAAGGATCGCCGTGTTGGCAGAGCTAGCTCGCGTAGTCGTACTGATCTGTGAATCACAACAAGTAAGATTCAACATTATTCATGATTCTATTCTTCTATTAAGAAGCAGAAGAACGGAATGGAGGACATTTTTACTCCACGTATCTATTAATGCTGTATAGTTTTATAAACATACAACCCATGCATGACAAACACTGTTCAATTACAGGTGCGTACACATTGGACAGTATTAATGTAACATCAATTTAAAAATAAGCTCTTTTTTGGTAAAACATCACTTACCTATAAGGCCTCGTGTCATACAATATTCTCTCTAATTTATGAGTTCTGGCATCATGAAGGCCAGCCAGAGGTGGGCCAGGGCCTCCACATTCCAGGACGTAATGCGTTATGCCGACCCTAGGTTTCGCTGGAGAAAAAGTTGCTCTCCAGTAGGAGCAGTTGGCGTAGTGTAACCGAGCTGGCCACACCGCAAGCTCGCACGTAAGGCATCGAGGTTCTTCCCGCTCTGCTCTCGCTCTTACTGAGTTGCTCCCTCCGCCATAACTAGGGTCTCGGACCACATATACCTGTCTTTGTCCAGGCCTATCTGCACTACCTGAACAAAATAATTAGCTGGTTAGTGATGCAACGTAGACTTTAACATATTTTAACAATCGCAAACGATCACACGCAATTTCCTGATCACTAAATGCCAAATAACACTGTGCTGTGTTTTTATTGTCTGAATTTCAGGGTATGTAATGTAAAGCAAATGTTAGCATGAGAAGTGCTCAAAGTTAGTACATTTGATTTCTGTAAAAGAAAACACTCTACTGCACTCAATCTAAATACTTAATTTGATTTGCTTCCATCACCATATCAGTATGCAGTTTAGGTATGTACAACTTGTCTTTATTTAGATACCTTTAATAAGAAAAATAGCATTTGAAGCATTGGTTGTTATATAATGGTCCAATTTGTATTAGTTCTTGTTTAAACTTACCTAAATAATAAACTAAATTATTGACCTGGTCCCACGCCAGGATTTCAGCCACTTCAACTTTCCCATGCGATAAGACAGCAATGCGCTGTCGCATCACATCCACATGTTTTATGTGGGTATAATATTGTCCACCACCTTCCTGCACTGCAGCTAGAAGAAGAAATGCACTGCCGTCTTCTGAATAAACCGGCTGTTGATGAACTTCTAGCCATGGCTCATCAGTTGCTTTCTCCGAATGCATCTGGAAATTTAAGAATGAGGAACGACATGTCCAAATGTCTTACAATCAAAATAAATGTAAATGCTTACTTCAGTGCAAGTCCAATTCGGAGCGTAACAACTGCTATAAACTGTTAAATTTTGCGCACGATTCATCCACACTACACCTACATGAGAATTATCTTTGCCCACCCATTGGGCTGATATGAGATAATATTCCCTGAAAAACAAAACGTAAGGAAAATTCGTTTATTGGAACATATGTAGGCAAAATGATTCAATTTAGAAATTTGTACTTACATTCCATCTAAAGTGCTCGGGGGCTTGACTTCCCATCTTGGAGGCGATGATGTATTCTGTACAGAGACTATCCACAAGCTTGCCTGCGGTATCGAACTGCCCGGCTGAAACAAAGCAAAATGTGTTACGAAAAATGCAAGAAATAGACCATGATAACTTATACGTAAAAGTTACATTATTAATTTACTATTTACCGTAGGATATCTGATAGTCACGTGGTCTGGAAAGATGTGGGAAGACGTGGTGTGTGTTGTGCTATTGAATGCCGGCAGTAGAAACCCGGATCTGGCCGCACCAATGCCCCCGATCCCTTCAGATATCCGAGGGAACTTAAGCTCGGAGACTGCACTATCGTCATACTGCGCGTACATCACGAGGGTGCCATCTGCAGAGCCCCATGTCGCTGATGATACTTTTGTCACCTCCTCTGTTAAAACAATTGAAGTTAGCAAGATGAAAATCAGTCGCCAATGGAACTACTATGCGAATAATACATATTTAATGTTTCATACCCTGATATAACCAGTCGGTGACACCATTGTAAACCTTCCCTGGACTGGCGTCGTTCGTAAGGGGTATAAGTGGTGCCCTCTTCGCTGGCGGACCAGGCCTCGCCAGCACTTCGTTGTCTGCCACCAGCAGTAAGGAACCATCCTTGCCGAACCACGCGGCATGTTGCCACTCCCAGCTCCTTTGACCTTCGCCAAAGAGCGGTATGTGGTGGCTAAAGAAATTTTAACAGCGGATAAGTGATGCTGTTTTTGTTTACTTCCCAGTAATTTTGTGAAGGAGTTTGTGATATTAGAAGGTCTTTCATAAATCCTTTCTATACAGTCATTAGGTGCTAAGTTTTGGCATGTAACAGCTGATTTTCTTTTTGGGATATCACAGAGGAATAAGTTGTCAATGAAGGATCTCATAATAAATCTTAAACTAAAGAAAAAACATTCTCCATTCGCAAAGCAGAAACGATTTAAAGTTGGCGTTTTCAATTCTCAGTGGTGCAGTAAGTTTTAGTTTAGTGTACATCGGTCACTGAACAACATAATATATTGCCGCACCCTCTGCCCGCGCCAACCCGCCGCGGCGGAGCGACTCTAGCCGCATTAAAATTCCACTTGCAAATTTTGAAATAAATTGGAAATCGTATTCACGTACCCATCAAATCGATTTCTTCACCCGAGAGACGATTGGCAGGAATTTAGAGTAGACATGATATGATTTAGACGTTAGCAAAACAAATCGAAAGTGACGTAGAACTGGTTCAATTGCATTCTACAGGCGAAAACCCGTTTTTTATGCAAAAATGTTAAATAAAACGTGTCCGATAGCTGGCGTAAGCAAAATAAACGGAAATGCAGCTCCAAATAGAGGAAAAACACGATTGCATATTTTAAATACTTTGCAAACAAACGCTGAAAAAACATTTCAGTTGTTTTATCAGCTACTTACAAAGCGTTAACAAATTCTTTTCCTGAGATTCTTTATTTAAAGTAATTCGTAATTTTTTTGGAAACTGAATAGATATAGATTGTGTAGATATAAAATGTAGGTTACATACCTACCTAAACTATATTTTATATAATGATATTAAAATTAATAAATGAAAACTGGAAAAATATTGAATTGATACTTATTGAAATATAAAAATTGGAGTATTAATATATCTATGAATATTGTAGGAAATGAGATCGTACAGATATTTTATAATCTTGAAGTAGGAAAGCGGAATCATGCCACCCGAACGTCGCCGACATTTATTATAGTGCTCGACATAGAGTACAATTTAGTTTAGGTAATGGTTTTGGCCCGCCAACATTACTGCCAAAAAATTACACAGGTCTGCACACAATAAGCGAGGAATGCCTTTGATATTGGCAAACAAATGACATTCTTCCTCGTAGTGCGGTAAGTGAAAAGTGAAAACCAATTTAGGGACGAGAAATTTAATTTACATTCGGAAATGTAATTTATGGGGACCTGGAAGGGTCTTCTGCAATGACCTTTTAAGGGCGATAAATATCAAAAGTGACTCACTCATTTGTGACGTCATAAACTGTGTAGTGCGCCGTAAACGTCCGCCGGTAAACCTGTTAAATATAAAAGTTAAATAACAATCGTCCAAGGCGCTGAAGTTTGTAGCGACCGTGTTATTTATTTTGGAAAAAAGGCAATTAAAAGTTTTACTGTGCGAAACGGCTTCGTACCTCCTTGATATTGTGTTGGAAGAGCACGTAACGTAAGTTCGGCGAGACCTGATACCCGCGCACATTCAACTGCCTCTGCAATATAAAATAGATTTCCCTTCAGTTGTAATCCAATCTTTTCATAAAGTTTTCACGAAACTTGATCATTCACTCGATATCGCCAATCGGAAAGACCTTGTTATATTTTACCATATTAATGGTTAAATTAAAAAGTCTGTAAAAAATAATAATAAGTGTGGCACTAATTACAAGGGTATTTATTGTTTATTTATGTTAACGTTGCCGTAAAGCTTTCTCGGTGCGTTAAGGGGAAAATTGCGGTCACCCGGCTGTAGCGCGGTTTTACCGAAAGCTCTCAAGGCGAGTGTGTTGATAATAGTAATAGACTATGACAGCTGGGATACGCTCCGACTAACATGCCTGAGACCGATGAGAAAATTCCTTACGTTAGACGATAGGTTTTAATCTGTTTTAATAAAAGAAATATCTCAAGCCCATCTTCATCGAGGTGTCGCAAAATGAACACCTGACGTGTTTTAGGTTTCATTTCCGCTCGAAGTAAAATCGTTGGTGCTTTAAAGTCGGCGCACTCAAATTTTCATTTACCGAAGGCGGTAACCGCTCGTATAATAATGCCATTATGGAGAATCGGGAATGTCGCCATAAATTTTATAGTAAAGAGCGTCGGGGTATTACTGTCTTCTATATTATTCCGGTGACAGAAAGCGCTGGAGAAATTTTCGACTTACGAGTGTGTGGTTGGTGACGAGTACAGAGAGTGTGTTGTTGAAGGTGTCGAGGGCGAGCAGCCCACCGTCGTCCGCCTGGTACACCAGCTGGTGGGAGCTGACCCACGTGGTCGGCAGTCTCTCGCCAGTCAGATCGCCGCGAAGAAACTCGTCGAGGCGCATGCGACGTCCCGACCAATACAACAGTTCGTCCACATAACTAAAAACATCGAATTGTTTTAAGATAAGAATAAGTTAAATTAAAACTAAGTATCTATTGGGCTCGAAATAAGGGAAGTACTCACCCTAATAAATAAATGGCTGTGACGATACCGGCAATAACAAAACTGATGACCATCAATGAAAATACGATGCTTCTCCAGTTGTGCCCATCGCCTTGGTATAGATCCTGAAAATAATTACATAATTTCATAGTGAGAGCATTTTGGCTGTTGTTTGATTTTACTATTAAAATGTATATCATATTTAATTCGATGTATCTACTTGTTGATCAAATCACGATAAGATTAATTAAGGTGGACTTAAATGATAAAAATATTTTCCGGGGAAGTGAAAAGCGTATAAAATCATAACGTAGAAACACAATTCGCAAAGTCGTCCTACGAAAACCGATCTCCAAAAATAGGCCGAGAAATCGGAATTTGATTTATGAGGAAAGGTGTCGAGTTCAATGGGGTGACATTACGGAGATTTAGAACGAATAAACCCGAATGTGCGTCATCGGGAACATTCATTCTATCTTATTTACAATATTATTTCATGTATCGACTTAGATGTAGTTTGAGTGCCGACTAAAAAAGGCAAATTCACTTTGCTTTTTGCTAGTAAACAAACTATAAGTATGAACGTCCCGCTTTATTTATACTTCCGAAGGAGACAGTAGCAATGTAGTATTTTTGAGAGCCATTGTGAATTGCTATATGTAACCGTACACGCAGGTAACAAGACTAAAAATAGAGCATTCATGATGGCATTTTTGCTTTTATGCGACCACAGGGATGAGATCCGAGTAAAGAGTGGAAACATCAAAGGTAAAACCAGTGAACCGATATGCTTGTATTTACTGCGCACAGGAATTTGTAAAGGGACACGTTTAGTATTTGAAATATACCTATGTCAAAATTGAAAATTTAGGTATTTTGTTACGTCATTACCATATCTTAAATTATCCAGATAGATCACAAAAGGCTTCTTATTTTTATAACTGCTTTGTTTATGAGTTATATGTTTGCAATCATATCACATTTTAAGCCCGCCAACAAGCATGGCCTTTTAAATCTTCTAGTTAGTTGCATTGAATGTGGAATACAAGAAAGGATGGGTCCGTTCACACTGACCGGGCGCGGAGAGCATAATTTTGAAATCGAGTTTATAGTGATTAAAATAAGGTTTATTTTTACATTGAATGCTGGAGAGCCGTCCTAACGCGCTAACAAAAGAAGTGAAATGTTAAAAATAAAACATATTTCAATTACCTAAACCTCTATTTTAATCGCGATAAAACTTTGCTCTCTTCTCCAAGCAGTCTGTGCGAACGGCCTAATAGTCGAGATTTATTACCGATTTGAAGTCACCATAAGTTTCAAGAGTAATGGGCGTTTTCACTATGCATTATGTATAACATACCAAGTGCATAGTTTAATTGAGACTTTCTGTGTTAGGAACACAGTCATGTCATGTTCTTAGAACGACCCATTTGCATTTTGTTGGAAACATGGAGGTCTCCTACCTAAGCGTGGAATCGGTTTGTGTAACTGGGCATATATATCTTAAAGCTTAAGGAGAGTCGCGGTTTAAACGAGATGCTTGTAGGGTCACGCATGGTGTTGGGTTGATGATGTACCTCCTCTTTGGCTGACTTGGGGTCGGCGACCTGTAGTGTCTCGTCGGGCGGGAGGCGCCAGGAGCCGCCGCCGCCGCCGCCGCCCGAGCGGTCCGTGTGGCCGGTGGCGTGCATGCGCCGCCGCCGCCGCCGCCGCCGCGCGCGCACCCGCCACCGCGCCGCGCTACGCTGCGCCCGCCGCTGCGACCGCCCTCCCGCCCGCACCGCCTGCCACGCGACGCACGCGCGTGCACCGCCCCATCACTGCGGGAAATGTTAAATGGGAAAATGTATTGCATATAATTGGTAGTTAGAGTATTATATGGTAGGTATTTGGGTAAGTGAAGATGTTCTAAACAATCTAAAGACGTTTGACGTACAAATACCCGACCCTAAGAAGAAACGAAACAAGGATGATGTTGTTTAGGTAACCAAAGGTGTTTGAAATTACCAATTTATAACTCAAATATATGCTATGTGATGAACGGTAAACCTATATTTGTACGTATTATTTATATACTCTGAGGTAAAACGTACCTATTGTTAGTTTCATGGTTTCAAATAGAACACATGATCGCAAAAGAGCAAAAATAATATATACAGCCCAGAAACCTAATCGCCTAATATGCAAACATAGGTATCGGTGTATCGGTGTACCGTTGAAGATGAATTTGAAGGAAGCCGCACTTAGTTGGAGTAGCGCCAACAAAATTGAAGGAAGTTGTACTATCTCTTGAAGGCTTTGGGCATCGAACAATTAACCCAAAGAAGTGCAATGACGTTTACTTTGGTTGAAATATATTCCGCCAATTTCCCACCGTCGACAACGCGCTCTGATTGGCTAAGTCAAGCACGCATGCACTCTGATTGGCCAAGTCAAAAACACTCGATGCAGTGATTGGTGCTTACTGTTCAAATTCAGTGACAAATCACTGACGAGTTTCGGAATTTGATTGTTCATTATTACTACTCTAAAGGGATCTTTCCTCGATGGCTTTGGGGTTCAGAAGGCGAGACTTAAAATAAATAACATCAACAAATGTGTTTGACGAGAGTAAGTGGTTTGAGCCGACACTACCAACTCCGATTATTGCACCCGCTACAGCAATACTTTTTCTTACTTTTATGCGACGGAACAGAAATGTGGTTGTATACAATTTTCAAGAATTAAATATTGTTGTAAATATAAAGAAACTCCAAAAACTGCTCAAATAAATACATTTAGGGGATATGAATACAATTGTGGAAACAGAAAATGAAATAAGACATAACGATGTTTGAAATAACTATGAATACGTCAAAATAACAAGTATAGTAGAGAAATATAGTATTAAAAGAAATAATTTCCTAATAGTTTGAGATGTGTCGATACACAGAGTGGTGTTGGACCGCGGCCAACGCCAGCGCAAGCCCGTCTCCAGTTTATACATTTGGTCGACGCCAACTTTACGACTCCGTTAAACTTATTCCAACTGCTCTCTCGATGCGATTTTTTAGTTAGATGCTGTTTTTATGACGAGAATATTCAGATCAGCCGGTCATTACTTTAGACCGAACGCGTTCACCAGATTGTAAATCTAAAATACATAAACTAAATAATTATGCGTAGAGCGGAATTAGGGGTATGCATTACGAGTTGGGCAGCATGCCCGTAGGCCGAGTGGCGACATGAGAAAGTGCACGATTGGCAAGAATTGGTATTTCTTCCTTTCTGAGACAAACTGGATAGAGTTAATAGTCGTCTGCGGCGTAGAAACCATATATCATACACTATACTAGCTAGTAGAAACTACAGAAAGGTTTACATACATTTATTATCCTTACCAAAAACGTTAGCTCTTTCAAAATTATTTTAATAGAAATATACCTTTACGACGAATGAATTATCAGACTCTAAGGCATGGTTCGGAATGTTTAAAGCCTTTATTGAGAAGAGTCGGAAATAAACTCAGCAATTACTCTTTTATTTTTACATAAGGTTTGTCTTGCAAGAGCGAGTGTTACATCCAAGTATTGTCGTCCGTAATTCATTTATTCGTTTATTTTGTAGTACCTAAGCATCATGTTCTAAAACATTTTTTTATTTGTGTCTAATGTTTTAGTGATGACAGATTTAAATAAAAGTATAATATAATAGAGTGCACAGAGTGCACATCACTGTTTTTACAAAGATACAAATATTTTGATAAAAAAGTAATATTTTCATAAGTTATTTGAACGTCTCTCTGAGGGAAACTCAACAACTCATATTATAAATGTAGATCGCGCCGCTCCTTCTTGTAAATTGAAAATTGTTTCAGAATGAGCAAGCTTTATGAAAATAAACTATATATAATAGAATTATGATATTTGCATCTGCATATTTAATCTACTTTTACATTTATGAAAATAAACTGATCGAGTATATTGACTTCTATTACTGTCTAATTTTGCTAACAACATAACAAGCTGAACTGAGTTGAGATGATATAAACGTAAAACGTTAATTATAAATAGTTAATAATTTATAAATGTCTATTAAAGAGAAATCAACTTTCGCAGCGGGGCCAAAGTTGGTGTAGCTGGCTTAGATTAATGGCAAGCTATATACTAAAGTGTCGGTGAAAAGTGGAAGTGGTCACTAATTTGGACACAAACCATGTTTCTCATAGTTGTTCCTCTCAGTTTTGCATTTATTTCATACCTTTCGTCTTTATACACTCGAGTGAGTTCAGTTTAGAAGGCTCTACGGGATAGATAGCTGCAATGCAGATGAATCTCCATGCGCCATATAAAATAAAATAAACCAAAAATACCAATTCATACAGTTCAAAATTCAAATCATTCAAATCATTCATGGTTCAAGAGTTAATAAAAGTTAAAATAAAAGTTACTCTCAGTTTATTCCCATAATGTAGCCTGTATTGAATTCTAGGCTCAGCTTTTGCTATGCAATAAATTTTCCTGTTGTTTCATATTCACAGTGAGATTTACGCAAGCTCTGCGGCTAAAGTGTCTAGCCACGTTGATAATTTGTTAGTCAGTTTGTACCTACTCTCAATTCCCATGGCGTTGAAATACTTAGTTCTGAAACTTTGAAAAGTTGTAGGCCCTACAAAAAAACTAGGTTTGTTGAAGTTTACACATAAGTTTTGAAACCATAGTTTTGTCGCAGAGAAGGTGAAATATATATTAGGTATATTATGAATGTATATAAATTCTGCAGCAGTTGTGCAGTGAGACTGCGACAAGTTTCACCTGGTATTTTGTAAGAATTTATAGCATTAATTAAGTAAATGAGGATTTATTACGGCCTCGCCGGTGGAATTCGACAACTCTGTTGCTGTCGTGTAACTAAGTAGTTTTGGCTTCTAGTCCAAAATGTTTATCATAAAAGGAACTTGAGACGTTCCAGTGTGTCGCGTCGGTTTGCTGAGGTACTAACCTTGCAATCTAGGTCTCACTTAAGCTATTGCACTACGTGAGCGCGACTACCTACGTGCACTTCAGGAAAACGTGCGCAATTTGTTAGTTTCATTCGATTCGGCCGTACTCTCGAAAAATATAATGCTGGGTTTTTCTCATGCTGCGGCACGTCGAAGCATCCCGCGGTATACCTATTTCGAGTGGCATAGGTGGTTGAAAGAAGACTCATTTTTTACAAATAGTGTACAATCCAGCTGTATCCCGGAGCTGTATAGTAGAGTGTAGAGCTGTTTAGCTGTTGGAGCGGTCCTATGACACGGCATCCAAGTTTCACCCGTGTTCCCGAGTGTTCTAATGTTTTCCCGGGATAAAAAGTACCTAAGCCAGAAAATTTTCTATCTAAGAATAAAAAAGAATAAGAATAAGAATAAGAATAATTTATTTAGACACACGTAATACAAGAAATGATATAGTATATAACAAGTAAATAATTAAAATTAAGGTGTGTCGTAAAAAGGTAATCGCTCAGCATGAAGTTGCGACGACAAGCGCCACAACGCTGGTTTTCAGCGAAACCTTCCGACGATGGACATACATGGTATTAACACAAATAATATAGACAGACAGTATAGACAGTACAGATAAAAATAATAATAAAAAAAAACACTCAATTTTTTACATAAAAAATACTAATAATAATTGATACAAAAATACAATATTCATATTATATACAGTAAATAGATACCTACATTATAATCTAATACACTACTCAATTAAACAATATTTATAAAAATAATAATAATAATAGTGCTGCCAGTTATAATAACAATAATAATATAAAACGACCAGTTTGATGCGGCGCAAAGTTACATTTCGAGTTGTCTATCAAATATGTACTTTTTGAATTTAAATCTGAAACTATTAAGTGACTTAACTTTAACTATCTGTGTAAGTACCACATCCAAATCATTTCAGCGTTTCAAATGTGAAAGAGTAACAAACATCTTCATATCCATACAAAATTTCACATTTATAATAGTTATTGATGACAGGCATTATAATAATAAGCAAATTTTCAGCATCATCAAAAACTAATTACGCATGTATATTTTTTTTTTTTATACAACTAAGTCGGTAAACAAGCATATTACTCCTGATGGTAAGCGGTTACCGTAGCCATATGGACGCTTGCAACACAAGAAGCATCACTCACGCATTACCGACCTTTCCCCCCTCCCCTATGAGCTCTGGCGACCTTACTCATGCAATTAGGTTTAAATTAATTAAAAAAGTATATACTGGGTGTTGTTCTGCATTTGTGCCATATTTAAGGAAGTTGTTATTTACCTTATATAGCATATAAAATCATGCTCGTAAAATTAAATATTATTTGTAATTTTTTGTAAATATAAAAATCCCCCGTGTTTGACGATGTTTTATAAAGATTTCCAAGATATAAGTTGGTGACTGCTACGCAGCGGCCCAGTTTCTCCCTTCGCCCCCGGATTGCAGACCTATTCTGTGCAGTTATAAAGTCTTATTCTGTTGACGTTAATCACAAATCATCAATAAATAATCGTTTACTTATCAAGCCCAGAATTAATTACCAATTTTATTTATAATAACTAAATAAAACATTTACTACTGGTTCTATAAATATGGCACGAATGCAAAATAACATGTATTATCGTATTCTCCATATAAAATATTTTTATTTCTATCTCCGCATAAAATTTTCACTGCTCAGTTATACTGTTCTCATTCGGAAGAAATAATTTTGCGTATTTTACTACTTCTACATGTATAAAATTTATTTACTCTCGCGGAATATATTTCCTTTGATCAATATCCCTTTTAAATGGGATTGTCAATACGCTGCGCCTCTGACGGGAGGATCCTGGCGAGAAGCCAGCATCTAATTCAATTGAGCCTAGGATAGTTTGTTTGACAAGCGTTAATCGCTGAATATTTTTATGACGCTATAAAAACGATTAAAGTTTGTTCCGCTAATGCATTTGCTTTTTAACACCATGTCTCCAGTCTGGAAAGACCATGAAATAGTTTTATGGTTGCTATATAAAATGCTCTTTGTCATTTGGAATTTCTATTAGTTATTACAAAGACTTTACTTTGTAACATCTAAAATTCAATCATTGCAATGCGGACTGAACAACTATCGATAAATATATTTGTCGACAAATCTGATGTAACTATGAGAATGTAATTTTTTATTGATTCGAGAAACCAGTTTATCGATGTTTTAAACTTCCCCATGATCCATGCTGATAAGGCTGGACTCGTAATGGTAATGAACTTCATTAATATGGTCTTCCTTTTTCTGCAATTTTTATTATATTTATGGAATACGTGGATATCAAACGAGTTAAGAAAGCCATCCAATGACTCGTCTGGTGACCAGCTTAAGATCTAAATGTTATAAAACTCCAGATAATGGGCCTATGAAGGGCAGTTTAATGCAATTAATTAAGATTGACTTACGCGGTAGCCCCTCAGGGAAACACCACAAGAGTATACCAATAAACATTTACTTAATCGGGATACGTGATTATCTATTAAACGGGATTATTATCCGCGTTTCAAAACGTTTAGGAAAATACATGTCGAGTACCTAATATTTCGTTAATTATAGCTATCAAATTAATTTGAAATATAGAATTAACGACGCGTGGGTAAATGACGCAAATAGCTCGGTGCAAAGTATCCATAAATTTATTTCAGTTGATGTTATACAGTAGTATATCGATCATTATCTTGTTATGTAAACCTGCTCGTGATAAGAAACGAACGTGAGGTAAAATGGCGCAAATCGCCCGGTGCATCAAATTGCGCGGCAAGCAGTTAATCTTTTTATCGCCTCGGTTGTGGCCCGTGCCACGTCGCCGCCTCCCCGGTCCCTAGTCTGCAATGCACTCAGATTCTTTACCTGATAATGGACAATGTAATTGATGAAGTAAACGCATGGAATACGTATGGAATACGTTTTAGGAAATAGCGTTTATTCGCTCAAAGAGCTGCTCGACTGGGGAAGTACCTCCACCTTACAGAATACCGCAGCCATTTCTTTTTACCTGTGGATATGTTTGACCATAATCTCACCATTATAAGTGATGATGTTGCCGGAGGTGGTGAGCACACAAAGCCTAGAAGGAACTGGCTCTCAAGTGCAGCTGTCAGAACACACCAATAGGTGCTTGGCGCCAGATTTTCAACTTGAGGGTGGTAGCCAGCCAGATGGGTACTACTACAAAGTACCCTAGAACCGTGCTATGGTTTCCTCACGATGTTTTCCTTCACCGAAACCTCAAGCTCATTGTAGGATTCGAATCCGGGACCTTCGCCTCGGTATCCGACGTCACTAACACTGATCTATCATTGCCTTTGATTGCCAAATAACTTTTTCTTGTGTTCCTACGCGTGATTAAGGTCCCCAGAGCTCATTGGGGAAGGGGAACAGGGGCTCTACCGCGTAACTTTGGTGGTAATCGTAACGAACACCATTATTGTATTTCATCCAATCAGGGCCCACGAATGGTAATCGTCGCGTCATACCACGTGCGCGTCATTGGATGAAATAATTAATGGTGTTCGTTACGATTACCACCAAAGTTACGCGGTAGAGCCCCGGGTCGGTAACGTGTGGGTGTTGCCTCGTGTATTGCAAGCATCTATTTGGCTACTGTAACCGCTTACCATAAGGCAAGCTGTATGCGTGTTTACAGATATAGTCGTATAAAAAAAATTGGAAAATTCAGCTTTTTATTCTGGATTTTCGCGAAAAGCTACATTTCCCATTGTGCGCAAAAAAATCTATAGTGAATTTATGTTGGTTAATGGCTAAATATGATTTATTTTCTGAGGTCTTCCTTAAATTTAATATTTTGATGCTGAGTAAAACAAAATTCTCAGAATGTTAGTGCTAACATTTTCACACTGAAGTTGAGAGCAAAGTTAAAGTATTTTAATGAATGAAAAAGTTTTCAACGTGGAAGTTAGAATTAACGAGTGTTACTGAATGAAGTAGCGTGAATAAATGATTTACTAGTACGTAGGCCTACATCGTAGTTCGTGGCGTGTTACGATAACGTGCATTCCGTACATTTGTTTTCGTAATATTTGAAAACTAGGCATGATTTTACTATTTTGCTTGCACGAACATACATACTATGGTACGAACAGGTATTCAATTTTTAAACGTGTTTATTATCAGTATCGTAATTTCATACAATATGTAACATTTACAATCGACTAGGAAGTTTGCGAGTTCTATTTATTGAAGAATTACTGTTATGTCGCAGCATACTTTGGCTATCATTGCATTTAAGTACATTGTCCAATAAAATTGAGCATATTATCGTAGAACAATTGATTACAAATGAGCAGAGATAAACCGTTATTTACCGAAGCTTCCGCGTAGCTTAAAGCTATTGATGATGTAGTGTAGCGCAGCGCAGCACTTTACATTAACGATGCATAAATGTTTTAAATTGAGCTAGTGACACATGGCGCAGCTTGGCAAATGCTTTTAGCAGACGCACCGATAGGTGAAAATATAGATACCTACCTACATATTAATCAAATGGTTTATTTGAAATCCAAGGGATATCTTTGAGTCAAATTAAACACACTTGTTAAAATGGGCCGCAGTTTATTGTAGTATAAGTTTTGTTTTATATCGCTGATGTCTTCATCTCATGTAGATCCATGCAGCGTGGAGGTTTATTTATATATTTTGATACAGTTTATTTACCCCAATGTATCAAAGCGAGCGGAGTGGTGTAATATCAAGGCACCCAGCGCTGGGTGCAGCTAATAATTTCATTTCACTTGGCGCGGAGCCCACGTTTACACCTGTAAAGTTTAACTAAAATTTTCAGCGACTGCGTTGCTGCTTGAATGTCAAACATTTTCATGAATATAAGTAAGTAACTTAATGTAACTTCTTAAGCTTGCGTACGGACCCTGATTATTGTAATAGCTTTATTAAAAGTAGTTTTTATCTAAACCGTAATTGATGAAGAAACATTATAAAACCAATAAATACATTTTATCGTAATAATATCGCCTTATACAAAAACCTTCAACTTTCAATATAATGCAGCTTCAATACAGATACAAGACTATCCTTCAGTTGTTACTATATACTTAGGTACCTGGTGGACTCTCTATAAATCTTGTTTCTCTGGAGACTTACTGTTAGTGACGTCGTCTTTGTTCCGCGCTAGATACTGGATAAGAGCCTTCAATTCTATAAACTTGTACGTTGCTTTGCAGGTGATTGATCGATCGACTATCCGAGACGATTTTATCACACTAATAAATAAAGTAACTTTGTTTGTCAGTTTGTTAATTTTTCACGACTAAACTTCTGAACCTATCTCGATGTAATTTTGCACGTTACCTACGTGCAAAACTACATCGAGATCTATGGTATAGAGAGGGATATATGATATTTTTTAATCCGGGAACGCTAAAACCATAGTACTAAATTACTAATCATTCTATCAAGCGTTATTTCAGTTATTTCCAAAGATAATAAGTTATTAAGTGACGACTCCAACTATCGCGCCGCAGGTCGTGGGTTCGATTCCCACACATTACATGCATTTGTGTGCATGAACATGTCTGTGTATGTCCTGAGTCTGGGTGTAATTATGTATATTAAGTATGTATTTACAAACAAAAAGTAGTATATGTATTATATCAGTTATCTGTTTTCCATAGTACAAGCTCTGCTTAGTTTGGGATCAGATGACCGTGTGTGTGGAATGTCCCAGGATATTTAGTTATTTATTTATTTATAATTGTGAAGTCGTATATGAGAGGAAACTCATCAGCATCATATCACATCATATAATAATATACTATAGGTAGGTAACACATTTAGCAGTATGAGAAAGACATTAGAAAAATGTTATGTATACCAAAGCGGTATATTTTGAATAAACATAATAATATTTAGAGAACTTGATTTTAATTTGAAAAAAAAACACCTTTATGTTAATAAAGACATATTTCACCGAAGTATAATCCGGTATAAAACATGTAGCAGCCACGAGGTGAGGCGTGGGTGTCATCCATTTACCGTGGGAGTCGTCTCGTCTGCAACAGGGCTTTCCGGGATTTTCCCACTGAATCTAAACTCTATTTATACTTTATAACAAGACTAC
Organism: Achlya flavicornis; assembly: GCA_947623365.1. Lineage (NCBI taxonomy): Eukaryota > Metazoa > Arthropoda > Insecta > Lepidoptera > Drepanidae > Achlya > Achlya flavicornis. Next base: position 13,488,343 of record OX392468.1, read on the forward strand.
GGTAACTCTTTTAAAGTAAATGGAGCTCGACTCAACTGTTACTTGAATGAAATGTTTAAAACTTTGACTTCCTTGTTCGTAAGGTCAGACCCAATCCCTTTCGTGTTTGACTGTAAATATAATGCGTATAGACTGGGTTAGTAAAAGGGTAATGAACTAGACTGCCAGACCAACCATGATTGTAATTTTTTTTTTTTTAAATTGACTCTAAAACTTCCATGGACATATAACAGAGCCTTAACTGTAGGAAAAGTATCACAATTATGTATTCATTATTATAGTATTATTAACCATACCTTATTTACTGAGAAGAAGTTGGCTTAAACAAGCTAAATCTGTATTTACACCGTTGGTAAACTTGGTAATTACCATAAAATGCATTAAAACACCCTCTCCAATGGCCGCCATTGTTACGATTATACTTTTCTGGTGTTGCCATTCCTCGATATTTCAATACACAATATCAAAATAAACCGTTTTACACTTTCATAATCAATAATGCTGACAATTAATTATAATTAATCAATATTCAATGGTATGAAATTAAATAATATAATGTTAATGCTAACAGACGGCCGTCCTGTTTAACGGAATGTCCCTGTTCCGTTTCGGCCATTCGTATACTGTATGTCTAATAAATTTTAGCATTATGTGATATCACCATGTTTTATCATTTTATACTATTTTTGAGGTCGCCATACTCGCCATGAGTCAATTCGACTATATTGAGTTTTTAGTGATCACCGCATACAGCGGCATGTTTCACTTAGGAGTTTTTGGTGATCACTGCATACAGCAGCATGTTTCACAGGAGGTTTGAGTGATCACCGCATATAGCAGCATGTTTCATTTAGGAGTTTGAAGTGATCACCGCATATAGCAGCATGTTTCACTTACGAGTTGTTAGTGATCACTGCATATAGCAGCATGTTTCACTTACGAGTTGTTAGTGATCACCGCATATAGCAGCATGTTTCACTTACGAGTTTTTAGTGATCACCGCATATAGCAGCATGTTTCACTTACGAGTTGTAAGTGATCACCGCATATAGCAGCATGTTTCACTTACGAGTTGTTAGTGATCACCGCATATAGCAGCATGTTTCACTTACGAGTTTTTAGTGATCACCGCATATAGCAGCATGTTTCACTTACGAGTTGTTAGTGATCACCGCATATAGCAGCATGTTTCACTTACAAGTTGTTAGTGATCACCGCATATAGCAGCATGTTTCACTTAGGAGTTTTTAGTGATCACCGCATATAGCAGCATGTTTCACTTAGGAGGTTTGAGTGATCACCGTATATAGCAGCATGTTTCACTTACGAGTTGTTAGTGATCACCGCATATAGCAGCATGTTTCACTTACGAGTTGTAAGTGATCACCGCATATAGCAGCATGTTTCACTTACGAGTTGTTAGTGATCACCGCATATAGCAGCATGTTTCACTTACGAGTTGTTAGTGATCACCGCATATAGCAGCATGATTCACTTACAAGTTGTTAGTGATCACCGCATATAGCAGCATGTTTCACTTAGGAGTTTTTAGTGATCACCGCATATAGCAGCATGTTTCACTTAGAAGGTTTTAGTGATAAGATATCTCTAGGTATTTCAATAATTATTTTTCATTGTTACTTGAATAATCTATATTACATATCGTTATTACATTTAATGTTGATATAACTTTATTTTCTTAAAATTCAAAATTCAAAAATTGTTTATTCAATATAGGCCTTAATAAAGCACTTACGAACGTTACAATTGATTTTACCACCGGTTCGTAATACACTTAAACTGAGAAGACTCCCGGCAAGAAACTCAAACTTTAATGTAGAATGATTCTATTATCAACCTTTTATTTACATAAACAACTGTTTACTTAAGATATTATATCAAAGAATCTTTGTTAGTGGCATTGTACTAGCTATAGTTGATTATCCGTCACGAGCAAGACACACATAATAGAAAATAAAAAAAATACATACTTGTGAGCTGATTTCTACATCCCTCTTCTGATTTATTAACCATACCTTATTTACTGAGAAGAAGTTGGCTTAAACAAGCTAAATCTGTATTTACACCGTTGGTAAACTTGGTAATTACCATAAAATGCATTAAAACACCCTCTCCAATGGCCGCCATTGTTACGATTATACTTTTCTGGTGTTGCCATTCCTCGATATTTCAATACACAATATCAAAATAAACCGTTTTACACTTTCATAATCAATAATGCTGACAATTAATTATAATTAATCAATATTCAATGGTATGAAATTAAATAATATAATGTTAATGCTAACAGTATCTATGTCAGCATTAAAAATTCACATAAAACACTGTTTAAGTACATAGTCCTATTAGTTCCTTCCTTCCTAGCGTAGATACGCACAAATTTCCTTATGATCGACGATGCATTGTAAATAGTTTAATAAAATAAGGCAGTATTTTATTTCTGTAAGCATATAAGAACATTTCCCAATATCAAAGAATAAAGAGTAGGTAGGTATTACCGTTTTTTTCCCACACTTTAGACTCTACTTTAAAGACAAAAAATAAATATACAGAAAGACAGTGGGTCTTAGTGTATATTTATTTATTATTCAATTAACTAATATCATAATATATCTATTCCACAGCTTAGTGCATAATATCTCCCTGTTGTATGCTCGGTTCCATAGCGGCGACCACAAATTGTCTCAGAGTTAGCAAGCTTGCAGCGAGCGTCCCGGGATTGCTGTGTTGTATTAGTAACTGAGGCGAATTTAGTCAGAAAAACACTGGTTTTTCCTTCCATTTGTTCTACATAAATTATGACATCCGTACCGCTAAAAGACAAATCCTGCATAATGTACGCAGCTCTATTTTTGAGATACAGATGAAAAGTCCCGTTATTTTAGAGATATTTATTCCAATAAATTTCTCTCTGTCCAACAATCCATCATCGATCCATAGGAATCAACGGAGATATAAATACTCACTTGATCCGATCTTTCATCATCCGCATAAACATACTGACTACATTAATCTTTGGTCTCCACTCATCTATCAGCTATCAAAAAAAGCCATGGCTATTTTCAAATGATTGACATCATCTATAGAAGTCATATTGTATAAGACTTCTACAATACGTACTTGATCGTACTTAGTATCCACTACATATTGCAAGGTTATAAATAAGCTGAAAATAATATTAAGTTGTTTGTTGGATCGAGCAGTATCGAGATATCAACCACCGGCACCATTTAATTTCTAATTCATGTTCATCCGATATCTGGGTTATTTGCATGCAGTCAGAGATTTAAATAATGATCCACCGTAGCCCGAGCCAATCTCTCTGCTAAGTTATGGTAATCTGCTTCTCGAATATTATTGTCTAGGTACCTCCCTCTAAATCATGTCTCTGCCGCTTCCCTTTGCTTTCGTTTTGCGCTTTGTGTCTGTCCTTATTTATGACTATACCTATAGTATATTATTGTGTGAAATTTACGTAACAAGTGAGGATGTTACTTGACTTGCCTGCTTTTGTTGTTTATCTATTTGTGTAGCGTTTGACATAAAATAAAATGACGGGATATTTAGATCTCATCTGAAACCTATGGGGTATAAACGAGTCTTCATACACAACCCTCGATTTATAATGCGAGAAACATATTTGTTAATTAATATTTATAAAAATAAACTTCAAGTCAAAGCGATCCTGACTTTATATGGTCCATAGGGACACTCAGTGTAATGTCGTTCAATCGGTAACAAAACAACACTCATAGAAAATCATTTATTTTCCAAACAACATCCGAAAAGCTAAATTAAATAGGCAACTTTCTAAAAGAGTGTTTAATAGAGATAAAATCTAGTTTATACGAAAGCTCAACCCTCAGCTGTAAGTGAAAGCATTGATTCAAACCGTCACCCGATTGCATCGGGTTGCACACGCCACAGTGCCACAAGGACACCACAGCCACACAATCGCTTAGTCGGCGTCACGTCTGGCACGTCACGGCTGCTACACAGCCACGCCACTCGGCATACACTGCTGTCTGACTTGCGACGGCACTAGCATATCGTGCGGTTGATGGATTAGTTGGTGCTATTGTTTGCACTTTGTTCACATAATATTGGAAATGCACCAAATGGAAATTCTGATAGATACTCATCAGAATTTGTTACAAATGGCATTTTGTTTATTTCAACAAGTCAGAGTAGGTAGGTATTTGGGTATACACTATACAGTATGTTAAGCATGACGATAACCTAATGAAATAAACTATTTGTTGCCCGATTGCAAGTAAGTATCTCTAAATAGTATTAAGGCGCAATTTCTGCCTGTTTGTGCACTTAGCTCTTTTAAAATACGGAAAAGATTTTGATGCGTTTTGGAAAAAAATTACATGTAAAAGACAACTAGGAAAAATTGGTTTCAGTCACATATCGAATTGAAATATAGTAAGTGTTAAAATCCAATCTTGACGGATACTCCCCAATCTGTCGGTGTAAACTCATAAGGAAGTGTAAAACGTATCACGTATCACACGTGCACTCCAACTAAATACGAGCTCCTGATACAGTGATACTAACAACTTTATATCGGAAATCTGCAGCGTAGGAATGACTTGATTTTATGTTTGTTGTTAGACTTTTAGGGGTTTATTTGATTAGTTTTCTTATTCAGGTAAATACATTATTTTATAAGTATCGTATTTTACATGGGATAAATATAAGGTAAATTCGAACTATGTATTGTTCTAAAAACACTTGTTTATTAATGATATCCTAACTTCCTAACTTATATATAATATAATATAATATAATATATATAATATAATATATTATATATATATATATATATAATATTATAAATGCGGAAGTGAGTTTGTTTGTTTATTTGTTTGTTTGTTTGTTACGCCTTCACACCATAACTACTCAACGGAGCATCATGAAATTTGGCATGCAGATAGCCTATGGTATGGAGAAGGACATAGGCTACTTTCTATCACAGGAACGCGGGTGAAACCGCGGGGGACAGCTAGTTATTCAATACAGGAAAGATAAATATTTGTTTTATTGCTCAATCGGTTCTGTTAGGAACATAAAAATTCTCTTTAGTCTTTAGGTAGGTACCAAGTTGTCTAATGTTTATAATACTCTCGACTTTTACGATGCTTCAGCAAGTTGGGAAGTTGGTTTGTTAGTGAAATAGTAGCAATAAATAAATTTCAAGATGTGTATTTATTTAAAAGCAGATGTTGGGATTTAACGAGTATCATTTTGTATTATTTAACTACCGCACTGTACGTATTCTATCCAATTGAGTATCATTGCGATTGGTGTATTACCTTTTATGTATATTATCTCAATATCTCAAGAAAGGAGAGTTGCAATAAGAGCCCGTTCGGTCTCGGTTCATTACCCCTGAGCCGGGCTGAGCTGCTCCGCTCCACCCCAGCCGCAGTAACAAGCTCGTTAGCCTGTCTCAATGCTCCGTCTTCATCTCCGAGTCACGATTTTATCTCAGATCACTATTGTAATATATCAAATTGAAGCTATAAGATTTGAAATTGATATTGCACTGGAAATATTATGTACATTGCGTCGTTTGTCGTAGTTGCATCTGTTTTCGTTTTGCAGATCATTAGTTTCAATATTATTAAACATGTGAAGAGATCAGTGAACTTACTAGGTTGTCAATAAATTGTGTGCCATGCGAATTCAGCTGATTCCAATTTCGAAATTTGAGCCAAAATTTACGATTGACGTATTTTACGCGCAACTTACATTTAGGGTAGCACTACGGTAGTGGTTTCGTAAGTGACATTCGACTATAAAGCCTCCACGGGTCCAGTAGATTCGGCTCTATCGCAGTTTATAAGCTCTTGTGTCCTCATAAAACCGTTTTAACGACGTGTTCCATTTCAAGTCACCGAATAGTTTCGTCTTTAGTGAGTTATATTAATTTACGGAAGTAAATTTTAACAGAATTCCAAAATCAAGTTAAACATAAAGACATTATTTCCGAATAATTTTACCTATTTTGCAATGGTTTAGAAATTTTATATATAAACTCATCGTTGTTAGTTTCTTTAACATTGGTAAGGTAATTTTATTATAATTCTTAGTATTAGGGTATGCTTTAGATTCTAACTTTATATCGATACATTAATTTTAAATATTACTTACTTCCTTAGTTTGCTGTTGTTTGTGTTGTGTGTTTAGTTTGCTGTCTCAAGTCCCGTACCTTATATTTTAAGTAACGATATGATTAACGTGCAACTCTTGCAACATACTAATCTCCGCCAACCATTCAACATTCCACCTTTAAGTTGTGTATAGGTGAAAGCAGATTAAGAGAAGCCTCGTTAAAACCCCCGCTTCGACAGCAATGTGCTGGACTGCACACCCAGGCGTCGTTTGTAATAAACGAAACAGAAAGCTCTTTCAATTTACCCAAGTTTTTAGAATATACACTTATGAAGTTCCTAATGTGGCACTAAAAGAGTTGCAAGCTGTATAACGGCTGTGTTATAGTGGATTTGCAACAATGGAAAGTTTAAAAACGCATAGGTATAAATATGTGTCGAGAAAACAGTAGCTTACTAAAATGCTTTAGCATTTATACGTAATATTAAAACCTGGATATACAAACGACCAGATTGTTTAATGAGCTGACTTTATTTTTTCGCGTATCTGTATTTGTATTCCTTTGATATTTATCCTTTTTATCTTAATGTTGTGCGATATACAATCTGAATTCAACAAAGCTATATTTTAGACTTCATTGTACAAACAGATTCAATACTACGATTTCACCATAATTCGACTGTGAACATTTTGTAGTAGGTACCTATTTATTTATCATTACCAATAATCCCATATTCTGACATTGTCAGTCACAACACATATATTATGCACGAGTATAAAGCCTGGTTTTCACTGGCCCCCGACATTAACTGGCTGCATTGACACGTCTTGTACTGTTAGACAGTTTAATCTTGTTTTCTCGGACAGATAAAGACAGTTAAGATGACCCTGGAGCGTTCTTACCTGTAAAGAAAATCTATCATCGGGCCGGGCTGTCTGACTGGCTGGTCAGCTTCTAACCCTGTTGAAACTGGCCTTAAGTTAATATGATGACCTGGCATGAATATAGTGAGATATGGTAATATTTGCAACCGTTATTTACGCCTGGGACTGAATTATTCTGTTCATTTGCGTTTTAAATTTTAACCTTTTTTGTACACTGTTGTCTGGGGATGATTTGTTTTTATTGTGGTGCAAACAGTTGCTTTAAATATATTGCGATTGGGGTGTTTCGGATGTATTTGATGGTTATAACGTAGGTAGGTATGTACGTTACGTGAAGTACGTTACGCGAGCTATTCATTGGTTGATTCCATGGATTCAATGGTCTAGTAACTGTGGTTAAAAAATATAAATGTTGTTTGAATATTCAACATGTTCACTAATATATCAGATTTTAGAAGGTGCTCAAATGGTAAAATTATTATCAGGCTCAAAAAATTTGAAGACTAAGAATGAAACAAGAATAATAAAGAAGGTTATCGTGTATGTACAGTCGCGTCATAAAGATTTTACGGACACCTACATGTTTTATAGCCCAGTACATTTAGTACGAAGAATCGAGAGATAATTAAAGTGTAGTGCCCGCAAATTGCACTCGCGATCGTTCACATGCATTAACTGGGAGGTCTACACGTAGGAAATTGAAAATTGTAATTACAATGTAAACGCCCTTTCGAGCGCTAGGTAGGCTATTAACTACAGTCTGGTGTGCACTTAGAATGATATATTGTGTTTAAGACATATTGCTATGTATAAAACACAAGATTATTGCACACAAATAAAGACAAATATTTATTAGGGAATGGGAGCCATTTTAGAAAAACAATATAGAATTTGCTAAGGATTACTGCTGGGAAAAAGTGATCAAAGAAAATATGAGAAATAATTACATATATAAGATTTCATCAACAACCTGTGGACCTCCACTATTGGACATAGGCCTTTAGTCAATAGTCGTCACATCTTCCGGTCCTCCAGTTTCCGCATCTGCCCACTACCTGCCAAATTCGCAGGTCCACTTAGAAGGGGGCATTATATGTTTTGCTCACTGCCACTTCAACCCGCTTATTCTCAAAGCTATGTGGGTTAATTTAGTTCTCCGCCGGATCACATCGATACAAACTCTATCCTTGAGAGAAAAAAGGCAATATAAGCTAAACCATAGAGTGAATATCTATTAAATGACTTATAGCAGAACTTATCCACTGGAAGTGGTAGCAAGGTGCGAGTAGTGTGATTTGACTGTAGCTTTATCAACTCTTATTGCGCGATCAAATCTTATTTTTGTCAGCTTAGGGTCTATGAAGACGGACTGTATTTAGACTGCAAACAAGCTGTAAAATACAATTTGAATGAGCAGTTGACGTAAATAAATAACTGTATCAAAACAGAACTGCATGTATATTGTTTCAGCATCGTGATATCGGTATATCGGATAAACGGTGGTAACGTCAGTAAATGTGACCTTCATAAGTGCCCTTCTGGGGCCTAAATTGAATAAATGGCTTTGACTTTGAAACAGGACCTTTCAAATACATTATTTTTCATGATATTTTATGTTTTATAATTTCTTAATATCATCGAGGAACAATCCCTTTAGAGTAGTAAATACCGAGCAATCCGATTCCGAAACTAGTCAGTGATTTGTCACTGATTTTGAACAGTAAGGACCAATCACGGCATCGTGAATTCTTGACTTGTCCAATCAGAGCGCATGTGTCCTTGACTTAGCCAATCAGAGCGCATTGTCGATGGTGGTAAATTGGCGGAATAGATTGCAAGCAAAATCAACGTCATTGCGTTTCTTGTTCAATGACTAATATCTATTATTCGAAATGACTTGACAGCCTTCTGTGTCTACTTTGTATTGAGCAGAGCAAACATGAGAAGACAAAGTAAATATTTACAGCTGTTAAAATGTGTACAGTACATTATGTTGAATAACTTATAATATCAATCCAATCTAAAGTACGATTTGTTTTGATATATCTACCGAGCAAGATTGAAGAGAGAATATATTTTCGCGATTTCCGAGTTGATCGATGTTGAACCCAATTTAGAAGAAAATAACTGCGAGGAGATTTTCTCCCAATTTTAAAATCAACTTGAAAGCACATGAAACACCGCATTTATACTAAAATTCTAATGTAAAGATTCATTGCAAATTGTACAGTAAAAGAACTAACTCCACATTTTCAATGTATCTACGTCAAATCTCGGATATCTCAAGGGAAAACCAATGATAGCATATCGAGCTCCGAGGGATTATATTGCGTTCATACAACTATTACTGAGTTCACTTCGAGTTCAGACTTTGTACAGCTATTTCTTCAGATAAAAGCATTATGTTTCTTTCCATTTACTAAATATCTTTCAGTTCAAAGATTTTATTAACTTTGCTATTATTAGTCATACACAAATAATATAATGTGCCTACGTAAATTAAACGGTCATTTAAGAAGGAATGCAATTCAATATTTTATGAAAACAATTTAATTGGTAAAGAATTATTCTGCTTTTCACTGAATTCAAACCATAAATCCTAACTAATATTATAAATGCGAAAGTGAGTTTGTTTGTTTGTTTGTTTGTTTGTTACGCCTTCACGCCTCAACTGCTCAACGGATCATCATGAAATTTGGCATGCAGATAGCCTATGGTATGGAGAAGGACATAGGCTACTTTTTATCCCGGGAACGCGGGTGAAACCGCGGGGCACAGCTAGTTGTTCTATAAAATTTAAATAAACATTATCCATTTACTTTAACAAAATAACTTCAAAAATAACTGAACCACGTAGCAACTGTAAAACCACGTTACGTACCTCCCTACTTGTTGCATCTATCATTGCAATATATAAAACATGAGATATGTTTCATATTTTTGCCTTTGTTGAGTATCCTATTACAGTACCGTATCGGAGGTTATATATGGCATGTCAAAGGCATACAATATTTTTGACTGATAGTATTTTCAGTTCACATACGAACGTGATACAAACATCTCACAAGATATAAAACAGATTTAACACCCAATGGAAAAGTTTTACGATATTACGCTTTTGTGAAATCTTTGGTTCGAGAAACTCAATATAACAGTTAGATATGTTTTAAATTTATTCTGTCGTTTTTATCTGTCTCCTAAGAAGCAGTAGATAGCTCCTCATATACTGAGATAGACATGGAGAAGTTCCCCTCTTTAATAAAACGAAAGTTTGTTAGTACGTTAGTTAGTTTGTTGATTTGCTTCCACGCCTCGCTAAGCCAGCATGGCCGGGGAACCAAAAGCCTAATATTAAATGTAAACTACGAAAGTTTGCTCGTGGTTTTGCCCGCGTGGTTGTGTAGGTATATTTTAGAAGCTGCAAAAATCTTACAATGATATAAACTACATCAAGAATTTGTGCGTACCTAAATTGAAGACAAGATAATCAACAATAAAACTGGGTGAATACTTGCAGATGTCATCAATTTAAAACTATGTTGTTTGCTGTACAATTTTAACCATGGAAATAACTACGAATTCTACAAATCTTACTCGATCAAAACCTATAAAAATACCAAGTTATAGCTATCATATAATTATTTAAAATGTAATTCCCTGAAACAAAAGTGAAATTTCCTTGAAACAAGGACAGAACCAGTCCAAAAAGTGAAAGTATCGAGTGAAGATATCAAAAAGGCATTAGGCATTTAGAGGTGAGTCAGAGACCGCATTGGAAATCGAGATTGTGACCGTTGTAGCGGGTGTGTTTAATGGTCCAACCGGGACACGAATCCCAGGCGACCCCGAGCCCGGGACAGGGGCGGGAACAAACAGCCTTCCGTGGACTCGATCCCGATTTATTACCAGCAGCGCCCCGGACTCTGGAGCTATAAAAAATTTACACGAACGCGACCGTCGCTTACTGGATGCAATTTATTCCAACACCCACCTGTCCTACTTCCATCTAATTATTTAGTACATTCCGTTTCAGTTATAAGTTGTTTTTTATTAGGATTCTTTTAAATGGGCCACGTATATCCTTGTGCCGATCCGAGTAGGTATATAAAATATTCAAGGAAAAAAAAAACAACGCTGTTACTCGTACATAAGACTGAAAAATGCAATAGCAAAATACAAAAGGAGCTCCAAATAAAACACTGTAGCTGCCACCAAAGCGAACCGTGAGTTGTGACAAAACTCCGTTTCCAGTGCTTTTAGAAAAATTTGCGAGCTTCTTGCAGGTTCTAACACCTAACTCGCGTGGCACGTTAGTTTTCATTGTGAATAAATAAATTATTATTCCGTATTTCACAATGTGGCCGTAACTTTCTCTGGCCACGGAACTTTACGCTCATATAAAACAAAACTTTACTGCATTTACAAAGGAAACATTATATTTGAATGTATAAAAGTATGCTCATAGCGAATTTAAATCACTAGCACTTTATAGTGAAATGTGAAATGATATTTTAAACGCTATTCAGTAATTCATTTAGGTATTAGTTTAATGTTTAAGTAGGTACCTATTGGCAGAATTTTAAATTAACTAGCGGCCCGCGGTACGTGCTTCGCTACGTATAAAGTGAAATAATAAAAATGTGATAAATGAAGAACCGCTTGACCGATTTTGTGCAAACTTCACATAAACCACATAATTTACATAAACATATTTGCAACAATTCTATATTTATTATATTTTACAGAAAACTGAAACATAATAAAGCTATTAAAAAAAACAAGAATACGTTTTATTTTCAAAAATTGAAGTTTTGAAGATAATATAGATATTATTTTAAAGCAGTATTTATATCATAATATATCAGAATAAAGCAAGGTCAAATTTAATATAAATTGTACGGTATAGTGTATTTTATAGCAAAGATTCTGATTCAATTTCATCACGGGGTGGCACCCTGATTTGACGTAGACCGTAATGGAAACCTTCCGTAACTTTTAACTGAGGTTCACTAGGCCGTGAAATAAAGCTTCTGTATTTAAATGAAACGTAACGGGTCGCCAATTTTTATCTTTTTTATCGCTCCCGATTATTTATCGTCGATCGAGGAATATGGAATTAAAATGGATTCTTGATCCATAGCGTTTATTGTTTTATTCTGATCTGATCAATAATAGTGCATGGAAGATTATTTGCAATAATATTATTGTGGGATGAACTTATAAAAATAATTGTTTGTACAATTAGGTATGTATCCTAATATTTTCAACATTCTCAAAATCAAAATGTTATTTATTCAGTTAAGGCTCTGGTATGGCACTTAAACGTTAAATTGGTACATACAGTTGAATTTACCACCGGTTCGGAATATACTTAAACTGAGAAGACTCCGGCAAGAAACTCATTTTATTTTCGTAATATAAAAATTTCGCTTATTATGTATCGCGTTATTGTTTGAGAGGTTTTAGAAACAAAGCCAGCAGCTCGTTACAACCTAATTCAAATATGAAATGGATTCTGTTTAATTATGTGAGGTTAACATGGATATGAACCTACATCCGGCATGTTACATAGACTGATAGATCCGAAGCCCGACATCTGTTCTCCGGCCTGTATATGGGTCACTCACCTAGCTCAGCTGTACCTAACATGGCTGCAGCGAGGATATTCGCTACAAGGCATTGCATCGGGAAAACAATATTCTAGTTTTATTCTCTACTATTTCTCCAACAGACACGTTCTTTGTAAGGGTGTAAATGGCACTCTAACTTACGTTTAGAATGTTCAGTTTGAGTGTTCTCGATTGTGTATACCTGAAACAAATGATAATAATGTGAATTTTCAAATGTATAACAAAATTCATAAAATTATGAGAATCCCTAAAAGGTGAAAATAAATAACATTATTTTTTTTTTATTATTTATTCTCAGCACACACTACGCAGTGTTACCGTAGCCATAAGGACTCTTGCAACACACGGGACAACACTCACGCGTTATCGACCCTTCCCCCTTTCCAATGAGCAGACCTTACTCACGCGAAGGAACACAACATAAAGTTATTTCAAAGTCAAAGTCAAAGCCATTTATTCAACTTAGGCCCTAGCCGGGCACTTATGAAGGTACTGAAGTTACCACCAGTTCGTAAGTCGGCCTTCAACTGAGAAGAACAGGCAGGAAACTCAGCAAGGTTACATTTTATAGATATTTTTTTTTTGAAAAACTGCCTATTTCTATTTTTTCCAAAACATTATGTACATACATACTTTTTTATTTTTACAAAATATATTACACAAGCATTTGGCTGCGGTATTCTTTAAGGTGGACGTACTTCCCCAGGCGAGCTTCTGCTCTTTGAGCGAATAATCGCTACGCTTTATCACACTTTAACCTCTTTCTTTCTGCTTGGCTACAGATTTACAACTTGAGGGTGGAGCCAACCAGTTGAACACTACAAACCTACTTCCAAAAATGGAAACTAACCCACAGTTACCTACAAGTCAAGATAACTCCGACACTTCAGGCTGTATGGCTCATCACTAGACCTGATTGACACATTTGCTCCATCTTATCGTCAGTGGGGTCCTAAAAGCCCCACTGAGCAAGTGAAGTACGGACAAAGGTGTGGCGTTGAGGCGATGTCAGACCGCACTTAGCTAATGATAACTCAGACAGTATTATTGTTAGAAAAATATCTGTAAGCCAACTAAATATCAGCCACTTTGTTTAAGCGATCGTTAACGGTTAACGACTGCTATTTATGGGCTTGTCCAGTGCGTTGAGTTGTTTGTAATTATGAGCTTAATTATTTTCATAAAAGTCACTGTAATTGAAACATTGTTCTATTTTTAACCGACTTCATAAAAGGAGGAGGTTATATGTTTGACTGTATGTATATTTTTTATTTTCACCGATTACTCGGAAACGGCTTATGCGATTTGGATGTTTTAAACTGTAAAATATCGCGGTAGATCCGTAGGTGGTCCCATATAAATGATCTGACCATGGACATCGAAGATATGATGGAATTACTCAACGGAAAAGAGGACAAACATCGCGATTGAAGCATTTTATATTCAATATTGTCGACTATTTACCAATGATATGCACATCCTCGGTCAGAGACAAAACTTGAAAGGTATTGAAAACGCACATGAAACTCAAAATTGAAAAATAAATTTTAACAAAAATATTCAACCGCCTTCGAAGTTCACTAAAAAGAATGAAAGAACTCTAATCTAACACTATTATGAAGTCAGCAAATATTTTAAATGAAAAACGTCGTATTCTTTCCACTGACTCTTTGTTAAAAAGTTAATTATTATAATGTTATTTTACACTAATCATACTTCATATAACAACTTTATAGTACAATATTTTTCCTTGATTTGAATGTTAATAACCAAAAGCGGATAGATATAAAGTTTAAACTATTGTCTGTATAAATTTATTTCGCAGTACTACTGTGTAGTACAAAACAAAGCAAATATCGATATTCGAAAATATGTTAGCACAGCCAACAAATTAATGCATGAAACTTTGTCAGCGTAGTATTTTGTTTGGATTTGCATCTATGTATGATGTGTGTTCTGTAGTGCACCTAGAATGCAAACGTATGCTTTGATTGCAGGCAATATATCAGTCAACAGATTGAAATGAAAATAAACTGAAAATTGAACGAATTTTCATGTTATTTGTATTGACGTGGACCGATAATAATTGCATGTCGCCAATTTATTGCAATTGTTTAATCGTTTTATACATCCATTAAATATTTAATTAAATGATTCCTAGTGCAAATATCATTTTTTTATGTATTCACGAAGCAATATAAATACTAAAGGAAGATATCGCTCTTTAGCGATAAGACCGCCCTTTGTACAGTTATTAATAATGATCTATTCTTTCTTTTTGCTTTGTTAACTGTTTTTCTGATGTACAATAAAGAGTTATTTATCTATACATAAAAGCAAATTTATTAGTTTTAAAGTGTTATAGGAAGTAAAACGAAAATCTCACTAGTTTCGTTTGCTCGGTAAAGGAAAGTTAAGAGCGAGTGCTAAGCCGCTAAGGTGCTGTAATATATTCTGAAACAACTCTTTATACATGCAGATTGTAGACATTAACAATTTTGGACAGGATTTTAGCGGTCGATATTATATAAAAACCTGCGTTTTAGTGGTATGGTTTAGTTTGTAAATATTAGGAAATTATCCATGATTATTGACAGCAAGATCTCTGCTCTTCCGAGTAATACTATGTTTTACTTTGAATATAATGAGTAAAAATATAGGCAGCTACTAGGTGGGTATATATATTTCAATGTAAAACTAATATGTCACCACCTGAAGATAAATAAGTGTTTTCTTTAATTAATCAAGTTACTTACACTAGATTCGATCATAAATAAAACAAAGGGGTGGCCGGTAGAGACAGATCAGGCAATAATTCTCCTCACGACGTACCAATCAAGTCATTTGTTAAAGTGGATTCAGCCTCCATAGACATCATAGTTGGCATAAATCCTGTGTAGATGTCTGAATCTAAAATTAATCGATTTTCGGCGAACATTCCTTGTCATGAGCCAAACTACAAAGTTGAACGTGGCCGACTAAGGATATTATCAATCTCCCTGATGTTTGTTTGCTCAAATGTCCGCGTCGACAGGAAATTACCACCGTTTACTTACAAACGTTCATTGTTACAAAATGTCCTCAAATTTCAAAATGTTTACTTACATCATTTCGCTTAAGGGCCTACGTGTCAATTATTGTTTCGTGTTATATATAATTAAGTAACTTAGCAGTATGTAAGTTCTAGATAAAGCTTATTTGGCAAAGTTGTAAAAAAATAACTTAATACCAATTTTAATCTGCAAAAAAGTGATGGTTCATAATATAAAAATCCTCAGTCATATGTGATGAAATTATTACAAAAATATATTCAATGGTGGGAATTCAGAAGCCGAGAACGTTTATTCAACATGGAATGCCATTTAAAATCTAATACCATTCGATAGTACGCGATGTATTGGCAATTCGTAGTGCATATTTTGTTGGATCAGACGACAGCGAGCCCCGCGGGCGACGACGCTCCCCAGAGGCTGTGTTATCAGCCACCACTATGATTCAAAGGAGCTATACATTTACATACAAAATTCTGTTTGTGTATTCTCATTATAGATAACGATATTTAAGTACATATTTCATGATGGTGCATTTTTAAAACGTTTTTATGGTGTCGAATATTGATTCGGTACGCCTAATCCTAACGATTCGTTGCAATAATGTATTTGAAATGGCACAGGAAAACAATTTCTCTACCAATGAATTTCCCCGTTCGATGTATTTTCAAAGAACATCTTTTACTTTCAGAGACGTAGTTGTTTCATAATGAAAATGTATGTTGGTGCAATAAACGATACGATACGGCTTTGTTCTCCAGGCAGTGGAGTGAAAGCGTGGAATGATGGAGCGAGGAGTACTTCGAGACAGTTTCGCAATGAGGGATAGTTGAAATAGAATGTAGTCGCGGTCGCCGCCATTCCGTGACGCCTGCCATGTCGTGTCTCCATGCGGACTACTTGTTTCAAAACAATAAAGCTCGCCAAACACTCTTAGATTACTGGAAAAGAATCCCGATCCGATACCGGGAGCAAAATTTATAGCAGAATATGTAAAAGAGTCCAAGTTTAAATAACGCTTAACTTTGGTACAAAAGGACTTGTTCCGTAACGAAGGTAAATGAGATCTACGAATGCATCGATTTCCATTTAAAACGTAAAAAAGGAAGGTTCAAGAGGTCGAAATGAATTCCCTCTTCGCGTGGAGGCTGCAGTCGCTTGTAATTTAATTAGGCGGCAATTTAAGCGGCTGCCGGTGCGAGGACGTGCGCCGAATGCCACGTTGTTCGACAAATTTCATTACAAGCCATTGTTGTATGCAAGCCCGTCAGAGAAAACCACTAAGGCACTAATGGCCGGGCTCCACCCTCATTATATAATAATAATTTTGCATAATTTCACCCTAGGTGACGCGCAATGGTTTTAACCTACACTAGTGTTTACATTCCTCAACAGTTGTTACTAGGGTACGATAGCATCGTCTTTGAGGAGTTAAAACGACAAATTGAAAATGCCAGCGGGTAAGTAATTGATTAAACCGTGGCACTTTGTTCGAGCTCACTATCTGCAAGGAGCGAAGTGAGATAAGCGTCATAAATCAGCGCGATAAAAAGTCGAACAATCGAGCGAGCTGACGATATCTAAGTTAGTTCGAGGGCTACAACAAAAACTGTTGTTGGGAGCTGACTCGCGCTGATTTTTTCCAAGTGAAAGAAGAAGGATATGCGCTGTCTATTGAATATGCGATGAGTGAAATTGAATTATGTTGAAGTTTACCGAGTTTTAGTTAGTAGTCATATTTGTAGATATTTATTTAAATGAACACCTTGATTAATTTCAAGGTGCTATCATTATTATATAATCTGATTATTGCTAGTTATCCATGCTCAAGCACAAGAAAGTATTTAAGATAATAATATATGTTTTTCAGCCAAGAAACTAGAAACTTTTCCACTTCCTAACCATCACAACCTCATCCAAAGAGTTATATCATATATCTTAGCTGATATTTTGTTGGAATTCTCCAGAGCACTTTGTGCATTTGTTTAATACAGATCAAATTTCTTGAAATGCCAACCTGAGAAATGTGGTAAGCTTTTTTCCTCGGTTATGTAACGCAAAAGAAAAACATAGGAGGTGATATTGCATCAACGAGAATTTGAAATATTGCCAACTACATGCGTCGCCGGTTGAATTGATTTTGCTGCCTTTTGTGATCTCGGCAGAAAGATGCTGTTTCGCGGTTTCACAATTTAGTTTATCGGTAACATCTCAACCCTCTGTAGATCAATCGACATTGAGCTTTGCTTGCATTTTCACACTGAACGCAAAGGCTATACAATATTTATAAGATTCATACAATGATGACGCAGACGCAATATCTTTCAAATTCTGTTCATAAAACTGAAATTTATTGCGTGTCAAAACTTTTACAAATTCATAAATCATTAGAAATTGGGCTCGAAATAACACCTCCAAACAATAACTAGGTGTTTAACGACAGAAAGCTGAAACGAAAACAAAAAGTTATGAGGTCAGGTCACACAACTGTCAGCCGTCTTGTTGGCACACGTCCGTATGTGTTAACTAGTGCAGGCGTTGTAAGGAATTTAGTCGCCTTATAATAAATGCTGCAAATTAGTCGACAGAATCTGAACGTGTTCTTAACTTAAATAATATATGGCACTATTTCTATCTTATGTACTTATACTTACGTATGATAGAAAAGAGAGGTACGACTACGAGTAGGTAGGGTTTTAAGAGAGGAGGTGAATTAAAACTAGTGGCTTTCTGAGCTGTAGACCTCGCGAGTTTTGATAATTATAAGTCTGGTTGTTTCGTTTTTTGGTTTCGTTTTTTGGAAATTCCCGAACCTGCTCATAAAACTTCACGTGTAGAGTATAGGACAGCCGGATACCCCGTGGACATCTGGACAGACGTACGAAAGCATTTGTCATCAAGCTGCAGCGAAGCAATTAGTGTCTTTGTGTTTCTGCGGTGAGTATAATATAAGGTCACGCAGAGCTTCCTGTGGAGGTGCTCTGCTGGCAGTTTGCGAGAACCAGCGATGTAGTACCAAATGACACTGCGCTTTGTCCCTTTTGCTGTTGGCACATCCATTTCAAGTTGGTTGGCAACGCGCGAGTGATACCCCTGGTGTTGCAAGCATCTATCAGCTACGGTAACTGCTAACATCAGTAGGGCCGAATATGTACCTAAACATTTTTTTTTAAACTTTTTTATAATATTTTTGCAATCAACATTTGTATTAAGCATGTGACTATGGGCTGGTCGGATCCTTGAGGAAACCTTCCCGTTACAGCAGGAAAAAATTAAGAAATATATGACCACCAGTTGGGCCTACAATTACATATCTACAGTAAATGCAATGTTTTAAGAGAGGTAGAGCATAGCGTTTATTCGCTCAAAGAGCAGCTCGACTGGGGAAGTACCTCCACCTTACAGGATACCGCAGCCAAATAAATTTGTGTTGTGTAAAGTTGTGTTCCTGCGCGTGAGTAAGGTTGCCAGAGCTCATAGGGGGGGGGGGATAGGTCGAGAACGCGTGAGCGATGCTTCTTGTGTTGCAAGCGTCTATATGGCTACGGTAACCGCTTACCATCAGGCGGGCCGTATGCTAGTTTATCGACTAAGTTGTAATGTAAAAAAAAATGCCATACCTTCGTATGAAAATATAGGTAACTGCACAGATAGTATCTTCTAAAGATAAGCATAAAGTAAGATGCCAGACCGAAAAGTTCTGAAAGCTAGGATTCCGCCGACTTAGCACCTCAGTTATCTATATTAAATTCACGCTACCTGTTGCCGGAGCCGACGACGCCTTTCATTAAACAAATGCAGTTTGCGCCGCGCCGACTGCCGCGCCTTTATGCACTTACATACATTTCCCTCAGAAGGTATCCCTGAGACTACTTCAGCCCTCAAACTTTAACGTTTACTGCTTATATTTTGACTATTTTTGACGTTAGTAAGCTGCTTTTTTAGGCATTACTTAAGATGGTCAATGTAACAATTTGTAAAACTAAGTTACTCACTAAAAATAACTATTATTAGTGAGTTGTCTATTGTTAAGGATAACAAACGATTAAACAACAAAGTTTTGTCCAATCTAACAAATTATCAAATAACCGTACTTCGTGTAGTTTAGTTAAAATCGAATGATATTATGATATGAATACTATCGCAGTTTTGGAGAAAAATGACAATTTGATTGTGAATTAAAATATTGTAGGTTAATTCCTTTGGGAGATTAATTTCAATGTTATCTAGAGACAGTAGGACATTCTGTTTTAAATGGAAATGTAAAATAGGGACTCGTAAGTACGTTAATTGCTACGAAGTATTGAATTAAATCTGCTATTTTGTATGTGCAAGTAGGAAACAATCAGCGGTATTGTGCGCACACAAGACCACATATTCAGATTGTTCTGTGAGCGGACCGCATCCCGTTCCCGATCCCAGGACTTATGCTAATGTCGGGATTCAAATTTATATATGTATTCGCACATCACTGCTTCAATCTCTTTGTGGATTTTGTACAAATATTTTTTTATTTATAATTTAAAATTAAACTGCTCGGATTTATCCTAAAAACTACACGTGGCGTTATTCCCAGTTATTAACTTAATCCTTTGACTGTTTGTCCTGTGATCCGCGCGGGCGAGGAAAACAATAGAAATCAATTGTTATTTTTTAACCGCAAGTTAAGGGATTAACCAATGGTCAATATTTTTTAAACTACCTATTTGTTAGGCCTTTGCAAAATTGTAGCTAACATTTACAAACTTCGAGTTTTCATTGAAGTTAGGTTAACAGACGATTAAACATTTCTGTTAACCTACAAAAATACAAATTTCACACGTTAACAATGAAGGAAAAATATACACTAAACAGAATATAAGGAATAATTTTCATGGGTGCATTTTTTCAAACAGCATTATAATAACATTTTATAATAAAGCATGAGTTACATTTACAAATAATAAATCATGTTTGTTATTGTATTTTTATTTGTGAACATAAAATGAAGTCGTCGCCGTCGGCGTCGGATGCAGAATGTTGCTGTAGGCTAAGATGCGGAACAATAAAAAGTTTTCCGGCGATGCTTTAGAACGATATTACAAGTTACATTGTCACTTGCACTTTCATTACTTTTAAAATAAATTTAGTGACTTTATTTTTAAATTTTTATGTAATCGATACTATTATTTAAACTATGACATTACTAACTGTCCGTGTCCGTGTCCGTCTATTTACCCGCGTTCGTGGGATAAAAAGTAGCCTATGTCCTTCTCTATACTATAGACTATCTGCATGCCAAATTTCGTGATGATTTCGCATTTATAATATTAAAGTTAGGATAGTTAGGATAGGATTAGGATTACTTATAAACCCAATAAATAATATTATTAAGTAGGTTAAAAAGAAAACGTTTAGAACGGTCCTACAATTGATTCTACCACAAACTATAAGGTTCACTTTATTGTTCATACTATTTCCCGATTGGATATCGAAATAGAGATAATAACAATTCTATCCAAATACTGGAACAGCTGCTGCAAGCCATTTTAATTACGTGAAAATTTTCGCCCATGTAGGCACCTATTACAGCTTACTACTTAAATAGCTCTCGGCCCGTTAATAACCGAACATTAAGTTAGTTTTATTGTGAAACTTGAACTGGGATTTATTGAGGAACAATGATTCTATGATTCACATTCATACACATACATATATATATATACTTTTGTATGTATGTATACCGAAAAGTACCGCGCTGATTATGTTTCGTGGTCAATTTGAAAGTACGTTTTTTTGTAATTGAAAAGAGAAGACTTCATAAAAATTCGTTAAATACTTTAAATGGGTGAAAATAGGCATAAGACTTATGGAAAGTTTTTAGTACATAAAATATTTTCATATGAATTATTCCAGTTAGTAAACAGTATATTGACTAAACCACAACATGCATAAATTGTTATGTCGGTACCACAGCTACAATATTCCAAATTGGTTCAGCTGGCTATGCTCTGAAAGGGAATAATTAGGTAGACATCATGGCTAATTGCACCCGAAAATTATAACGTTTTGCAAATCATGTAATTGAAGCAGATGTAACGAGGGGCTCACCATAATATTTAGGCATACATATTAATAATTTCTGAAAACAATATTAGTTAATGCAGCGTGATCATAAACTCGATCGACTATAAATTTAAAATATTAAATTTGTTTACGAAGACGTTAATAAGTTGAAAATAAGTTGAATAACAATTTTCCAGGAACATCGTTTTACAATAAACTAATATTAGAAGTAATAGTTTTATAGTTATCGCAAACCGTCGACTGCGGTTAGTTTAAGGGGCATTTCATTACGATATTTAACACGGGATCATAAATTTTATCTGTTAGATATGGCGCTGCGGGTTAGTTAGCTGTAAAATAACGTTTAACGAGCAGAATGTATTATTATACAATGTTGGCGATCAATCAATCGAATCGCTTGTAAGCATCGCTAATAACTCAATTAGAAGCTTAACAGGATATTATGTCGGGTATATATACTTACAGAGATGTCTCGTGGGACCATGATTTGGAGGAATGAAAATACCTATAATTACCTTATAACAGGTGGAGATTTCGAGATGGCATATTTTCTTATAAAGTAAAAGTTGTTCAGCATGACTAACCCAACATAGGTTTCGAAAATATGCCATCTCGAAATCTCCACCTGTATATGTACGATGATTAATAAACAAATAAAAAGTACCTCATAGATTACCAATGCTAAAAATGTCTACTGCATTTTACATCATAGTTAGCTTTAGGTTGCTGATAATTTGAGTCTAAATTCCAGTCTATCAAAAATTACTCCTACTTAGTGGTTAGAGGAAGCTTACTTTATTCACATATTGTAAACGATAGTCTTTCTTCAAAATGGTTAGATTTATATGTAGTTGAAGACGGGCCTCCTTCAGAAGGTTACATATTTCATGCCACAATCTATGTCTGTGCATGAATATTTTGTATGACAATTTACTTCTATATGTAATTTCATGGTTCATTTTAATTAGTTGGGGTAGTGTTCGTACAAGTCCGCTACACGCCGCACACCCACTCGGCCGCGGTTATGGAAACGTCCGCGCTTCCCAGATAATCTCCCCTTTTACCTCACTCTACATTCACCACCCTTTCATTCACACTCAAAATTAAGCTGTACTAACGTATTTGCGAAGGCTTAAGGCTCAAAATCGAATAGAGACCGCACTCATTAACTGAAAATGTATATTGGTCGACGTGTATTTTACTCGGCGGAATGCTTTGGAGGCAGGTTCATTAGTGTTCGTAGGACCATGCATTCGTTTTGTTACGAAGTAAAATGAAATAAAAAATCGCACCGCACGTAGATACCCCCCCCCCATCAGACCGGAAAAATTTCAATGGATATGAATCGGAAAATCCAATCCCGTTTTGTTTTTCAGCTCGTTTCGGGATGTAGAGGGAAGATACGGTGAAATGACAAAACTAGGCACTTTTATTGTGTATTTACCCTTTTGTTACTCTCCATTTTTGTTCATCTTTCATTTACTCATGTAAGTATGAATGCTTTAAAATGTTATCAGAGTTCAGTTAAAACTTCAAGACTGTTTTTTGAATTAGTTTTATTGTTTCGTTCTGCTATTATTGTTTGTAGACATCCGAATAGGGGGATAAAATAGGGAATCTGGTAAAACCACTGAAAGATAGTTAATAAAGTTATTTTAATCGAAGTTTGGTAATATCCCTACATATTGGAAATACATGGTCAGATTAAGTCGGCCATCGCCGCATACTGACGAACTTTAATGGACTAGCAACAAGTTAGTGGGCCCCTGTTCATCTAACTTTGCAGCAACCATTAGACCTAGCTTCGTATTACTACAGATTAAAATACGAAACAATGCAGTCAAGAGATACCGCAGGAGTTAGTTACGTGAAATATTGCTCGAAGAGTTTTGTGTACCTATAACATCAAGTAACATTAGTATTAGAATACCAGATTGCGTTATCGACCTAGCCTAAAAAGTAACTGGCTCCCAATTGCCAGTCTGAGCACTGTAAAAAGTAACTGGCTCCCAATTGCCAGTCCGAGCACTGTAAAAAGTAACTGGCTCCCAATTGCCAGTCTGAGCACTGTAAAAAATAACTGGCTCCCAATTGCCAGTCTGAGCACTGTAAAAAGTAACTGGCTCCCAATTGCCAGTCTGAGCACTGTAAAAAATAACTGGCTCCCAATTGCCAGTCTGAGCACTGTAAAAAGTAACTGGCTCCCAATTGCCAGTCTGAGCACTGGTAGGGATTGGCACTTGGGGATAGATTTTCAACATGAAGGAAGGCAGCTACAAAGATATTTGTTGATATTTTAAATTCAACAGCTGATTTATTTACGTCATTTTTACTTTTGTTCGTTAACAAACTTTTGACCAAAGTATTTATATTACGACAAGAGAATTTAATCTCATTGGCACGCGGCGTAAAACGGACAAATACTGCATTGCATTGATTTCATTCTCATATTGCTCCGTTTGCTGCATTGAAAAGTCATTCAAAGCTGGCACGTAGACACGTTGCTGTGAATGAATCGCGATTTCCTACGATATGTTGAATTTATTACAAAGAGCAAAAAGAAAAATTGTGTGTAAGTCGAGGCGGGTCGCGCAAACATTCAATGCGATATTGACTCCCGCGTCGGTTCGCTGGAACAATGTGTTCGTGATATATATTATGTGCATAAATAGAGGGTGTGTATGCGTCACTAGGACGACAGACTGAAGTTCCTTCTGCATTGCTATAAATTATTCAGAAGTTCTCTTTGACGCTACTGTATCTAAGACGCAAGTTCATTCATAGCTTTATCGCAAGTATAAAACGTTATAGCCTGTAATAACAGAAGTTCACTTTAGCTTGTTAATATTTTATAACAATTTCTCGTGGCTTCACCTGTGACGTTCTTCCAATGTATACGATGTTCAGTATTGAATGGTTTTCGCTTTTTAGGCAGTATGAATTTGGTGTGGGGTGCAGTGCCAAAACAAAGGTAGGTACGGCGCTCGCTGTCTTGTCGCACTTATAAAGTTACCACAGCACCCTTAAAGTCACGAAATAATCGTTATTAATGGTAAAGAAGGGCACGTCGCGAAATGTGCTTTTTAATGTAACATGGAGTAGAACCATAATTTTCGATAAAAAGTGGCGCATGCCGAGGTGCGGACGCTTTTCCTAATTAGAGACGCGTCGGCGTATTTCCGCTCCCCTCCCGTTTGTACCGCTCGGATAACTGTCATACCTACCATTCCTTTTGTTTTCCTTTCTTCCTGTTCATCATAAATTCAGTTTATCGATAAAAATAACGCCCGAACAAAAAGTTTCACTTATTGTTTTTGTTTAGGCGTTATACATAACATAAATTGTTTTCTGAAGCATTTTTAAATCCCTGTACAAATAATATATAAAATTCGAATTGTCTCGTCGGCTAGATGCCGGTGATAAATCTTATACAACCTTTCCTTTATATATTTTTAGAACAATACCGCGTCGAAACATTTCCGGACACTATTTTCATAAAAGAGTAGGTTTTGTGTTTTCCGCCATCTGTACCTCAGCTGTTGTAAGAGCAACAATTCCGTACATAGATCGCAATTTATCCCAAAATTTCTTCAGAAAAATAAGTTTAATTTTCAAGAGAAATGATAATTAAAATCGAATCAACCACCAGCACACATAAGTACGAAAGTAGATACTCGAACTATTTACAAATTTTTAGGCAAACATTATTTTTTATTCCAGGTCGGTATTTCATACTTATTTTGTTGCCATGCTGTAATTATTTTAATTTTCCGCCCTTTTTCAGTCTCTACTTTCGTTTGCCAGACTCTAAGGATCAATAATATTATAGCCGAACAAGTGCCAGGCTGAGTCTGACCCGTGCACCGAGGGTTTCGACCTCCCTATGACGTATATTTTTTTTTTTTTTTTTATACCACTTAGGTGGCAAACAATCATACGACCCGCCTGATGGTAAGCGGTTACCGTAGCCTATTTATTGGTTTAGCGATTGTGACCTTCACAAACAGACTGTGATGAAAGATTTGATGATTTGAAAAAACTGTGCTACTTAGTTGGAAACACTGTTCTATTTTGTCTCTAATTTTTACATAAATGTTTATCAATCGAAATCATTTCTGATTTTTCCCATTGCGAAGTTTGGAGGTAAGGGAGGAATGGTAATTTTTTCGTCATAAGTCAAACAACATAATGGAAACATCATAAAAGAAAATAAATACCTGTTTTAGAGTGTACAAATGAAGCCCTTTCCATGTGATATATAAGATACCCTACTAAAACTTGAAGCCCTTGTTTGAAATTTTGGTCCCTCATTCCGGCCCCTTTAGCACAGAAAATATTTGTTTTTATTTTTCATTTGAAACAAGATTGGGTAAGTAATATTTAAAACCATTCCAAATTTCAAATCAATTGCATTAGTGGCTTCCGAAAAATTCCGCTGTTTTGTTCCTTTTTGAGTACGGAACCCTAAAAATGAAAGTATTTTCTCTCCGTTTTTTATCTACAAAGATAATTATCTTATAAATTAATTTGCCTATGCCTGAGTGCAATTTCAAGGAGTGATATGAAGTGCATGGACATTGCCGAGCCGTTGCCGAGCCGTGTGTGTTGATTGATGGCCGCTCAAGTGATTGATATCGCGCGCTCGAGAGATGATACATGAATCGGCTGTTTGTGATAGAGCACGAACACGGCCTACCTACGCCGAGCTTAGACTATATGAATGGCTTAAAGCTCTCTGACTAGTATTTAAGTGAGACTCGACTCATGCTTTACATAACATGTAGTAAATTGTTGATTAAGATTTGACTTCACTTGACAGGATTTCAGGTATCAACTATTTTTTATTTCATAAATAAATAATTTGTAATTTAAAACATAAGTTAATAATAGGGAAAGTTTGTGTGGATTACGCCATGTTGGCTGAAAGGATTTGAATATAATTTGCCACCGAGATATTTTAAAATATAAGAATTCATTTCATCCCAGGAGAAGATAAACGCAAGAACACTAAATCCGTCACAAAATAGCCCTAAGCCAGTTTCTAATATGCAAATGCACCGGAATATAAAGCAAGTATTCTGAATACTACTAGCATTGTCCGCACGTGAAAATGATTTATCGTATTTAATGCCGTAATGGAAATGCTAATTTCCAACGTTTCAGCGCAATAAGTCGAGGTTTTTCATAGCAACTAAATTAACACCCATTGTGAGGTAGGTTCGCGTGTGCCGTCCGATTCGTACCCCGGAAATGGTATTCGGTGAGGAGCCAGGGTCAGACTAAGGCCTTCTTAATGCCCATTTAAATACATGTACATGTATTTTGAAGTGTATCGAAATATAGTAATTATTATATTTGTTTCGATTTGCAGAAGTCTTTTAGTTAGTCCTACAGTTCAAATGTTGGACCAAGTACTTATGTGCGTGCGCTGTTGAATTTTTTTGAACTGACTTTATATTTATTACCAACGTATAGGTACGGTCGTATCCTTTCTGTGCTAAACTAAGGCCCTAATATCGCCAGGATATTCCCGAATTCTAAAATTAACATTAAATAAAACCTTTGAATTCATATCTGTCGGCCATTAGAATTATTTGTGGTTTAATTATCCAAAAAGTTCGCGTGTCTTTCTGGGTTACCCTTTTAAATTTATCGTTTTAGTACAATGGCAACATTGCAGCGAAAAGAGAAGGCCGGGGCCCGATTAGAATTGCTAAACATCTAAATGTGCGACCTGCCCTTCCATGATCCACGGAAAGTATTTTATCTATACATAGAAGCCAAATTGGAGCTATTTTTAGAAGGACATACCAGTGTTTGTGATTTGTATTTAAATTAACAGAAGGATTTGTTTTACATTATGCATTGACGTGTTATTAGTAATACAATTATGTGAAGTTATTTTTTATACCACTTATCTGGCAAACATATGGCCCGCAGTTACTGTAGCCCTTTGCCGTAGCCTATGGACGCTTGCAACACCAGGCGTCTCACTCGCGCGTTGCCGACCCTGAAGAAATTTCTTCACCCGTCTTCTCACTTATTATGAAAAAGGTTTTCTAGTTCATTTTTCAAGTTCTATGGCTTAAATATTTAAAATATATTAATTTAAATAGTAACAACATAAATGTGACTAAAAAGTAAAATAAGATAAATATGGGAGCTTATTTTATTTTTTATTTATTATATCTTGCGATCAGTCATGAAGACTATAAGCAGATGATATGTAGGCTAGTGACAGGTAGAGTGCTACTCCCAGTGGAAGCAACCCTTTCTTTTAATTAGTCAGTCCTCTTACTGACTGGGTTGATCAAATATATCCCGTCGCTTTTTAAGCCGACGTATACTTTCAGGGATAGTAAGCTGTCCCGCAAGTTGGTTCGGGTGCTTCTGCAATCGGCATTTGTATTTGGCACCATGTTCATTTATTTCCTCCTTAACCGTCGACATGTTACGAATGTCATGGACCTCTGTTGTTCTAAATATGCTAAAAGAGAAAATTGACTAACAAAGAAAGTTCAATAGTTGCTAAAATGTAAATATGATTAATTGTTAGAATAACCTATGTACGTTTCAGGTACGTTTCAGAATGCAAATTTAAATGTTACAGAAGAGACAAAATTGATTATAACAAAAAGTTAAGAATTGTGAAGCCGCTGGCGTCGGTCGCCGTCGGTGTAATGCGGCGAACAATCGATCATCTAAGACGTTTCGTGATGAATAGCGAACCTCGATGGCAGCAGCGATAAACCCGCTCCTACCTCACCGGATAACATTATTCTATTACCTAATACAGCGCCGTAGACGCTCCAAGCTGTTACCTACTTTTCTAAAGGGGCACATTATGGTTGTATGCTATCGATAATAAGCATCTTATATCACGCATTTTTGATTGAACTTGTAATGGATGCTTGAAATAAAACCTTGCCAGAATATTTTCTTTCGTAGCACTATTTAAGAAGCCGTAGAGAATTGCTTTTGATTTCGGCTACTTAGAACCCTCGTTCATTAAAATTATAACAACATAAATAAACTTCAGCTAATATACAATCCATTTCCTAAAAAATAAAATAAAAAAGTTCAATGGTTTATTAATAAGAAATCATTTAAAACAATCTAAATCTCGCATTAAATAAAATCATAAAAATAAAGAGGTGGCTCATTCATTAGATCATAATTAAAATGATATTTTAGGTTGTGAATTAAAACTTGTAGAAATACAGTATTTTAATTGTAAAATCACGATCCTTAAATCAAGTAAATCAGCGAAATCGGCAAAATTTTGCATACGGCCTCTTAATCATATGGTGCGTCCATGCTTCGCGAAGCGAACGCGAGCCGAGCCTCGAACGAACAGGATTCGTTTGTTGTTCGCGTAGCGTGGATGGACTAACGTACGAACCTCGAATAAGCATTCGTCTCGCGCTCGACTGCGGTCCGCCCGATTGTCAGTTTTTTCACGAACATAGGGATTCGCATCGCGCTCGTTGTAGACTCGTTGTATGCTCGTTGTAAGCTCGTTGTAAGCTCGTTGTACGTCCACACTTGACATCGCGAGCAACGAACGAATCCTGTTCGTTCATAGCTCGGCTCGTGCTCGGTTCGCGTAGTATGGACGCACCATAATGTTTTTTTTTAGAATGCGGAATTCTTACTTTTATTATGAAAAGGGCCATTGTTTTCAATTGAATACATTCAAACACTAAAAGGCAAAGGTAACCTAATTTCCGGGCACATTACATAGTGGGGATATTGTTCTGGTGGAGGATAAACTAACATCTCCGTCCCACAAGAACGCTACCTGCATTTCATTGTTACAGAATCTCTGGAAACTTATCTTGCGAGAGAGAGGATAGGTCTCCAGATAAATAATAGTCACTGCAAAACTTTTCCAGTCAGGTACATCTTTTCCAGTAAGTCTTTTGCTGTTCGCAATCTCTTTGAGGTCGCTTGTTCAATTCAAGTACCACTCAGAAATGTAAGTGGAGTGGATAAAATAATCGGTGGGATTCTGATGTCATTCTTTTGGGAATATTCTCACTTCAGATATAAGAGAAGCAAAGTGCTATTCCAAAGTTAATCCGGAACCTTAAAAGTCACTTATTCGGGAAGGACTTCGCAATACGAAAGTTGAGTATTGGAAGATATCTAAGGCGCTTATCTCAGTGGGACATTAGACGCTGCAGCAAAGGCCATGAGTTCGAACTCTACAATGAGCTTGCGGTCTTTCAACGAAGGATAGAATTGAATTCTATTACTGCTGGAACTTAAAGCTGTACTTGGGAGCTGATTCCTGTAAATTGTGTTGTGATTATTACCTTTGGCCATATCGTCACTTGTTATGTTTATGGGCAAGAAAATATTCAAAAATACATATTTTATTTTGTTTACAAAAGAAATGAAATTTAAAATTAGGGCTGCATATTAGGTACAGGTTTTAGATTTTAACTTAAATTTCATCATAGTTTTAAAAAAAACTACCCGTCATCTCTGCAAAATGCGAAAAATCAGAAATAACTACAGTTGATAGATATTGATTTATATATTACAGTAAAAATATAACGATTTCGACGAAGACAGTTTTTTTGAAATCACAAACATTCTTAACCAGCAAAACTAGTTATGCGGTTTGATTTTTTACAACATTTTATGGTCCAACTCGATGCGCGAGTAAGACTCAGACTCTTGGCCGGTTTTTATTTACTTCAGTACCGCTAGCTGCTTACAAAGAAGATCTCAACTAACTCATAAAAATCTCAACAAATTCTACAATTTACGGCCGTTAAAGAGATTTGTATCAAGTCTAAAAAAAACTGGTTACTTTAGCCAGTGTTTCTTATCATGAAGTAAAAAGCAAAGTCACATTTCGCGTGTTGGCTTTCGTTACATGTGTTACTTATCCACTTAATTTAATTACACTTGCTCAAAATATGGCCGTGGAAATAACTTGATTCTAGATAAAGAGTAACACTTTAATAGTAAAGTTCATAAAATAATACATGATTCTAAAAACTATGTAAATTATAAAAAAATAAAAAAATAACGTTCTGTTTTACATTATTATTACATTATTACCTCTAAACTAAAATGTCTACTTACCTATGTCACGAAATTGAGTCATCATGACAAAATTCTCTTTAAATTTGTCTGTTTTGAATTCTTCTATGGATTAGTAACACTTTTGGATATAGAAATTTCTTCACTTTTTAAACGTTCGGGGATTTCATTATAAATTGGTATTATTCTAAAGTTCGTTCTATTTCCATTTTTTTTTAATTTAATACTTTAACTTTAAAAAAGGCATGCGCCTAATAGATTATTTTTTCATTCGCGAATATTTCGATCATAAAACTCTTTATTGGATGTTTATTTACAACGAAATAAGTGCCATAAAAAACTTCGACGACACGCATAGTCGTTTCCGCGATTTGAATACAAAATGCCGAATATATTACACAAATCAGGAAAAAAAGAAAAATAAATAAGACGATGTCTTATTTACATCACATTTTGTTAAAATATCACTATAAATACTTACCTATATACCAACATAATCAATCTATTGTGTCTTATAATTATTTTATTCACCAAATAATTTCTCCCAATGTGGAGTGTAAGCGATGTAATTAGCGTGAAACGTCGATGTCGCATCCAACACTCAACCAAATTAATTTATTTGCATAGAAAATACGCAACAAAAATGCGAGATGAATTTATTATACTGAACCGAATTCCAAATTAAAATAAATGTAGAATAAAAAAATCTATTTCAATCTAGCCAGTTACGAAATCATGTAAAAGAGGTCCAATTTCACAATAGGGATAATGTTTATGACATGTCAAAAAAGCAACTTTTTATTAATTTCCATAATATAGTTATATAGAGCTTTCCGTGTATTAAAAAAATAACACTGTTTTGTGCTTGATCTTGAATACAGGGATCATACCTTATTAACGATAATTATAACTCTACCAATTGCCAATAAACAAACAGTCTCTAAGACAATTTTATGTCATGTCATATTTATCATAAGTTTATGTCAATATGATATTACTCTAGCCTTAGTTTAGCTAATTTGGCAATGAAATTATACCAAACTGCGAAGCATCCCATTCCTAAAATGCATCATGCCGTTACACAAATAAGCGTAACTTATTCTGGCGCCAGACTTGGGCTCATATCTGAAACAGAGACCATGCTATTGTCTGCACTACTGCCTTTATAACATTTTGTTTATTTCCTATTGGAGGAATAACGCCCTTGTCCCTTAGATTGAAGCAAAAAAGAAGATTCATTTTTACATCGCGTAATTAAAAGTTTTCGTGTGGTTCAAAATAAGTATACCTACAGGATTAAAAAAAAATCTAGCCAGTATGGGCAACTTCTGAACTACAGGTGTTAGAGAAAAACACTGAAAGGAACCATGAGCTGAATTTTGAAGAAAATAAAAAGCCATTAAAAAATTCAAAAATACTATGTTTTTTAGTTTTTTTTTAATTTTTTTTCTTCTTTTTGTCTGCTTCGACGTCACAATACGAGCAAAATTATGTATGACAATCTTGGTCACAATTCTTTCAATATTATTTAAAGATAATAGGTATACCATTATCTATAAATAATACTGAATATATACAGTATTATCTATAAATAATACTGAAAGAATCTTCTTTGGAAGATAAAATATTAGGCATAAAATTCAATGATGAATGCACTATTGTATTTGCTGATAGTTATATGCCCAATTAATCTGTCGACCGTACAGCCCGTAGAGAGCGTTCAATAGGACAGTTACATTGTTAACTGCCCAACTGATGCATCGGTTAAAGTGCTGCGACATCATAATATAGTTTTCATATATCGATATATTACAGCGACAATTTTTGTGAGTGCAACAAAGTGAACACATAATTAGAACTTCTGTCTTCGAAATAGAATCGAAATTGTTAATTAAATGTAACTGGCTGTGTCTTTATTGATAGCTATATATTTTTTTTGGATCTGATAAGACGTAACTTTTATTCCACCCAATACTATGCTACTGTACTTTGAAGTATCAAGGGTGAAAAACCTGTCGCTAAGTACCTACCGGTACGTGTCGGCAAAAGCCCGAGTGCTAGTTCCCCAATAGGCTTTATGTGCCTATTGTTTACGCCACCTTCAGTTTAATCCCCACTTACCATGGTGAAATAGGTTAGATGACTGAAAAAATCTATTTAGTCAGCCATTTACACTATCAAAAAATATTTTGACACGTATTTTTTCTTTTGTCAATTTAACATAAAAATACGTAGACGCTTTATCTTTGTAATTTTTTTATAATTTGGTAAAGCAAGAAATACAATCAGAAATATAATACGAAATATAATGTTATTATGTAAAAATAATATTCAAAAGGGGTGTGAAGAGATTTCTGCAGGGTCGGCAACGCGCGCGTGATATCCCTGGTGTTGCAAGCGTCCATAGGCTACGGTAACCGCTTACCATCAGGCGGGCCGTATGCTTGTTTGCCACATAAGTGGTATAAAAAAAAAAAAAACGTGTCCAAATTTTTTTGATAATATAACTGACGGACTGATGAGAATAAATATTTTTTTACCTAGGAATCATCCCTATTATAGCCAATAGATTAACAAGGCTATCCAAAAAAAGTCAGATCAAAATAATAATCAAAAAGTATCGCGATAAATTTTGCGTGTTCAACCACTGTTCAGTTTTAGTTCTAGTTTGGTCCCTATCTACAGGTACCCGGGTAGATGGGGCTCGCAGCTGGAACTACGGGTCCGGCTGTTTGGATCAGGGTACGCGGGGTCAGGTAGGCCACCGCCTTTATTAAGGCGGTTCCTGACGTTGGTGTTGGTCTCGCGGTGGTCTATGTGGTTAGTTGCAGAGGGTGGCATGTTGTCTGTTCGGTATGTGTGACCGAGCGTCATTCCTCGCGCGCAACGAGTGTTTGTATTTTCAGACGCGGGGTTCGTGGCAGGTGAGCTCCTGTGAGTGAACTGCATCTCCGGCACTTTCCTGGATAGAAAGTAGAGGGCTACCCGTTGGATTAGTTTTCCGGCAACCCAGCTGTAGGCATTGGGTAGATACGTGGATTCGTATTGGGAAGTGAGCGCGCATGACAGCTCCGGTACCATTCATGGAGAAATGGAAGTCAGCTTCTCTGGCGTCCCCAGCGGGGATTGAATCCGCAAGCACCCTAGGGTGTGTTTGTGCTAGTGCTTGCGCTTGCGTAAGTACTGGCACAGACGCAGCTAGTGGGGTGCGCGTGGTGAGCGACTTTTAACAGCTCCGGTACCATTCTGGACAAATGGTAGTGAGCAATCACGGTGCGACTCACATTTTCTCACGAGTACCAGGGGCGAGTACTCTGGCGGCGTGACCTACCGCAGAGGGTCTCTGACGCTTCGTAAGGGGTTGCCAGGACTAGTGTGCCGTCTTTTATGACCTAGCGGTTGGTGAAGGTGGCCACTATAGAAAATCTCAGTAGATTGATAAGGGGGTTTGTTCAGTTTTAAAAGTAGAAATGGGATTTATACGTTGAATACAGAAATCTCTCATTTAACAATATCGTAGGCAGATAATAAAGGTATTTATTATAATCACTTTTATTCATTTTAAACTGTTGATAGGTTGATAGATAAGGCTTGATTGTTTGTCACATTTTGATGATGCTAATGCTTGTAAAGTAACTCTGTACATCTATAATTAATTTAAACCAAAATAAAATATAACCTCGATCATCGGCAAGTTTCCCAGCAGGCTGGCAGCGTTTCCTCTTTGGATAGCCAAGGTAATGCGTTTTTTTTTTTATATACAATGTAGTCGATTAACAAGCCTGATGGCAAGCGGTTACCGTAGCCATATAGACACTTTCAACACACGAAGCATCGCTCACGCATTATCGACCTATCCCCCCTTCCCCTATGAGCTCTGGCAACCTTAAACACGCGCAGGAACGAAACTTTACACAACCTAAAGTTATTTGGCTGCGGTATTCTGTAAGTACTTCCCCAGTCGAGCTGCTCTTTGAGCGAATAAACGCTATGCTCGACCTCTCTTCGCTATGCTCTAATTATTTATTATAATTACATTATTTTAGAAGTCTCTCAAAAACATCATAAATGGTAAAACTACGTCTATGAAGGTAATTTTCAAAGTTTCAGTAAGTTCTAATGAAATACAACAATATTCGTAGCACGGCCTACGAGTGTTTAACGTACCTACTGTTGTTTTTTGTATGTCGATATTATTTACCGTTGCGTAGTAATTTATTGGAATTGTTCGGTATGGAGTTATGATTTATACTTATATGGCTGTTGTATAGTTGTGGTGCCCGAACCAATTTCGCTTCATTGCGGAAACGCTCTCTCACTAGGTAAGTTTCCTAACATCTTGAAATTTTCTCTACATTGTGGATAATGCAATTTCAATTGATTTTATCTTATGTTGCCATCAGATTATTGGAAGAAACGTAGACTCTAGTCAAAGACAAGTTCAAATTCAGTTCAGAGTGTATATGAATGCCAAAGTCACCATCTTTATTAGAACGAGATTCAGAGTGGTCAACTCAAAAAAGTTACAAAAACATATGGTTTACTAACAAAGTGCAAAAATCTTATATATATTTTATGCTGGAATCATAAAAAAACAGGTAGCTTATGAGTTTTACTTCGTAATATTAGTTTGGTCACAATACAGTTTGAATAGGTACGCATTAATTCAAAACAAAACTTGAGTGAACGAAACGAGTTCTTGCGACGCAGCCGCTTTCGTTTATTAAAATTAGAATTCTTAAGTTGGCAACTTCAACACGGTAAAGAGACATTGTGCCTAAAAAGTGCCCACTTGGAAACTCTACTGGTTTACGATTTAGCCTCAAAACGGTAGATTTTTACGAGAAAACTTTTCTGATATAACACTCGAAAGCCGGGGCCGTTCGGCTGAAAGTGATTAAACATGAAATTTGCATTTATACAAACATACTCTCGTAAATGGTCGAGATAGGTATTAAGTACTTTTGTTACAATAACAAAGTTTTAAACTCGAATAAAATTTAACTAGGTACTTTAAAACGTGTGTTATAATGGAAGCCCCCCATGTAATCGAACAGCATTTTGGTTTACTGTGACCTACTTTAATAAGGGTTCCAGGGTTATTACCTATCTACATGATTATATTAGTCCCACCGCTCGCTGCACCGATAAAACGTAGGAAACATTAGTATACTTTTTTTAATATGAATAGTTTGGGCATTAACAACAAAAAGACTTGATTATAGTTAATCTTACTAATAAATATTATGGACGTTCTTCGCACTCGGCTATCTGATCCCAAACTAAGTAGAGATTGTGTTATGGAAACCAAATAACTGATATACTACATCTTGCTTTCAGAATTATATCCAACAATAATATTTTTGGAAAATATGAAACAATCATACATATTTAATTCACATTGCCTATACAAGGTATCGTATCCTTAATTAGGCTTTTTTTGGAATAGGCAAAAGATTTTCAACAAAAAAAAATACAGCATCAATACTAAAAATTCGCAAAGATATCTAAATACCGCAAAATTATGATAACTCATTTCGGTGCAATTAAATTATAGTTAGAAGTGGTTCTGTGGGCCTACCTCTCTTAAAATAAGGTTAAAATAACCTTATTTGTCTTTTGTCCCTCTTTGACATCCGGCGTCAAAACAGGACAATAGAAAAATAAGGTTATTTTAACCCTGTAAATTAATTTCGCTAACAAAACGAAACGTTGTATTTATAGTTTTTTATTTTAGTCACGTGACGAAATAAAGACAGATGTTGAGGTGGCATGCAATTTAGAATGTAATACGAGGTAATACATATAGATCTCAATTCTCGACTAGACAGATAACACGAAGCTCGAGAGTTCAAGACGAGGAGTGGAGTGGTAAAGTTCACCGTACGTTTTATGCTAACGGACGCAAAATAAAAACGCTCCCTCAGAAGATTTCATTTATAGTATATCCACAAAAGATGAAGTATGTAAGCGTAAGGTATTTAAAGTTTAATCATAAAGTACATGTACGTACTCTCAAAATATTAGCCATTATTATTATAAAAAGAAGAGGTTTACTTTGAGAGAGAATTATACTTGTACTTTGACTCAGACTTGCCTAATGCTAAGGGCTTGTTTTGAACAAAAACTAACAACAATAAGCGATGATATCCCCAAAGTACACAAAGTCCAAAAAAAAATACTGACTCTCAAGTGCAGCTTCGAAAAGGGATCGCTCACATCGAGACGCGTGCACTTTTTAGATAGCGATACAATAAAGACCTTTATTTATTCAAAAAAAACCGACCAAGTGCGAGTCAGACTCGCGCACCGAGGGTTCCGTACAAAACTGTAGGTAGGTTACTTATATAAGTAAATGGTAGTATTAGTACCTGAGTATTCGATATGAATTTCAATTTATGACGTATAAAAAAAAAACTACTTATTAGATCTCGTTCAAACCAATTTTCGGTGGAAGTTTGCATCGTAATGTACATCATATATTTTTTTTAGTTTTATCATTCTCTTATTTTAGAAGTTACAGGGGGGGGGGGACACACATTTTACCACTTTGGAAGTGTCTCTCGCGCAAACCATTCAGTTTAGAAAAAAATGATATTAGAAACCTCAATATCATTTTTGAAGACCTATCCATAGACCCACACTTACGGGTTTTATTGAAAAAATATATTTGAGTTTCAGTTCTAAGTATGGGGAACCCCTAAAATTTATTGTTTTGTTTCTATTTTTGTGTGAAAATCTTAATGCGGTTCACAGAATACATCTACTTACCAAGTTTCAACATTATAGTTCTTATAGGTTCGGAAAAAAGTGGCTGTGACATAGATTTATAATTTAACTAGTTTCCGGCCCGCAATTTTAACTGCATTTTTGAAGGATCTCATTCTTTCTAGGGATGAGAAATATGCAATATTTTAATATAGGGAATAAAGCTCTTACTCAAAAAACGTTATTTAACTAATATAATGTTTAAAGGGTCACGTAAATAACGTCACTCTATTGTCATTGTCAAATAAAGTGACATTATTTACGTGACCATTAAAATTTAATCAGTATATTAGTTAAATGGCGCTTTATGAGTAAGGGGGTTTAGGTTTAAAATTACATCTAAATCTGCTCACATTTATATAAAAAAATCATACAAAGTTTTGAATTTATAATATAAGGACAATAATACTGATCATTCAAAGGATATTTATTCAAATTAAAATGCTGAGAATTCAATTTAATCAGAAAAATAATATTCATCTTCTTTTGGTAAATATAACCGTCGAAACAAGCAAACTACAGACGTAAATTAACGGTTGCAAGTTCGTTGAAGTGCCTTCTCAAAGATGTCTACCTGATAGCATTAAAGTCTTAACAAATGTCGTTAGAAATAGATACTCAGTGCAAGAACTATGATAACATCGCTGCAGAAAAGTGTTTAACTTATGCCATTACTGTAAAAAGTACCAAAATTATTTTAGAGAAACTTTTTTATTGTTGTTTCAACACGAATGGGTTTTTACTGAAGTAGCTTAAGTAGTTGGTGATATTATACGAGCTTTACACATATTTAAAAGGTAAAAAAAAGGAAGCAAAGATAGAAACGAGTCATTTAAAAAAACCTAGAAGGAAAATTGTTTTTTTTTTGTAATAGATATTAGCTCACGTTTGTAAAATCGTGATTATTCAACGGGAACGCCCTTTCCCAAACAGTGGCATTCAAATAGAATGATGAAAGTCGACTTGTCAATATACTTTTTGGCTTTAGGTGCGAATTTAATTAATTTCAACGTTTCGAGCTCGCCTATTCGCCGTCCCGAGTGGAAGCTATAAAACCTAATGGACTTTCGCTGTCTAGTAGGTAATATTGTGTGGGACCTCTTAGGGTCGCCCTGCTATGCAATCATACTAGAATAAAATTTGAACATAGTTAGTAGCCGTGGGTTTTTATATGCCATCTCATTATTTTAATAAATAAGTAAGTATCTAAGTATATAAAATACAAGCACTATGAACAAAAGACTCATATGTGGGTTACTCTAAGGTTTTTTTTGTTTTTTTTTTATACGACTAAGTCGGTAAACAAGCATACGGCCCTCCTGATGGTAAGCGATTACCGTAGCCATATGGACACTTGCAACGCACGAAGCATCGCTCACGCGTTACCAACCTTTCCCCCCTTCCCAATGAGCTCTGGCGACCTTACTCACGCTGCGGTATTTTGTAAGGTGTTCTCCAGTGGAACTGCTCTTTGAGCAAATAAACGCTATGC
This sequence comes from Achlya flavicornis, assembly GCA_947623365.1. Lineage (NCBI taxonomy): Eukaryota > Metazoa > Arthropoda > Insecta > Lepidoptera > Drepanidae > Achlya > Achlya flavicornis. The sequence continues at coordinate 13,527,435 of OX392468.1, forward strand.
TCTATCTCTCTTAGAACACTTTTAGTACACGATCAACTTAAAATTTTCCTGCTATTTACATTTCACAATAATTTACATTTGAATCAATGAGACATTATTCAACGAAGTACTTATTTCAAATGTCTACCTAGGTATACTTGGTTGAAGCTACTTATAAAATTAATTTAAATTTCATCGATAACAAAACCTAATTTCCAGGTCAAAAGCAAAATTAAATCAGAACGTAGATATTTTCTATAGGGAGGAATCCAATGCGATAGATAGTAGCGTCGATAAAGAACGAAACGACAGCACCGCGGGCTGCGTCAAAATTGTGCCGATTACGTAATTTCTATTCAAAGTGAGCCTCTCACTTAGGGTTGCCAAAACATTCGAAGGAGAATATCGAAAACCTCCAAACTGCTCACGCGACGTCCCCTTAAGGACACATCTTTTGAAATATAAATAAGTTTACGCTCTGCGTTCGGACCAAACAACCTTACTAAACATATTGCCGGCCACTAAAAGTCATCAATGGGTTTTTGGTGACCCTAAACAAGCAAGTACACTCAATGGTAGTCTTTTAAATCCTGACACGGTACAATTTCGATTGATAGGAGAGGAGCTATTGAGTGGAAAAAAAAATCGTTTCTTTTTTGGTAGATGCTTATAAAAAAACTGTGTAGGTATCTATTCGGTTATTTTCTTCAAGTTTAGTTAATTTACTAGGTGTTATTATTATTATCCGTTGTAAAGTTGGAAATGGAGAGGATGAGTACCATGATCGCTGATATTGCTGAAGCCAGTCTCTCCATATGTAGTAGATATTTATTAAGTAGCATGATACTGTATTATTCTTAAATATATACGATAGCGAGTACTCATACGTATGGTATTGAGTTTTTTCGGAATGACAAACTATTTTTTTTCGTTCTCTGTTTGCCTCTGTTTCAGAACCCAAAGTTCAAGGAAAAAAAAATTAAAATTGTACTCCGGAAAACCTAGTTACTCGGGTTAAACTGCAGATGAAAAGTAGTTCTTTCACATATTCTTTTCTGATTTTATTTTAAAATACAAACCTCATTAAAATTTACGTGATAAGTAGCTAAGCTACTTTGCAACTTTCAGGAACTGCAAAGAATTTAAATTAAAAGTGCAGGTATTTTATTTTAGTTTTAACCTATGTTAATTATTTAGGTCAGGTTAATTATGTGAAGGTATATGTATAAAGGTATTCTTGCAAATTCTATACCCATTATTATACCATTTCTTCCTCAGGATGTGGAAGAAAGTATTTTAATACAAAAAGGGGCGGAATGTTAGTAAAAAACCAAAACCAACATATAATAAAATACTTCTGAAAGCGAAAAATGTGGCACAATATTATATTGTTACCTTGTTTTATTTTTATCTACGGTAACGTATCCCACAATTCCCACATCATGTCATGTGTAATTTCGTCCCCGGTACCGTGAAGTTACGAAAATTTAATTTATACGTGTTTACCTTGCACACCATAATAACGGCAGAAGTTCGTGCAAATGTGACTACGCGGTTTTTACCGTAAGGGTCGGTACAGGCGAAGCGAAAAAAAAAACGGGCATGTTCGAGCATTGTTCCACGAATTATATCGTTTTCAATTTTAGTTTATTAATTAAAATGGATTTGATGCATGAAGTTCTTCGATCTTATATTATACCCCTGTAGGAGAATTTAATAAATCAATTCATAGCAATTTTCTTAACTTTACAAAAGGAATTTATCCTCTTTTATTCTGTGACCAGTCGTAAAAGCTCTACGAACCACTCTAAGTCGATCATATTCAGTCGGACTTGAAAGGACTACACAAACAGGCGCGAGCAAATTTCCATTCTAACTGAACGGACCCTTACGCGTCAAGACACGGTGACGTTACGTGACGTTATAGTAATGTGACGTGTACGTCATAACGCGCATAGGTAGGTTGTCGGGCGTCGCGTGAGTATCCGTAATATTAGACGAGGATATACATTACACTGGGGGAGTTTATAAACGTCCTACCTTAATAGGCACGCTTCAGGGTTAATAGATTAAAGTTTTTCAATGGAAAATGTTAACTTTGTAGTGGCGCGATGGCGGAAGGTTAAACTTCTTGTTAGCATACATGAGTGTAATTAATCGGTTTGCCTACACGCGAGTGCAAGTTGGTGATTTCCGACAACTTGACTTATGTGTTTTACCTGATTGAGGATTTATTTGTAGGCTATTAATTACTTAGGTACTCATACTATAACTGCGAACCTTCAAATAATATGGAGTCTGGTAACTTACTCGGTCATCTCTCTTTGATACCAAACTATTACCTATATATTGTAAGATGAGATGAGATGATAAGATAAGATGGGTCTACATCAGAACAATTGCATTAAGCTAGGATAGCCTATCGAATACACTCTTACATGATGGTTAAACTATTTATTAAATAATAAAAACAAATTTAAATACAAAACTACTTCGTAAATCCAAAACATTTGAAACGAAGGTTCGTTCACATAAAGGTAAACAAAAAGTAGTAAATCATTACAACATTTACGCTAAAAAGTGCAAGTTTTAGTGCGCATAACGTCAACTCGTAAATATTGTTTACGAGTCCTCCATTCAAAGCTAAACAGTTATTACACTAACTCACGTAGTTTTGTTTATTTACGTTTACGTTTTGTTGTGACACGAACACATTTTTGTAATTAAGTTCACAAATAGTAATATTGATGTAAAAAAAAAACAATGCTCATGCTTTGATTAAATAAACCAAGGGAAAGATAGGGTACTCAGCATAGGGCAAGGGACAGTATAACTATGTCTAGCTGAAGCCTGTTAGCTTTTAAATGAACAAGAAGGCAATGTAATGACAATAATTACATATGGCGAGTAAGTAACGCATACAATAGCATCTCTAAAACTGTCGATTTAGACATATTTAATATGAGCATCCCGATATTGAGGCGTCGGCTTAGTCGACAATTCTTTTCTTCAGTTTAATTAAAATAGCATAACTTTTATTGTTGATAACAATGTTTAAGGGTTTGACGTTATTCTGTGTATTTTTTTTTTTTTGTTATAAGTACTGCTTTTGAAAATATGTTATAATATAAATAACAATTATTAATATTATAACATATTAATAAAATAGTACCTTTTTCTTCTTTAAAAAAAAGTTGTCATTAAGTTGTGTTATTATATGTTCATTTTTATGCTAGTAACGATTTGTTAAATTATATGATGTGTTTATCAGTGAGGACCTATAAATGGCTCCCACATTTTTTTTTTACTAATATATGTACACAATGTTGTAAGCTGTTGGTCCTCCAACTAAAAATAAATAAATAAATAATTATATTTAAAGTTACAGTTAAATATATACATTGTAGGTACATGCTTAAGCTACGACATGCACTTGCAATAGAATAATAGTGCGTCAGCTAGATTTAGTTTCGCCCTACACACTAATCAACCTAAGTGCTTAGATGTTCCGTAGTCAAGAGAAGAAGACGAGGTTAAGCTGACATCCAAAAAGCTCGGAGTGCTCAACAAAGCGAAGCAGTAATTCACATCGGGGCAAAGGCTGCAACTTTATAAGTCGCAAGTCCGGCCTCATATGGAGTACTGCTGTCATCTATGGGCGGGGGCACCTGGATACCAGCTTGGGCCTTTAAACTCGGTTCAGCGACGGGCCGCTAGAATTGCCGACTATCCCGAGCTCACAAGCGGTTTAGAGCCCCTCAGTCTGAGGAGAGACTTTGCCTCCTTATGCGTGTTCTACCGCTTGTACAACGGAGAGTGTTCTGAAGAATTGTTTAAGATGATGCCCACGGCCACCTTCTACCATCGCAACTCTCGCCCTCGACAGGGGACACATCGCCATCACATATTGAAACCAGAATTGTTTCGAACTGTGCGGTCTCAAAGGAGCTTCCTTCCGCGTACGCTCAGATTGTAGAATGAGCTCCCTGCCGTGGTTGTGAAGGGTGTGAGGAGATTTCTGCAGGGTCGGCAACGCGCGAGTGACACCCAAGCAAGTGTCCATAGGCTACGGTAACTGCTTACCATCAGGCGGGACGTATGCTTGGCCTTTTACCTTAGCGGTATAAAAAAATATATATATACCATATTAAATTAAACGGCAAACAGTATATCGGTATCGCAGGCTTGACATCTTTGAACAGTTTTATGCGTGGCGTGCTTAATCTCGCAACTCGGTCGCGAGCAGACTCCTCTCCAGCAGATTTCAGTTTTCACCCTTGCGCCACATTTTCACATAATATTAGCGGAAATTACCGGAACTAAGCAAACAAAAAATACTAGCTCCCTCTATTTAGAAGTGCGTCATTGCAAGCAAACAATAAAACGTGACAAACCGCCATCTAAACATTTCCGCGAGAACGAAGCTGTTTGAATTGGACACAGTAAAAATGTTAACAGTAGACAAACTGTAGACAAACATTTAAAAATATAAATTCTGAAATACCTTAAAAAAACTTTTGACGGGCCAGTTGGTGTAGTTTGTTAAGATTCCACGACGCCGCCGATTGTATGTTCAATTCCCACCAAGGATATGCATCTGTGTGCATGAACACGTTTGCATGCCCCGAGTCAGGGTGGAATTATGTATATTAAGTACTAGCGACCCGCCCCGGCTTCGCACGGGTACAATGTCATAATGTGGTGACAGTGGGGCGATTTGCGCGGCAGCCCATCCGGTCACGGTATCGCGTATAAAAAGTGTGGCCGAATGGCCTCACTTTAACGGAACATAGTTGTGACGTATGGCGTCTTTTCTATGCGTAGTAATAATTTTCTATCTGATGGTTAAAACTGCATCGAAATACATTGCGTGGTTTAGAGTTAGCGGATAAACAGAGACACAAGCTGACGCGGAAAACGAATTCGGAGAATACAGGCTGTGACAAATGGACAGACAGGAGAGGACCTCAATCGAGATATTAGATGTTATTTGACAAATAAACAGGTTTTCTTCCACCACTTTTTACAATAATTGTAGAATTTCTCCATAAAATGCCCTCTACTTTACCTACCATTTTTATTCATCATTATCATATCAGCCTAAGGATATCCACTGCTGAACATAGGCCTCCCCTATTAACTTCCACTTCAAGCGGTTTCGGGCCGCTTGAATCCAGCAGCGCCCAGTAACTCTGACCAGGTCGACGGTCCACCTGGTGGGACATCCACGTACGGTGTCCCCTTCCAGTACGTGGCCGCTCTCGAGAACCTTCCATCCCCATCGGTTATCGGTTCTTCGAGCGATGTGGCCTGCCCATTGCCACATCAACATACTAACTCTACGAGCTATATTAGCGATGGGCGACTGTTAAAAAAAAAGTTATCGAAAGAATCGACAATTGTAAAACTTTACATTCGATTGTCGATTCATTCGTTCTAACGAATAAACAATCGAATAACAATCGACCTTTCGAATGAAAATTGACGCACGCCACGCAGGTTGCAATAGTATGCACAATCGACGGGTGAGCGCGGGGGCGAATAGATTCATTCATTCGGCGGGTGGACAGCCAGCGCACGGCACAGGCCACGCGCGGTGCCGCACGAAGCGTATTATGAACAATCGAAAGAAGTCAATTGTTATTCGAATGATTCGAATTAATTGGACAATCGAATAATTCGATTGTTTTTAGTAACAATCGCCCATCGCTAAGCTTTATCGAGAATTTTTGTTCTCCTACATACTTAAGTCCTCGTTTCGGATCCTGTTTCGTAGTGAAATTCCGAGCATAGCTCATTCCATAGCTTGCTGAGTGACTCTGAGCGTATTTATTAGACCAGCAGTGAAAGACCACGTCCGTGTTCCGTATTTCATCACTGGTAACACGCACTGATTGTAAACCTCTGAGGTATTCTGGACTTGAAGATATGGCGTAGCTTCCCGAACGCTGTTTTTTTTATTTTATACAACTTAGTCGGTAAACAAGCATAATTGTGCCTCGAAGAGGGGGCCTAGCAGCGAGCTCTGCGCTGAAGTGGGACTGATCTCTCGCTGCCGAGCATGGTTAGCGCTGTGGTTGAAAGCGAGAGATCGTGGGACGCACTCCACTCCTTTTGCGAGCGAGTTATGCTCGCTAAGGAGGCGGCGGAACGTGACAGGGAGGACACTACCACCCTGGCTATCCGCCGCAGGAGGACCGGGCGTCGGAGGGCGGCTTTTTTAAGCCACCTTCCCCCAACCCTGGGCCCAAGGGTGGCGGAATCGGGGGAGTCTGCCGCCCATCAACATCGCGCCCGAGTAGTGGAGCTACTCAGGAGGAGACAAGAGCTCCGGTCTTTGCCGTCGACGAAGAGGCGGCCTCCGATCAGGCCCTTAACCTTAACCATCATAACCCTTCCAGTTCAAGAGATTGAACACATCCTCCATTGCAGTGGTAAAGAGTTTCGGGGAAATTACGTCACCCTGTCTTTCATCCTTCTGCAACTGGATTGGTCTCGTACTCTCGTCCTGTACTCTGATTGACATAGTGGCTTTGCTGTACAAAGACCTTCAACAATTCGATTATAGCGATAGTCGATTTAGCACCGCTGTAGACTCTGTAATATCGCCAATGTCTCAACTAAATCGAAGGCTTTTTCATAGTCCACATACACCAGGCATAACGGCCGATTATACTCCTCAGTCTTCTGTATAATTTGGCGAAGTATATGTAGGTGATCTATGGTACTAAAGCCTTCACGGAAACCAGCTTGTTCGGGAGGCTGGAAGTATTCAAACCTACGTGCAAGACCATTCGTAATGACTCCCGAAAACAACTTATAAACGTGGCTTAGGAAGGGCGGTAGTTCTTCAATAGGGCCTTATCGCCTTTTTTGAAGAAGAGCACCACCATATTTCCTCTCCATACTTCTGGGGGCCTACCACAAGCTCTTAAAACAAGGTTAAAATAACCTTATTTGTGTTTTGTCTTGTTTTGACGTTGGATGTCAAAGAGGGACAAAAGACAAATAAGGTTATTTTAACCTTGTTTTAAGAGCTTGTGGTAGGCCCCCTGGTGTTATAACTACAGGGCATGAATCTCGGTATATCGGATCATCGCTATATCGGAATTCTGATATTACAATTTACAATCCGATACTGAGTGATCCAATTATATCGTAATATCGGAATCAGTAAAAAAAAATCTATTTGGGTTTTAAAATAAAGCTATTGAGCTATTTATTAATTATAATTATGTGCAGTTTATAAGGAATATGTGCAATTTATAATGAACATTTCTAATTCTGCTATTGAGATCCAATATTGAAAATCAATATCGGAATTAAAAACCTACCGATATTACATACACATACCCTAGTTGTACCTTCCTGTATAACGGAATTAAATAGCTTCTGGAGGACTACAAGTCACGGGTTTCCATCCGCTTTCAGAAAATCTGTTGTATTTCCGATTTTACTACTTCGTTATTCTACATCGTATTATCTTTCAAATAGTAAAAATATCGCGTTTATAACTAAATCTGAACATTTCCTATCAACTGTTAAAGAATGACAACAAAAGTTATTCTAATTTTATTACTACAAAACTGTGCCTGGCCGCTGATTGGCTGAAAAAGCTAAGCTACCGGTGGTTAGGGCTGCAGAAATAGGAACCTCCTCCCAATGCGAGCCGTATCGAGGATTACTGCCGAGAGGCTCGAGGCTTTCGGCCATCAGGCCATTGGCCGATACGACAATCGGCACAATGATAGCCGAGCTCACTAATAGTAATTGTAAATTTACGATGGGTTCACATTCCAACTAACCGATTCAGTAAGTAGTAGAACATCGAACAATTAACCCAAAGAAGCGTAATGACGTTGATTTTGCTTGCAATATATTCCGCCAATTTGCCACCATTGACAATGCGCTCTGATTGGCCAAGTCAAGAACACACGATGAAGTGATTGATCCTTACAGTTCAAAATCAGTGACAAATCACGACTAGTTTCGGAATCAGATTGCTCGGTATAAATTCTGTAAGGTTGTTCCTCGATGTAGTAGAAACTTAGTCAACGTAAGATGTGTAATATTTTCCTTACTGGTACTAATTTTACTGTGCCATTGACACTTCACGACTAAGCGACTGGACCACAATAATACAATGAATATAAAGGTATATCGGCTCGACTCGATGACTACAGATGACTCGATGACCGCAGTAGTGACTGGCACGCCCGCCCCGACTTCGGGGCACCTACTGTTACCAGTATCAGTCAACCTACCTTCAATACCTTTTCTTTGATCTCAAAATAAACAACATTGAATGAGGTGTTATTTAATCAGGTAAGGAACTAAATAGATAATTGCTCATTAAAAATAATATATATTGCTGATTTTTTATTTTGTATGATTTGAAATAAAAAAAAACTTTCCGGGATTTGAATCATCACTTCCTTCAGTCGGAGCCTACATTAATAACCCGCACTTTAGCCCCCTAGACTACCCAAGCCATACCCTTCATAGACGAAAATAAGTATTAGTCTCTGTCAGTACCACGACATGGCTCGATGACAATTTTCAAAAGTATCAATCATAACAGATTTTATTTTATATATTTTTATTCATAACAAGCAAATAAAAGGCTCAATTGCCTTCATTTGACTAGCATGCATTTCCAGTGCCTTCTGAAGATATTTGATATGATTTTTTACTCATTTGAGAGGGTTTTATTTTTGTGAAAATTCTGAAAGAAAATGACACAGGTCCATCTAGCAACGCGGATCGCCGCGGAATGCGAGTGAGCGCGAAGCAAAATACGCGAGTTGCAGGACAATAGAGTGCGGTATGAGGTTGATGGTGCTCGGATTGAATTTGACGTAAGCGACTTTTTTAAAAATCATTATTATGAAAAACTGAATAGCTAATTCAAAAAACTAAATCGGGCGTTTATTTTCTTATGATATGTACTATATCGATGAAAAAAATCGTATCAAAATACCTTCAGGCGTTGGATATATTTGGGAATTTCTTGATTTTCAGAGGTATGTTTGACATTTTTTTTTATCGAGGCTTTTAATTGAAATCGTGTTTTCGGCTCGGGCGATGTGTTTGTTATATCCTTAAGTATCATATATTTAAATTTCAACACCGTAGAGTTAGCAGGTTTCATATAATTTGGGCAGCAAGACATAACCCAAAGAAGCGTAATGACGTTGATTTTGCTTGCAATATATTCCGCCAATTTGCCACCATTGACAATGCGCTCTGATTGGCCAAGTCAAGAACACACGATGAAGTGATTGATCCTTACAGTTCAAAATCAGTGACAAATCACGACTAGTTTCGGAATCAGATTGCTCGGTATAAATTCTGTAAGGTTGTTCCTCGATGTAGTAGAAACTTAGTCAACGTAAGATGTGTAATATTTTCCTTACTGGTACTAATTTTACTGTGCCATTGACACTTCACGACTAAGCGACTGGACCACAATAATACAATGAATATAAAGGTATATCGGCTCGACTCGATGACTACAGATGACTCGATGACCGCAGTAGTGACTGGCACGCCCGCCCCGACTTCGGGGCACCTACTGTTACCAGTATCAGTCAACCTACCTTCAATACCTTTTCTTTGATCTCAAAATAAACAACATTGAATGAGATGTTATTTAATCAGGTAAGGAACTAAATAGATAATTGCTCATTAAAAATAATATATATTGCTGATTTTTTATTTTGTATGATTTGAAATAAAAAAAAACTTTCCGGGATTTGAATCATCACTTCCTTCAGTGGGAGCCTACATTAATAACCCGCACTTTAGCCCCCTAGACTACCCAAGCCATACCCTTCATAGACGAAAATAAGTATTAGTCTCTGTCAGTACCACGACATGGCTCGATGACAATTTTCAAAAGTATCAATCATAACAGATTTTATTTTATATATTTTTATTCATAACAAGCAAATAAAAGGCTCAATTGCCTTCATTTGACTAGCATGCATTTCCAGTGCCTTCTGAAGATATTTGATATGATTTTTTACTCATTTGAGAGGGTTTTATTTTTGTGAAAATTCTGAAAGAAAATGACACAGGTCCATCTAGCAACGCGGATCGCCGCGGAATGCGAGTGAGCGCGAAGCAAAATACGCGAGTTGCAGGACAATAGAGTGCGGTATGAGGTTGATGGTGCTCGGATTGAATTTGACGTAAGCGACTTTTTTAAAAATCATTATTATGAAAAACTGAATAGCTAATTCAAAAAACTAAATCGGGCGTTTATTTTCTTATGATATGTACTATATCGATGAAAAAAATCGTATCAAAATACCTTCAGGCGTTGGATATATTTGGGAATTTCTTGATTTTCAGAGGTATGTTTGACATTTTTTTTTATCGAGGCTTTTAATTGAAATCGTGTTTTCGGCTCGGGCGATGTGTTTGTTATATCCTTAAGTATCATATATTTAAATTTCAACACCGTAGAGTTAGCAGGTTTCATATAATTTGGGCAGCAATGTAGTGTATTTTGCCCAAGTCTGCGCCTTAAGCGTCATGTGCACTCATAATCAAACCTTCCGCGGGTTTCCAAGCCAATTTAAGGTTTTACTGTCAAACTTCACGCCCGATACGTGTTCTTGCGTAATATTTACGATACTGTATATTTATTTACGCGTACTCTGCTTTTTTACGACAGGTGTTAGTAGCGATCTGTATTCTGTCGTGCCGTGCATTATTTTAAATGAAAGCCGCTGAATAAAACTAAATTACGTATGTTGGTAAGTACTTGAATTATTTTTCATTTCCTAATTATTATTTTTTTTTTTTTTTTATGTCAATAGGCTGACAAGCAGGCAGACGGGCCACCTGATGGTAAGTGGTCACCGCCGCCTATGGACATTTGCAATACGAGGGGGATTGCCAATGTGTTGCCGACCTTGTAGAGCTCTTTTTACGCCTTTTTTGAAGAACCCCATATCGTAGCGGTGAGGGAATTTCAGGAATATCAGATCTAAAATCTGTGTCATCGTTCGTGTATGAACAATTTAAAAAAATCATGTTTTCTTTAAAAAAAAGGCTTCAAACTTCTCATCATTTTAAATAATCAACTTCAATTTTAAACTTCCTCATTGATTCTATAAACTTTGAAGTGGTTATTAAAAAGGCGAGGTATTTGTGAGGGAGAGAGTTTAATCTTGTTTAAAATCACCCTGTGCAGTAATGAGATGCGCGCCACAATCCAGCGATGCTGCCAATCGATGCTAGTAATTAATTCCACGGCACCCATTGTCTTAGTAATTGTTTTCGGTCATTAAGTTACTGGGGCTTTGTTACCGCCAAATATTTGATTTACTGCTTTATTACGCTGGATTTACTCACGCGCTGTAAGCAACAGCCTGTGTTTAGGTCATGCATGATGTGTAGCTTTTTGGTCAAACCACAAAAGTGTACCTTGTTTCCAATCCAGATTTATAAAAAGCGCGTTATTTAACTACGATACATAATCGGCATCTTTTCCCACTTTTGTATTCGGCTGAATATTCGGTTCAAAAAATAATAATTCTCGAATTTTTACCTTAAATAGTTTTGACCTTTCATGTTGTAATTTAAAGTTTCACCAAAGAACGTTAAAATATTAGAGATCATTTGCTCAAAATAACTTGGTTTTTCCAATTAGAATAGTTTTGCATACAAATAATATCTACGTGAGATTGCAACAAACTGCGGCGCGGATGACAGAGTAACGCCCACGCCGCGCCGGTACTCGCTGCACGCCTCGTGAAGCTTTAGAAACCTGTTTCACTAGCCAGAGCACGTGGAGAATGAATCGAGCAATTCTGCCGAATATACGAATTCGGCGCATCTCTAGTACCTATATATGGAAATAAAATCGAAGTACCTAATCGCTAGTTTAAGACCTAAAGATTCCACAAAAGATTAAAAAAATTCCCGATGCCCTATAAATCTTACTGAGCACATGATCAAAAACTAATTTGATAATATTACAGACATCGATTAAAAAAGATATAAATTAGAAGGAACGGAATAAATAGAAAAACAGATAAATTGTTCACAAACAAACATCATTTGTCCAAGTAGTGAAACAAAGTAGCGACCATTAATCAAGGAAGAAACAAGTTTAATTAAACATTAAAATGTCAAAGACAATAAATAAAACGTTCTAGATTTCGACTCACATAAGTATTGAAGCAAAGTTTTTGGGCCAGTCCCGGTGCAAAATGTATTTAGTTGACTCCCGGAACCAACTTTGGAAAAGTCTTTCGCCCATTTTCGTTTCAAAGGTATCGTTCGGGAGTTTTCAAAAGAAACTTCACCGTTTATCAATCTTTAAAACGTGGTGAGATCGGAGGTATGTAGACGCTTTAATTTGCCAGCCCTTGTCTAATTAAGAGGTTTGTGTAATCTATATTATACTCATTATTGTAAGAGTAAGGGAGGATGTTTTCAACCCTCACTCTCGTGACATATCGCGTACATCGTACATTTTCTTCACTCTAATTTCGTGTCAAAGAGGTTTCAAAAATTTACTCGTCAGTCAAGTTTTAAAATATGTATCAAATATTATTTCAGGTTCTCAATAAATCAAGTTTAATTTCCAATATTACCAGTGAATTAAATAAACAGATTTCCGAACAAACAGTGTTTGTACAATAATTATTTTGTTACTAAATATAACCCGAGTAAAACAGTTTTGAAGTTCATAAAGTTTAAATTAAAAAATGAATACAGACTAAAAACCCTACGTGCAAAAATCTACAAAGAATAATATGAATATTGGAAGGAATGATGTTACAATATCAAAAACGTTTATATGAATTGCTTCTAACGGTAAGCATTATCATATGAATATGAAAATAGACGCAATAAAAAACTGAATGGAGTAATTTCGTAACTCGATCGTTTAAAGATAAAACTCAATTTACAATATTGACTGAATGTTTCAGCGATGGTAATAGGTATCGGTACACTCTTGGTAACACATCTTTTTACGACGAAGCTAGATATGACACATTTTATTATACCTACAACATTTGCAGTATGAGTTGAGACCCCTCACTTCACGTTCACATTCGCTTCTCAAATTCTGAACAAATTTCAAATTTATCGCTCTGTTACTTTCGCAGCTTCATATCCGAATTGAACACGTTTTTTTTGATGTTAAATGGGCTTGCGTTTGACCTTCGACTGACCCCAAGAGGAGTTAAGTCGAGGCCGAGGATGTAGCACGCTTACCCAGAAAAAGCCTATACACTCTGGCCTTGAATACATCTAGGTTGTAGGTGTCGGGAAACACAGATCCCGGAAGAGAGTTCCACTCCTTTGCTGTTCGTATAAGAAACGATGAAGCGAAGCGTTGAGTCCGGGTACGCGGGATGTCGACAACGTATGGGTGGAAATTCTCCCGGCGTCTTGTGTTTCGGTGGAGAAATGGGGATGGAGGAATAAGATCTATCTATAATAAGGAGGTCTATTATTTAATTAAAATGTTACCACTTTTTATTCAATTCGGATATGAAGCTTTGAATGTTGCAGAATTAACCTCCCAGTTCTCATTTCGCTTGACTGCAAAAAAAAACGTTAATTTAATCTATCTATGGTAAACATAGGCTTCCTACAGAAGGCTCTCCACCGACTAAAACCAAGAGCTCTTCTAAAGGGACGCTACCAAGTACCGGGGCTTTTAAACTTTATTAAATTAGTTATCTGGATTTTTATTATACTTTTATAAAAAATACCTGGGGTACTGCAATGGGCGAGTCAAAGAAAAGTATAATTAACTCGTCTGGTCCAGAAAATGTGAACTAAATTGAAACCATTTCTTTTCGCGGTCATTAATGTAAATTATTGCTATTTAATTCTTGCAAAAACGTTTCCTGCTCCTCTAAAAGCTTCCAATGAATTTAAAATATACAAAATATTGGGTAAAAAGCGCACATTTCTAAATTCCCATATTTTTTTTATTTTTTTTTTTACTGTGTATAGGCCTGTGTTTGACCACAATCTCACTATGGTAAGTGATGATGTGGTCGAAGGTGGTAAGCACACAAAGCCTAGAAGGAACTGGCTCTCAAGTGCAGCTGTCGGAACACACCGATAGGTGCTTGGCGACAGATTTTCAACTTGAGGGTGGTAGCCAGCCAGACGGGTACTACAAAGTACCCTACCACCGTGCTATGGTTTCCTCACGATGTTTTCCTTCACCGAAAGCTCTAGCTCATTGTAGGATTCGAACCCGGGGCCTTCGCCTGAGCTATCATCGCCTAAAATATGAAAAGTAACTATTAAATAAAATACACAGATTCAACGGCTCCACAGACACCAAGTTGCATCGTTTAACCTACTTCCCGGTAGGAAAGCGACACTAATACTAGGTAAGTAGGTACGTAACTGCTTCCTGCAAGTATATTAGCAAATCCCATGTAATCTCATGCACCCGCGTGAACATCAAACACTAACTCTACGCCAAGCGTGAGCATTCAAAGTTCGAGTTTTAATATGAAGGGCTTTTGTAGTCATCTGGGTTGAGAATTCTATAGCAATCATTATTATCGTCATATTACAAGCGTCTGTTTATATAATCAAAATCATGACACTGTAAATAATGATCTACCCGAAGGTGCAGGTAAGAAGGAATGTTTCAGACTGAATTTTTTTAAGAAGTATTAAATATTTTTTTACATATTTAAAAATATTCAAAATACTATCTATAGGTATATAGAAAATTTCCTTGAGGTTACTGCTGCTGCCGACTAACGGTGGGGTTTTTAGTAAGCTGGCAGCGTTTCCTGTGTATTTAGCCAAACATCATTATTTGCACCGCCCATTCGCCCGTGGTTCACACGTGGTTTCAGCTGAAAATCAGCGCTGTAGAGATCTGCAGCATAATATGCTGAGTTCACTCTAATTATTGTATTGTTATTACTTCTTTTAGTTTGTATGTGTTTATGCTTTATGTTATTATGCTGTTTTTTTATTATTATTGCATTGTGTGTCCAATAAATACCATTTTATCTTTTTTATTTTACGTCTAGACTTCAGTAGAAACCTAACATTTTTGGTTTGACAGATTTGCGGTTAGGTTAAAATTGTTAAACGATTAGGTTTCACTCATCAACTACGCCTATTGAATGTGGAGAACCGCAACCATAATGACATTATGCTAAATAGTTTTCATAATACCAGTACAGAGTAGATAATTAATTATTCGTCAGTCTTACAGGGTTGCACTCTACTTGATAATGTACAATGAATGGTGAATGTAGCATAGGATTACATTTGATGTGGTGGTGATCTAAGATAGGTCAGTATGGAGAAATCTAAAACTATAAAATATAGAGCTTTTTTTTACAATGAACCATGACACAGAGTTAAGAAAAGTGAACTGAAAAAACTTTTCTAATTTCTTAATATGTATTGGCTATCTCTATCTATCTATGGTGCGTGAAGATGATGCTGAACGAGACATACAAAGCCTAGATGTGAACTGGCTCTCAAGTGTAGTATAGTGTAACTGTCGGAAACAATTGTTAGGTACCCACGCCAGGTGGGTACTACAAAGGACCCTACCACGATGCTAGTGTTTCCACTCAATGTTTTATTTTAAGCTAACCTACAGAATTCATTGTCACTACCACTGAGCTATATTCACAACGGAAGCTTAAAAATGTGATATCTTATCGGAAAGTTTTAAGAGAGGTAGAGCAAAACATTATTTCGCTCAAAGAGCAGCATGACTGGGGAAGTACTTCCACCTTACAGAATACCGCAGCCAAATAACTTCATGTTGTGTTTCTGCGCGTGATAAACTTCGCCGGAGCTCATCGAGAAGGGAGAAAGCGTCGGTAACGCGTGAGCGATTTCTCGTGTTGCAAGCGTCCATGTGGCTACGGTAACCGCTTACCACCAGGCGAGCCGTATGCTTTTTTCCCGACTTAGTAGTATAAAAAACTAATTTAAAATCCTAACTAATATTATAAATGCGAAAGTGAGTTTGTTTGTTTATTTGTTTGTTTGTTTGTTACGCCTTCACGGCTCAACTACTCAACGGATCATCATGAAATTTGGCATGCAGATAGCCTATGGTATGGAGAAGGACATAGGTTAGGCTTTTTATCTCGGGAACGCGGGTGAAACCGCGGGGGACAGCTAGTATATGTATAAATTATACAAGGTCGGTAAGCAACGCAACAGCACGAAGCTCTAGAGAGCACGAAGCCGGAGAGGGCACGAAGCGGGTCTAAAACGCGGCGCAGTCAGGTGGAGCCGTTCATTAATCTCGCCAGCGACGCTAATGAATATTTACTCATGTTAACGAGATATACGGCGCGGACATTACTTATTAGCGTCACTTTACACAGCTATAGTAATTAACTATTCTTGGCCTCATTACAAACTAAATGTCTAGAGTTTATTACTGTCTAGAAACATTCACAGACACCGATCGATTTAGCTTAGTCACAGAATCTTCCTAAGGATTCCTATTAATACTAATCCACGGACATTCACACTAATCTGTGCTAACGCTGCGAAGTATTTGCATCGTCCGCGTTACATACGCCACAGATTACTTATAAGTTACTACCCAACCGCTACCCTAACTGGCTCTATCTAACAAAACAGAAATTTGCTGAATAATTGTGGTAGCTATTTTTATTTTTGATTTAGTATTTTAAAATTATTTTTAATCTTTAATATTCCATTGAAACCACACCTGATGTCCTCTTTCCTTGACAGGAGCCTCCAGAAGTAGACGATGAAATTCGTAATTTCTGTTAGCCAGTGCAAAATTTTAGTAGAAACAATTAATTTGAAATCATTGTATTTAGATCCTATACTAAAAAATTTAAGATGTATTAATTTTCTATTAGTTTATATTTACTAGAACGAAATTGTTAATAACAGTATTTTTATAATAACTAATCGCCAATAACCTTACTTTGATCTAATTTTATTATACTCATAAAACGATCAAAATAGAGATGTAGTAACTCTGTATCGTCGATACGAACGAACATACTTCTTGACTAAATTTCCCTTTATAACATGTAAATCGGCTTCGTAATAAACGGGTAGCACCCAAACGACCTTATGCACTATGCAATAAAGTATTCGATCGCGATAAAAAAACCAAGGCCGAGGCTAATTAATCAGACGTGCTTCCTTGAAAATTACAATGGGTTCGCCCCTGTGCAATATTAATGCCGGGCACACTCACTGCGTTTTTTAACGTTTTGCCGTGTTTATTCGACCCTTTAAAGGCTGCCTCGTAAAGCTATTTAGATGCAATCTCCTTGTTGTTCCGAGCATTCTATTAACTAAAGCACGCAATGTGCTACTTGCTACGATTGTAGCGTTCAAACTGGTCATAGGATGTGTTGACACGATCTTAGGCTCTCGACACTTTAGAAGGCGGTATGACAGCTCTATATAATCTGTCGCCAAATACCTTCAGTGTTAATATTTTTGAGGATAAAGTATTTATAAGTATCCCCCGCGTTCCCAGGATAGCCTATGTCCTTCTCCATACCATAGGCTATCTGGTTGCCAAATTTCATGATGGTCCGTTGAGCAGTTGAGGCGTGACGGCGTAACAAACAAACTCATTTTCCCATTTACAATATTAGTTAGGATAAGTGTATTAAAGTAACTGAAATGGGCCATATTATTATTGTCAACTGAAGCTACAAATGGTAACTAAGTACTTGAACGAGTTTTCTCTGATTTATGGCACTTAATTGGAAATCCACAGACAGTATTAAAAGGCTTGCTACAGATTAATGAAGATAAAACTGCAAAAGTAAGCTCGGTAAGTAGGTTGGATAAACAGCTTTCGGAGTGTGCGTCTGGCCTGGATTACGTTTCCCTATCTGCAGGATCGAGGGGTCTTGACTAACCCACGCAATCAGTGTGATTAGTCTTTACAAACCTATTTATATTGGGCGAATTGTATCTAGGAATTAGCAGTTAATACATACCAAAATAAATAGTTTGCTTCTGGTATAGAAATATAACTGAAAAATCTATAAACAGGGATCTTTCTAGATTTCATTTACAGGATACACAAATTGGTGTTTTTTGCAACTGCAGCGGAATTAAATACTAGTATATAACTGTATAACACGATGTTTAATTATGTAGGATCAGAAAGGATTTTTTTTTTAAACAGCAGTTTTTAAACTGATTCGTAATTCATTAGAATTATGCAGAATAAATATGATAATGATTCAAATGTATTTTTTAAACAATATCTATGTCACATTTTGAATGTAAGCTACACGTTTTATTCTCTTTGGTAAGTTGCTTAAGTTATACATAGTGTTTCTTATTTTGTACGTAAGTATATACAGCTGCATCCACAACCGTATAGTGTAGCCGTACATCACTATGTATGTAGGTACCATCGTACCATCTTTCTTTTTAGGTTGAATTCGAACAAATCGGATTTGCGTTCAATTTTCCTAGACTATCGGAAGCTCGCCGAATCCAGCCGAGCAAAACCCGACCCAAATACGAAGAAAGAAAATTCCTCAATTCTCAGCTTGCCTTTGTAACTTAGAATTTGAAGGATTTAAATCTTTGCTGACTTGCAGAGATTGACCTGAATCACAGTTGTTTCCAAATCGGAAGTGGTTTCACAAGATTCCATTTATTGAACGGAACTAATCTTTATTTATCATATACTTTTATTCTTTAAACTGAAAACCTCGTAAGAGGTACATAAAAGTCTGGACCGTATCCGTTCTATGACACTTGGCGTTTACGACAAGGTCGTTTATCAAAATTGCCGCATCGTTCTTGCAGCGTTTATCCCAATCATTACGGGTTTGTGACAGGCATGACGCTGTTTCTATCATTTTCCGTTCCGATGAGTGTCTACGGATAAAAAGAGGCGACGAATGTTCAACTATGAAACATTAATGTCGGGCAGGAAGGAAAGAGTCGTGCAGGTGGTTATCACCTGTCGTGATGGGAGCGCGGCGCACAGATGTGCGACGTAGTTCTGCAACACTCGGCTCGAGGCACAGGCGGCGAGGCAGCGAGGCAAGGCGAGGCAAGGAGCTCTCCCAAAGTCATTTGTTACCTTTACGGCTACCATTTATTACCTCTCCCCGACGCCCGGTGCGCTCGTCCCGGTAAATATACTTAATTAAAATTACCACACGTGACCTTTGAGAATTCACGTATGAACACGAAGATCCGTTATGACTGCTATGAGATAAAAGTTTCGATGAAAAGTCCACTCACAAATTTAATATTAAAAAAAATATTCCAGCCTTTTATACAGTAAGCTTTGTGACACTTATAGAGCCTAGGAATCTATTTATTTAGATTCGCATCAAGCGTTTCGTTTTGGTCGTAAGCATTTTTCATTTTCTTTATAAATGAGACTAAATGGGAGTGCTTCACCTGAAAGAGAGGGTTTTCATTTTAAAAAGTTATATTTCATAGCCAAAATATTCACCGCGCGTCGACGTCGGGAAACTTTACGTATGCACTTACGAGCTCAAGGGAAGCGAAACTTAACGGAAAATTTAAACATGTTATTTAATTTTAACTTTATACTAACTCAGGTTAATTGAGATTAAAAGCAACAATAAAGGTGAACGCACACTTCCGAGCTGAACGCATCGAACGAAACGAATTTTAGAATTGTGTATAATGAAAATATTATCCAGATTCGGACGATTCGACGCGGGCAAGTGTGCGAGCTTTCATACGATTTCATATACACAATTCTAAAATTCGTTTCGTTCGATGCGTTCAACGCGTTTGGCTCGGATAAGTGTGCGTTCACCTTTAACCGTTAAAGTTTAATATTTACTGATAGGAATTATTTTTGTAGCAAAAAGAGAAGTTGTTTGTGAATTAATATCCTGAGTTGATTTAGCATGTATCGAATCTAAACTTTGCAGTAATAATAAATGGTCTTATAATATCAATGTTTTTAAAAAATATTATACATGTATCTGGGAATATTACATAATACGAATGCGTATTTCATTGATCAGAAAAACAACCCAGGCAGTTCTTCTACTCATTTTTTGTTTCATGTAGCTGCAGAACACGGTCAATTTATTCGATGGATTAAAAACGGCCACTTGTTAAAAATATACAGATTATTTAACGTGGCATAAGGTTCGCAATGAATTAAAAAAGGAAGAGGCTAAACCTACGTCTCCGTTATGAAAGATCACTTGCTGACAGGTAATTAATTAGGGTAATGTAACCGCTAATTTCCAATGAATTTGCAACGAGCGGTTGTCTGGTGTTAAATGTACCATAAGCCCCTTGGAAATTATTTAATATAAGTTCTCGTTTCTTGTTGGCAGCATCGGCAAATTGTTTATATATAGATTGCATTATTATGTGTGTTTGTTATAAATAAATAAAATAAGATATATTCTCGCGATATTAGTGAAAGTACAATATATGGTAGATTTGGAAGATGTTTACATTATGGATGCGCCAATGCCGCCAATCCACTTTTAAATTATAAAAGTTTATTGATTTATTTTCATTAAATGTACAGATTAATAATATTAATAATATTAATAGGATCGGATAATTAAATGGAGTCCATGTTTTATTTTAGCAGTGCGAAATACATATTTTATTCATGAGAGATATTTTGCAACTACTGCTATAAATTACTTATCACCCAACTTAAATAATAAATATAGGTAATTTAGTTAATGGGTAGATTCAGGGAACATTTATGTAAAAATAGGACTATGAAATGACAATTTCGCGTGCTACCGTTTACTGCAAAATTCATTAAAATAGTATGTTGCAATTTAGTTCTAAATTAAAACTAGGTTGGTTTATGTAGGTCAGACTTTTAGACATTTGTATATATCCACAATTGGACGTAATTTTCAGGTCCCGTTTTAAAGCAATGTATTCGTAAATAACATTCATTTTTCATCCTTTTACTGTAAAAAGTTATGACAATACTTTATACGTAGGTAGGTACAGGTCGGTTAACTAAAGCTGGCACGTTTCAACACATTTACACCGTCTCTCTCGCGCAAAGTCAAGCTTATGAGTATGAAGGAGACAGTTATTGTTTTGCTTTTGCTACTGCTCATAAATATAGAGTGGTCTATTTTTGCATTCGTCCATTAGACTTGACTGATTGCAAATTTATGAGTACTGTGAACGTGCCAGCTTTCGTTAACCGACCTGTAGTACATACGTCATATTCATAAATTACTTTATGTTTCGTGTCTTTGTAACAAGTTTTGCCACGATAGGACATGTCTTTTTAATAAATTTTTAACCGACTTAAAAAAAAAGGAAGAGGTTCTCAATTCGCTTGTAAGTTTTTTTTTTTTTAATGTTTGTTACCTCATTGTTAACTCCGTCATTTATTAACCGATTTGGATTTGTTTTTTGTCTGGAAGGGTACACTTCCCCTTTGGTCCCATTGTGTCATCAGATCAGGATTTGATCACTTCTTAGTGTACTTTGAAGTCGGTTTAAGTTTTTTGTAAAACAGTTAAATTATAAGGTTAGATATGTTTTATGTAAAGTTAGTTTTTTATGCGATTTGGATTGTCATAGTAAAAGTGTTCAGCATGAGGAAACAAACTTAAATTCATCTTAAATTATTTTTAAAAGGTCAAGATGGCTACCTTTTAACCGACTTCAAAATGTCATCAGATAAGGATTTGATTTCTTCTTAGTGTACTTTGAAGTCGGTTCAGGTTTTTTGGAAACCAGTACAATTATTATATCTATGATCAACCCTTATAACGTTGCAGTTGATTTCAGCAAGACTGATGGCGTATAATAATGCAAATATTTGAAATTTCAAGAGGACGGTAAAGATGGACGAAATATTTTCTGTAACAAAATGTAAGTATTTTAATAATGACATATTTTCGCTGATAATATGGCTTCTAGGTAGGTATAAAAATGATCTATAAAATATATATGACTATATCTTTCGCGTTTTATCCACTTTCTTGGGATTAAAAGTACTCTATTCTAGGACCGTTACGTTCAGAAATTATTTGTAAGTTTTATAGTATTTCTTGTTGCAATTTGTTTTTTGAGAAATCGTTATAATTCTAGCCTTGTAGTATACGTATAGTTCTATATAGCTAGTTAATGAATACATTTAGTTGAAATAAAATCATTTCAATATTAGTATAATAAAATATCCGATAAGCGAACACTCAGAAAAAATATATCTAATTTGTTTGATTTATATAATATGAATTTATTTGTGACCAGTGTATTTTCATATTATTATCTAAGTGGATATTGAATATAATTTAATTTACTTTCTCGTTGCTCTGTTAAAAATCTGGTATGTATTTTGTAAGAATTCTTCATAACATAATATGTCATGTCATGAAGAATATTATTCTTCATGACGACATACGTTAGTAATATCTCAGAGTATATAAATACTACGTACAAGTAATATTATTCATTCTGTGCTTATAGTCTAAAGGTATTCTAAACTTAATGAAAATTTGCTCAGCCATTACGGAGCTGAGTGGTAAAAAACATAAAGTTTCACAATATTATTAGAATTAACTCTTAATATTAGAAAAAGTTATAAACGTGTTGGCTTATGAGTTAAACATTCTTACTCTAACTTTATGTATTATTGCAGCTGTTTGTTTCTCAATCAATATAAAATAAATAAAATAGTTTAAAAAAAACAAGAAAGATACGAACATAAAATCCAACCTCTGTCGATTAGTTTTATGGGGCACTGTTTAATTTTTAAAGGTTTTAATTGGGCAAACAATGTTAACGAAGCAACGGGAGGGATTCGCGGTGAAAACTGTGCTAATTGATTTTTAATAATTCCTGTTACTGTTGTAGTGTTTCAAGTCGCCTAGGAGGCCTCCAACTAACTTAACGACTTTTTGTGGAGACTGTAATTTTTATTGACAGCACTTGCATTGACTTCCATTAAACTAATGTATACCAAATACCAAGTCAATATCCGACCACTGGCAGTGGGTGAAATTCGACTTGCAAGATTTGACCCGAACATACATACGTACATTGCAAGTTAATAAAAAGCTTGTTAAAATAGAAAATAGCAAAGCTATTGTATAAACTAATAAAAACTCATACTACACTCATAAAAAATCGTAAAGTAAGGACCAGATTGCGGCCATTACTATATTCACGTCCAGTTATTTTGTTGAGAAATTAATATTGCTTTAATTCTGAACACGGTCACTTAACTTGATTGCATTCCGAACTTCTATTCTATTTGAGTGTACAAATTCGAAATTGGAGCTGCATTTTATCGTCAAAATAAACTATTTCGCAAATCTATGCTAAGTATGGTGGAAATTGTACTACACTGCGAGCGATATTAGGGGGGTTGCTCGTTAGCTACGCCGTAGCTCGTAGCCGTAGCACTGAAGTTGGGTCTCGTGACGTCAGGCGTGACGTAACAGCCGCACCCCCGCCCCTGCCGTGCGTGCGTCACAAACACCCTTCTATCGACACGCAAATCATTGGCCAAAAACAACATTGATTTAATTGCGTAAGTATAATAAAGAAGGCTCGATGAATTACGTGATACGTTTCAAATGGAGGCAATTAACAAGCTGCAGGAAGCACGTACGCTTAATGTTCATAATTATCCGGCATCCGCGAGGCTCAGCACGTTATTATCTTAGTTTGTGTTAATGTACTCGGTGATTCTGTATTTTGCAGATCTAGATGGAGTTTTAAGAGAAAAATCTAGTCTGCTTGTAAAAAGCATTAAGCCTTGATGTAGTGAACTTTATCCGCAAAGCAATGTTGTGGTTTTAAAAGTAAGTAAAATTGTCTTTTAGAGTGAACACTTTTTCATTTGTATGTGGTGATATTTTGCTACATTAATAAGAATAATAGGATTAGGATTTTCTTATAACATTTTTAGATTATGTAAAAATATTGTAAAAAAATTAATCATATTAGGTTTTTTATAATATTTTAGATTTTTTATACGAATGTTATAAAAAAATAATAATTTTAAGTATCAAAATAAATAAAGAGAATAATAATAATAATAAAATTCTTTATTACAACATACTATTTTTTTACAAAATTAGGATCACTTGGTCCCATACTAGGAATACCTGTACTTTGGGAGATTCATTGCAGCTAAATGTGTATCATGCACAATAGTGTATCATCACAATAGTTTTGTACGTTTAAGCTGTCATGTAGATCATATTCACTTGACGTTAACCGACCAACAAATCAGTAAAGCTAACCAGCAAGATGACAGGGTAGCCGTTGCGTCTCCATTTAACTGTTACAAACATGGGTCACCGTATCTATTACCGGATATCCATTATTATAGATATTTTATTAATCATAGGGTTTTAAAACATACTGTATTTTTAATAGTCGTAAGGTTTAATTTGTTCTCCATAACCTACGAATAATCCTTGCATATTGCCGTAAGATACTCTGCCTCGGAGTAGTTTTTTTTTTCTGTTTATAGGTCTGTGTTTGACCTCAATGTCACCATCATCACCGTCAAGTGATGATGTGGCCGAAGTAAATATATTTGCCAAGTAATCGGCATTGGAATAATAATTTTGAAAGTACATTTATTTGTATTTTATCATATCTAGATTGCTGATGATTTATTTTGGTTTCATTTTCTAAACAACGTCACCTGTAGTTTCAGGGCACTTTCAGACTAAAAAATTCAAAAGTGTAGATAGCTTCAAGGCGTGCCTATCTTATAACGGTGGTGAAACTCCCTTTGACGTTAACATGTATACCATTATGAAGCAAGATTTACTTCTTTGATATATACTTTGAGCATGCAATAGGCTCAAACACTAATATCGGTTCATTTCAGCGATACTTATCTAATGGTTTATGTCAACGCATTGTAAACAGCGAGTGGGTGTGCGTGTCACAGCCAGCTCGAGCGGTTACAGTACGCGCGTACCCGCAGGAAATTATCGCAGATTGTTTTAACGTCACTCACTGGTGCGCGCGAATTGCGAAGGTATGCGCCATTCACGCCGCAACATTGAATTATTGTTCTGGGAATTTCATGTGAATTTGCTGGCGGTTATTTCATTGATTCGCAATTTCATTTGTTAACAGTAACGTGAGTATTAACGAAGATGTCTGTAACTTTATATAATTATATATATTTCAATACACTCGCTCGTAAAGTGACAATTATTGCAAAATTTAAGTCTGTTTATTCCTCGCAAGCGTGTTGTAAAATGTCGTATGGTACTCGTGTGCATTGATTTATTACTGTCTCGGCCCCCGTATCGCGTTATCAATTTGCACACTAGTATCATAATGTACTATTGCATATGGGGTTCCCAACACGCGGCAATCATTCCTATTGACTTATATATTACTGCACTGATCATTCCCTTTGTTTAAGTGCTGGATGAACATTCAAAATTTTATTGCCATCTCAAAACATTTGATATTGAACTTTATGCTTAGTGAGATAGAAACTATTGAGAATTTCTGTGAGGTGAAACCAGTTTGCCGCAGTATGCTGTTTGCCCGGACCAGCCAGAACAACATCCGATGATGTGGGACATATAAGCTGACCCGATTGAATATTCCCATCAATCGAAGACTTGGATTTTCCATGATTAAAAATGCATAGGTCTTAGTTTATTTCATTTCAATATTATCAACATTTTCGTCACGGTCAATATCATTGTATACATTTTCTTCTTCCATAACATGCATCGTTTTAAAGACTCACTGCGATTTCAGTTATTCTAATAACGATAAATAAGAACTCAAACAAGAATGCAGGTGCAGTTTCATTATGACCATTAAAAAGATACTATAAAAGTTAAAACCATTGATTGGCGTAAACAGATATAACAGAACAACCTCGGCTCATTAATATAACCACTTTTAAAAGCTTTAGAAAATCTTGTACCTGCAGTCTCTCCTAATAAACAAGCTGGAAACTCCTTAGATATTGTTTTCTGTTAACGATCTCGACTACGACAACAATGTAGGTACTTTGAACTCGACTCAAGTCGAGATTTCGAAAACCCAGACGTACCTAGTCTAAATATCTACCCCCTTATTCATAATCGCTTTTTAACTAAATCAGTGTAATAGTTACTCTTTTGATCACCAAATGACACGTGTCAGATAAAGACTTCAGAATTTTAGCTAATCAACGTGTGATAACTTTATTATGAATAAGGGGGCTAGACTTTATATTTCACAGTCAGTATAATTGCAGGTTCGATATTTTTGTTTATTATTTGAGTTACATATTGTGGTGTGAAGCGCTCGTGGTATAGCATGATTACTATGATTAGCCGTTCTTAATCAATCTGAAAAGTTAAGCTACGTCTGTCGCGGTCGGTACCTGGATGGGTGACCAGCTAGTGGTATTTCAAATCGAGCATTTCCGTGCTTCGGAAGGCACGTAAAGCCGTTGGTCCCGGTTTTCACTTAATTGTAATAGTCGTTAAGCTAGTTGGATGCTTCCAAGGCGGCTAGAAAAATTCCAACAGTAGGTTGACCACTAGCCTACCTCCACCAATCCGCAGTGGGCACGCGTGGTGGTGTATCGCCCATTCCCTTTCACCCTCATTTGTGGAAGGAGGCCTGTGCTCAGCAGTGGGACATTATAGGCTGATGATGATGATGATGATTGTGGCGTGGATATATCGTATCAAGTTTATATGAAAATAAACATTAATTTAATAAAAACTCTGTTGCTACCAGTAAGATGTCATTACTTCGTAGTTGCTACATAAGTGAACTAAAAAGTACAAAATATTTGCTGTGATTACAAAATTTGATCTTATATTTCGGGCTGTCGTGAAAAAAAATTATATTAATCGATAAAACAAATTGTTTTGCAATTATGATTTTGCGTCCATTTAATTTTACACTTTTTATATCTTAGAGATGATGAATCTCTATACTTTGTTTATCAGAATAAGTTTATTTATAAATTGGTAAAACTTTACGTTGGACTAAAATTCCGGTTTGTTCCTCAATCACGCCATATTAGCTGATATTTGGATAAAACTACGCACATACCGCGTAAGTACATATAGCAGAAGTTAATATGAACAAATATAACAACAAAAAAGCAATTTCATTCAAAAATTATAGTTAAAAGTTGAAACTGTATGCGGCAAAGGTTGCTTTTGTCCGCCAAACAACGTGCTTAGCTTTTATTACACAAATAATCCCCACACGGGGAATGCAGATACCCTCGAGATATGTCGGGGTACAAACGAGGCTTCACGACCAGAACTACTGTGACGGTAGTAGGTATAATCCCCCTCATTTAGACTCACCGCTTGTCGTTCCATTCGGAAAGTACAATTTTATTTTACTTTTATTCTGATATGTCAGTTTGTCGCTTATGCCTTATACCGAGTTAGTTTGAAATTTGATTTTTATAGGTACCTGATTACCCTTAATTGGGCGTGCATGCAATCCGAAGCGTCTCGGAATAGCCCGAATTATATAAGAACACGTAAAAGAGTAAATTATATACCAGAGTCGTCAAAAGCCACTTATACTCGAATGCATTTGAAAATATAGAAATTACAACAGAATATATATGTAATAATCATACCAAATATATAAATTCTGAAAATCAATTGAAATAGTATCCTCAATCTTTGTATTTTGAGATAAAATTAAACTTGACCGAATTATTAGATCCCCTAAATAACATATTATGAAAATGTGTTGATTTTGTCTAATTTCATAAGAGACGACTGTTGCTGTCATTTAGAAAACGAAACATAACGATCTGTCACCTTAAAATGTCCAGTGCCAAAATGACATGGCGCACGGACACCACACAAAAGTGGCACGTAGTATTATTAGAATGCATTTATTTATATGAAACATATTTAATAACTATTGGTACTTTGGCATAGATGCGCATTATGCATCTGCACGTTGAATCGTCGAATCTATCGACAATAATGGGGCGGCTCTCTCTAAACGCAGCCTTTGTTTCGTAGACTGCATTGTTATGCAGATCCTTGTTTGTTTAAGTGGTTCTTCGTACATTCGCCTTTTTGAGATAAAACTACAAACATGTTTTACTTTTTAGTGTTCCGTAACTCAAAAGGAAAAGAAGAACCTTTATAGGATCCCTCGAGTGTCTGTCTGTTTGTCCGTCCGCTATTACCGATTTGCTTCGACTCTACTGGACCGATTAAGTTGAAATTTGGTACCCAAGCACAGACGTGTATGGGTTACTATGAGTAGTATTTGGAATATGGGGGTCGCTTTTGGGGGACAAAAAAGAAAAATAAAAAATAAAGTTTTGCAAATTGTAACGTGTGATACCTACATCCAAAGAATTTAAAACGTCCAGAAGGATTTGACAGCCGTGCGCAGTACGAACTGAGAGCGATTTGCTCAGGGAGCCCCTCAAGCGGAGTGAAATTAAATGTCATGCTTTAGTAAGGCGGATTATCCATCTGGGTAGAGGCACGATGCCCTATGAAAATCTTTGCCTACATCAAATAAAAAAACTTGTTGTCAGGGTCAGATTTTCCTTTTAAAATTTCATAATTATTTAAAATTAGGTAATTAGATGGAATTTTTTCTTCATTTTGGAAAACGTATTTTAAATTAAATTGACATAGATGAAAATTAGCTTTGCGCTTGCAACGGAATGCTCTTATTTTCTTAGTTGGGTGTGTTTATTCTGCTTTATATTATTATCGTAGTGTTTTAAGAATTATAAAATACAATGTAAGCACGAGCTCTGAAAAATGTAAATGAGCTATATAAACTTTCATTGCTCAGAACTCATTAACCCGTTATTTTCCTCGTTTTTACGTGCATGTGGAAGATCGTGACTGGGAGCATTAACAATCTTCTAGCGACTGTGATTCAGAACTTCGAAATTTTAGAACTCACGTACTTCGCGATGGAAAACATTCAAACCAGAGTGTTTCTAGATAGCATACTTTCAAACTCACGTACTTCGCGATGAAAAACATTCGAACCAGAGTGTTTCTAGATAGCATACTTTCGAACTCACGTACTTCGCGCTAAAATACATTCGAATCAGAGTTTTCGCAATAGCATACATTCCAACCAACGTTTTTCGAACTCACGAACATTCGCAGTTCGAAGTTGTGAATACAGTCAATTCTAGCATGGATATATTTTGCTATATTTTTTCACGTTAATCAAAATGATTTAATTACGTAGGTAAATCATAATTGTCACGCCCCCACTCTTTTCTCACTGCACCGCATCGCACACTCTCCGTTCTTGTTGCATAAGGCATTATATATTTCAACAAATTGTGTGTCTAATGACTGTATACAACATGTACTGAAAATTACATTACTACTTATCCAGTAGGTATAACGTGTTATTGTTTTGCGTTTCCCTTGAACATTGTATACCTGTAAGGCTTTAATAACTAACCTACAACTGCGGTAGCGTTGGGGAACATTTCAGCCTGGTATAATGGAAATTACGTCCATTTCCTGCTCATGATTGAAGTCTAGGGCGCGCCTACTTCCCACAGGTAACTTACAATGGTCGCAACATTATGTGTTCACGGAATATTACGATTGAAAAGCGAATTATAGTGATTGATCGTTGTTTGTGTATGAACTGTTGTTTAGATATTACGAATCAAGTGAAATCTAAATAGCACGTTAGTTGGAATGATTGGTATTATTTTTGGTTTGGGAAAATTAAGGCCTATGTAAAAAGGTGAATAAACAGTCCATTTTTTTATTCAGAGATATGCACAGTAATTTATCTATGATTTTCCGAGTATTTTTCCTCAGCAGAAAAATGCATTAAAGTTTGAGTTTCTTGCTGTTTCTTCTCAGTTTAAGTGTATTACGAACCGGTGGTAAAATCAATTGTAACGTTCGTAAGTGCTTTATTAAGGCCTATATTGAATAAACAATTTTTGAATTTTGAATTTTAAGAAAATAAAGTTTTATCAACATTAAATGTAATAACGAAATGTAATATAGATTATTCAAGTAACAATGAAAAATAATTATTGAAATACCTAGAGATACTGCTGCTATATGCGGTGATCACTAAAAACTTGTAAGTGAAACATGCTGCTATATGCGGTGATCACTAAAAACTCGTAAGTGAAACATGCTGCTATATGCGGTGATCACTAAAAACTCGTAAGTGAAACATGCTGCTATATGCGGTGATCACTAACAACTCGTAAGTGAAACATGCTGCTATATGCGGTGATCACTAAAAACTTGTAAGTGAAACATGCTGCTATATACGGTGATCACTAACAACTCGTAAGTGAAACATGCTGCTATATGCGGTGATCACTCAAACCTCCTGTGAAACATGCTGCTGTATGCAGTGATCACCAAAAACTCCTAAGTGAAACATGCCGCTGTATGCGGTGATCACAAAAAACTCAATATAGTCGAATCGACTCATGGCGAGTATGGCGACCTCTAAAATAGTATAAAATGATAAAACATGGTGATATCACATAATGCAAAAATTTATTAGACATACAGTATACGAATGGCCGAAACGGAACAGGGACATTCCGTTAAACAGGACGGCCGTCTGTTAGCATTAACATTATATTATTTGAATATTATTTAATTTCATACCATTGAATATTGATTAATTATAATTAATTGTCAGCATTATTTATTTAGAAAGTGTAAAACGGTTTATTTTGATATTGTGTATTTGAATATCGAGGAATGGCAACACCAGAAAAATATAATGGTAATAATGGCGGCCATTGGAGAAAGTGTTTTAATGCATTTTGTGGTAATTACCAAGTTTACCAACGGTGTAAATACAGATTTACCTTGTTTAAGCCAACTTCTTTTCAGTACATAAATAAGGTATGGTTAATACATAGAACTTTAGTTGTTTTAGCCATTTTTAAAGTCATTAAAAACTGCTAGTCATACCAGAGTATAAGAATAATTAAGTTTCTTATGTATTTACTGTGCGTATGAGAAATTATAGTTGATTTTTCAAAACGTTTTCATGCAATCTATAAAATATAAATTCAAACTTGCACACGAATTGAAATGGAAGTCAGCCGCAATGTATTTCAATAAGCGAAACGTTTATCGATGTTCTCGAAACACTGCACAAGAGGCTTTCGAGGGTTCCCAACAATATACGGCTTAGAATGTGACCGACCGAGCCAATGGAAATCCGTGGAACAGTTTCGAATAAATCTCGGAGATTAGTTTCTCCGAAGAGCAGGTGGCCTTTCGGTCAGTGATGGCCGAAATTGTCCGAGTCACAGACACAAGGCATATAATGGAATTAAAAACAACATAAACGGGACTCATTTCAGATAGTCATACTGTTTGGAATGCTCCTCTTTGTTGGCACACTTTATAATTTCAGAATTAGAATTAATGACACCTTATTTCAGCCTACAAACAACACAGATCATTTTAATTGAGTTACACGCTCAGTTTATATAGGTATATTTGGTACGAATGAATCAGCTTTAAAATTGAAGTTCTAGCAGAATGCGTAGATAGAGATATTTCTAAAAACATCAAATGTGTTTGTGTTTTCAACTCACTCAGGTATAGTAAGAAAAGAAAATTTATATATTATCCCTACGTCTAAAACATACTATATTTTGATAAAACCTACTATAAAAGTAAATGATACCGTAATGAAAAGTATGAAACACTTCAGTCTACGAATGTTTTTTGGGGGCATCGCATGGCTACATTGACCTAACTTTAGAGGAGAAAGCTGAAATCCGTTTTTTTTTTGAGATTACATAAACCTTAACAACATATTATGCAGATGTGACTGTCCAGTTGTGCGACACTGGAACACCTTGCACATGGGGTCCAGGGTCGCACTTCTTAATCTTAAATAATAATGTTTTTAGCTTATTTTCCCTACTAACATAGTTTTTTAAGCACATACTAACAATATATGGATTATTATCTGAATTAAATAAATAAATAAATAAACAGTTAAAGATCACTACACATCAACACTTAAATATCCTTCAAATACGATTATCGTATCCGAAACTAAATATGCAGAGCTTGTGCCATTGTAACCAGTGTTAGATCAAATAAATATACTTATTCCTTTATTGATATTGATACCACACACCACCGAACAATCAATGTGCGAATCGACCCTACGGCCTGTGGTGTAGCTGTTATGCAAGGTAACCCGCAATCCGTTCGGTAAATCTTAAAAACAAAACATTGTTGCAAATAAAGTACCGTCACTGTGTAAATGAGAGCTAATTACTAAGCAGCCTAGCTCTATTAATTTAATGGAGAATAGATTGATAATCGAAAAAGATTATATACATGAAAGTTATTATGTCCCCAACTATACGCAGGATGTAGGTATACTGCCAAACACTGTGTTTAGATTAAAATAATTAACCTAGCCAAGGCCACGGCGAATGTCGCGACAGTTGGATTGACGCCAATCCGATGTATTAGTACTTACTACTATTTAATACTATTATTATATAAACGAGACACTAGACAAAACAACGTTTAATATTAAAAATAAAATTGTGAATGAGTGTCATCAATCCCATTGCAATTAATTAAGAGATATTATATTAGTATGTATTTTCGAGCAATGAATGTACAAAGTAAACAAGTTGTGACCTTCTTTTTTATTACTCACAGATGTTTCTGTGACATCAGATAATCCACGGAACTCCTTGTTTGCGAGTCCAAAAGTTTATTAACAACTAAACGTCTTGTCGTTTTTTCAATGGATGTAATACAGTGGCTTGAGTGTGATGTTTATTTGGATAACGATGGTTTTCTGTTGTCACATTTCCATTCATACAAGGTCTCACAACTTCTTGCCTGGAGTAGTTCTCATCACATATGTATCTTTAAATTATAAATGCCAATGTTTGTGGACGTTTTACTCAGACACCGGCAGGAAACTTTATAGATAGAGCTAACCCCGGAATAAATGCAGAGATCCCTTGATCAGAAGTGAACCTCAAATATAGCTTATTAATATAATGCACGTACCTTTATACCATAATCGGGAAAGTTCCAAAGCAGCGCAGTAAAAGAATCACTATCCACCAAATTTTGAAGAGAAATCCACAAAAAATCTACCACACGTGTTCACTACACTGTCTGCCACCGACTTGTCTTTACTTAGCCATTAAATATCGTCAATGCTAATCTAGTAATTAAATTATGAACCTTATAGGCACTTCAAACTATATCAAAGTCTAAGAATGTTTAAGCACTATTATGCACTAGAATGTAAGTGAACGATTTAATTCATGTAGATTTAAGTCTATTTACTTAGTTAGCGCAAGTTATCTGCACCTGAAACAAATAAAAACAATTTTAATAAAGCCTTCAAAAACACAATATCCGAATCGAGACTTATTAGTCAGAATAATGAACGAATCCTCTCATCAGTTGTAATTGGGAACATTTTCATCCATTCAACCTCTTATCTATATAAATGGGTGCACCAAATCTATCGATATACAATTTGGGCATTGTTTATCGCTTAGTGGGCCCTGCCGATCTTCGGACGTGACTAAGCCACTTTCTGGAAATATATCAGCGCTCTGCAATCAAATCCCCCGGTCTGCACTATCATTCGTATTACAAAAGCCACACTTACGTAATAAACGTGGATCAACATCTCGAAGAATTTTTGCAAAAATTTTGCCATCAATCTTCCACCGTGCAAAAAGCCGGCAGGACTAGACACTTGATTTATCTATTTGAATATTAGCTCGCCACGTCGGGAAATGGGTCATGTCCGAATATTTGTATACTTAGTACGAATGGCCAAGAAATGTTTTTATTATCATCTATTGTTTTTATTAATGGCCTGTGACAAAAATAGGACACACTGATCAAAAGTTTATAAAACTAATGTCCCTCCTAACCTCATCATTATTTACAGATACCTAAAAATACAAGTAGTATAACCACAGAATGTATAACAGTTATCTTAAATTCTTTCTTTAGTGCACATTATAATGGGTTTGGGATCAGATGGTGTGAAGAATGTCCTAGCATATAAGGATATTATCCAATTAATTAAAACAAATATGAAATAATTTTCTAAAATTTTCAGTAATGGCTGGTGCCGCTGCCGCCCAGCAAGAATGCCTGAAGCGCCGCAAATATGCATCTATAGGCAATGGATGCATTTTTGTGGCGTTCGGTGTAGAAACGCTGGGGCCGTGGGGCCCGGATGCCCTTCTTTTGTTTAAAGAGGTCTCACGGCGCCTTATTGAGACCTCACGTGACAGGAAGGCCGGTGTCTACCTAGGACAAAGGATCAGCATTGCCATTCAACGTGGCAATGCCGCCAGCCTTCTTGGCACGTTCACACAGGGCAGCGATCTGGCACATCTTTTTTACTTGTAAATATTTAGATTTGGTATTTTATAAGTAGGATTTATTTTATTTTTAATTATTATGTAAGTGTTGTAAATATTATATATGATAATTGTATATGAAGTTAAGAAGCAAGATATTAAAAATTTTCTAAAAGGACAAAAGTAATACGGAGTGTAAAGACTGAATCAATACATTTCAATAAGAAAATAGAGCATTCACAAAATCGACTTGATGTTTGTCTGATACAGCTCTTCTCATGGACTATTGATACAAAAAGCCGAAAATTTACATATGTATAGTAGGGGATGGACCAAATACTCGCGCAGACGAAAATAAGAAATACATAAGTGTCATTCATTACTGCTCGTCGCTTCGTCTAATCGATGAAAGATAGCCAAAGCGATCATAATCGCTTAGGACGATGTGGACTTAGTTATATCAACTGCTAGTGACTATCCCCGACATCCCACAGTTGTTGTTAGTTCTATAAACTGATCACCTCGATATTCATCGTCACAAGTTAATTATCCATTGTTAAGTTCCTCTTGAATCAATTTAAGGGTCCTAACTAGAACAAAATCTGTTTATTCGTTACGGAGATAAATACGTACGACGGACAGATGCTTCGTGGTACTCTGTATAACGCTTTATGTATAAAAAATCATCGCATAAAATTATTGAAAAATATTAAAAATAATAACCTCCTTGAAATGTAATTTGCCGCGATGAAGTACCTAAATGGGTGATATACTATTCGTGTTGAGACAATTATGTAACTAGAAAACTTAATTCTCAGTTCTAAGTAATAACATACTAGTATGTATGGCTTCTAGAAGCCGTACATCCTAGTAGTAAGGGCATAAAAGTCACACTCTTGCGGTGAAGGTGTCATTTTTTTAAGTAGCTTATGACACTTGAGAGGCTGATGTTCTAATAGAAGTAGTAATAATAATAATAGCAACGAAATCTGTGTGTGAAATAGGCTCTCAAGAACCAATACTCTTCGATCAAAATTGAATTGATCGAAGCTAATACTAAACGTAGAGAGCAATAATGATTTTTCGATGAAAGAAAACAACTTGAGAAAGCTAGGATATTCAAACGCCAAGGTTTTTATTGTGTCGTGAAGGTGGATAATAATATTTTATGAAATAACTAGCTGCCCCGTGGTTTCACCCGCGTTCCCGGGACAAAAATTTTGTTCAATTAAGTGAGCTATTGATAGAAATGACATTTACAGTTTTTTTTTACTATACAACGTGTAACAGATTAAGATGCTAAACCGTGAAACTGGTTGTCCGGAATCGTTCTCTGAATCGATATAATATATTTTTTTAAATATTAATCGATTCAGTAGGCGATTTTGAACAAAACCGTTCAGAATCGCCTACTGAATCAATTTCGTAAAGAATCATGGCAAGATCCATAAATTGATTTGTACAAAAAAATAAAACATTTTAGAGGGTTTTGAATCACTTCCAATGTTGAGATTACATTACCAGCAACATATTAATTATACATGAAATATTTTATAAACCCCGCAAAACAGAACAACAACATAACGGTTTTGGTCGCGAATAGTCGCGATTCGCCGGCATGCCATAGAAATTCGCATTTTTATCCCGGGGTTCTAAAAATATTTTAAATAACTCAAGTTATTCCTTAGGCACCAAGGATCTAGAATTATAACTTCATTGTAACGTCTCTAAAAATCTTTATTTTTTTTCACAAATCTCGCCATGATCCTTTCTATATTAAAAGTTAATTAAATCGATTCAGAAAACGATTCGGAACAACCAGTTTAACGGTTTAGCATCTTAATCTGTTACACGTTGTATATAGGCTTTTCGTTTGACCACAATCTCACCACGAAGTAATAATTTGGCCGAAGGTGGTAAGCACACAAAGCTTAGAAGGTACTGGGTCTCAAGTGCAGCTGTCAGAACACACCGAAAGGGGCTTGGCGACAGATTTTCAACTGCTAATCACCGTGCTATGGTTTCCTCACGATGTTTTCCTTCAACGAAAGCTCAAGCTCATAGTAAAATTCAAACCTGGGACTATCTCTGAACCATCTGAACTATCATCGTTTTGAACGGTAGTAAGGTAGTTTGTAGGACTCGTCAGTTACCTTCTAGCCTCTGTAGTCGGTCGGCAGGACATTGGCAATCCCTCTGGCCGAAAACGCCTGCCTGAGCTTTTGGGCATAAAAAAGGAACCTAAGAGTTTCAATTGTGCTTCAAAGAAAATTCAGCCTCTACGGGGCAAAATAGGAGATCAGTGTTGAACCAGCTGGGTGGAAATCTAGTAATACTGTCACGACGTAAGCTTTCAGCTCTTGTCTCTAGCAGCTTGCAACAGTATTCCAGCCATATGAATAGAAGTACTACGTGCTTTGTCTCAATAATGAAATAGTAATTGTCAAGAGAGTGATTGAATATTTGAAGATATTCCTTATTTGAAATTTTAAATATTGTAGGTATTTGACCATGAACAATAATTAAATAAGAAATCGCATCGCTGCAAAGTATAATTGTAGTAAATACAAATCATAAAGTAAACTACTTACAAAAAACTTGATGGACGTAGAAAACCTAGAAGTTCATTCATACCTATAATTGAACAAGTAGAGGTTCGAGAAAAATCAGGGCATAAATAAGAAAACTTGCAGGCAAAAGCTTGTCCTAAAAGAAACCTTTGGAATGGTGTTCAACGGCACTTTTACTTTACCTACTTCCGATTCATTTCTTTGCTCCTCACTCACATTTACGATAAAAGAAATCCCTTTAGTTGTCGCCTTTGATAATAAGAAAGGAACAAAGTAAAAAGTTCAGCCGATTTTAGAAGTAGACGCAATCTATTTAATAGCTATTTGGAGCCTCTGTTCTATTTTATAAAAAAAAGTATGCTTGATACATGGAGAATATTTTACGCATTAGAAGCAATGTCTATGGTTCAATCAATTGATATATCTATACTAAATAAATACCAAAGAAAGCTATTTATAAATAATTAATAATACAGGGCAGATACTAACCATGAAATTATAATAAATACAAACAAACTTCGTTAAAACGAAACAAAATAAGCGAAAAGAACTGAAGAGTTTACTGTAGATTCAAGAGAGAAAATCTAATTAGCAGTTAAAGTCACCTTTGATTCAACCGAGCAAGAACCACATTCAGGTTGCAATTTAACGCTATGTGAACGTACAAAATTTTCTCTCTGTCGTATTATTATTAATTAACACCGTTTTGTTTTCCATGCTAAGTTTATAATTATATAGACAAGCGTATATGAGAGAACTACGGGGGTCGGAGGTTTTCATCGCGGTGTTGCTTGTCTTAACAGAGGTCAAACTTCGGTCCATAATTGATTGGGCTCGTGGCGACACAAGAGGACCGAGTGGCTGTTGCCTAACTAGCTCCATAGTACCAGCTTCGAGAGCAATTAGATGAAAGGGGGAAATTGCATCTCTTGGGAATAGCTCACAAATTGCCCCAAACGTCAGCAACTCTCCGACAGAAATGACAATTTGTGCCGTAGACTATTAGTTTTCCGGAATTCGCTAGCGGACACTTCTCAATGTTATGGCTTGCTGCTGCGACAAAAGTGTTTACGTCTTTGCGAAAACTTATTTCGAGACACTTTCGAGAGCACTCGGCAGCGCCTCTCCAACAATTTCGTAACTAAATAATTCTAACAACGTAAATCTATTGACGTATCCATGTTACAAGTGAATAGTGATATCATCGTAAACATTTATTCATGTCTTTCATCATTACAATTAATGAAAGAAATAAATTATCGATAAACAAACACTCCTCGTTTTATTAAATAAGATAACGAAATGTGAGCAAATCTTTTAAGAACATGTCGAAAAATTGACAGGCCAGCTCACAAGTACCGCTAAGTTGCCCTCGAGATGAGGAAAATTGTATTCAAAGGACTCCGAGTAAATGGGGAAGCCCGAATAGCTAAATGTATATGAGTCCCTAAAGATGAGACAAAATTTTGCAGCGACCAAAACAAAACCCGAATTAGGTCAGAGATAATATTATGGTGATAAATAGTGATACATAATAATACAGAAAGGATTTACAGTTTCATCATTTAATTATGGAAGCATATAATCATATGTAAGGTAGGTGCTACAATCTTTAATACTTAAAAATTAATAATAGGTATAATCATGGTCAATCTAGTTCTGAATCAGCTAGATAAACTTGATTTGTTGGCACATATTATTATGTGCAAAATAAAAGGTTGTTGTTGGTTTAAAAGTTTTATACTAATGAAACAACGGAATCCTTACTTTGAAAGTATGGATCTTCTTGAAAGTAAATGCTCATTGTCGTTTCTGAAAGATAAAGTACCTACAACTAATTAGTCTATGAATACGTTACACATTCTACAAATACTTAAGCAGGACTTATTAGTCGTCACCTCTCTATATGTATTTACGTTATGGAGGAAACATTATCATTCTGCATGGCCTCTATCAATAATGGTCTCCATATGTTATGCCATGGCATCTTTATGAACTTTATGGTAATGAGCACTAGGGTAAAAGAAACCTAGCTAATCTATTTAACTGATTGATTTTCTATAGACTTGGAGATTTGGAAAACTACGGCAATTCAGAATTCACAGAATTCACTTTGTTTGCGAAATTTTAAATTCCATGCGTCTTTTAAATGCGAACCATATCTGGTGAGCGTATTATTGGTATTGCCATAGGTATAGATGTTTGCGAATCGTTGTTAAACTACTCCACGGTCCAGATAATTCAAAGATCATTAGGTATTTTATCAAAGGATATATAGGACATCAAATCGGGACTGTTTTTGTGAAAAATTTGCTTTTGTACAAATTTGTGTTTGCTGATCTGAACTAATAGCAGATGTAATTAAATGAACAAATACGTAGTAGGAGTTGCACAGGTATTTTGGCACATAATTTTCCCTGTCAGCGCACGGGCGGGCAGAATTCCGTTCGTTGTGGATAACATGCGTCGCACTGACTTTGTGGTTTTTCTAACATGATGTCTCTCATATTTCTAAAATATTTTGTAACAAAAAGATGTGGGCCACGGTCGGCATTTGGCAACAGGCCAGTGCTATTGCTCTTTTCTCTCATGACAAATCCTATAAGATAAAATACAACGCAATCTTTACAGAAGTAAGTTCTCAGAACAGAAAGCATTATAAAAATCATAACATTCTCTGCTTTCCTCTAATCTCATAAAATTATATTTAGACATTTTTAACTCAATCCCTAAACTTCCGTCCTATTTTGTTTGACTGCCATTTAAAAGCTTACGCATGCCTGTTTCAATTCCACTATAAGGCTCATGGAATTAATTCAAATAATTATGATTCCTTACCAGTTTTATTGAGATTACTTTTTGAGTCGTGTTGGAAGAACCAGGAAAATCACGGTAGGAGTGCGATGCGAGCAACCGAGCGAGATCGAACCGGGATGCGGGCTACAATTCAGCGAAAAGATGAATGAAGTAGGAACGCATATGTCCCGTTACATGTGCATCGAGCAGTTTAGCGACGCGTCGCGTACCTGATGCCGAGATCGCGAGCGCAGTATTGCAGTGGTGCACCGATAGAGCGCAGGGCGACGCGAATCACCCGCCTGCCTCCGAGCGACTGCCGCCCGGGCCGCGCCGCGCCCGCCCCGCCCGCGCCACGCTCCGGCACCACGCACCGCCTGCACCGGCACACCACGCCACGCACCCTCGGCCGCACCAGCGCCCACCGCGCTCCAGCTCACTGGCTACCCTCGACCGTGGACCACGTTGCCTCTGCGGGCTCACGCACCACGCGAATATCGATGTGTTCTGTCTGAAAATATGTCGTATGGAGAAGGGTGGCTGCGGGGGAGAGGGCACGCACCGCGAGGCGCGGGGGGCCGGTCCTGCGCGCTGCGTCACGCATCTGTCTCGAGGTTTTCTTGCGTGCTCCGCAGCCCGCCATCTGCAGAGACGTGCTCGGCGCGGCTCGGAGCGGCTCGGAGCGCTGTCGCCGAATGCGCATCGCATCGCCGCCCGCCGCCGCGCGCCGCCCAGGACCAACCCCGCCTGACATTGCGACGATGTTAATGCCCTCCAAAAGTGTATTTTCACATTAACCACGTGAAGTTCAATAACGTCGAAGTACACAATATTTATTGCTTATTTCCCGTTTCAATCAAGAAGTTTTATTTATAGGTTTCTTAAGTGCTATTTTTTTTCGTGTGTACAAAGTGGAGGCAATATTTTCATTTTCAACCGCTGTTTAGGGGTTTTCATTAGAGTATATTGTCTTAAATTATTGATTTCGGGGTGACAATACCACTTTTTATAACTTCCTCAAGATCTCTTTCAGATAGAGCAATATCATTTTGTTATGGCGGATATAATATCTCGAATCCACTATTGATAGCAGCTGCAATTTGGAACTAATATTACTCACAAATTATAATTTTATTATAGTTAATATACCTAATAAAGAGAGAGCAGCTCAACTGGGGAAGTACCGAAGTCCACCTTACAAAATACCGCAGCCAAATAACTTTATGTTGTGTAAAGTTGTGTTCCTGCGCGTGAGTAAGGTCGCCAGAGCTCATAGGGGTGGGGGGAAAGGTCGGTAACTCGTGAGCGATGCTTCGTGTGTTGCAAGCGTCCATATGGCTACGGTAACCGCTTCCCATCAGGCGGGCCGAATTGTTGTTTATCGACAAAGTTGTATAAAAATTTAAGGCCTACCAATGGTATACCAAAATGTCACTGTTGAATAAGATAGCAACAAAATCTTGAAACGTACCAACATAAAGTTTATATTCTTCAATAATAAATAATTATCTACTATTATTAAAGTTACCCATTGAAAGTTACCACTTAACACTTAAGTTATAACATTACTGGTGACCTTTCCATCTCGCAGCCGAATAGCGCGCATCAATCACTGTTGGAATCAATTCATACTACTCGTAGGTATATTTGTTATTCAGCTGTTACAGCGAGAGAAATACGGCAGCGGGATAAGGCATTATGTTATCT
Organism: Achlya flavicornis; assembly: GCA_947623365.1. Taxonomy (NCBI): domain Eukaryota; kingdom Metazoa; phylum Arthropoda; class Insecta; order Lepidoptera; family Drepanidae; genus Achlya; species Achlya flavicornis. The sequence continues at coordinate 13,568,814 of OX392468.1, forward strand.
AGGATCACGATTAGATACGCAACTAGACAAGTCAGCGGCTTGAAGTCTTGTCAGGCTATGGTTGCTGGTGGAAGAAGAAACGATTCTCGTACTTTACGATCGCCGGCTTATTCATAATTGACTTATTGGTAGAGAAAATCCTGTTTTTGGTGTATAATAACTATATTAGGCTGTAACATTATTGGATGTTTTCTCCCTCGTATGCTATATTATAACGATAAAGGAATGATCCGCATGATTGAACTATATGCAAATACAGTAAGTTTAAGATATATTTAAAAATATACCTCAATTCTAAAAATAAAAAAGAGGCAGCTTTTTCGAATTAGAATATCAAATATATGAATTTAGGCTTTTCTTATTCGGATAATAATAAAATACACAAGAGTCATACATAGCACATTTTAGAGCGGTTAGTATGTTGAGATTACTGTACCACTTGAGCAATTTTTATAAATTATGCAATTAGGTAAGTACCTATAAGTTTAAACCTAAAATTCATTATTCTGGGATATTAAAAATATCTAACTCAGTTTTTTTCGCCATAAATCCTAAAAGTTGTCGAAAAGGAAATCAAAGGAAAAGGAATCTCAAGTGCACGTTATGATAACAAAGTACGCCTCCAAGTTAACAACAAAGGTACGGGACGAAACGGCAATGACGGGGAAAAGGACGGAACTTCACGCGGATACTAATCCTTGAAATGTATTCCGCATGGGGTCGAGACGGTACACATCCGCAGTGGATGCCGCTCGTTACCGTCCGAAACTTCAGACTGAATCTGCCAACGGTTTGACCTAGCTCACGGGCGAAAATAAAGACTTTGCTTTAACAACGTTTTTTTTCATCGTTAGAAAATACAAAATATATTTCATCAGGTTTGTCACAAATTTCGATTACATGATAAAATTTTACCATGGCCAGTGATAATGGGGCCGGGGGTGATGCACACAATAGAAACAGTTGTGGGAACACCATGCAGAAAGAGCTACGCGACAGATTCTCAGCTTGAAGTGGTAGCCACTAGCCAATCATGCGGGTATCTGTCGCCAAGCACTGTTCTATGTGTTCTGACAGTTGCACCTGAGATCATGTTCCTTCCAGGCTTTGTGTGCTAGCTACTTCGGCCACACCATCACTTAGGTGAGATTGCGGTCCAACACGGGCCTATAAACGTTTGAAAAAAGGTGGCGTCCTAATGCGTTGCCAGATATGTTATCAGCTAATGTTCTCATCAGATATGTTAATAAATTGCTATTGATTCTAATGAATATTTTATCCAAGTACAACACCCGTGTATTCTACACTTCAGACTTTCCACTTTCAATCCCCCATGTGCAATAAAAAACTATGAACAATAGCTCATTCAAGCAAATATGTTTAAATAAAACTCACTATGAAAATTACAGATAATTATACGTAAAGCGCATTTCATTTCAGAGCATATTGTTCGTATGTAATTACATTTATACAATCACAGTTTATAATTTACATTAAATTTCAAAACTCAGTACAGAGTTTGTTTTTCCACATTTGCAGCTTCATATTTGATTTGAATTTCACGTTATTGCCATGAAAAGTTATTTTTACGGTTAGTGGCAGTTATACCACTATTTATATCGATTCTGTTAGAGTTTTAATTTTAATAGATTAACGTGAGATTAACCCCCTTATTCATAATCGCTTTTTAACTAAATCAGTGTAATAGTGTGCCCCGTCTCACTCTTTCGATCACCAAATGTCACGTGTCAGATAAAGACTTCGGAATTTTAGCTAATCAACGTTTGATAACTTCATTATGAATAAGGGGGTTTGACTCTAAGATTTTACCTTCTGGACACCGGACACCGAAAAGTCACTCGTATAATATTGATGAATGAAATTCACACCCTATGCAATCTACCAATGCGAATCTGTTCATTAATTAAATTGTATAAAATGAAAAGAGAGTCATTTCATAGTAAATAAGAACCGGCCAAGAATGTAACTCTATCTGAAGAGTCGCGCACCGCGGGTTCCGAACATCCATAGACGTATGAGATAGGTAGAGCACAGCGTTTATTCGCTCAAAGAGCAGCTCGACTGGGGGAGTATCTCCACCTTACAGAATACCGCAGCCAAATAACTTTATGTTGTGTAAGGTTGTGTTCCTGCACGTGAGTAAGCCAGAGCTCATAGGGGAGGGGGGAAAGGTGGGTAACGCGTGAGCGATGCTTCGTGTTCGCAAGCGTCCATATGGCTGCGGTAACCGCTTACCATCATGCGGGCCGTATGCTTGTTTACCGACTTATAAAAAAAAAATATAATTTCTTGGTTTGGGTCATAACAACCGAGATTTTGTAACAAAAAGCTTTTCTGTCTACCAAAATGCTATACAAAATTAAGGCAGCACTGTTCGCTATCTAGAATGTATGCATTGTATGGGAGATATGAAGATGTCATAGATTTAAGTATAACATCAATACCTGTAATTAAGAAATTAATTGTCACCAGCGATTAACATTTTAGGTTAGACGTATTATATTATAAGTACCAATTGTTTTCTGTCTGTTTATTATAAATTCTTTTTGTTTGCTTTAGTTTTAATTATATCAGCGCATCTACTAGTGCATGCTGTGCTCATCTATAAGTAATGTGACACTTAGATTTAGTTTAGAATTGTATTGTTTTGTTATTGCTGTATAAGTGTACTCATTGTTGAAGAGCCAAATAAAATAAATAAATAAACAAGTAGATAGGTTAATTAATGAAAATTGTGTTTGGGAAATAATATTTTCGTTTATTAATATATTTAAACAGATACAAATATGATACGCAGAAACTTAATACAAAAATATGCAAAGAATGCCCGTAATTGTAATATTACCCGTTATAATGTAGCAGGGACAATAAGATAAGATGGGACATGAAACAAGTTATGAGTATCATTCTAGTTTCAAAACTAACAACAGAAACAACAGAAAGTCCCTCAAAGTTTCCTGTGAGAAGTTACTTGTTATGTAGACATCAGTTGCGGATGAAAATATTAAAGGAGTATAATATGAATTTGTACCGAGAAGTTTCTATACATTCCCTCATGCGACACACTGCATACTTGTCTCAATTTATGAATCGTTAAAACTTGGCAGAGAAATAAATGTTGGTCTTAAAAACTTAGTCTCTCTCTTTGCTTCTCTTCTTCTTTTTTACAGCAGATTTAACCACAGGTAAAGGCGGTCCTTTATATTGTAGCGTTAACTGCACTATTCTCTCAGCTTCTCTCACACCGCTCAGTCGTGCACCAGATACTGTGGCAAAATGCCCAGGACATGTGGCTTCTCCAGCAAATAACAGTATGGGTGGAATGGGATCACTCGGTCCAGGCAATGGACAGGCTAAAGCTCTTTGGACTTGCCCGTCGGAGCATTTGCCAACGTAGGAATAAGCACCACAGAAGAAAGGATCAGAAGTCCAATGTGATCTCAAGATTGTAATTGGATACGGTATGTATGGGTTCCCCGTAGATAAACGTAAAACATCAGTCAATCCTTCGGCCACATCTCTATCGCAGAGACCTTCCATTATCATAGCTTCTTGACCTACAACCCAGGCGCACATGACATGTTTACTATTGGGTACCGCTTCTAGTGCTGTAATTCCTCGCGTCCAATCACAACGGCTACAAAGCTCATTACAACAATATTTAAAGTTTAAGTTCCCATTATGCCAGAACCAGAACGGCCTACAATATTCCATATAAATTTTATTGCAATAACCAAATCCAAGGCAACGCATCGCATCTATTTTTGAAGCGGGTAATGCTGGACAAAACATCCTGCTAGAATTCATACAAAGCACTCCTAGAGATACCGTAATAATAACATAATCAGCAGGAAATTCTTCTCCATCAGTTGTAGTAACGGTTGCTCGGTAGCCAGCTTTTTGTGATGTACCCCAATATACACAATTTACCGGTTTACAGTAACGGATGGTACCTTCAGGTATTTGACGTAGTAAAGGAGCTAAAATTCCTATTAGCCCAAGAGGAACCCGTACTTCTCCGCCAGGCATATTCATAAAGCATCCAATATGGTCAGCGCAGAGCATTGCTGTATCATCACCGCACCGTGCATTAAGCATATGCGATAACCCAAACATTATTCTTGCCGCGTCATGCTGTTGTTCAACAGGATATTCGTGTAATTCTTGTTGGATTCGCAGGCTCATAAAATTAATCAAGGAGCCGTGCTGTTTATTTCCACCGAGGCAATATATTTTAGCAGCTTCTTCTTCTATTTGTCGAAATTTGTGATATGCGGTTATTGTAGGTGGCAAAGCCATTTTGCCGGTCACGATCCTATTGAATAGTCCCCGAGTATGTTCAGATCCCGGGACACCCGGACGAGGCGGGTCTTCCGAAGCAGACATGAGGTAAACTGGATGTGTTAAGCAGTTATCTGGCTTCCAATGTGAACCGAGTTCCGCTACAATGTCTCCTAGCCAGCATGAGTGAATACGTCCACCTGGTCTGAAAATTTTGAAACTTACGTCACTCAACTACAATATATAAACATTTACGGGATAAGGTGGCACTTATAGGAAGATGCCAATGTTTAGCAGTGGATCGATCTTAGCATCTCAGCCTTTTCAATCACACTGCTGATAATATGCCCTCGTCTTAACAAGACAATTTTTTCAGTTCTGTGTTAGTCGTAACACCTGCCTTCCTAATTAATTCTTTTAACATGTCGTCTGATCATTGGGCCAGTAGTCTACACAGTGTTCTTGATATTATCTTTGGCCACGAGTCTGTTGCTGCTTTGAAAGATATATAAAGTAGGTATGTAATATAGAATATTACATATTTCACCTAGCCAAAAGTCCTGCGCTCTTTTTTAAACTTGTTATACGTTTACACACATCGACGACTTAAATTTTCTGTCGTATTTTGGTGTATGAAAAAGATACTTATCATTATACGATTCACATGGCTTATTGATTAAACTTAACTACTATTTTGCTAACTACTTATATCTGATAATTGCACTTGATAATACCTTTCATAGGCTTCAAGAACGGTTATATTATTTATGCCACGCTGGGATAATCTTGCAGCGGCCGATAGTCCTGCCATTCCTGCACCTATGATCACGACTCGTGGCTCGGGATAACATTTATCAGCAGCGCACGCATCTATAGCGCAAATACTTCTGTCTTCCAAGTCGGGACCACAAATCAAAGCAGACGGAGCATTGTCTGTAAGACTGAAACCAAATATAAGTCATTTTGCGTCCAGTTCTTATATTTCCTCAGAAGATGCACAACATACTTTCTTTTTGATATCTTCAGCCATTTTTTAGCAATCGTTGATAGCAAATTATTACTGGAAATTTTCATAAGTAAAAATAAAATTTTGTATTCAATGAAGGAATATATTCATGTTTATTCTGTCTATGCTTATGACATTTCTGACTTCATTTCTCATATAAACTATTATAAAAGAGTTTTCTATCAATTTATTTAGGTAAACCAAGTTTCCGCCCGTGGCCTGCGAACCAGAGGGTCTAAATTATCGACTCTAAAGTATTCCCGGAGCAACAAGTAACTTACGTATTAATCCAGAACATATACATTCTATCGGTATCCCAAATGTTTCATCCAAATTCAACTATTTATGCGTGCTTGCTTGCGTGCTTTGAGTCATAGTCATCTAAATGACTTATAATAAACTATATTTCCTCGGCGGTTTCACTCGCGTTCCCGGTATAAAAAGCCTATGTCCTTCTCCATATCATAGGCTACCTGCATGCCAAATTTCATGATGATCCGTTGAGTATTACGACGCCTTCACGCGTCAACCAAACTGACAAACTCACTTTCGCATTTATAATATTAGTTAGGATAAATGAAATAAATAAATATCTTGGGACATTCTTTACACACGGCTATCTGATCCTACAATAAGTAGAGCTTGTACATACTATGGAAACCAGAAAACTAGACCAGTAAACTACAGCCCACCAAAAACATTTTCATGTAGTGTGGCCAAGACGAGACCATATGGCTCGCACGGTCAAAAAGTTATCAGATCTCATGTAGAGCCAAGCTCTACATGCTCTACACGCCCGAACCCTACAAGCCCTAACTTCACAAACTCTACACCTTAGTCAAAATATGTGGCTTTGACGTTTCGCTACTACAAGAACTATTGTATTACAGAGCAGTCATGCACAAATATGCATGTCCTGGGTGGGAATCGAACCCTCGATCTACGGCGTGATGAGGTGGAATCTCAAACAACCACGCCAACTAGCCCGTCAAAATAATACACTAATTTTATCTAAAAATATTTTGAAAATATTAAATTAAAAAAAAAGCTCAGCCGTTTGTGCTTGATTGAGTCACAAACATCCTAAAAATCTAAACATCAATGTTTTTCACATTTATAAAATAAGATGAGATGAGATCGATTTCATAGACATTTTCTTCAACTTTTTCCCATTTGTATTTCTGTAATAGGCTTGTAGGAACTAATGGAGCCCTGCAAAGCTTTAAATGGTCTTGCAATGTAGGTACGTAGTTTATAGAACCTTGGAAAATAAATAGCTAAAACGTTAATGTTTTATTTGGCAAGATGTCGGATGGAAGCGGAATGGCGCCGTGCGACGCGGCTGCGATTCTTGTAGTTTGTTTTTGTGGCACTCTAATTGCCGGTTTTTTTATATAACAACATAAAGAAAGAGTTTGCTTTTGTACTTTATATATTCACGGTCTTGCATCTTACATTACCACTGCTTAATTAAGGCACGTGTAAAATATTATTGAAATATCTAAGAGAGAGTCCGTTTTATTCATATACAAAAGATTTACCGATTGTTTTCGTCAAATAGACCATGCACATATTGTGTGAAAAGTTTAACGATATAAATAAAACGACAACTCTTAATACATAATAGTATACATTACAAGATTCTCCTCGCTAACTTACATTATTAAACAAATATCTTAAATGTCTACAGATCAATATTGCAGGAGGAATTATTTTTTAATTTAATTTAGAGATCATAAACTGTCAATACTCATTATGATAATCACCATTCATCACAACCGCACTGACTAAATGATTCACAGTCTTTAAACACACTAATTTATTGGAAACAATCCGTCCAGAAACGGTCGAGTGTGTGGTAGAAGTGTCGGCTGACTCCGAATAGGGAATGGTTCTCGTCGGTGTAAATCTGAAAAAGCGTCAATGTATTAATTAAAATGTTATATCACTACGAATATATACATACTTATATCAATTAATTGCTCGTTAAATAAGTGTGCAATTAAAATTACAATGACAAGATTTCATTTCATGGCCTTCGAAAGCAGGAAAAGTTAGACGCCTGATAGATTTAGCTTACACGCCTGACAGATTTAGCTTAGCTAATGCACTATTAATGACTTGTGCTTACCTTACCTTAACATGATGGAAAAAGTGGATGGTAAAGAGACTTTTTAGGTAGGTATTTTGCTTACATAAGGAGGGGTAAAAACAAAGCTTATTGCTAACGGAATTCATTTTTTCGAATTTCCTAAACCACAAAAATAAAAGAAAATAGATTTCTTACCATTTCTTCAAAGGCAATATCAGCCCGCTGCAACTTCTTTGCAAGCTGCATGCTGTTTTGATAGTGCACGTTGTCGTCACCACTTCCATGCACCAGGAGGTAGCGCCGCCCTCGGAGCAGCTCCGCCAACGAAGTCAGATCCGACTGTTTGTAACCTATTGGGTTCGCTTGAGGAGTATCCATATACCGCTCGGTGTATATTGAATCTGAAATTGTTAGTTTTTGTATGATAGCAAAGCAGTACATGGAAGAATATTCTAAGGGACCATAAAACACATTATTCCATACACAATACTCTAATCGTTTTCAAGTCGAGGAAGAATACATCGTGAGGAACCACGGATTTACTTCGAAACTCACCAGAGAGAAGTAAATAATCCGCTCTAGACTCCCGCGGTCTACGTGACCTCTCGTCGATATCAGGGGAGTCCCCCCGTTTTAACCTATTTTAACGTGAACAAAACTATCCGATGTCCTATTCCAGGACTTAAAGTGAGCTTAGTGGTAGTAAACATACATACACCCACATCATCTCGAAAGTAAGATAGGATTTTCAATCCTGCTAATAAGTACTATCTCATGAAGAGATACATTATGTACAATAATATACACTCTACAATTTATTAGAATATTTATTACCATAATACAACCAGGAAGTGACAGGAGCAACAGCAGCACCACACGTGATGGTGTTCTGGTCGTCTTGTATCAACATCATGGTGGTGGCAAAGCCGCCGTAGCTCCAGCCCCACACACCAACACGGTCAGGGTCAATGAATGAGTACAAGCTTATTAAACTCCTGGAAATTATGAAGGTATAAAGGTAATGATGTAACCTTTTTTCTCCTTTTGGGTTTGACGTAGTAATAAACAAGTTAGTAAGAGTTGGTCTTCCTACTCCCTTGAGTAGGAAAAAAACACTTTGGAAAGCATACTTAGTAAGAGTACCTATTCATTATCAAGCTTATAGAGTAAGATGCTAGCTGTGACCTGCAGTCTACCTGCGGTAGGGTGATATTTTATATAGATAAGATATGTACATGCTTAGCATTATAATATTAGTATAGTAGTTACCTGATTGTAGCTAGTGTATCGCTAATCTCAACGGTCCCTAATGCAGTATTGACAGCGTGCATAGCCTCAACACCCATCACTCCGGATCCTCGGACATCAATTGAGGCTACTATGATACTTTTATTTACTGATAAGTACGAATTGTAATATTCTGTAACATACATGTTCGTGTTAATATTCCTATTTACAGATAACCCGATGTCTTAAGAAATTCTCAGCATACCTAAGTCAAAATTGTCCTTAACCCTTGAAGTGCCTGGGCCTGCGTATACCCTCACAATCATCGGGTATTTATATCCTGATAATATTTCTGGCGGCAACAGTAACTTCACATTTGCCGTTACATCTTCCGCAATGGACAACACATTGAAAAGAGTCATCGGTAATTTGTACTGTTTTAATTTATCAGACAATCTTGTATTGTCTTTGATAATTTTGAAATTGTCTTTCTGCAATTAAATATTTAAAATTATAATCTAAATGGTAGGTATAATTAATTATAAAACATCCATAAAAGATACTTACCTTACTGTTGTATAAAAGTATTTTGGGAGGGACATTGCAAGCACTACAGGTTATGACACCATATTGTGCACCGGGAGAAAATATGGCCGATACATAGCGACATGTAGGATATTTGCAGCTAATACATCGAACGACTCCTCCAGATGTAGCCCAAAGTTGCCTCAACCAAGGAAGGTGTCCTGGAGCAACTATATAATAAATAGTATCAGTTTCTTGATTCCAACCCAAAATTTCTGTAACCGTTGCATTACCCGGACTAAGATCTTCCGTAGTCAATGTACGGAAATCGAATCTGGCAGCGTGAGGGAATCTCTGTTCTCCATGATACAAGGGTTGTATTTCCACCATTCTTGTGCCCTTTTTATCAAAAAGCGTTGGATGTATATCGATCCAACCATTCGGCTCTGTCTGTTCCGTCATAATGCTACATTTGTCTTGTTTAAGATCACAATTGACTAGGATGCTGACATTTTGTCGTCTGTTTAACCAAAGAACAATAAGGTTCTGATCTGAAGCCCAGTTTACTCTTCCAAGTATATGATCCAGGCCAACAATGTCAACTGGTGCTGGTATATTTAAAGGTTCGCTGTGAGGCTCATCCAATTTATAAACTCGAAGTCCCACCTCAGGATTGGTGCGACCTGCCTGACAACAAATTTAAAATATTTAGGAAGCGTAAATATATGATGATTTTACTAATATTTTTGTGTCCTATTAATTCCTATGTCTAGACTTAAGTGCCGTTGCTTTTGCATTAATTATAGTAGGGATAAATGCTGATACTAATAGCCTAGCATAAAAGAACAAAGACTGTTATCAACAGTTCACCTAAATCACTTTGTCTGATGGTAATTTTAATCTGCGATGATACTTTGGTGAGTTGTCGTGTGCGCAAGTCGGGGAAGAATTCAAAAATAAAAGGAAAAGATAAGCACGCTGGGCATTAGCTAGTATATACAGGTTGGAAACTTGAGACGGGTCAGTAAGGACAAACTATTATATACAGGGTTCATACGGGTTGAGGACACGCAAATATGGTCTTATTTTTTTGAGTTGTTTGTATTGGCATGTACAGATAAAAAAAAATACATTTCACATTTATACTAAAACAGCTGAGAAGAAATAGAACAAAATGCTTGAAAAAATATAATGATGAATGTGGAAGATGCTAGGTAGTAGATCACAGTAAAAACACTAACCTTTGGATATTTAAATTGAACCATTTCTGGGTACTGGTCGTCTATATCACCAGGATTTCCATAGAAAGGATATACTGCTGATTCAACATTAGTATCATTGAATGATGCCACAGCCAAATATGTACCGTCGGTTGAAAACCATAGCCCTTCTGCAGCATTGAACACTTCCTCTGTGAAACAAAAGGTACCACATTTAATATGAGCTGACAAGCAATTTCCATCTACTACTGTATGTACTGTATGTGTGTCGGTAAACAGTCGTACGGCCCGCCTGATGGTAAGCAGTTATCGTAGCCATATGGACGCTTGCAACACACAGGGCATCACTCACGCCTTAGTGGCTCTTCCCCCCTCCCCAATGAGCTCTGGCGACCTTACTCACGCGCAGGAACACAACATAAAGTTTTTTATCTGCGGTATTCTGTAAGGTGGAGGCACTTCCTCAGTCGAGCAGCTCTTTGAGCGAATAATCGCTATACCATTGTTGGGCCTCAGAACTCCATAATAAAATACATAATAGGAAAATCATTGCTAAATTTAATATTGTATTAATCTCATGAATATTATAATAACACGAAAATAGAAATGATATGTCTATGACATACCGTTACATACATGACAGCATACAACTAAACATAATAGTTATTTATAGTATACCAACTCCAAATACCTAATTAGAAATGAGAGGCAAAATTAATATTGATTCTACTAGTATTTCATATCTTGGCGATGATAGACCAGTGGTAGCGACGTCGAATGCCTCGACGAAGGTAAAGGAAACATTGTGAAGAAAGCATAATAGCACTGGTTGGCTGCCACCCTCAAGTTGAAAACAGTTGCCAAGCACCTAGCGCTGTGTTCCAACAGCTGCACTTGAGGGCCAGTTCCTTTCTGGGCTTTGTGTGGTTATCACCTTCCAAACCCAGGTAAATTAATGATAAAAAAAAAACAGGCATATGAAAATCTTGGATTGCTAAAAAATGAAAAAAAAAACTCAAGCTCTAATTGTAATGTATTGTTTTGTAGTAATAAACAAGTGTGTAATTATTACCGAGAAAGGAACAGTGCATTTTGTAATCGCAGCAGGTGCTGCAAACGATATCTTGTACTTAAACAACTGCGCTCTTACCTTCGTAAATCCAGTCTGTGACGCCAAAGTAAACTTGTCCTGGGACACCTTCGATAGTTAAAGCGTTAACTAATGTAGGTTTTGTAGTGTCTGGGACGTAGTATACATTGTTGTCTTGAACATAGGCCAGCGCGGGACCTTTGCTCCATACTACCACTTGAATAGGTCCAACTGCCAGACTCTGTATGGAACTGCAACCAGATTAATCGATAAAGAAATATTGGCGGAGGAGTACAAGTAGATAATCATGCCTGGTTCTTATAAATTTAACCGTTAGAAAATTGCAGATGTTGTCAAATTATGAACGTGTCAAATATTACTAATTTATTTATTAAATATCAATCAACAATTGCAAAATCAAGGATAAATCGAATATAGAAACCAGCAGTGAATAAATACATTAGATACTCCGATACCTATATATGGAATACCCATTTTTTTATGGTTTATAAATAGAAGTAACAATAAACAAATTTCCATTATTAGATTTTATAAGTCATCATCATCATATCAGCCTATGGATGTCCACTGCTGAACATAGGCCTCCCCCATTGACTTCCACTTCGAACGGTTTTGGGCCGCTTGCATCCAGCGGCTTGATTTTATAAGTAGAGATCGTAAATTTAGATTAAAATTATGAAACAAAATAATATTATTTATGATGTAGGACCTGCTGATAGCTTATTGAAATCAAAACAAAACGTTGTATATACACACTCGCTTTCTATTGATCATCGTGCAATTTAATTAAATCATAATAATTTTCAGCGTGAAGTTTTGATCATATAAATTATATCACAAATATTTAATAAAGATATCATTCGTCATTGCTTCGCTTTATTTTCATTTATATGAAAGTGGAGCGAATTATTTGTGATACATATAGCTACACCTAAAAAAGATAAAACGCCCTTGGCGATTAAAAAAGTATTTTATTAAAATTTCTTAAACATGTGAAATCGCTCTTTGTCAGCCTAGAAGGAATTGGATAGCGGATTGGTGGAGGTAGGCTAGTGGTCAACCTACTGTTGGAATTTTTCAAGCCGCCTAGGAGGCATCCAACTAGCTTAACGACTATCACAATTAAGTGATAACCGGGACCAACGGCTTTACGTGCCTTCCGAAGCACGGAAACGCTCGATTTGAAATACCACTAGACGGTCACCCATCCGGGTACCGACCACGACAGACGTAGCTTAACTTTGCCGATCGATTAAGAACGGCTAATCATGCTACACCACGAGCGCTTCTATACCTATTTATAAAACATAAGACAAATCTATGATTGGCATAGCGAATACCGGAAAAGTAGAATGATTTAAATAAATAATAAATAAATATCCTGGGACATTCCTCACACACGGTCATCTGATCCCAAACTAAGCAGAGCTTGTACTATGGAAACCAGATAACTGTTATAATACATATACTACTTGTTGTTTGTAAATACATAATTACACCCAGACACAGGACATACAGACATGTTCATGCACACAAATGCATGTCCTGTGTGGGATTCGAACCCAAGACCTGCGGCGCTATAGGTAGAATCTTAACTAGAGTCTTAACCAGGCACGCCAGCTGCCCCATCGGGCCTATAAATAATACTATAAGTCAATACTTAGACAAGAGAACTTACTTGTTTTCAAGGTCCAGAATTGAATACTCAGCGAGGGAAGAATATCTGTACACCTGTAAAAAGAAATCAGTTTGATGTGTCATGGAAATCGAAAGAGGCATCGCACACAACTAAGTCATTGATAGTTTTCTTAATACATTTGATACAATGTAAAAAGAAAAGTAATAAAAATGAAAAATGTATTATAACTGCTCAGACCAAGAAAAAAAGGTAGACACCGCGGCCTGTATTCTTAGGTGACGCAAGTAATAGGAAGCCGGTTCGGTCATAGGAAGCCGCCCGCTCACCAGTCTGTCGCGAATAAGAGACAGCGCACGTCGTCGAAGAAAAAAAATAAAATATGCCGTCCTGCGCTATTAAATGGTGCAAAAATAATTCGAGTACACAAAAGAAGCCTTGCGGAATTACTTTTCATAAGTAAGTATTTGAATATTTGCGTATTATAAACAGATTACCAATAATATTTTTATTAATACAAACCTCAACGTCATGGTGTCAGTGTGGCAAGAATATAAAAATATTTTTTACCCCAAAAATAGGGAAACTGTAATGTTTATAATTAAATAGATTCATATTAATCACTGAATACTGCGGTGATATTATTACTAACTGTTTAATACTATTTTCAACACACTTTCTCGTAAATTGACATTTATTGCACCATTTTTAGTATTATAATGCAGCTTATTACGCATAGTGCTTTTTACTTTATATTACCGCACAGTTTTATGATAAATCCCGATTATTATTCTGAGTTTATACATCACTGCAAGTCAAATCAAGTCAAATCAGGTCAAATCAAGTCAAATCAAGTCAAATCAGGTCAAATCAAGTCAAATCAGGTCAAATTAAGTCAAATCAACGCGTACGGTGTGTGTGTCGTTTTTACCCGACTGACCCGGAAGGAGGGTTATGTTTTTCGAGTGTATGTATATACATACATATGTCTATTTCTTTGGCATGATCTGCAGCCTAAACGGCTTGATGGAATTAAACATATGAGATGTCGTTGGATTCGTCTGAACTGTGGGAGTGTCATAGTGTCATAACAAATATTACAAAAAAAAACACACACTTAGGTTATTTGTTTGTCCCCGACTGCAATACCTTATAACATTCAAGTTATATTCAAAATTCTATAGATTAAAGAGCTTGTTTTTCTCTTTTCAGTTAATTTTTGTTTTACGCAGTCGGGTTTTTTCCTTTAATAATTTAATTATCTATCCGGTCTTTGAGGCCCTGTATCTCAATAATGGCGTTTTTTTTACTAAAGACTAATGGGGCGGTTGCGCACTGCCCACGCGTATATAACGCGTCTCTTCTTTTCTCTGTGGTTTATACAGTCGCACGTGCGTGTCAGGTGCTAAACTATGTGTACATATTCGTGTGTGTAATTTGTCATAAAATTATAGACAAAAATAATCAAAATGGAAGATTAAAATTTCTTTATTTTACTATATGTTAGGTTCCCGACTGAAATACTGTGGAAAGAGAAATGGATTAAGGTTATGAGAGATAGCAGAAATGAAGAAGATTGGTTGCCCTCAAAGTATAGTGTAATTTGTTCTTCGCATTTTGAAGAATGTGATATATATTTCACCAGAGGTGGGCTTCGCCGTATCAAAAAAAATGCAACGCCGAAAAAGGTTGGTCGGTCAAATACAATTTTTTACCCGACTGACCCGGAAGGAGGGTTATGTTTTTCGAGTGTATGTATGTATGTCTATTTCTTTGGCACGCTCTGCAGCCTAAACGGCTTGATGGATTTAAGCATATGAGGTGTCGTTAGATTCTTCTTAACTGTGGGAGTGTCATAGGGTATATTATTTTTATATGGCGTCTACGAATAAAAAAAGAGGGGGGTATTAAACACAAAAATTTCTGTATTATAACAATATGGGTATCAAATGAAAGCTTATGAACAGCCCATTCCATATATGTATATATTGTAATACTTTTACCCTACCATTTTGACGTAAACTAATGAAAACAAGTTTAATGCAAGGACAGTAGGTACTGAACTGAGACTATTGAGCGGTTACCGTACGTAACTCCCAGAGTTGCGATGGTTGTTAGCCTTACTTTACCTTACCGCTCATTTACTTACTGATACTTAAATGAACAACTCATTTTATAATGAAACGCAGTCGGGTTTTTTGTTTCTTTTAATAATTTTTAATGACTGTAAATGATGTTTCGTAACATTATTATGTATGACTTATTTTATGACAGGTTATGAATCCCACGACATGTGTAGAAATGGAAGAGTCTGTTGCTGGTGCTGAACAGTCCACATCAGACTTGAATACTGAGGTTAACCATATCACATAAAACTCTTATTTTTTATGTTTACTTTAAGTATACAATCCAGATATTTATTTTATAACGTTTCAGACATTGTCGCAGAAATCTAATAATGTGAAAGAGATTAACGCGTGTAATCTATATGGTCATACATCGGCAGAATACATGGCGGATCTCTCGATACCACGCAAACTTGCAACTCCTGAGCTAGGAATCCGTGATTCAGAACTTGAGTCAATATTTGACTCTCCGAAGAAAAATAAACTAAGACAACAAGTCAGAAGGTATAAAATGCGTTTACAAATGCATACACGAAGAATCAAAACTCTTACACAAAAGGTAAAACGATTAAAAAAGAGAAATGTATCCCTGAAGAATATTTTAAAGGATTTAAAAGAAAAAAAATATATTGACGCCGACATTTCCAATTTGCTGGATGAGAATATAGTGGCAGCAGATTTATTTGACAAGATTAATAAAAAAAAAATAGGAAAGAAAATTTGTAAATATTCTACAGCAATCAAACGGTTTTGCCTTACTCTTAACTTCTATTCACCGAAAGCATACGATTACGTGAGAAAAACTTTTCAGACATGTTTACCTCACCATAAAACTTTAAGTAAATGGTACGCTCATATAAAAGGTGAACCTGGCTTCACAGAAGAAGCCTTTACAGCTGTGAAACAAAAAGCTGCAGCAAGCAAATATCGACCAATTTGTGCCCTTATATTTGATGAAATGGCTCTGAGGCAACAAAAGATATGGGATGGTAAAAAATACCAAGGGTTAGTAGATATGGGAACCGGTACCACTTCTGATTCAGCAGCGTTAGCATCTCAAGCTTTTGTGTTTTTGTTGGTGGCAATAAATCAGCGTTGGAAAATTCCTTTAGGCTATTTTTTAACTAATAGTCTTACTGGAGAGCAAAAAGCAAATTTAATTAAAATGTGTCTCAGCAAATGTTTCGATGTGGGAGTTGATGTGGTATCTTTAACCTTTGATGGGCATGCAACTAATTTTGCAGCCATGGAATTGCTTAATTGTAATATAAAAGATTTGCAATCACTGAAGACAACATTTAAACATCCCTCTAACGATACAGAAGTAGTTTGTTTCTTGGATCCGTGTCATGTCATGAAATTAATACGGAATCAATTGCAATCAAAAAAAGAGTTCTTGGACACAAACGGTGAAGTAATAAAATGGGATTACTTGATTCAACTCAATGCCCTACAAGATGGCGAAGGACTTCATTTAGCCAACAAATTATCAAAAAGGCATATTACCTTTCAAAACCAGATAATGAAAGTTAAGTTAGCTGTCCAGTTACTGAGCAGGAGCGTTGCAACTGCCCTAAAAATATGTAGGGAAGATTTGAGTTTAAAACAATTTGAACAATCGGAGCCAACTGAACATTTTTTACAAAAGATGAATGATTTTTTTGACATATATAATTCAAGAGCTATGACTGAATTTGGATACAGGAAACCAATAAACGGCAGGAATAGGGATGATATTTTCAATTTCCTTGATGACTTAAAAAAATATATAATTGATCTAAAGCTGAAATCAGTTACAAAACGAAGTATCATGAAAGATGGCAGAAAAATGTTTCTTATCACTCGATTTTATAAGCCTGTAGTGCAAACAAAATGCAAAACTGGATTTTTGGGTATTTTGATAAATATCGAAAGTCTAAAATCATTGTTCCTGCATTTGGTTGCGAATGAGAATCGATTGGTTTTCTTACCAACTTATAAACTAAGTCAGGACCATTTAGAAATATTTTTCGGGTCAATAAGGATGCATGGTGGACACAACGACAATCCCAACGTGAAACAATTTAAAGGTATTTACAGAAAACTCCTAACTCACCTGGAATTGAAATGCTTAGCAACCGGAAATTGTGTACCGCTGGAAAATATAGCTATACTAAACTGTACTTCTGCTACTCAAATTATAAATTCAACCTCGGTGTCTTATCGCCATGAAGAGGAAAATGACGACACTTCGTTAAACTTTCTCAAATCTTTTGAACAAAATATTGATAATTTGTCCAGGTACTTAGATGTCCCAGATATCAATGAGTTTAGAAAATATGTAGTCGGTTATATAGCTGGAGGAGTTGCTCATTATTTGACAAAAAAATTAAAATGTGAGCCATGCGTATCGCGGTTATTGTCTTCTGAGAGACATGAGTTTCACAAACTTATCACTCTGAGAGACAAAGGTGGTTTAAGTTTTCCTTCTTTAGATACTTACGATATATGCTGTGCTTGTGAACTGGTCATACGAAAAATTATTAAAGAAGGAATAGTTATTACTTCGGAAACCCAGCACAAATATATGTTATCAAAAATTCTTAAGGGATTTATTGGCAATGAAAATACTTTTTTAAACTTACATAAAGAGCATAATATGTATGGCATAGACCACCAGACGAATTTAATAAGATCTATAATTGAAAAATACATAAATATTAGATTTCATCACATTTCAAAACAAGAAACTGTACTTAGAAGTTGTGACACGAAACGACAATATTATAAAAAATTAACACAGCATAAGGGACTGTAAACATATTTTTGCTACATTTTTCTGGACCTCATCCCCATTTTTACACCGAACCACAAGACGCCGGGAAAATTTTCACCCGTACGTTGTTGACATACCGAAAATACGGACACAGCGTTTTGCATCCTCATTTATAATGCGGACAGCAAGGGAGTGGAACTTGCTTCCGGCGCCTGTGTTTCCTGACGCTTACAATCTAGGAACTTTCAAGGCCAGAGTGAATAGGTTTCTTCTGGGTATGCGTGTTTCATCTTAGGCTTTGTCATCGCCCCTTATGGGCGGGTCAGTGGCCAAACGCAAGCCCATTTAATAAAAAAAAAAAGAAATATACGGAATCCTTATAAGATACACTATGGTGTCACAGAGGTTTTACTAGAAGAACAAGCAAAGTAGAAACTTGAAATTTGGCATAGTGATCGATTTTGATGACGCGCACATATAAAATATAATTTAAGATTAATTTCAAGGGGCAGTGTGTGTGTATCTTAGGGTCGCTTAAAGCTTAACTATATGAGCAGCCTAGAAAAAAATGTTGCTGACATAACAAATAAAGATAAAATTGTGACACCTAGATATAGGCTACCTAGCTAATAAGTATTTTCTCTATAATTGCGTTCGATTCTATAATAAAATCCCACTTGAGGTGACTAAAATGTCTTATAATTAATTCAAAGCTTTTATAAAGCAGAAGTTAATTGATAAAGCCTAGTAAAGATTGATAAGGTGGCTCATTTCTTGGAAGACAATAACTAATATACGTATGGTTGCAGCAGCTTCTTTCTGAACTAGCATCCTCCGGCTGTGTGACAATTGTATGAGTAAGCATACTTATTCTGTATTAATATAATAAATAATAATAATAATAATAATAAATATCCTGGGACATTCCTCACACACGGTCATCTGATCCCAAACTAAGCAGAGCTTGTACTATGGAAACCAGACAACTGATATAATACATATACTACTTTTTGTTTGTAAATACATTCTTAATATACATAATTACACCCAGACTCAGGACATACAGACATGTTCATGCTCACAAATGCATGTCCTGTATGGGAATCGAACCCACGACCTGCGGCGCTATAGGTTAAGACTCCACGTCTTAACCAACTGCGCCAACTGGCCCGTCAAATATAAAATAATAATTAATTAAAAAGAAAGCAAAAAGAAACCACAAAAAAAAGGCCTTGCTGAGTTTCTTGCCGGAGTCTTCTCAGTTTAAGTGTATTCCGAACCGGTGGTAGATTCAACTGTATGTACTTGTATGTTTTGTATGTGTACTGTACTGTATGTTCATAAGGGCCCCACCAGGGCGTAAACTGAATAAATAACTTTTAATTTTTTTTTGTTGGTCTTAATATTTACTTTTTGACTGCCCTCCCTTCTATCTCATTTCCTGGGATTTTCTTTTGAGTTATTATCTATACTAATATAATAACGCGGAAGAGTTTTTTGCTTGTATACTAATATACTATAATAATAATAATAATATGCGAGTGAACCGCGGGGAATAGCTAGTCGTTAATAAAACTCAATTGGCTACTTGACAGTTTTCGGAAACATATTTTAAAATTTACATACGTGCATTTTATACCTCTTACAATTATCTTTTTATCAAAAAAATGTTATTTACAAGGAAAAAAAAATATTTTTTAACATTTCATTTGAAATTCGCGCAAAAACACCCGGTCACGTGACATTTGTCAGGTGTGACGTCACAGCACTTTAAACAACACTAGAGGTGTATAACTAAACAAAAATACGCGAGCTGCATAACAGCTCACGGCTCAGGTGTGTGAGCCGGTTCAATGACTCAGCTCGCAGATCAGCTCAATTTGTACCTATAGTCCACGATGTAACGCGTACCGCGCTTCGAATCGAGCCGATACTCAGTGAGCGTGCGCGCTTATCGTGGACTATAGGTACAAATTGAGCTGATCTGCGAGCTGAGTCATTGAACCGGCTCACACACCTGAGCCGTGAGCTGTTATGCAGCTCGCGTATTTTTGATGAGTTTCACACCTCTAGTTAAATTTGACGTCACAAACCTCACAAACAAACCATAGATGCTCAATCCCGGCCGCCCGCGTTTCGGTTCTTGTAATCCACAGATAAAAAAACTCACTTTTTATTTCCTAAAATAAAATATTAAATAATTATTATTATGCAAAAAACATATTGTGTAATTATTGTTAACCTATTAGCTATCATATCTAACATATTTCATATTTTTTCATTATAACTGTCAAGTAGCCAATTGCTCAATCTTCAAAACCTAATCTAGTCCAACATTTCATTGCTTAAACAATAATAGGTACGCTTATGCAGTAACATTTATGATTTACGATTCCGACTGGTATTTCCTGAGATTAGCGCGTTTAAACAAATAAAAACTCTTCTGTATTATATTATTATAGATTATCTAAATTCATCCATAAAAAAACTCTAATATATTGGACTGAATTCTTTGGCCATAATACTATAAATTTTATATTCATTAAAATTTGTGTTCTTGGGACTCTGGACAAAACTGGCAACATTATTCTCTAGCAAAACAAAAGAAAACTTACGTTGGTTTGCGTTGGTCACGCACACATGGCTTGACATTGGTTTCACGTCATTGTTAGATGTCACTCCGTCTTTTATTTTTTATTCGTCTGAGTATAACTGAAGCCAAAGACTGAAGCACAGATTAGTAAGTTGTATGTTGACTGAAGCATATCGTCGCTGTCATTTCAAAAAGTCGTATGTAAAATTTTTGTTTTTTTTTTAATTAGCTGTATGGGTAGTTTGGAACGGAACGTAATCTTCAATGTGTGAAAATGCCATACATAATATGTTGTGTTTGACGATCTTAGACTTTAATATAATTGTCAAAAAGTCTTATTTTAAATGACTTATTTTTTTGTGATTCCTGAAACAGTGTATTTAATCATACAACTTTTTGGAATGACAGCGACGGTATACAAAAGAGCCTACTGTCCTACTATCATGAAAGTGAATTTGTTATGTTTGTTTGTCACCTCTAGACGCTACAACATATAAGGATATTTTTGTGCGGGTGAAAACGCGGGCCTAAACTACATACTTAGTATAAATAAACAATATGTGGTTATTCAAAATATATAAAATCTACAATAAGTAAGTTTAACTTAGATCCATTGCTATAAAAGGTTGAAGATTTCTTATCTTATTACAACTGAAGCAACAGTTGCGACATTGATTTTTCAATTTCAACGTCTTTATTCGCTTTGAACCTGTAGATTTTACATTCTGAAATGTTGTAGAAGTGTATTTTATATATTAATAGGTACTTTTAAAATAGTTATGGTTGATAGTCACTTCCCTAATTTGAATTTTAACGCATAAGTATTTTTGCTTAATTTATTATGTTAATTTTTATACGTTAGTTTATGATTTACGTATGAGGTGTACGGCAATAGCAATTTTGCATTCAAAATGTTATTATGACAACAAATATTCGTTATCTATATATATAAAATGCTTTGTCCTGAATGACTGACTGACAATCAACGCACAGCCTAAACCGCTGATCGTAGAGACCTGAAACTTGGAGGGTCTGTTCTTTGTATGACGTAGGCATCAGATAAGAAAGGATTTTCCGAAATTCTACCCCTAAGGGGGTGAAAAACGGGGGTAAAGTTTGTATGGGACAACGTGATTCCTTGGTCCGATCTACTTCAAATTTTGGATAAACCTTCCTTTACAGAATTGATGCAAGATGTGTTTCGTATTTTATTGAAAATCATCGCCTAACGGGGTCAAAAAGGGGAAGAAAGTTATTTTAGGGGTGATTTTCATCGAAGTTGATATCAATACTCCTTAGTACTTTTGATTTAAATAACATTTTTTATTTTGACACATGTTTGAAATCCCAATCCGATTTTCACAGATTACAGAATAAGGCAGATGGAGCGAACGGAACACGGGAGCGAGGCCAAAAAAAGCAAATACAAATTGAAAAACACATAACTGGTATTCTTTATTGAATTTGTATTTGCTTTGTTTAACGGAAAACACTTTCTTTTAAATAAATTAGCATACAGCAGATTTTAAACATAGCAAATACAAATTCAAAAGCGAATACCAGGTATGTGTTTTTCAATTTGTACCTAATTGCTTTTTTTGGCCCGTGTTTCGCGCGCTCAATCTGCCTTTTGTTCTGGAAACTGAAATGCTCTTTAAAATTGGAATGTCAAATATAAAAGAATATTTAAATCGGATTAGAATTCGAAATTTGTTTGGAAGTTCATTTTCTCTGAGTTTTTGGCGGGAACTAGCAGAGTGACGTTGCGTTCAAATTTTTATATACATAAATTCGTGTATTTTGAGTTTTATTGCATATTATCGGTGGTATTTTATCCAATAAAGATCAATCCATTTGCACCAGTGAAGTGAAATGAAATGAATTATGTGTATCGTGTCTTTTCAAAAGTCCGTGAAGAGTTTTAGTACATGACCACCACTGTAGGTATAACATGACTTTTATGGACAGTGACTGACTGCATGAGTTGAGGACTATGTGAAAGTGATTTATTGTGACTAGAACTTATATAATATAACTGGAAATTGGCAAAATACACACCCGTGTGACGCCAAAAAAATAGTACATTTTCTCTATTTCATTAGAATATTTTGATTGTAGTTAATTTAATTTCTTTCTCATTTGTTGTTATAATAATTAAATAAGATTTGAGTTCGTTTTTTTGTGTAGGTATAATATAGGTTTTAGTTTATTTCTATGGTTTTAGTTTTAATTTGTAAAAATATCTGTGTTCGATTTGTTGTGTCTAATAATCAGTGGCGTGCATTGGTTTTCGAAGCGGAAAATTTAAACCGTACGCGGGTGAAACCGCGGGGGTCTGCTAGTTTTTTATAAGAAACCAACGTACCTATTAAATGAAACTTTTTTTAGAATACACCTGGGAGAAAACTAATATAGCCACCCTCGTTATTTTTCATACATAATACCATATACGTAACAAAAATGCAACCATACATCAGACCTGATGGGCAATATCATAATATACCTACGTTTTGCCATTTTTTATCGAACCTTAATTTTAAGATTACCTTTTATGGTCATTAAATAATATAATGGTGCGTCCATGCTTGGCGAACCGAGCACGAGCCGAGCCACGAATGAGCATACAACGAGCCTACAACGAGCACGATGCGAATCCCTTACGTGAAAAAACTGACAATCGCGCTCGTTCGAGGCTCGCGAGCCCGTCCTTGGCCCGTCCACGCTACATGAATCGTGCTCGAAGAGTGCTCGTTCGAGGCTCGGCTCGTGCTCGGTTCGCTAAGCATGGACGCACCATAAGAGCACCCTTCATGTAGTTCATGTTCCGAACTGAATTTTACAATAATATCATAAATACTAACAACAAAAAGCAGATGGCTCAGTTTATTTGCTCCTAAGTATGGTTTTAATCCATTGCCATGGTTCTCATCATAGAAATAAATATACCTAGAAAGAACATCGCCATACTATACGAATATATAAAACAGGCCAACTTTTATAGGCGGCTGCGCGTAACAGCTACTTTTTACGCTCCCTCTGCGTCATTCTGCTTGTGATAGTGACGTTCATAATGATAGCAGTTGTTGAAATATTCCAATTAAAATCGGAAGAAAAAACACCTTATTTTGCAATTTTATTTATTTTTTTCGACGCATGCACATTTTCGACACTCAATCTGGATGTATCGGTTCTAATGCGTGAATTACAAAATGTTGAAGTATTAAAAAAATATCCGTTAAAAATTCAAAATGAGGACCATCATCCTCGTAATGATTCTATTACGGATGGCGATGCACAATGGCGTGAAAACACGCAGAAATATACGTATTATTTATGGCCGGTGGATAATTGCGCATGATGGGCACACGCGTACGCATAGCGACAGGTAATGCAGCTCATGTCACTATTGATTTATCATTAGACTTAAGAACTATCAGTAAATAAGCCCCAATGAGTAAAATTTAATTCTTTGCAGACTTTTGAGGAACCTCTCTGAGTAAATTAGATGGTACAAGAACTGAGTATCTATAAAGATATTCTGTAATACTTTTACCCTACCATTTTGACGTAAACTAATGAAAACAAGTTTAATGCAAGGACAGTAGGTACTGAACTGAGACTATTGAGCGGTTACCGTACGTAACTCCCAGAGTTGCGATGGTTGTTAGCCTTACTTTACCTTACCGCTCATTTACTTACTGATACTTAAATGAACAACTCATTTTATAATGAAACGCAGTCGGGTTTTTTGTTTCTTTTAATAATTTTTAATGACTGTAAATGATGTTTCGTAACATTATTATGTATGACTTATTTTATGACAGGTTATGAATCCCACGACATGTGTAGAAATGGAAGAGTCTGTTGCTGGTGCTGAACAGTCCACATCAGACTTGAATACTGAGGTTAACCATATCACATAAAACTCTTATTTTTTATGTTTACTTTAAGTATACAATCCAGATATTTATTTTATAACGTTTCAGACATTGTCGCAGAAATCTAATAATGTGAAAGAGATTAACGCGTGTAATCTATATGGTCATACATCGGCAGAATACATGGCGGATCTCTCGATACCACGCAAACTTGCAACTCCTGAGCTAGGAATCCGTGATTCAGAACTTGAGTCAATATTTGACTCTCCGAAGAAAAATAAACTAAGACAACAAGTCAGAAGGTATAAAATGCGTTTACAAATGCATACACGAAGAATCAAAACTCTTACACAAAAGGTAAAACGATTAAAAAAGAGAAATGTATCCCTGAAGAATATTTTAAAGGATTTAAAAGAAAAAAAATATATTGACGCCGACATTTCCAATTTGCTGGATGAGAATATAGTGGCAGCAGATTTATTTGACAAGATTAATAAAAAAAAAATAGGAAAGAAAATTTGTAAATATTCTACAGCAATCAAACGGTTTTGCCTTACTCTTAACTTCTATTCACCGAAAGCATACGATTACGTGAGAAAAACTTTTCAGACATGTTTACCTCACCATAAAACTTTAAGTAAATGGTACGCTCATATAAAAGGTGAACCTGGCTTCACAGAAGAAGCCTTTACAGCTGTGAAACAAAAAGCTGCAGCAAGCAAATATCGACCAATTTGTGCCCTTATATTTGATGAAATGGCTCTGAGGCAACAAAAGATATGGGATGGTAAAAAATACCAAGGGTTAGTAGATATGGGAACCGGTACCACTTCTGATTCAGCAGCGTTAGCATCTCAAGCTTTTGTGTTTTTGTTGGTGGCAATAAATCAGCGTTGGAAAATTCCTTTAGGCTATTTTTTAACTAATAGTCTTACTGGAGAGCAAAAAGCAAATTTAATTAAAATGTGTCTCAGCAAATGTTTCGATGTGGGAGTTGATGTGGTATCTTTAACCTTTGATGGGCATGCAACTAATTTTGCAGCCATGGAATTGCTTAATTGTAATATAAAAGATTTGCAATCACTGAAGACAACATTTAAACATCCCTCTAACGATACAGAAGTAGTTTGTTTCTTGGATCCGTGTCATGTCATGAAATTAATACGGAATCAATTGCAATCAAAAAAAGAGTTCTTGGACACAAACGGTGAAGTAATAAAATGGGATTACTTGATTCAACTCAATGCCCTACAAGATGGCGAAGGACTTCATTTAGCCAACAAATTATCAAAAAGGCATATTACCTTTCAAAACCAGATAATGAAAGTTAAGTTAGCTGTCCAGTTACTGAGCAGGAGCGTTGCAACTGCCCTAAAAATATGTAGGGAAGATTTGAGTTTAAAACAATTTGAACAATCGGAGCCAACTGAACATTTTTTACAAAAGATGAATGATTTTTTTGACATATATAATTCAAGAGCTATGACTGAATTTGGATACAGGAAACCAATAAACGGCAGGAATAGGGATGATATTTTCAATTTCCTTGATGACTTAAAAAAATATATAATTGATCTAAAGCTGAAATCAGTTACAAAACGAAGTATCATGAAAGATGGCAGAAAAATGTTTCTTATCACTCGATTTTATAAGCCTGTAGTGCAAACAAAATGCAAAACTGGATTTTTGGGTATTTTGATAAATATCGAAAGTCTAAAATCATTGTTCCTGCATTTGGTTGCGAATGAGAATCGATTGGTTTTCTTACCAACTTATAAACTAAGTCAGGACCATTTAGAAATATTTTTCGGGTCAATAAGGATGCATGGTGGACACAACGACAATCCCAACGTGAAACAATTTAAAGGTATTTACAGAAAACTCCTAACTCACCTGGAATTGAAATGCTTAGCAACCGGAAATTGTGTACCGCTGGAAAATATAGCTATACTAAACTGTACTTCTGCTACTCAAATTATAAATTCAACCTCGGTGTCTTATCGCCATGAAGAGGAAAATGACGACACTTCGTTAAACTTTCTCAAATCTTTTGAACAAAATATTGATAATTTGTCCAGGTACTTAGATGTCCCAGATATCAATGAGTTTAGAAAATATGTAGTCGGTTATATAGCTGGAGGAGTTGCTCATTATTTGACAAAAAAATTAAAATGTGAGCCATGCGTATCGCGGTTATTGTCTTCTGAGAGACATGAGTTTCACAAACTTATCACTCTGAGAGACAAAGGTGGTTTAAGTTTTCCTTCTTTAGATACTTACGATATATGCTGTGCTTGTGAACTGGTCATACGAAAAATTATTAAAGAAGGAATAGTTATTACTTCGGAAACCCAGCACAAATATATGTTATCAAAAATTCTTAAGGGATTTATTGGCAATGAAAATACTTTTTTAAACTTACATAAAGAGCATAATATGTATGGCATAGACCACCAGACGAATTTAATAAGATCTATAATTGAAAAATACATAAATATTAGATTTCATCACATTTCAAAACAAGAAACTGTACTTAGAAGTTGTGACACGAAACGACAATATTATAAAAAATTAACACAGCATAAGGGACTGTAAACATATTTTTGCTACATTTTTCTGGACCTCATCCCCATTTTTACACCGAACCACAAGACGCCGGGAAAATTTTCACCCGTACGTTGTTGACATACCGAAAATACGGACACAGCGTTTTGCATCCTCATTTATAATGCGGACAGCAAGGGAGTGGAACTTGCTTCCGGCGCCTGTGTTTCCTGACGCTTACAATCTAGGAACTTTCAAGGCCAGAGTGAATAGGTTTCTTCTGGGTATGCGTGTTTCATCTTAGGCTTTGTCATCGCCCCTTATGGGCGGGTCAGTGGCCAAACGCAAGCCCATTTAATAAAAAAAAAAAGAAATATACGGAATCCTTATAAGATACACTATGGTGTCACAGAGGTTTTACTAGAAGAACAAGCAAAGTAGAAACTTGAAATTTGGCATAGTGATCGATTTTGATGACGCGCACATATAAAATATAATTTAAGATTAATTTCAAGGGGCAGTGTGTGTGTATCTTAGGGTCGCTTAAAGCTTAACTATATGAGCAGCCTAGAAAAAAATGTTGCTGACATAACAAATAAAGATAAAATTGTGACACCTAGATATAGGCTACCTAGCTAATAAGTATTTTCTCTATAATTGCGTTCGATTCTATAATAAAATCCCACTTGAGGTGACTAAAATGTCTTATAATTAATTCAAAGCTTTTATAAAGCAGAAGTTAATTGATAAAGCCTAGTAAAGATTGATAAGGTGGCTCATTTCTTGGAAGACAATAACTAATATACGTATGGTTGCAGCAGCTTCTTTCTGAACTAGCATCCTCCGGCTGTGTGACAATTGTATGAGTAAGCATACTTATTCTGTATTAATATAATAAATAATAATAATAATAATAATAAATATCCTGGGACATTCCTCACACACGGTCATCTGATCCCAAACTAAGCAGAGCTTGTACTATGGAAACCAGACAACTGATATAATACATATACTACTTTTTGTTTGTAAATACATTCTTAATATACATAATTACACCCAGACTCAGGACATACAGACATGTTCATGCTCACAAATGCATGTCCTGTATGGGAATCGAACCCACGACCTGCGGCGCTATAGGTTAAGACTCCACGTCTTAACCAACTGCGCCAACTGGCCCGTCAAATATAAAATAATAATTAATTAAAAAGAAAGCAAAAAGAAACCACAAAAAAAAGGCCTTGCTGAGTTTCTTGCCGGAGTCTTCTCAGTTTAAGTGTATTCCGAACCGGTGGTAGATTCAACTGTATGTACTTGTATGTTTTGTATGTGTACTGTACTGTATGTTCATAAGGGCCCCACCAGGGCGTAAACTGAATAAATAACTTTTAATTTTTTTTTGTTGGTCTTAATATTTACTTTTTGACTGCCCTCCCTTCTATCTCATTTCCTGGGATTTTCTTTTGAGTTATTATCTATACTAATATAATAACGCGGAAGAGTTTTTTGCTTGTATACTAATATACTATAATAATAATAATAATATGCGAGTGAACCGCGGGGAATAGCTAGTCGTTAATAAAACTCAATTGGCTACTTGACAGTTTTCGGAAACATATTTTAAAATTTACATACGTGCATTTTATACCTCTTACAATTATCTTTTTATCAAAAAAATGTTATTTACAAGGAAAAAAAAATATTTTTTAACATTTCATTTGAAATTCGCGCAAAAACACCCGGTCACGTGACATTTGTCAGGTGTGACGTCACAGCACTTTAAACAACACTAGAGGTGTATAACTAAACAAAAATACGCGAGCTGCATAACAGCTCACGGCTCAGGTGTGTGAGCCGGTTCAATGACTCAGCTCGCAGATCAGCTCAATTTGTACCTATAGTCCACGATGTAACGCGTACCGCGCTTCGAATCGAGCCGATACTCAGTGAGCGTGCGCGCTTATCGTGGACTATAGGTACAAATTGAGCTGATCTGCGAGCTGAGTCATTGAACCGGCTCACACACCTGAGCCGTGAGCTGTTATGCAGCTCGCGTATTTTTGATGAGTTTCACACCTCTAGTTAAATTTGACGTCACAAACCTCACAAACAAACCATAGATGCTCAATCCCGGCCGCCCGCGTTTCGGTTCTTGTAATCCACAGATAAAAAAACTCACTTTTTATTTCCTAAAATAAAATATTAAATAATTATTATTATGCAAAAAACATATTGTGTAATTATTGTTAACCTATTAGCTATCATATCTAACATATTTCATATTTTTTCATTATAACTGTCAAGTAGCCAATTGCTCAATCTTCAAAACCTAATCTAGTCCAACATTTCATTGCTTAAACAATAATAGGTACGCTTATGCAGTAACATTTATGATTTACGATTCCGACTGGTATTTCCTGAGATTAGCGCGTTTAAACAAATAAAAACTCTTCTGTATTATATTATTATAGATTATCTAAATTCATCCATAAAAAAACTCTAATATATTGGACTGAATTCTTTGGCCATAATACTATAAATTTTATATTCATTAAAATTTGTGTTCTTGGGACTCTGGACAAAACTGGCAACATTATTCTCTAGCAAAACAAAAGAAAACTTACGTTGGTTTGCGTTGGTCACGCACACATGGCTTGACATTGGTTTCACGTCATTGTTAGATGTCACTCCGTCTTTTATTTTTTATTCGTCTGAGTATAACTGAAGCCAAAGACTGAAGCACAGATTAGTAAGTTGTATGTTGACTGAAGCATATCGTCGCTGTCATTTCAAAAAGTCGTATGTAAAATTTTTGTTTTTTTTTTAATTAGCTGTATGGGTAGTTTGGAACGGAACGTAATCTTCAATGTGTGAAAATGCCATACATAATATGTTGTGTTTGACGATCTTAGACTTTAATATAATTGTCAAAAAGTCTTATTTTAAATGACTTATTTTTTTGTGATTCCTGAAACAGTGTATTTAATCATACAACTTTTTGGAATGACAGCGACGGTATACAAAAGAGCCTACTGTCCTACTATCATGAAAGTGAATTTGTTATGTTTGTTTGTCACCTCTAGACGCTACAACATATAAGGATATTTTTGTGCGGGTGAAAACGCGGGCCTAAACTACATACTTAGTATAAATAAACAATATGTGGTTATTCAAAATATATAAAATCTACAATAAGTAAGTTTAACTTAGATCCATTGCTATAAAAGGTTGAAGATTTCTTATCTTATTACAACTGAAGCAACAGTTGCGACATTGATTTTTCAATTTCAACGTCTTTATTCGCTTTGAACCTGTAGATTTTACATTCTGAAATGTTGTAGAAGTGTATTTTATATATTAATAGGTACTTTTAAAATAGTTATGGTTGATAGTCACTTCCCTAATTTGAATTTTAACGCATAAGTATTTTTGCTTAATTTATTATGTTAATTTTTATACGTTAGTTTATGATTTACGTATGAGGTGTACGGCAATAGCAATTTTGCATTCAAAATGTTATTATGACAACAAATATTCGTTATCTATATATATAAAATGCTTTGTCCTGAATGACTGACTGACAATCAACGCACAGCCTAAACCGCTGATCGTAGAGACCTGAAACTTGGAGGGTCTGTTCTTTGTATGACGTAGGCATCAGATAAGAAAGGATTTTCCGAAATTCTACCCCTAAGGGGGTGAAAAACGGGGGTAAAGTTTGTATGGGACAACGTGATTCCTTGGTCCGATCTACTTCAAATTTTGGATAAACCTTCCTTTACAGAATTGATGCAAGATGTGTTTCGTATTTTATTGAAAATCATCGCCTAACGGGGTCAAAAAGGGGAAGAAAGTTATTTTAGGGGTGATTTTCATCGAAGTTGATATCAATACTCCTTAGTACTTTTGATTTAAATAACATTTTTTATTTTGACACATGTTTGAAATCCCAATCCGATTTTCACAGATTACAGAATAAGGCAGATGGAGCGAACGGAACACGGGAGCGAGGCCAAAAAAAGCAAATACAAATTGAAAAACACATAACTGGTATTCTTTATTGAATTTGTATTTGCTTTGTTTAACGGAAAACACTTTCTTTTAAATAAATTAGCATACAGCAGATTTTAAACATAGCAAATACAAATTCAAAAGCGAATACCAGGTATGTGTTTTTCAATTTGTACCTAATTGCTTTTTTTGGCCCGTGTTTCGCGCGCTCAATCTGCCTTTTGTTCTGGAAACTGAAATGCTCTTTAAAATTGGAATGTCAAATATAAAAGAATATTTAAATCGGATTAGAATTCGAAATTTGTTTGGAAGTTCATTTTCTCTGAGTTTTTGGCGGGAACTAGCAGAGTGACGTTGCGTTCAAATTTTTATATACATAAATTCGTGTATTTTGAGTTTTATTGCATATTATCGGTGGTATTTTATCCAATAAAGATCAATCCATTTGCACCAGTGAAGTGAAATGAAATGAATTATGTGTATCGTGTCTTTTCAAAAGTCCGTGAAGAGTTTTAGTACATGACCACCACTGTAGGTATAACATGACTTTTATGGACAGTGACTGACTGCATGAGTTGAGGACTATGTGAAAGTGATTTATTGTGACTAGAACTTATATAATATAACTGGAAATTGGCAAAATACACACCCGTGTGACGCCAAAAAAATAGTACATTTTCTCTATTTCATTAGAATATTTTGATTGTAGTTAATTTAATTTCTTTCTCATTTGTTGTTATAATAATTAAATAAGATTTGAGTTCGTTTTTTTGTGTAGGTATAATATAGGTTTTAGTTTATTTCTATGGTTTTAGTTTTAATTTGTAAAAATATCTGTGTTCGATTTGTTGTGTCTAATAATCAGTGGCGTGCATTGGTTTTCGAAGCGGAAAATTTAAACCGTACGCGGGTGAAACCGCGGGGGTCTGCTAGTTTTTTATAAGAAACCAACGTACCTATTAAATGAAACTTTTTTTAGAATACACCTGGGAGAAAACTAATATAGCCACCCTCGTTATTTTTCATACATAATACCATATACGTAACAAAAATGCAACCATACATCAGACCTGATGGGCAATATCATAATATACCTACGTTTTGCCATTTTTTATCGAACCTTAATTTTAAGATTACCTTTTATGGTCATTAAATAATATAATGGTGCGTCCATGCTTGGCGAACCGAGCACGAGCCGAGCCACGAATGAGCATACAACGAGCCTACAACGAGCACGATGCGAATCCCTTACGTGAAAAAACTGACAATCGCGCTCGTTCGAGGCTCGCGAGCCCGTCCTTGGCCCGTCCACGCTACATGAATCGTGCTCGAAGAGTGCTCGTTCGAGGCTCGGCTCGTGCTCGGTTCGCTAAGCATGGACGCACCATAAGAGCACCCTTCATGTAGTTCATGTTCCGAACTGAATTTTACAATAATATCATAAATACTAACAACAAAAAGCAGATGGCTCAGTTTATTTGCTCCTAAGTATGGTTTTAATCCATTGCCATGGTTCTCATCATAGAAATAAATATACCTAGAAAGAACATCGCCATACTATACGAATATATAAAACAGGCCAACTTTTATAGGCGGCTGCGCGTAACAGCTACTTTTTACGCTCCCTCTGCGTCATTCTGCTTGTGATAGTGACGTTCATAATGATAGCAGTTGTTGAAATATTCCAATTAAAATCGGAAGAAAAAACACCTTATTTTGCAATTTTATTTATTTTTTTCGACGCATGCACATTTTCGACACTCAATCTGGATGTATCGGTTCTAATGCGTGAATTACAAAATGTTGAAGTATTAAAAAAATATCCGTTAAAAATTCAAAATGAGGACCATCATCCTCGTAATGATTCTATTACGGATGGCGATGCACAATGGCGTGAAAACACGCAGAAATATACGTATTATTTATGGCCGGTGGATAATTGCGCATGATGGGCACACGCGTACGCATAGCGACAGGTAATGCAGCTCATGTCACTATTGATTTATCATTAGACTTAAGAACTATCAGTAAATAAGCCCCAATGAGTAAAATTTAATTCTTTGCAGACTTTTGAGGAACCTCTCTGAGTAAATTAGATGGTACAAGAACTGAGTATCTATAAAGATATTCTCGGCATTATCATCTCTAGATACATCACAGGTGAAGCTATCGCAACTTTTCCATCTTTTTACACAGCGTGGTAAACGTTACCTCGATCAAATCATCCAACCAATTAGTTTATTAATAGTCAGGTCTATCTGATAATAATTAATCGATTGGTGCATTCCTGGCTCTATTTAACAAATGTTGAATCATTTAAAAAATACATAAAACCATAGACTTAAAAAACAATATAGCAGGCCATAAATATTTCACAAAACTGCTTGTTTTCTTACAGTAAAGCTGCATCGGACAACAAAGGCACTCACAATAATTATAAAACGTGCTTTGAACATCCTAGATAGAATTGCACAAAGGGAAATTTCAATTATGCATTTATTAAAAAAAAGAGGAGGTTCGACAAATACCTATGTTATTTTTTTAAATTTATGTAGTTTAGGTAATCACCGTTTACTCCGAAACGGCAAATTCGAATTGTTTTTTTAAGCTGTATTAGGTACCTATATCACGGTAGAACTCGAGGTGGTCCCATATACATGTTATCGTGATCTAACTATGGACATTGAAGATATGATTAGAATTCCTCAACGGAAAAGAGCACAAATCCTCGGTCAGTGAAAAATATTGAGAGGTATTGAAAACGGATATGAAACTCAAAATTTAAAAAGAAATTCACTTTTTAACAAAAAAAAAATACCTTTTTAGTACACTAAAAAGTATGAAATAACTCTAATCTGACACTGTTTCAAAGTCAGCGAGTAAGAACGACCCATGTGTTCAATAAAAAATATTTCGTTGTAGTTAATGTATGTAAGTATGTACCTAGGTACATATTTCATGTACCTTTTATTACATTAAAGTTATTTGTGAAATAATTATACTGAATATTACTTAATTTATTTTCCCCTATTAGGTATATGCCTGTTATAAAAGTTAATAATAGGTACTATAGTAGATTTCAAATAGCATAAGTTCGGTGACACATGGTATTTTATTAGATTTCTCAATGGTTAATATTTATTTCGATATAATAAAGGAATAACATGATAGAGCGAGATTTCGTGAAATATTGTGAGTATTTCAATTTCAGAGTAATCAAATGGAAATTCATTAGATATTGATAAAAAACCCTTGACCTTGACGACTCTTCCTATGTGAAATAGAGTATAGCGATAGAATGACGTACGTAGGTATTAGCTGCATTTTATTTCATTAGAAGCATTGAGGATTTAGATTTTTTAATATTTTTTGGTAGTTTTTAATTAATACTCAAAGGAGCTTCCTTCCGCGGACGCTCAGACTGTAGACAGAATGAGCTCCCCGCCGTGGTGGTTTTCCCAGTGAATTACAGCATGGGGTTCTTCAAAAAGGTTGTGAAGAATTTCTGCAGGGTCGGCAACGCGCGCGTGATACCCCTGGTGTTGCAAGCGGGACTACGGTAACCGCTTACCATCAGGCGGGCCGTATGCTTGTTTGCCACCTAAGTGGTTTAAAAAAACGTTTTGTCGTATACGACCTTATAATGATGTATGCAATCAAGCAGTCCGACCACTGTCAATGACGTATTATTCTTTATCGCTGCGTCACCAGTACAGCATACAAACCAAATTACAAATTTCTTTGAATTTAACGTCATTAAAGGCATATTAAAGGTTATTTATGTACGGTTACATTATGTACGGCGAAGTGTACATAAAAGAGCCCAATTTGTTTCATATTAGTTAAATAATTTGTTCCACGCAGTGAGAACATAATATCTCATTATGTTCAATTGGTCAAGCAAAAAAAACACCTAGGTTCAGTCGCGGACGGATCGAGAGGGTAGCGGGTGCTATGCACAGACTTCTGCCCAATCTCGGGGGACCGAGAGAGGAAGCTCGCCGCCTCTATGCGGGGGTCATACGATCCGTAGCCCTTTACGGGGCGCCCGTATGGGCGAAGAGGTTGGCCATCCGGCGCCGTCGAACTAAAGTCTCCAGCGTCCAGCGTAAGATGGCCATACGGATCGTACGGGGATACCGCACAATATCCTTTATGATTTATTCAGGGTCGGCAACGCGCAAGTGATACCCCTGGTGTTGCAAACGTCCATAGGCTTACCATCAGGCGCGCCATATGCTTGTTTGCCACCTTAGTGGTATTAAAAAAACAACTTGATCAACGAAGTAGATCGTTCTAATGAGTGAATCAACCATAAATAAAGCGATGTTTACTTGCTGTTTTTGTTTTACTGTACAACTTTACAATATTGCATGTTTAAGGGATGTTACTAATTGATATAATATATTTTTATTTACAACAAATATGTACAAATTACAATCTATCTATAGAACTCTCAAGCCTGCCGCTGCTTCCGATTAACGACACGGTTCCCAGAAGGCTGGCAGCGTTTTGTTACTAATTTATATATTAGGTTTTATCTCCTTAAAAAAAAAATATATGAAGAAATCGGAAAACAAGCATACGACCCGCCTGATGGTTAGCGGTTACCGTAGCCATATGGATGCTTGCATGACACGAGGCTCTCCCCCCTCCCAATTAGGTCTGGCGACCTTACTGACATGCAGGAACACAACATAAAGGTATTTGGCTGCGGTATTATTGAAAGTGGATGTACTCACGGAAAAGAGAGTACTTCTCAAGTCAAGTCGAGCTGCTCTTTGAGCTAATAAACGCTATACTCTACCTATCGTGTGAAAAACATGTAATAAATAGTAATCAAACGAACATTTTATTCTTGTAGGCTATGTATTATTAAAATAAGGTATATCATATTCACAAACGTATATATATATTATAAATATTACTAAGCTACCTATTTAATTCCAAATGCAAGAAACAATACTGTGTCAACCCTACCAAAAACGTTTGAAAGTACCTATTACTGCTACGCGGTGGAATAAAAATTGAAAACGGAATTTCCACTTACATAGAGAGTAAAATTCATGAAACCCGGTTTCTTAAGTCATTCGATTTCCTTTTCGCTTGAACTATTCATAAAAGTGGTACCTATTAATTTTGTTTCGCAGGTTTTATATATCTATCACATTAATATTAGGTAGGCATACCTATAAATGAGAAAGTAACTCTTGTCCGTCTGTCTGTTTGTTAACATTGTTTGCAGTTTTTAGGGTTCCGAAGAAAAAAAGTAAAAATAAACCTTTAACCACTCCGTCCGTCCGTCTGTCCGTTTGTCTGTCCGTCTCCCACAGCGGTATATTTCTTCTTACATTTCAAGACAGGTTTTTAATTTCATTTATAATGCGTATATTGGCTTATGATTGAGAATGTCGAAAAAAATATGTATAAAAATGCTTAAATTGTTTTGTTAAACAAAACGTCTCTCATTTTTACAATATAAGTATTGTAAAAGTAAAAA
Source organism: Achlya flavicornis (assembly GCA_947623365.1). NCBI lineage: Eukaryota > Metazoa > Arthropoda > Insecta > Lepidoptera > Drepanidae > Achlya > Achlya flavicornis. The sequence goes on from OX392468.1 coordinate 13,605,340, forward strand.
AAAAAAACTCCGTGAGTGCCAATTATTATGATGAAGGTAGACAAAAATAGATATAGTATAATAAAGCTCACCTTCTCTGTATTTTTCGCTAATAATAAATAGTTTCCATCTCCTGAGAATGATGATATGGAGTAGTTGCGCAAATTGTTCTGCAAGAAAATGAAACATATTCCATAAATATCTATTATAATTTAAAACAGATTTTTAAAAATATTGGTAAGTAGGTACCTAATTTCATTTTACAAACAACATGTATAATAAATATAAGTTTATTCCTAATATATCATTATATTCCTTCACTAATATTTCGATGAACGCAACTTATTAATAGGTACTTAATGAATATAACTTACCAGTTGAACATCACCTAAAATAGTATCGAATACGTCATTTAATGCATCGTACTTCCTTATTCCAACACCCGGCTCTCTGAATATGTATTCCGTATCTGAAATATTTAAAAAAATATTTTAAGAATTTTGAGATTAACTTATTATTAGGTGCTTATGGAACCATTCGTGATCATTCGTGAATTTAATTTAAACTTGGGAAAGGAACCGACATAGAAAATGTTAAAATGTACAACAGCAAGTAACCTATATAACAAACATATATTTACAACAAATCACATTAAAAATATTTTAAAATAAGGAAATTAAAAAGATATAATCAAAAATAAAAGAAAACGAAACTGAACTTCTCAACACACTTTTGCTTACGCCAAAAATCCTGCTTTCATAAATGTTACAGGAATATAATAATATAATACACCTATCTATGTACAAAAACAGTAATTATAGCATGATTTCAGCATTCAAATTTCAGATATTCTCTATAAACTATGACACACACAACGCACGTTCAGTAAATGTGTATGGCCTCTGTTGAAGCCAGATTTGTCATGTCTGGTTTCACTGATTTGGTCTTGTATTGAAAGCTTTCGTGACCTTTAAGAATTCTTTCGAAACTTATATTCTAGGTTATTCACATTAGGTAATGGAACTGCATACAATTAATACTGGTAGGTAAATGCAATGAATGCTTATGTATATCACAAGCAGTATATCAGTTATCTGGTTGCCATAATACAAGCTATGCTTAGTATGGGATGGCCGTGTGTGGAGAATCTCCCAAGATATTTATTTCAGCCCTTTTTCCTACCTGAAATCCACTGGACCGATAATCTATCGGGATAGAAGTCAGCTCGCAAGGGTATCAGCTCCTCGAGGGTAAAGGTCTGAAGACCTTGCAGTAGCGCTGATGATTCACTGTGGCAGCTTAGCAGCATCAGAGCCAACGCGATGACTGTTTTGAGCGTCTACAACCAGAAATGAAAACGTTAAAAATATAAAAGTATTTGAGAAGTAAAAGCCTTAGCCGTATGGACACAAATACAAGATGTTTTTTTTTATTTTACGTGATCAACTTCCACTATCAACTTTATATTAAAGCAAGTAAATAGATTTCACATACACAAAATTTCACCGAGTGTGATATCCAAAATAATCATTATCCTTATTTTGTATAGAGCTGGCTCGATGTCCTCATAAGACGATAAACGCGTGAATTGGTCCTAAATAAGGGATTTGAAATACGCAGCTCGAGAGATCATTCGAAATTGCTAAGACCCAGACCCTAAGTAACTTGCACCTCAGTAAAAAATAAAAAGATAATGTTGAAATCGATTTCGTAGCTTTAAATAAGATATTTCGTACATCTAAATTAATGTGGGAATATTTTATAACAATATTATCAAGAGAAGTGTACCTAAGCCTGCAATTATATTGTGTCGAAACTTGGGTCTGTCTTGCGCATTGTATGAATCTACAAGGTTTTACGACTTAGTCCGGACGTCCATAGATATAAATAATTTTGAAATGTCTGTATTGTTGGTGGTTTCATAATAAACATTTTTATATATTTGTCTTTTAATATTTATATTGTAATTGTTGTCCATGACTATACCATATACCTACCTTATGTTAAAATAAATATCAATCGTTTCAAACTATTTCTCACACGTACTCGGAAGGTGTCGTGGTAACCATGAAAATTACTAAGTAGGTATTTTAAATTTGTCACAGGAAGACACTACTTATTACATTTATTTGAGCCAACAAGGCTACATTAAACTTAAAAAGGAGGTTGATAACCTTAGCAAATTGGTACTTTTAATATTCAAACAAACAATAAATCAAAATTCAAAGAAATTTAATTAATGTTTAATTTTGGTTAGGAAAAACGTGGAGGCGTACACACACGTGCGTGTTAAGTGAAGATTAAATTTGGTATCTAGATAATTTCTTTCGCATCTCAATCAATTTTAATGAATAGAAGCAGAACAAATCAATTAGCGATCCTTACAAAAATACAAAAAGTTTGTTTTTAAATAACGCTTTGTTCCGGTGACCACAATCGCCCGTGGATAACTAAATATTAAATATAGGGTCAAGGACAGATAATAAAATTAAATTTTAACATGAAATAAAACCTATTTCAATGGAGATGTAGAATAAACTGTAATCGGACTATATATATAATATAATCATATTTTAGTGCCCGCGAAAAATATTTTGTATCGAAAAAGTGGTTACACTTTTCATATAGTTACAATTACACTGATAACAGTTCCTACATTATTATTGTATACTTTTTAATTCAATACCTCTCAAGATTTGTTACTGATCAAGGATATGAATATATTGTAAACAATGTTGAATAAAATACTACCTACAATCGCGACATCCATGGTCTTTTCCGTTGAGGAATTCTATCATATCTTTAAATTCCTTAGAATCCTTAAAAGAATATAATTTAAAACTATACAAATCAATTTTTAAAACATACCTACGCTTTGGTCGTTGTTTCCTCCTTTTTTATGAAGTATATTAACAGTGACTTCGTTTTAGGCATACTAAATTCACGAAACAAGAAGTGTGCAAACTGATGTCATGGGCATTACAAATACAACCGGGGCGGCGTTGTGGACATGGCGTGCCATCTGTCTGTATATTAAATAGTAAGATGGCAATACAAATACAACAAAATGTTTTAAATTGTTATTATATTTCTGGTCTACGGAAAATCCGAACGGATATCTACTATTTACTAAAATACATATACACACTACAGTTACCTACATCGGTTCATTGTAAAATCGTAAATAGCACGATTAGCTAATTTATCTTCGAAGGGACTCCTAACTCCTTATCTTGAAGTTTTGTTTAAGACAATGCTTTGTTTCTCATTATATTGTTGAAGGTATATTATTTAAAAAAACAGGGTCACAGATATGTGGTAATGACTATGATGTCATACTGACACGATACTATTGCAATTCCATTATAATTGAACCGATGCGCGCAGTCTACTAACCCATAATGGTCTCTGAACGAAAATAATTTTAGTACAGATACAGTGCGACAGATTTTCAACTTGAGGGTGGTAGCCAGCCAGGCGGGTCCTACAAAGTACCCTACCACCGTGCTATGGTTTCCTCACGATGCTATCTTCAAAGAATGTGTAGGAGTCGAACCCGCGACCTTCGTCACGGCGTTCGATGTCACTACCACTGAGCTATGCTTTATGGTTTCGGGTGCTAACAATGAAATAGTTCTGTCTATGACGGAAAGCAGGCATCCGCAATAGTTGATGACCTATAAATGGAAACCGGATTCAGTAGAATCGGTTTAGGAATTTACCATTCAAAATAAATAAGTAGTATTATTTCTTGCGGACCGAATCTACCCCTTCAAATTAAGACATATCAACATACTAGGCTTTTCGATACGCGGACGAACAAAGAGTGGGCCGACTGTACTAAAGACCCATAATATTTTAGTTTTCAAAAGGCGCGATTTTTTTAGCGTTTGCGCAAGTAATAAACATCGCTTGTGATAGCATTATTTGCGAGACATAATCAAACGATTCAACTTCGAATATTTTACCTTTACGATATGTTAAAAGGCCTTGATCGTAAAATAAGCACTCAGCCCAGGACAGGAATATTAAGACATAGGGCTATGAACCATAAAATAAAGTTTGTTTTACATCTCACACAGTTCTGTTGGTATGCATTTATAATCCATGGTGATAAAGAATGCGGTAAAACCAACATTTGGGTCTGTAACGGTAAAACAAACGATTGTGATGCGGAACGGCTTACCGATTTATTATCTAACTTAGCAACCTCCGTGTTTTAATTAATTATTCAACCATAACTATGTCAAAGGAATTAATAATAATTAATAATATTATGAAAAAAAACAAAAGAACGTGAGTAGACAATTTCCGCACTTTTGAATTTATAAAATTCTTTTAAGATCACACGTGTACCATAAATTGTGGTATTTGAGTGAAAGTTGTAGTCCAGAAGAGGACGTCTATGTGGGCAAAAATATAGAAATGTAACCTCTAAAATAAGAAAACAAGATTTTTATATCTTTGAATGATTAAGCACAGACAATCTAACACTAGGCAAAATACGACGGGCCACGCCGCAGGTCGTGGGTTCGATTTCCATCCCCCACAGGACATGCATTTGTGTGCATGAACGTGTCTATATGTCCTGAGTCTTGGTGTAATTATGTATATTAAGTAGGATGTATTTACAAACAAAAAGTAGTATATGTATTATATCAGTTATCTGGTTTCCATAGTACAAGCTCTGCTTAGTTTGGGATTAGTGAGGAATAACGCAGGATATTTAAAAAAAACTATTACTTATCTCAAAATTGATAATAGTAGCAATTTAAACTATCACATTAAAGGTCTAAGTATCTACCTATTTTAAAAGCGATATAATGCTCCATACACTTAAAATTCACTTTTCGGTTATCTTTTATCGCAGTTATACTTATGATTTAGTTATGAGTGGGTCACGTACGTTTATATTGTTCTTGTAAGTATTGTTGTTACCTACCTTTATGTATTTTCTGTTAACCATGAAGACAATACGGTAAAGGAAATGTCTCTTTTCACTTTTACTGATGTTCCGTTGCGAACGGTCAGTCCAGTTTCTAAATGACTCGATTTGAAATGAGAACTGATTTAAATAAAAAAAAAGAAATCTGAAAATTGGCGATTTTAGTATTTTCTGTTACTTATACCTCCTTCCCTGGTCTTCCACAAATATTTCTAAACCAAAATTAGCCAAACCGGTCCAGCCGATCTCGAGTTTTATCGAGACTAACGAACATAAATTCATTTTTATATATAAAGATGTAATTTATATTTAAATTGCATATCATTGCTACTTGTTTAATTATTATGAACAGTGATTAGAGACATACTTAATGTATCCGAAGCGAATTTTTCTTATTGATTGCGCCTCGAAATTGATACCTACATACTTAGGGATAGGCAAAAAAGGTTTCGAAAAACCACAAAACGATACTACCAAAATTCAAAAGTACATAATTAAACGAACCATAAATTCATATTATGTTCCGTTGATTGTTGATTAATTGCTTATTTATTTATGAAATGATTTTGTTTAATTTTTTACAAACTGTGGATGACTAAAACTGTCTCGTCTTATTATATAAGTTAAGTTATCAATAAATGGATTTCCGTAACACTGTATATTATAATAACAAATACATTGTAAAATACTAGAAGTAAAATAAGTTAACTTTTTTACAAAAATCAACGGAGGGGACCAAACGGAAAGCTTACCCTTAAAAAAACAAGAATTTTCCAAATCGGTAAATAAATGCGGAGTTATGAGGTAACAAACATTTAAAAGAAATACAACCGAATTGAGAACCTCCTCCTTTTTTTGAAGTAGGTTATAAAGCAAAGATTTTACACTAAACATATTTTTTCTGCAAAAATTCACGAAATAACTAGAACATAATCTTACCATCACGTGAACACGTACGCAAGGATCACAGGACACAAGGAGTCTTCCTCAATGAAAGTTAAGTGGTCCAATCAGTTCGCACTTCACACACGCACTCGCTCGGTTCTCGCCTACTTATCGCCTGCGCACGAGTTGAAGCGGAGGTGCGCGGTCACAGACTGCGCGTGCGGCTGCCCGCGCCACTCACATTACCACACACTACCATAACTACTTGCTCTCTGAAATAACTGTATCAATCAAACTTCGATTAGGAATTGGAGATGATATACATAATTCCAATATTATTTCGAAAAAAAAGGTTGTTGAGCTGAAATGTATGTAGGTATCTACCAGGAGAAAAGAATAATACACATTCTTATCGCTAGCTGAATTAGTTACGCATGCGTTCTCATTAAAAAACTAAATTACAGATGCTAACTTAATGAAGTAAGTAAGTTGGAATCTGCAATTTATGTTGTAACTTTTGTAGCTAATCATTTTACGGGGATAGAAATAGTACCTAAATTGTGATTATTTGTGATACATGTGTGCACACAATTACAACGTTAACAAATATGGCGCGCAGGTTCTGTTTTACCCGTTTGAATTAAGAATGCTTCGTCTACCTACACACATATCACTTACAGTGAGATACAAACTTACCATAATCGGGATAATATCATAAGACACTAGTGCGATAATGATACTAATCGGTGCAATAAGCGCCACTTTACGAGCAAGTGTGTTGAAAAAGTTGTTTACGATATCGCGCCCCAGAAGATGTCCTTATAAAGACTTCTAGAAAGTCTTCAAATTGACCATCTCTGCAGCATAAATGCTGACCACAATCAATAATTCATAACTGCATATCGGTTTCCAATGCGTTGAAATTTCAATTTATATTCTATGTATTGATACACTTCGATTTAATCGATGAGCTTTATAATATTTGACGGCTCACAGATCAATTCGCGAAGGCTATTTTCTGTGAACAAAAATGCTTCCTTTTTAATAAAAGAAGTATTTTATGCTTTACGCTATTCATAATTATCTTTCCGGATATCAGTTAAGTATCCATAGAAACTCTCAATCTTGACGATATGGCGTAATCAGCCAGTGTGCCACTCGCTGGTCATCCCGTGCAGTTATGTGAGCTCTTATATAAGATCCTTTCCAATATTGGTAAACACAAATGAACAAAAACACGCGGCGACCCAGTTGACATACAGCGTGGAACTCTGGTGTAGCGCTGACGAAGTCATGATGAGTGACCTTCAAGATCATCGACACGATGCGGTGTATGAATGTCGACTTAATAGAAATCGGACAAGTGCGAGTTGGACTCGCGCACAGAGGATTCCTTACAATCTTATTTTAATGAACATTACATTTCATTAAAAAACATTACTTAATTTTTCCTGTAAAATGTAGACACCTAACCCTGTGAATTTTTAAAGATTTTTCGACTCGCTAACTTCAAAGATGATTAGAGGAAACGGTAATTTTTCTTTTTTGGCCATGACTAAAAAACTAAGCCACATAACATAATAGTAAATTATGATACATGTGTACAAAGTTAGTAATTACAGACGAGGCGGTATTAAGCGCGTGAGCCGAGAGTGTAATAATCAATGCACCACGCGTGTAATACGACGTTTTTCAACACTCTTGCGAGGAAAAAACACACTTGTATTTTTTTAAGAAGATTTTTTGATAATAATCTACCACACAATGTGAACGTTAACAAATATGGCGAACAAGTTTTTTTTTTTTACAGCGGTCAGCTGTCAAACTATTTTACCCATTTAAATTAAGAATGCTTAGTACAAACATATCACTTGCAGTGAGGTACAAACTTATCATAATCAGGATTATACCTATCATAAAACTGTGCGAAGCGCTAGTGCGTAATAAGATACTAAAAACGGTGCAATAAATGTCACTTTACTAGCGAGTGTGTTGAAAATAATGTTATTAAATGTGCAAAAAGCTCGTTTATATAAAACCCTATTTGCTGTAGTAAGCTCAGTTACAGATTTCAATTCCCATCTCAGCTCCCATTCCAAACCAGTCCTAAAATTATTCTTATTATTTTTTTATATCGATGCGGGCAAGTAATTTTTTCAACTAGTGTTTTTGTTTGGTGATAAAAATAGCCGTGGCAGACAGACACACAAATCTGACCACAGGGATTTTACCATTTTGGTGCGGAACCCCAAAGATCTGAATAAAACATTGAACTCTCCTGACTTTTATTCTTTGGTCCAACTACCAAATCTAACTGTCACTTCCATATAAAGTGATTGTTGACCCAAAAACTATCAGAATAGGAGGTATCATATTAAATGACATCAATCATGCTTAGTGTACAATTTAGATATCCTCAACCGATTAACGGAATGGTAGACTAAATATACAAGTAGGTCCTTTCTAGGTCAGCACTACAAATGGATCGGCTAAAACGTAACGGGCAAAGAGTCTTGTTAAGCAGCGGGATAATAAGGCTTAGTTTGGCTGTATAGGGTACCTAGAAGCCATTGGGAAGCCATACCATAGAGTTAGAAAATTATAGAGTGATAGTTACCTTGTGCGAAGCGTGACTAGCAGATATATCGTAGGTACACTAGTTTTTTTTTTTTTTTTTATTCAACTTACTCGGTAAACAAGCGTACGGCCCACTTGATGGTAAGCGGGTACCGTAGCCATATGGACGCTTGCAACACACGAAGCATCGCTCACGCGTTACCGACCTTTCCCCCCTCCCCTATGAGCTCTGGTGACCTTACTCACGCGCAGGAACACAACTTTACACAACATAAAGTTATTTGGCTGCGGTATTCTGTAAGGTGGAGGTACTTCCCCAGTCGAGCTGCTCTTTGAGCGAATAAACGCTATGCTCTACCTCTCTTACTATGCTCTACCTCTCTTGTTGTTTAGTTTCTCTAGTTGATTTACAGTAAAAAAAAAAACGATATGGATTCCTTGTCTTCGGATTTCGATAAATACTAATTTCAAGAGATTCTAGGTAAAAGTATCGAGAAAAAACTTGACCTTAATTATATGTATTTTAGTCATTCAAACTATGAACGCGCAGTTCGTTTCATGGCATCGGGTAAATTATGAAAATGAGTCAGGGTTTAATAGCCGCTTGTTTTATAAGTCGGGATTGATAGTATTAGTTTATCATTGTCATCACAGAGAAAAGAAATAAATATTAATATTAATTAAGTGTATTCGACAAGCGACAAGTGTAAGCGCTCGTGGTGTAGCATGATTAGCCGTTCTTAATCGATCGGCAAAGTTAAGCTACGTCTGTCTTGGTCGGTACCTGGATGGGTGACCGCCTAGTGGTATTTCAAATCGAGCGTTTCCGTGCTTCGGAAGGCACGTAAAGCCGTTGGTCCCGGTTATCACTTAATTGTGATAGTCGTTAAGCTAGTTGGATGCCTCCTAGGCGGCTTGAAAAATTACATCAGTAGGTTGACCACTAGCCTACCTCCACCGATCCGCAGTGGGCACGCGTGGTGGAGTATCTGCCCATTCCCTTTCACCCTGATTTGTGAAAGGAGGCCTGTGCTCAGCAGTGGGACATTATAGGCTGATGATGATGAAGTGTATTCTCTTTTCCGTGATTATCATGAATCCAGAACAGTGTAGAGCCCATAGAGTTAGAATATTATAGAGCGACTGTAATAGAGTAGGTTGATGCCTTGAAACGAACTGCGCGTTCATAGTTTGAATTACTAAAATATATATAAGTTTTTTATCGATACTTTTTACCGAGAACAAATGACAAGGAATCCAAATCGACATTTTCTTTTACCACTTGTAATCTGTGTCATTACACACGAGTGAGCCGCAGTGTGCTGCGGGCTGCAGGCGAACGCGATAAGGGAGCCAAGAGTCGAAGAAAAACAGACTTGTATTTTTTGAAATAGAAATTTTGATTACCAGGGTTCTTTTCTTTTAAGGGTTCCGAAACCACAAGGTAAAGAAGGAACCCTTATGGTGTCACTCCGTCTGTCTGTCCGTCTGTCACAGCGGGTATATTTCAGCAACCACTAATGCTATTGATTTGAAATTTAAAATAAGTAGTTTTAAATATTGCTGATCCAAGCATATTTAGTGCCAATGTGTATTTTTTTTCTTTGCAATAGGAATGGGGGACCAAAATAAAGTAGGGCTATATGTTTAAATATGGAAAATGTGAAAGAGCTTCATTTGTATATTCCAAAACAGGTGTTTATTTTCTTTTATGTTGCGTAGTTTTTGAAAACTTATGAAAAATTACTAAAATATACCTACCTACCATTCTATATACGCTCATACTGTTAACTTAAGGTATGTACCGACATGAACTCTTTTTAGACGTTATCATAATCTATGCATTTCGAAACGACTTAACTGCATCCCGCCTGATACACGAATATCCCTCTGCAGTCACGACTTGGGTACTAAGTAATTTGTGTAGAATTTAACGAACCTATTTGTCATTATTATCCAGTATCTTCGTACTTATACAATAATCATTTTGTCATGCTCTAAATCATTGCAAAGGCATACGTATAACCTCGCTCTGCACTGTATGATATTGATTTCTCAACTGTCACTTATTGTTTGCGATGCGAGAATAATAAGAATAAGCGACTCCGTTTCAGCTTGGACAAAAATGCTTTCGTATATCCGAATGTCCAGATATCCGGCTGTTCTCCTCCACAGGTCCGCATTTCTCAACCGGCTCTAGTTTAATTTTGTGAGAAGGTTCGGTAAAGGCTAGATGACTGCAAAAATCTATTTATTTAATCCGACTGCAGAAAATATAAAAAATACTGAAAAGAGAAAAAAAAGCTCTTTAATCTGTAGAATTTAAAATATACCTTGAATTTACAACAAATATGTACAAAATACAATCTATATATAGACAATTTCCTCAAGCCTGCCGCTGCTTCCGATTAACGGCAAGGTTCCCAGAAGGCTGGCAGCGTTTCCTCTTTGGATAGCCAAGCTGACGCGTTGGCGGAAAAAGCTCCCCGCCCGCTGGTCTCCGGAGGTCTCGATCAATTTTGAAGGCAAGGTGCGAGCAAAACGGCGAGCTTCGGACCCCCACGGTCCCAAGGTCTCGACTTTTACCTTACCTTGAATATATTAATTAATAAGTAATTTTATAAGGTATTGCAGACAGTAACGATGTTATCCGTCAGAGAACCAAGGTCATCGACATAGCTCATAGAATTAGCAAGCTGAAGTGACAGTGGGCTGGTCACATATGCCGAAGAACCGATAACCGGTGGGGAAAACGTGTTCTTGAGTGGAGACCGCGTCTCGGCAAACGTAGTGTAGGGCGCCCTCCAGCGAGATGGAGTGACGATCTGCGAAAGGCTGCTGGTAGGAAATGGATGCGTTGATCCGAAGATAGGGCGAGATGGAATAGAATAGAATAATTGTTTATTTGTAGCATAATTTGAAAAACACTTAAGTATGTAGATACACATCAAAAATAATATTAATACTAAGTTTAGCAAACGTTAATCGTTTGCAGTTATAATAATCACAAATGATACCAATTTTAAAACAAACAAAAAAACAAACAATAATACTAGCATAAAATAAAAGTTACAATTTAAAAACCAAAAATTTGCTTAGGTGTGTGTCAAAGTTACATTGATATTATATATGCTACAAAATGGGGTCCGACTCAGCATATGTTGTAATAATAGTAATAAGATGGCGCGCAGTGGGTGAGGCCTATGTCCAGCAGTGGACTGCTATAGGCTGATGATGATGATGATGAGTTTAAGACCTACCTAAATAAGGGGGCGGCAAAATTGATTTGCGCACCAGGGCGGCTGAAACAAAAATAAAAAATAAACCGGCCAAGTGCGAGTCAGACTCGCGCACCGAGGGTTCCGTACAAACCTGTAGGTATATAAGTAAATGGTAGTATAGACCTGAGTATTTGATATTAATTTCAATTTATGACCTATTAAAAAAAAACTACTTACTAGATCTCGTTCAAACCAATTTTCAGTGGAAGTTTGCACCGTAATGTACATCATATATTTTTTATAGATTTATCATTCTCTTATTTTAGAAGTTACAGGGGGGGGACACACATTTTACCAATTTGGAAGTGTCTCTCGCGCAAACTATTCAGTTTAGAAAAAAATGATATTAGAAACCTCAATATCATTTTTGAAGACCTATCCATAGACACCCCACACTTATGGGTTTGATGAAAAAAAAAATTTTGAGTTTCAGTTCTAAGTACAGAGGCCGGCAAACAACTTGAACAACGGCCAAAGTCGACGTAGTGGGGGTAAGTTCGCGCATGTACACTCATGCTCGGCCAATAGCGTGGACGCGTGCCGACAGAATGCCCCCGCGCACCTCTCTTTCCACCAACGACACCTTAAAATCGTCTACTGCGCACGGCTCAAGTTGTTTGCCGGCCACTGTATGGGGAACCCCCAAAATTAATTGTTTTTTTTTCTATTTTTGTGTGAAAATCTTAATGCGGTTCATAGAATACATCTACTTACCAAGTTTCAACATTATAGTTCTTATAGTTTCTGAAATAAATGGCTGTGACATACACGGACAGACAGACAGACAGACATGACGAATCTATAAGGGTTCCGTTTTTTGCCATTTGGCTACGGAACCCTAAAAAAGGGCAGTCACATCTTTCTTAAATTTATATATATCCAGTTATTGCTTGTGTCCAGGGGGCCTACCCCCATCTTTTACAAAACAACCTTATTGCAATACTGTTTTGTTTCCAGCATATAATAACCTTATTTATATTCGTACCATGACCTCTACCATACACTATTGTTATATGATTGTTATATTCCTGCTAAGAACGAATGATTTTTGAGAATTTGTCTATGGGCTCATTAAAGATGAAAAGAAATAACGCTATGGGCCTAAGCAACTTTCTCTCTCTTAACAATTCTCATCTCTGTCACTCATCCATACTCTCTCGCTCTTTCAAACAACCTTATTCTTCTTTTCGTACCATGATGTCCCTAAAACAAGCTTATTTTATGCATGAAAACAACCTTGTTTATTTACCATAATGGTTCATTCAATTCGTACCATGAGCTATTTTTTATAAGCTTTTGACAATTAACATTATTGTTTTAATGTCAAATTTAGCAATCTTATATACGTTGTATTTACAAGCTGAAAATAACATTGTTTTCCAAATTTATGTTATAAAAATCTATTATAGTGTCATATAAAGTAATTATATCGAATTTATTCACTTATAGAATGAATATATCGGGATTGCGAGATTAGGTATCATCCCAAAATAATATAACCGATTGTTTATAAAGTTTTTAATTGCACTTGTCGTTCACTACACAACTATGCATCTACGTTAGTAATATCGATCCCTCGACCCTTAGCCTTAAGATTTATTTAGATAAAGCGGAGCTTTAAATAGCGTGTTTATATATTTAGTGACTTTTCATTTAGGTACCACCCACTATTAATATCCTGTTTTCATTATAACCAACGTACATCGAATAACCCCAGATTAATCCATAAAATTAACTTTCCTGCAGTGTTAGTACACAGAGTAGTCCCTGTGTTCCTGGAATCCAAACTACCTAGATTCTCTGGCAAATTTTCTAAAATTGGTCGTAACCTACATTAGCCTGGACGGAATATATTATTGTCAACAGACGGACAGACGACAGACTTATAATAATCTATAAAGATAATCATTTTAACCATCTAATGTAGTAAAATATTAATTAAGTATTATATATTTGTATTGAAAACTCAACTCACAACAATCTGCTATACTGTTGCAGAGCAGATGTAACCGTGCGGGAAATTCTAAAATACACATCCATTGGACCTAACTTTCTGTAGCCTTTGTGGCTGTGGATAGAACCGTTGGGGTCTGAAGCTCGCTGATTTGCTCACACATTATCATCAAAACCTCGGCAAACCGGTTGGTGGGGAGCTTTTTGTGACAACGCATTAGCTTGGCTATCCAAAGAGGAAACACTGCCAATAACGAGCTTGAACCTGGAACCTTGTCGATGATCGACAACAGCGGCAAATATTTATATACCTACATACACATAATATGTTTAATTCCAAGACCTGCAACTACAGTAGGATTCCCGTCAATAACACAATGAATAAAAACACGAAAGTATTATGTACCTACATTCTTTATTCACATAAGTTTAATGAGAGTAAGATAATTATACACAATATAAGTATGGCATTAAACAATCTTGCAGATACAGATTCAAACTTTATTTCAGCGTTTATAGGTTCTTAGACTTCACTTTAGACCAGCCTCTCCATATCTACGTACACTTTTTTGAGAGTACTCCTTCGCTTTTAGATATCGATTGAAGGCGGTATTTTTGGTCTGTTTGTATTTAACCATTTCTACCTGCTGACTGGATCTCTGGCGAACTCTTCGGCTACAACTCTACAAAATGAATTGCAACATTTGTGCAACTTACAAATGTTTATAACCATGACATCTTAAATTTCATGCACTGAATATTACTGTCGAATATACTATTAAGATGTTTCCATATTGATTGCACTTTGTTTGTTATTAAATTACATAAACAAATGTATTAATAAAATAATAACTAAATATCTTGGATATCTTTATAAGACATTTGAGTATGACAAGAATGACAGGTAAATATTTTGTTCCGATTCATTTCATTTGATAATCTAGAGTCGGCAGTCTATATATTTTTTCAATTAATTTCCTTACTCTTCATAATAACATTTTAAAATATTTGTATGCATTTTATAGAAATTACTCGAAAATATTTTATTCTTTTAGTTACTTATACTTTACAATTAGTTTAATTTAATACTTTGCTAAAAGATGAAGAACCTCAAATCATTTCGGTCCAACGTGTGAAAGAAATGGCACTATACAGTTAATATATCGTTATTTCTTTTTATCTTTTATCAGGTTGTAGCAAGCCATAGACAAATTCTTACAAATCATTCATTCTTTCTCGGCACTTAGCAATGTTATATCAATGTTGAACGATTGAGCTCATGGTACGAATCAAAGTAATATTATTATAAGGTGAAAACAAAACAGTCTGGCAATAAGGTTATTTTGTGAGAGAAGATGATGGCCCTATAGGATGGAACGGGACAAAAAAAATACTTGTCAATTGTGACGCACGAATTTTGAAACTCAATGTGCCCTGTTGCACTACATATTTTGAAATAATACAAATATTTATTTTATGTATATCGACTTTTATATTACTTGAATTAATATTACTTAGGTCAATATGAAAACAAGGCAAGGGGCCGCCGTTCAATAGTGATATTCAGTGAATGAAATTTAATATGGCATGGTTACAAACAGAAGTAATTCAAGTATTATTTTATTCATTTTGCAGTGAAGAATTCGCCGGAATTCAAAGTAACTACTCTAAGAAATGTGCTGGAGAGAATCCTCAACTAGCAAAGCAATGGAGCACTTCTTGGTCATTACAAAAACTGAGACAAAGTTCATACATAAATATATACCTAGGTAGGTTTATATTTATGTATGGCACTTCAGTCTTAATACCTATAGTCTAGGCAGGTACCTATTGTCTTTAAATTATATAAATAAAGAATTTACCACAGGAATCAACACATATTTTTATTTATTACCTTTTGTCAGGAATGCTACTGTAGTTGCAGGTCATACAATGAAACATTATGTGTATTTAGGTATATAAACGTTTATGAATACAGTACAATCACAGTAAAGCTTAATCTATACGATATTAAATATTTACAACAAATAAATGAAATACAATCTAGCACTCGTATATAAATTTTCCTCTAGGCTGCCGTAGATTATCGGCAAGGTTCCCAACAGGCTAGCCAAGCTAATGCGCGAAAAAGCTCCCCGCCCGAGGCCTCGATTATTTTGGTGACAATATGCGAGCCACTCGGTGAGCTTCAAACCCATACGGTCGTATGGTTTCGATAGCAAATGGCATTTTGGTCCATTGCATGCGAAAGTGTTGATTCCTCACGTAGCATAGATGCATACCACGTCGCTTTCGTGTATCTATTATTGGCTTCTTTGGTATTTGCTTCCAAAAACACAAATAGTTCATATTCATTTGCCATCTTGAAATGCTAGATGGCAAAAGCTAGAAGGCTAGAGATACACAATTAATTCGATAAGTTAAATAAATACGATCTACTGACTTTATATCACTATAATAATAGATATTTTTATCATAAATTTGGATAATTCGTCGCGTATATAATGTTATATTTTGATTGATATATGCAATTGACATAAAAACCATAATGCTAGTTGTCAAAAGACACATCATGGTACGATTTGAATGAACGATTAGAGGTGACGTCATCAAACCTGCTAACAAAACAATATTGTTTTATGCCTATAATAAGCTTATTTTTAAGGATGTCATGGTACGAAAACGCAAAATAAGGTTATTTTAACCTTGTTTTAAGAGCTTGTGGTAGGCCCCCAGGCCTTGAATATTCTATCCATAATCGAATGTTCTGTTGAATGACATTATATAAAATATCAGCGGCGTAATCCACGTGTTATTCTTTAATTGCTTATGTACTTATATCTAATGACTTTGTATACCCTGACATCAAGAACAAGTTTTAATACAAACACGATCCTACTGACTAGAAACGATTTGAAACTTGAGCTGTATCTACTATACACATAAGATTTTAATTAGATAAACACAGTACAGTCGAGGACATAAATATGTATACACTTTTTAAAATTCAAAAGCGATTTTCTCGCTTGTTTAACATTTAAGTGTTAAGCTATTACACAAATCATAATAGTATATGTTAGAAGATTCTGCCTTTATAATATCTCATAATTTCAATCAGTAGTTTACGAGGAAACTTGAATTTTACTAATTGTATACATATTTATGTCCTCGACTGTACCTAGAAACAACGCCGAAATGTAACGGTACGCGTATCTCAATAATGAATAATGAATTAAAACCTAAGTGGCAAACAGAACTCAGATGTAGAAAAGTAAAAAATCTTTAGTGATTGAATCTTATCACCGCATTAAATTATAGGTACCTAAGTCGTATTTAAAATTGATAACCTTTACCCAATTTTAAATATCACAAATATCTCTATAACATTATGTTATTACAGCTTTATGATAACATACTGCATTAAAATTCAAAAGGAATATATAAATAATGTGTGCAATAATGGCGGACGGCATCAACCGGCAACCTGTGCATGGAACCTGCGCTAGCGCACAGCACTCCATTATGCATTATTGTATAAGAGAGTTCGGTTATTTCATCTCATTTCCTTTCACTTTCGTCGGTCGACGGTCTCCAGCGTCGCTAGAGGTCACTACTGCGCTTAAACGCGTCTTCTCATGGTGCGTCCATGCTTAGCTAACTGAGCACGAGCCGAGCCACGAACGAGCGCACTGCGTACTGCGTGCACAATTCGCGTAGCATGAAAGGGCTTGCGAGCCTCGAACGAGCGCGATTGTCAGTTTTTTCACGTACAAAGGGATTCGCATCGTGCAAGTTGTAGGTTCGTTCGTGGCTCGGCTCGTGCTCGATTCGCGTAGCATGGACGCACCATTAGATAGAAGTATTGCGATTTATAGGTAGGACAAATCACAGAATATAAAGGAAGTTATATCATGTTATTTCCTACAACTTGGCTTATATTACTAAACTAGCTATACCAAGCCTTTGCTTATAATACTCGGGGATATTGTAGATTTTTTTCTATTGGTGAATGAATTGTTCGAATTACTGACATGCAGTTGCATGAAATACATTAGTTGAAGTAGGTAAAATATTATTGTAGCAACAAATGACTATCATCATCATCATCATCACCTCTGAAAATAGGCCTCCCCATTGACTTCCACATTTAACGGTTTTGAGCCGCTTTCATCCAGCAGCGTCCAGCGACTCTGACCACCTGGTGGGAGGTAGTCCCGCTCGGCGCGCACCAGTACGTGGTCGCCACTCGAGAACCTTTCTTCCCCATCGGCTTTTTTTTCTATTTTTGTGTGAAAATCTTAATGCGATTCACAGAATACATCTACCTACTTACCAAGTTTCAACATTATAGTTTCGGAAATAAGTGGCTGTGACATACGGACGGACAGACAGACAGACAGACAGACATGACGAATCTATAAGGGTTCCGTTTTTTGCCATTTGGCTACGGAACCCTAAAAAAGGCAATAATAAACACCTTTTGCATTGCATGTGACTTAGGAGTGCTGTAGGCCTTTCTTCCGCATTCACTGAGTGCCCAGTCATCTTACTACATAAATATGATAATGATACTCGTTCGTCATTCCGGACCCATGTATTATTGATATTTATTCTATGTTTGTTTGTTCTATTTATAGCGGCAAGTGTGAGGAGTATTTTTAATATGATACCCGGTAGTAGGATGTATTTACAAGGATTCGTTTTAGAAATTAATACTGCATAAAGTTACTAGAAATAATAATACAAAGAATATTATAAAAATCTTTTATTAAAAAAAATATCTATTATAAAATTATCTATCGATACAGAAGACAACATATTTTGTACTGTACTGATTTCACAATAAAAATACAGATATCTTTTATTAATGTTTATGTGAAAGTAAAAGTTCTAATGCAACAAGTTGTTGTCCTCGACACATTACTATACATAAAAGACTTAGATATTTAGTGGTGCTATTAAAGTTTGAGGCAACGACTCCAGTAGCGATCCATTGCGTTGTATCTGTGCATGTTCACTCCCACCAGACTGTGTGCTTCGTCTGGATACGACTGTGAAGAAAATAAGTAATTAAACAATGTTTGTGCACAGTGCAGGTAAAACACACACAAACATCCCCCTTATTAATAAATAAGGTGTAAGTCAAGTAGAGTAATACAGTAGTACCCAACTAATAAGGCGCGTCGTGAATCTTCGTTCGCACAGAAAAGAAAGTAAGCCCCGAAGATTGAGCCTTAGTGTTATTGTTAAACAATTTGACGTGTGTATGTGATCATTTAATCAGTATATTTTTAAGGCCGTATAACTTTTAAAAATCTCACCATTTGCTCAAAAGGTATATCAAGTTCTTGCAACGCTCTCATAAGCTTAGCAGCATTCTGGAAGTGCACGTTATCGTCAGCGTTGCCGTGCATCAGGTAAAAGTCATGACCGCGCAGTTTTTCCACGAGGAGTGTGACGTCACCAGCTTGGTAACCTGAGAGGTTGTCCTCTTCGGTCGGGAGACCCATGTAGCGCTCCGTGTACATAGTATCTGTGTGAAGAAATAATAAAATATTATCCTGGGACATTCCACACACACTATCTAATCCCAAACTAAGCAGAGCTTGTACTATGGAAACCAAACAACTTTTACTACATATTAGTATTTATTTATTTAATTAGGACAACCAGTAATTGTTACATTAAAAAAAAATTTAAACTAGTTAAAATAGAAAATGAGATAAATGTACAACTTTTTAAGGAGTCACAACATTCGTTATAAATTTTGGTAACATAAAAATAAAAGTATTTCAATAAGCTTTATATATGCTTTATATAGCTTTATGTATAAAGCAAATATAAACTAAAAAACAAGATAAAAGAAAAAGTAAATTAAAAAGTCCAAAAATTTGAACTTGTCACAGAAAACAGAGAACACATAAAACATTATTATACTTATAATTTAGTAGAAAGTAAAGAAAATAATTAATTAACAAATAATAGTTTTATTGTAATAGTTTTTGTCTGTAAATACATTTTTTTTATACCACTGAGGTGGCAAACAAGCATACGGCCCGCCTGATGGTAAGCAGTTACCGTAGCCTATGGACGCTTGCAACACCAGGGTTATCACTCGCGCGTTGCCGACCCAAACATTGGTTCTAAGTATACATAATAACACCCAAACACAAGACATACGGACATGTTCATGCACAAAAGTGATGTCCTGTGTGGGGATCGAACCCACGACCTGCGGCCCAACCTGCCCGTCAATAACTATGGAACTGCATTTATTTCCCGCATTCCACAGCCTGCAGTTACCGCATGGACCGTCTCAGCTAAATAGCCACTAGTGCATACAATTCGTTCTAGTCTATTGAATTTAAGATTTAACATTTTATTTTCCTCATTAATACAGGGAAACTCAAAATTAAAAATCGCTCCTTAATAATAATAATAATTTATTTATTTCTTCAAATATGGTACACAAGATGTCATATTAATTGAGATGTTCAGCATATTCTACCTGTTCCAGGTGTAGAAATATTAGTAAGCATGATTATCAGATTATTATTAAACGAAACAAAACACAAAATATAAGAAATCAAATTAAGGAATTACCTACAAAAAAAAAAAAAACAATGTCAATAGCCAGCATCAATAAAAATTTAAATAATAATAATCAAAGGGTAAATTAGCACAAATTAAATTAAATTTTATATTCGAAAAATTCCTGCAATGAATAAAAACACATGTCAATTAACCAATCGAAAAGTCTCGCTTTAAATTTTTGAAAAGGTAATGATCTAATGTCTTTTGATAATTTATTATAAATTCTTATTGCCATACAATGGACATTTTTACAGTATACATTTAATCTTTGATTTGGCACATATATTTTATACAAGTCTCTGCTGTTTTTTTTATTTAAAACAACATCATGAAGTGGGAAAAGTGAGGAATTCTTTTTTACAAATAAGCATATGTCAAAAATATACAGACATGGGAGCGGTAAAATTTTTAACTCTTTAAATATTGGTTTACAGTGTGCAAGGTATTCCGATCCATTTAGTGCCCTTATACATTTCTTTTGGGTTTTAAATACTCTGTTAATATCTACAGAGTTACCCCATATAATAAGTCCGTAACGAATTACAGATGAGACATAACCATGATATGTGGACAGGGCAATTTCCCTTGAAACTAGGATTCTTAACCGCCGAAGCGCAAACACGAATCTATCCAATTTTGTACAAATTTTATTTATGTGTTCTTTCCAGTTTAAGTTTTTATCAATGGATATGCCCAAAAATACAGTAGAATCAGCCTGTTGTATATGTTCATCTTTATATTTGATTTTAGAGGTCTCATTGCTATTATTTTTAAAGTTGTATGGTTGAAATTTAATTAATTTAGTTTTATTAATATTAACGTTTAGGTTATTATCATCAAGCCATTTAATTGTATTATTAATTTCATCATTAGTTATAGATTCTAATTCATTTTTATTTTTTGATTTAATTATTAATGTAGTATCATCGGCAAATAGTATACAGTCTTGTTTAAGTATTTTTGGTAGGTCGTTTATATATAATAAAAATAAAAGTGGTCCTAGGACACTACCCTGTGGGACGCCGCAGCTATTAATTTTTAATGATGATTCAAAAGTACCTTTTGTATCTCCAACTATCTTTGTTATTTGTGTACGTTGTCGCCGTCCACTTAAGTAGCTCTCGAGCCAATCATTTACTTTGCCTCTAAGTCCATATTTTTGTGTTTTGCAGAGTAGACGCTTATGACTTACAAAATCGAAGGCTTTGCTCATGTCTAGAAATACAGACATTACTGCCATTTTGTTATTTAATGATTCTGTAATTTGTTTAACCAATGAGAAGCAAGCCATAGTAGTGGAACTGTTTTTCTTAAAACCAAATTGATTTTCAATCAAAATGTTATTTTTTACCAAAAATTTATCAATTTTTAGGAGCATTGCCTTTTCAAAAATTTTGGATATTATAGGTATTAGTGTAATGGGTCTATAATTATTCATATCACTAGGGTCACCATTTTTAAATAATGGTTTAACTATCGATTGTTTAAGACGAGTAGGAAAAACACCCTGTTCAAACGAACAATTTATAATGTGACATAGAGGCACAGTTATCCATTTTGCGGTTAATTTTATGACTTTTGTGTTAAGACCATCGTAGCCTGTAGAATTAGTATTATTGAGAGACTTAATCAAATTAAATATTTCAGCTTCAGTTATTGGTGTAATAAACATACTATGTATTTCCTCAGTAATATATATGTTATTTGTTTGTTTCTGTAATGTTTTATCTGTATGTGTTAAATTGATAAAAAAGTTATTAAAATTCTCACAAATGTCATTAGGTTCATAAATTAAATTATCATTTACCATTATTTTACATATGTCATTTTTATAGTTATTCATATTTATATTATTCTTAATCACATTCCACGCAGCTTTACATTTATTCATTGAATTAGTTATATGTTTATTATTATTTATGCATTGTGATTTCTGTATACATTTTTTTAATAATTTACAATATGATAGGTATTTATTTTTATTATTTCGTTTGTTTGCATGTTTATGATGATATTGGTAATAAAGCAATCTTTTATTCACGCATGACTTTTTTAGTCCCTTTGTAATCCATTTGTTTTTAATCGGCTTGTTATTAATTTTTACGCGTATTTTTGGAAAACAAAGGTCAAAAAACAGTACATATAGATCATGGAAAATTTCAAACGATTTATTACAGTCAGACTCTTGGTAAACTTCGTTGAAAGAAAGGGCCGATATGCACTGATGAAACTTATTTATGTTATCTGAACAGAAGTCTCTTCTCGTTTCAAACCAATATTTCATAGACTTTAAGCGTGAATGTTTCCCCGGTATACAAAAGGAAAGTGACTGTCCAGTATCATGATCAGATAACGCTAAACTATGAATTTAAATAAGTTCGAGTAACTATTGGATGTATGAAATTAGTTAATTTGAGATATATTGCATTATTGTTTTTACTGTATAATAAAATGTGCTAAGAAACTATACGAACTACCCCAATAGAGTATTCAATTTTATATGTATGTTAATCTAAATCATTATTATGTAAGTCGAAGGGAGAAAGTGACATAAAAGTGAATAGAAATAATATTTCAATAAAACAAATTTTTATGCTAATGTAAGCTTTCTATCATACGCCCGCTGCGTATACCTTTACATATTAATGTTATAAAGTTAATAAGCAATTTAAAGAAGATCATATTTGGTTAAGAACTTCAAAAAAGGTAAGGTTATTCGAGCAGTAAGTATTTTTTTTTATTATGTTCACCGATTTCTCAGAGACGGTTTTACCAAACTGTTTATTAAGGTCCATATAAATGCACCCAGTATATTTGTACCAAAGCAAACATTTAAAAATATGTAATTTTTCTTTTGGAAAAAATATATTCAATAATTTTCAATATTTTTGATAACAAGGTCAAAATTTAAGTATCGCTATAATGATTTCAGAGAATGGACTGCCTTTGTGTTGAATATAAATTATATAAACAAGGAAAGTTAGCAAATTTCTTTTTTATTATATATTTATTTATCATGCTGCTGATATTATTCGGAATTCGGAAGCACTCGTGGTATAGCATGATTAGCAGTTCTTAATCGATCGGCAAAGTTAAGCTACCACCGATGTGGCCGGTACAGGGGCTCTACCGCGTAACTTGGTAATCGTAACGAACACCATTAATTATTTCATCCAATGACGCGCACGCGGTACGACGCGACGATAACCATTTGTGGGCCCTGATTGGATGAAATTCATTAATGGTGTTCGTTACGATTACCACCAAAGTTACGCGGTAGAGCCCCTGGATGGGTGGCAACCTAGTGGCTCATTTTATATAAAAGTACATTATGATACATGTGTGCAAAGTTGGTTATTAACATTCGAGGCGGTATTAAGCAGGCGAACGCGATAAGTGAGCCGAGAGTGTAATAATCAATGCACACGCGTGTCATACGACGTTTTTCAACACACTTGCGAGGAAAAAAGCAGACTTGTATTTTTTTTAGTAGATTTTTTGATAATTATCAACCACACAATGAGATTTAACAAATATGGCGCACAAGTTTTTTTTTTACAGCGGTTAGCTGTCAAACTATTTTACCCGTTTAAATTAATAATACTTGGTCTACACACATATCACTTGCGGGGATTATACCTCTCATTAAACTGTGCGGTAATGTAAAGTAACAAGCACTAGTGCGTATAGCTGCATTAAGATACTAAAAACGGTGCAATAAATGTCACTTTACGAGCGAGTGTGCTGAAAAAATACTTACTATAATAAAGCCAGGAGGTGACGGGTGCACCAGAGACGCCGCAATGGAACAGGTGGTCGTCGTCGTGCAACAGCGTGAGCAGGGTGGCGTACCCGCCGTAGCTGTGGCCCCAGATGCCGACCCTCTCGCGGTCCATGAACGAGTACCGATCTAGTACTTCTCTGCAACCACAATATGGAGTTAACACCATTTTTTTACCGTATATAGGCCTGTGTTTGGACCGCAATCTGACCATGGTAAGACCAGGCCGAAAATGGTAAGCACAAAAAGTCTAGAGAGAAGTGCTACTGTAGGTGCTTGGCGACAGATTTTCAACTTGAGGGTGGTAATCAGCCAGGTAAGTATTACAAAGTACCCTACCACCGTGCTAGGATGATTTACTTCACCGAGAGCTCTCGTTGGATTCGAAACTGAGCTATCATCGCCTTCAAACCTACCTATGTGCGGATTGTGGGGATCAAGGGGTTAACCACAGATTACAGAACAAAAAATATGGAGCACACGAAACGCGGGAGTGAGGCCAAAAAAGCAAATACAATTTGTATTTGCTTATTTGGCCTCACTCCCGTGTACCGCGCGCTCTATCTGCCTTTTGTTCTGTAATCTGAGGGGTTAACCTTAAGTGTGGGTAGGGTTTTAGACAGAAAATTCTCGCTGAAGATAAATTGATATATTAATGTTTGGGATTGATACAAAAATGTTTGTTGGCTACAAAACGCATCCTACAAAATTGCCAACTGTTTATTAGACAAACACGTGTTTATGGCTGAACGTTTTGGCACAAAGGTAACGTTTTCCAAGTAGACGCGTCATAGACCAACATTATTTGCACATGAAATGAATCGTTTTACTCTCTTATAGTAACAGTATGGTGCGCACATCTCTATTAAACACAGGATTTTTGCGCAATAAATACTTAATTATGTTGCAAGAATTACATGAAATCTTGTGAATGCTGGGCAGTTACTAGGATATCATTTAGGCCAGAATGATTCAAAATGACACTAAATTAAATTCATCTATTCATATGAATACATAAATAATAATAACATTAATTCATGTGTAACGTAGGCCCAATATCCTTTATAATTCTGCGGAAGTCACGCCATAAGACGTATCGTATTTTAATAATTATTTAAATTAAGATCGATTAAGAGAAGAGAGTCTTCTAATGAATTATAATTAATGTATACTTTTCTTTTTAAACTATTTACGGTATATTTTTACGTAGTAAAAAATAGCATGTGATGGTGCATGTCCGTGTTTTTTTTTTATGAATTTCGCGTCACGTCTCAGTGTGAGCTGACCATAAGTAAAACGTTTGATACAACTGTATATTCACCAACCTGAGTATAACGAAGTGATCTTCAACTTCAACTGTTCCCAATGCGTTGTTGAGAGAGTAGAGTATATCCTGCCCCTTGAGTCCTGAACCTCGTCCATCGGCGAGCATATAGATGATGTTTCTACTCGTCGCCAAGTATGAGTGGTATCCTGTGGTAAATTGAACAAATTACCCATTATTACAAAAGTACAGGGGCTCTACCGCGTAACTTTGGTGGTAATCGTAACGAACACCATTAATTAATTTCATCCAATCAGGGACCAAGAATGGTCTACCGCGCGCGCGTCATTGGATGAAATAATTAATGGTGTTCGTTACGATTACCACCAAAGTTACGCGGTAGAGCCCCAGGTCTGTTAACTAAAGCTGGCACGTTCAACACACACATTGCGCTTGTGTAGTGTCTGTGCATAAGCGCGGCGTGACGTCGCATGCGCGTCATTAAAAGTATGTCCGTCTCTCTCGCGCGCACTCAAGCTTATGAGTATGAAGGAGACAGTTACTGTTTCGCTTTTACTGCTCATAAATATAGTTCTTTTTTGCATTCGTCAGTTAGAATTGAATGACTATTGAGACAATAATGTAATAAAACACACTGCATCATGAGATTACATATGTGTGAACTGTGAACGTGCCAGCTTCAAAAGTAGAAAACAGGTTTAGAATATATCCGTCACTTTCTAACTTATGACAAAAAGAACCGGGGCTGGGATAACGTTGTATTTATTGAAAGATCTCAATCGAGGTCAAAAGGTTGTATCCGAAATATTTGAACCTGTCAGATGACGTCATCGCACGAAATATTCATGGAAATTTCGGAATTAGGAAGCGGATATATCAAAAACTAATAAAAACTTAATCACAAGGTATTTTATTAGCATTGGATACGGAGTTAGATCCCAATCCATATCGTACAGAATTGTTTCATCAAAAAATGCGAACTTAACTACAATGTTTGTATCTTATCGCCAAGAGTACCTTGATTATTACTTAACTTAATTATTGTTCACACCAAAATAAACTACAATAAATCCAGTACAAAATTTCAAAAGCACTTACCAACAGTAAAAGTATCAAAAACGGTATTGGTATTCGGTCCAGAATACACGTAGAAGACCACCGGGTATTTAGTGTTGGTGTCGTTGACGTCCAAGCCAGGGGGCAGGAATAGTCTCACGGGAGCAGGGAAGCCATTTTGAAGAGGCACTGTTGTGATGATGCTGTTTGGACGGGTTTTGTTGACCAGACGGTCGCGGACGATCGCGTTGTCTTCCCATATTTCAAGAGTTTGCCGGGACTGAGAAGTGAAGATAGATATAGACGTACGTTCTGTATGATTATACATATATTATGTGTGTATGTGGCTATATAGAACTAGGTTAGTAGCCGGTCTTCGAGGCCTGGATGCAGCGACAAGGTGGACGACTAACCTACAGACTTACACAGATAATTACCGGGCATGGGTGCTTTGGTGATTATCTGTATAGGATCGGACGTGAGGCGACGGCGGCCTGCTTCCACTGCAGTGGGAGCGACCAGGATTCCGCATCGCACACGCTTGCGGTGTGCCCTGCGTGGGAACCTGAGCGGCGGATCCTGGTCCAAGAAATTGGACGGAATCTCTCCCTGCCAGCAGTCGTGTCGGACATACTGAGCGGGGATACAGCGTGGAGAGCAGTAGCCTCCTTCTGTGAGACTGTAATGGTCCAGAAGGAGGCTGCTGAGCGGGATCGGGAGAGGGCCGATCCCACCCGGAGGCGAAGCCGCCGGGGCACAAACGTGCCTCGTCGCGGCCCCCCTGCCCTGTAGCTCAGGCTTAGAATAACAGCTACGGTGTTCCCCTGCCTGTCGTAAAAGGCGACTAAACGGGGCCTTTGGGGTCGTGGGCAATCAGAGCGGGGGCTCTGTGCGCCCAGAAGCGACCCAAAGGAGGACGATGAGTCGATGTGGTCACGACCCATCGTGCGATAGCACAGCGAGGGTGCTGGGGGGAGGTGTCACACTTCCCCCGGGACGAGCTATCTTAGCGCCGCGCTTGGAGGGGTGAGCAGGTACGCGTTCAACACGAGAGCCGCCCCCCTCTCTACAGCGCAGATGGCGACCACCGTGGGGTTTTAGCCGGTACAAGTCCGGCATAACCTCGCCGCTACCCCCGAGGCGGTCGGGTATCCCATGAGGATTTCCCCACGCAAAAAAATAAAAATAAAAGGTTAGTAGAAAGAAAGGACATGGACAAGCCGGGCTATTGCTATCTTTGGTGGTAAACTTAACGAACACCATTAATTATTTCATCAAATGACGCGCACGCAGTATGACGCGACGATGACCATTCGTGGGCCCCGATTGGATGAAATTCATTAATGGTGTTCGTTACGATTACAACCAAAGTTACGCGGTAGAGCCCCTGTATTTGAAGATAATTAAAAAAAAATAAGATACTTTTCACCAAAAAAATACACGTGAGTTTGGCTAGGAAGGGTTAGGGGGGGATTTAGTCTAAAACCTCACCACGAATCACCAGGCGGGAGTGAGTGTTAAAAAATTGCTACAAAAACATCACGTGATTATTGCACGACCCCTTAGATATTTAAAGGGTAATTCTAATTCTTGCGTCATGATAGTCAGGATCAGTAGGAAATGCTGAATGTTATTGGCCAAGATATATCGTTGAGGCAATCCACGTGGGACAATCGTGCAGCAGTTGACATCCTTGACCTAAATACGATGACTAATGACGATGATTAATGATTAAGAATTCCTCACCCTAGGATTATAGATGAAGACAGCGGAGGGCTCATTGGGGGAAGAGCAAGTGATGGTCATGTAGGAGCCGGCGCGGCTGACGGTGGCGGTCGCCCAGGCGCAGGGCCCTCCTTGGGGCAGCACGAGCGCACAACTCAAGCAGCCCGTGTTGGCGCCCGCCACGTGCACCTGTGACTGCCACGGGGAGTCCGTCACTGTGCGCGTGTAGTAGCTGCAATTATTGTTTATTTGCATACATGTACATATATTTCCTTAGGTCTTAAATAGGGATTTAGTCGGTTAACTAAAGCTGGCACGTTCAACACATTTACACGTTGCGCTTGTGTAGTATCTGAAAAGTCTGTCCGTCTCTCTCTCGCGCGCGGTCAAGCTTAAGGTCATCGCCCACTATGCCAGCACCGCTCCATCGCAGCAACGGCCCGGCACCGCCTTAAATCAATGCAACCACTAGCTGCCAGTGCGTCGAGGTGGCAGCTCTCGGGCGGCGCGGCGCCGGTGAAATTGGTGGCGCGGCTTTGGCAAGATACCGCTTGCTGGCGTCACGCAGCAAGGGAGCAGACCGCTCGCTGGAAGCGTGTGGCCGGCAGGACTAGTGGGTTGCAGCGGCAAGCGCGGGCGTCAACTATTTCATCTAATTTACTTTAACGCATACGATTTAAAGGCCTCACTTGCATGGCAAGCTAAATGCCGAGGCGTAGCCGTGCTGTTACAATGCGCGGTCTCCTTTATGAGTATAAAGTAGACAGTTATTGTTTTTCTTTTGCTACTGCTCATTAATATAGAGTGGTATTTTTTTGCATTCGTCCGTTAGAATTGGCTGACTGATTAGAAGCAATAATATTATGAAACATACTGTATCGTGAAATTGCGTGAAACTTGTGAATTTATGAATAGCAAAATTGAATTAAAATTAAATTAAATGATCAAATTCAAAATCAAGAGCGCGAGAGACACTTCCAAAGTGGTAAAATGTGTGTCCCCCCCCCCTGTAAATTCTAAAATAAGAGAATGATAAAACTACAAAATTATATGATGTACATTACGATGCAAACTTCCACCGAAAATTGGTTTGAACGAGATCTAGTAAGTAGTTTTTTTTTAATTAGTCATAAATTGAAATTCATATCAAATACTCAGGATTGTACTACCATTTACTTATATACCTACAGGTTTGTACGGAACCCTCAGTGCGCGAGTCTGACTCGCACTTGGCCGGTTTTTTATATATAGAGATTAACATCAAATACATCCAGAATTCATAGCATAGTCAACATTTTGAAAAGAAAAACAAAACCAGGTAGAATTAACGATAAAATCGGTCTTCTCATAGCACATTATTATCTGTAAACTACATAATCTCTATGCGTCACGAATTTTACAAAAAAAGGTGCAGGTGTAATTTAGGATAGGCAGGTATCCTGCCTATCCTAAATTATTTAGAGATATAAAAAGCCTAAAGACAGACTAGCCTAACATAGTCAGACAAACAGATAGCCTTGACCGTACCCAGAGATATGCTATAACATTAACACTCACTAAGCCAGATTAGCCTCGTCCATCCCAACATAGTTGTTCACAGTGAAGGCTCCAGGGGTGATAGAACTGGACACTATCTGCCCATTGATCCTCATGCTAAGATAGAGGTGTTGCCAGATGTTGCCGTCAGCCTGCTCGAGGGACCAGCGGGTCGACACGAAGAAATCACCGTTGCTGCTGAAGCGGGGTAGAGCGATGGGCACCCAACCGTTTGGTTGTTGGCGGTGTTCTTCCTGTAAAGTATACCTTATTATGTGAGTAAAAGGTCTATTTTTAAATTTCAATGGATTGATCAGTGGATGATGACACAAAACGTTTAGTTTTAACTAAGGTATTGTTCACTCTAAAAGGTCATCAAAAACCGACAAAGTAAATGACCAGCATTTCAGGCCAGCATAACATACATTTATGAAGCGCTCATGGTGTAGCATGATTAGCCGTTCTTAATCGATTGGCAAAGTTAAGCTACCACCGGTGAGGCTAGAGCCTGGATGGGTGACCGCCTAGTGGTATTTCAACGCAAGCGTTTTCCGTGCTTCGGAAGGTACGTAAAGTCGTTGATCCCTGCTATCACTTAATTTTCATCTAGTTTGGGGCATCCTAGACGGCTTAAAAACTCCAACAGTAGTTTGACCACTAGCCTACCTGCACCAATCCGCAGTGGACACGCGTGGTGAAGTATTTGCCCATTCGCTTTCACCCTCATTTGTGAAAGGAGGTCTGTGTTCAGCAGTGGGCCATTATATGCTGACGATGATAACTATCTATCAAAACTATTTATATGTGCCTATAAAAGAACTCAATTACTTAAGAAACTTACCTCGCAATTACCAGTCTCAACATTACAGATCTTAAGGACAGTATAATTCTGTCGCCTATTCAGCCAGTGTACAGCAATTTCGTTAGCTGTCGGCCACAGAACACCTCCGAGAATGTGGTCATCTGTGACTATGGCAGGGGCCTCCATAATTTGGAAGTCACGGTCGTTCGCTTCCACTAGACTGGTTAAGTTTACCACGCGAAGAACTACTGTAGGATTAGTTCGACCGACCTAGAAGGAATATTTGTATTTGATAAATTTTTATGGAGGTTGATTTTTGCATGAAAAGGTAAAAAAAGAAGTAAAATGAAGTATTATGATGAACTCAACGTAGGTTTTGAAAATATAACTAAGTATATAAAATAACCCGTACAGTTAAAAGGACCTTTATTGTATTGGATGTACTGATTGATATACTCTACCAATAGTTACTATAGTCTGCAAAACCATCTCTTTCTTGTGTTATCTTTATTCTCTTTTTAACCGACTTCAAAAAAAGGAGGAGGTTCTCAATTCGGTTGTGTTTTTTTTTTTTTTTTTTTTTTTTTTTTTTGACTGGAAGGGTACACTTCCCATTTGCTCTAATTGCTATCATCAGGATTTGATTACTTCTTAGTGTACTTTGAAGTCGGTTTAAGTTTTTTGTAAAACAGTCCAATTATTATAATA
The DNA here is from genome assembly GCA_947623365.1 of Achlya flavicornis. Classification (NCBI taxonomy): domain Eukaryota; kingdom Metazoa; phylum Arthropoda; class Insecta; order Lepidoptera; family Drepanidae; genus Achlya; species Achlya flavicornis. The sequence goes on from OX392468.1 coordinate 13,636,447, forward strand.
TATATATAAATAAAGAGTATGTTTAACTTCTACATTTGGTTTCGATTAACAGTAAATAAAAAGGATCTTAAACTGCTGATTGACGAGTAATTCTCAAATAAAATGTCTCAAGGATCTTGTGTGTAAATTCTGGAAATAAAATCGAATGCAACATACCTTAGGGTATTTGAGATCAACTAATTCAGGGTAGGGATCCTCAGGGTCGGATTTGTCCTCGTAGTAGTAGTACGAGTAGCTCTCCACTTCAGTATCGTCGAAGCTGGCGAACGCCAAGTACTGGCCGTCAGTCGAGAACCAAGTCGCTTGCCCGGTGTACATTACATCCTCTACAAGACAGAAAACAAGTAGATCATTTCTTAAGCCCCTAAAATAAATAAAACCGGCCAAGTGCGAGTCAGACTCACGCACCGAGGGTTCCGTACAAACCTGTAGGTATATAAGTAAATAGTAGTATAGACCTGAGTATTTGATATTAATTTCAATTTATGACGTATTAAAAAATACTACTTACTAGATCTCGTTCAAACCAATTTTCGGTGGAAGTTTGCACCGTAATGTACATCATATATTTTTTATAGATTTATCATTCTCTTATTTTAGAAGTTACATGGGGGGGGGACACACATTTTACCACTTTGGAAGTGTCTCTCGCGCAAACTATTCAGTTTAGAAAAAAATGATATTAGAAACCTGAATATCATTTTTGAAGACCTATCCATAGACACCCCACACTTATAGGTATGACGAAAAAAAAAAATTTGAGTTTCAGTTGGGGAACCCCCAAAATTTATTGTTTTTTTTCTATTTTTGTGTGAAAATCTTAATGCGGTTCACAGATTACATCTACTTACCAAGTTTCAACATTATAGTTCTTATAGTTTCGGAAATAAATGGCTGTGACATACGGACGGACAGACAGACATGACGAATCTATAAGGGTTCCGTTTTTTGCCATTTGGCTACGGAACCCTAAAAAGGCGTGTATTTGTCCTAATTTTGATTAAATTAAAAACAAAACAATGCCTAATTTCGGAGAAAATCTATCGTAAAATGAGAAACGACGACGATAACGATCGCTTCTTCTGTTAGTGCGTTAATTCGGCTCTCCAGCATTCAATGCAAAAATAAGCCTTATTTCAATGATCCTAAACTCTATTTTTAAACGCGTATCAAATATGTTCTTCTCTCCGAGCCGGTCTGAATGAACGGACCCTAACAGAGCTAGTTCGGGGCAGCCTATCGCGTCTTGTTGTGCATTTTTATAGGACTGTATTTTACCCGTGTTAGTTAAGGTAGCTCATTTAGAATTATACTAGAAACCCGTTAAAAATAATGTAGCCTTGTTTACTACTCAATTACTTAACTCAATAAGAGTCAGACCAGGCGCATAAGAGCATAGCTCTTTCCACAGTTCGCTGAGTGACTTTAAAAGCTGCACTTGAGAGCCAGTTCCTTCTAGGCTTTGTGTGCTTACCACCTTCGACCACATCATCACTTACCATAGTGAGATTGTGGTCAAACACAGGCCTATACACAGTAAAAAAAAAAAAAAAAAAAAAATTTAAGACCAGTGTATGCGTCAGTTTCCACGTCTTGGCTTAGACTTTATCAACCAACTTCTATATTGGATACATTCGGCAGTTATATTTGAAAGCCAATGAAACCTCTGTGTGTTGTATAAATAGCTTCAAGTGACATGGCCCACGTGCGTCGATTTGGGGGCTTGCACAGTTACATAAACCCAAAGTTACATAAGCCGGTGGTTAGTCATATTAACTAATATTTTGGCAAACATGGATTCAAATTACCAACGAGGTAAATTGCTTGGAAATGTAAAAAATTACAAAATGGTACCTTCATAAACCCAATCAGTGTGGCCATTGTAAAATACTCGAGGTATACCATCATAGGTCAGCTGTATCGGCTGACTCGAGTTCTCTGGCAAGTAGTACACATTGTTGTCTAACACGTACGCGAGAGAGTGGCCTCCACCAAATATACATAGTTGCAGGCGTTGGTGATCCGCTATATATGTTACATTCCTGAAATTAAACACAAGTGATTAATGCCTATGGGAAAATGGCTGTTGCGCATATTCTACATATCTATTTCTTATACATACCCACTGCATATTCAGTATATGCATGTGTATCGGTTTTTTAAATAAAAGTAAACTAATTACAGTCAGTCCACCAGGTTGAACCCTTTTTGACGTTTAGGAATGGTAAGCTTTTAGACTTTATTACTTATTGATAAAGTTTATCTATCAAATCAAAGATTAATTGTATGATGATACAAATTAATCCGTAATTAATTAATTCAAGCGCTCGTGGTGTAGCATGATTAACCGATCTTAATCGATTGGCAAACTAACTCTTTTAAGCTACCACCGTCGTGGTCGGTAACTGGATGGGTGACCGCCTAGTAGTATTTCTAAATTGAGCGTTTCCTTGCTTCGGAAGGCACGTAAAGCCATTGGCCCCGGTTATTACTTAAATTGTGATAGTCGTTAAGCTAGTTCGAGGCCTACTACGCGGCAAAAAACTTCAGCAGTCTTAGGCTGACCTCTAGCCTACCTCCACCGATCCTGGGCACGCGTGGTGGAGTATCTGCCCATTCCCTTTCATTCACCCTATTTTGTGAATTGAGGCCGGTGCTCAGCATTGTAACATTATAGGCTGATGAGGATGATGATAATGATAAATTAATCTTACCGAGTACTTAGGTGTACTTATTAAGGTTAATTTTTGGATGGGCTGAGAGTCAGAAATATAATTCGGAATAGTCTATATTTTAGAAAAAAGGCACACTTGCTTTAGTGTGCCTTTCACAAATTCTTTTGCAATAGTTTATTGGGGCGAGGGGAAAGGTCGGTAACGCAGAGTGATGCCCTGTGTGTTGCAAGCGTCCATATGGCATATACCACGATAACCGCTTTCCATCAGGCGGGCCGTACCTATGTTTACCGACTTCGTAGCAAATAAATATTTATGTTGGAGAGACAACCCACAGAAGTGGCGCAAAAGTACAGTTGCCGGCACGTAGCCGTAGCTTGGCCAGACTCGTTTGACTATTTTTCTTTTTTATTTAGTTGGTTCTAAACAGACTTCTAAAAATAAATTATAGCAATAACCATAGAATAATAACAAGAAAATAAAGTGAAAAGAACAACTGAAAGCCAGCACATATAGCAAAAAACTGAAAAGTGAAATCCAAAAGCTGGCTAAGTTACGTGCCGGCAACTTTAGGTACTAGGAGAGCTAACCCCAAATAAATTGGGATAATAGCCAGGAGAAAGAACAAGAAATAGAGTTGAATAGAACTGCGTGTGTAACGAAAGTAAAGTATAAAAATAAATTACCCTGATGCGATTTCATAGAGCGAGTATCGAGCAGTGGTAGAGTATCGGTACACCTGAAAAAAACGTAACATAAGAGTCTAATAGTATTATTGAATATTTTATACAGTTTTATAAATTCAAGATAACTACGGATTAAAACAAATATTATCGTAAATTTTTATTAAATATGCAATGTTGATAAGATTCTTTTGTAGTGAATAATGATAAATTTGGTACATTTACCATTATCAAGCGGCACGCGTGCCTTGTAAAGAGGTCAACTGGCCTAATTTAAAAGACATCACAGACATTGAACTTTTTGAAACCTATTTAATAAGCTACTTTAGACCAAAAGGAGCATAAAAATAAATCTGATAAAACTTACTGATTGCACTTCACTAGGAGCTAAAATGTAACGCCTATCTGCTGACAGGATAGGATTGCTTGTGTTCAGGAATGCCTGTTAAAATATCATATTCATTCATATAATTGTTCAAAAACTTAAATCAAATAAAACTTTTTATATACCTACATCCGTCATCGAACAATTAACCCAAAGAAGCGTAATGACGTTGATTTTGCTTGCAATATATTCCGCCAATTTGCCATTATCGACAATACGCTCTGATTGGCTAAGACAAGGACACTTGCGCTCTGATTGGCCAAGTCAAGAACACACGATGCAGTGATTGGTCTTCACTGTTCAAAATCAGTGACAAATCACTGACTAGTTTCGGAATCGTTTTTTTTTTTTTTTTTTTTTTTTTATTTTACATAGGCATATACAACAGGTCACAATCAAGTAATTTAAAGCTAGTATGAAGTACATATTATATCTGATCCAGATCGAGACCCAAGGGCGTATACGCACAGCATGATAAGCTTAGCGCACCAAAGTAATGACTTTACAGAATATTCTTAATCTTAACGCATAAATAAACTGAAAAATAATAAAAAAAATAGTAAATAGATAAATAAGCATGATTATTACAATAGTATTATAGTGGACATTATTTCAAAACAATTTCAAGCGAGGATATTTCGGACTTTTTTTTTAAATTTGAAGAAGTTGTCATCAAAGATGTCAAGAACTGTCTGACCATTTGCGGCAGACAATTCATTATATAATCGGCACATCCTTATTATTGGGTTGTAGTAAGTATGTATGTGTTATTATTATACACTTCTAGTGCAAATGTCTTGGGGCGGCGACTCTTATGTCTTGTGTTTATGTTGAGAAGGGAAAGTAATTCAGGTGTGTCCAGAACCGAGTGGAGCACTTTATGAAGCATGAAAAGGTCCTGCTGCTTGCGACGCGCCTGCAAGGATGTAAATTTGAAATACTGCAATCTCTCAGAATAAGATGATTTTGCTCGGTATTACTTTTCTAAGGGAATGTTCCTCGATTACATCCTCGCTTCGGATGGAACGTTAAGCCGTTGGTCCCGGCTATCACTCAATTGTGATAGTCGTGAAGCTAGTTGAAGGCTTGAAAAACTTCAAAAGTAGGTAGACCACTAGCCGACCTCCACCAATCCACCAAGTAGCCTATTGACGCTTGCAACATCGGGGGTATCATTCGCGTGTTTCCGACCCTGCAATAATCTCTTGACACCCTTCTTGAAGCACCCCATATGCTGTACTCCCTTGGGAAAACCACGGCGGGGAGCTCATTCCACAACCTGAGCGTATATGCGAGGTAGAAAGCTCCTTTCCAATTTATGAGGGAACGAGATAAGCCTCTACAGTGTCGATAACATACTTTTATCTACTTTACTTACGTAGTAGTAGGTAAGTATATTAAACTATAATGTATATTATAATTACTAACCATAAGCTCTCCTGCGACGAGGACTCCGCTAGTGAGTGTGGAGACATCGTACACATTAATGCCTGGCTGGCCGGAGACCGTGTACGTGAATTCAGTATCTGAAAAAAATATATGATGCTGAACCTAAACTTGGATGATTTTCCTCGCAGATAATCATTCGATTAGAGTGCCTATCTCTCAACTCGAATTTTTGACGTAGCGAAATAGTATGAAACACATCGAGTTAGAATATAATAGAGTGATAGCGTTAACAACGTTGTCTTGTGTGGAGCGTGAGCAGTTTCCATATAGATATAAGTATCGTACACTAATTGATTTAGGTACAGTCAGACAAAATGTCGATATGGATTCCTTGTTATTTGTTCTTGGTAAAAGTATCGATAACAAACGAGAAATTGACATTCATTATCTGAGTTCATTATACGTATTTTAGTCATTCAAACTATGTACATTCTTACTTCCGTACAGTCGCTCCATAATATTCTAACTCTATGATCAAATAAAATTTACTTGGTCAAAGTTAACATAGTACTGGTGTCCCAAAAATTTGTGTCATTCGGGAGTCTAGAGCTTAGGTAGAGCACTCTAAGAGCTACCCGAATCACCCCCAAGTACCTGCCTACCTATGTTCAGCGATTTTTGCAGGTAAATAGATTTTTCAAGTTTTTAATCAAAAATCTGGCATTGTAAGGTGCCAACTTTTTTATAGGTAGTACCTTCGTAGGCCTCATATTTTATGGCTAAGTATTCCAAGTACGAGCCAGCAATCAAAGAGTGTCGAACTCACGCTCTTACGATCTATGCCGAGTACCTACATTTCCAACTACGACTATTTGAAACCCACCAGAAATCCAAGTGCCATTGAACCCTCGTTGCGAAAACTGTCCTGTGACGAACTCCTCGAGCGTGAAGGGGTCCTCTCCCTGCGCCACGACCGCCACCACTAGGGCCGCCCAGATGTAACACCACCTACCTAGCACCTTAACCACAACAAACATGACATTACAAATTATTGGTGCTGCTTGTGGGGGCTGGTCGGCTTAAGTTTGCTATTTATTTACTTATTAAATATTTATTCAGTCTACTTTGTAATTTTGCCGCCGCGCCGGGGCACGCCATTATTTTCAGTGCGATTAGAATGTAAATATTATGTAATGAATCTAAGCTTGTTTTGAAAAGAGTAATTGCTGAGTTATTGCCGGCTCTTCTCAGCAAATGCAACTTTCCGAACCGGTATTAGAGTCAGACTTTTCATAAGTGCCTGCGAAGGTCTATTTGAATAAATGATTTTGAATTTTTGAAGTTATTGCAATAGTTATCTACTTGATTTTCGTGCCTTTTGAATAGCAATCTACATGCAAATAACTGGAAACAAATCCTTAATTTGATAAATGTAATATGATAAAATATGAACGCAATTTTAATTGAACTCTCATATACCTACCTAACTCACAACATACCCAACTATTTTTAGTTGTTTGTCGTCAATCACTGGCAAATGATGATGTGGCCGAAAGTGGTAAGCACACAAAGCCTAGAAGGGAACTGGCTTTCAATTGCAACAGTCCGAGAGAACACACCAGGCGTGTAGGTACTAGACTAGAGGACTCTTCCACCGTGCTATGGTTATGGATGTTTCTTTCATTGTGATTCGCTGTAGGATAAATCCTCACCAATTCTGACCTATTATAACGGCCTTTAATTACGTTTTACCATCGAACAATTAATCCAAAGAAGCGCAATGATGTTATTTTGTTTGTAATCTATTCCGCAAATTCCCCACCATCGAAATGCGCTCTGATTGGCTAAGTCGAGGACACATGCGCTCTGAATAGCTAAGTCAAGGACACACTAAACATTTAGATACAGTGATTGGTCGGTCCTGTTATTAATAAGTGCAAAAGCATAAGGGATTTTCCCTCGATGCGTTTAATCTTAGAAAACCTACTAAAAAGGTGGTAGTTACTGTATTACAGAACGAGATCAAAACTCAGATCATGTCTCAAAGAATATATCGTGTTAATCGAAAATAAACCTTACATCATTGTTACAGGTTCCAAATTAAATTGTTTTAATCTCGAATCAAAACTAGACTTTCTAGGATTGGGGACCTAAGATGGCTACTATACCTACCTTGTAAAAGATAGCTTCTTGATCTCTGCGACAGTTGCTTGAGTCATATGAAAATTAACCTTATAGCTTTACAATAAGGTTCATCTGTTTAATCTGTAGTTGATTTTATGATGATACAGATAAACCTTATGCTAAAGCCATAAGGTTAATTTTCATATGACTCGAGCAACTGTCGCAGAGATCAAGCTATTTTTTACAAGGTATAGATATATGTACATTGTACCGTGGTATAGGTGTACTACTGGTGCATGGTAATTACCAGATACTAACAATTTTGTTAGTAGTATATTGTAACGAAGTATTGACTAGAATATTTCTACCTACAGCTATCTACAATTTTATAAAAAAAAGTAACATAGAAATACTTACCATTTTGGATAAATTCATAAATTATTTCACAGGTATTACAAATGGCGGCTGGCGACCGTAATCCGCCAGCGCGACTGCTTTAAATTATCTAAAAAATATATAACTCTTATCCTTCCGATAAGCATAGATACTTATTGATAAATTTACCAATGTTTTATAATCATTTTAATAGGTTTCATTATAAAGCCCTAACAAAACAATAAAATAATAGCCGCGATAAGAAACCTTACGCACATAGGCAATCAAATTTAAATTACATAATTCAGGATTATATTTTTTCAAGTCAAAAAACAGGCAGGCGAGCAAATATTCAGCAACTCAGACCAAAAGCTCAATACCTAGTCGACTAACATATTATGTGGCACGGGGGGCTAAAAAGGCCACTCAAGCAATGTTGCGAATTCTCGCAGATCCTACGTTAATCCAATATTTTTTGGTAAAATTAAAATATTCTTAATTGATGCATAAGAAATATTGCACGAGCTTCCTTTTTAGCCCCCCAGTTGATATTATTTTCTCGAGTTTTTATTGTTGAGTTTAAATTATTGTTCATATTAATCATTAGTTAGTTCACTTTGCCATTTTTTACTCAATATAAAACATCCAGTGTCACTCTCCCCAATATTTATTTTCAATCATGATTTTAACAAATAGAAAAAGCCAGACATAAATTTAAAAAAAATATGGCGCCATAATCAGGTAAGTACTACATGAACTTATTGATTTATTATTTTAATTTACTACTTTTATTAAGTCCTGAGAAAAATTACCTACTACATTTATTCTTGAATAAAACAAACAAGATCTGTTAGGAAAGTATTTATTGAACATCAAATGAATGGAATATATTTCTGACAAGAACATAGAAAAATTACGACGCGCAACCTGACTACATTTCAAAAGTTCTCCTGCTAAGTGTCTATCTAGTGGCTGAAGCAGGCTACACACCCGAATTCAATTATATCCACTTTCATAACGTTATCATAAAAGGATTGTCAATCCACATTAAATAAATAATCATGTCCAACTACATAATTTTGAAAACTTCATGAATCCATGTAGGTTGTTCACAGGCATTGTATTGTACGCACTTCTCATAATGTGTGCTCGCTGAACATAATCTTGTTTGGTCTCTGCCTTATCGATGGATCCGCAGACTGTAGTCGTAGTCGTGATACAGTTAATTTTGTGACTGCATGAGTGGCGCGGGCAGTCGGAACTCGGTTCCCATAACACGCCAATACTTCAATATGATATCAAAATGTCAGCGTCGATCGTAGAGTATCTTTTCCCACAGCGGAGTGCCGAGCGTCCCCGGCTCGTTTCGACCAACTGCGTTACTCCGACGACGAATTAAATCATAGGATTTCCTCCAAGTGTGCTCTTTCTATAACATTTTGCATAATTAAATTCACTTGTTCATGTCCTCATTATCAATCCTCTCGTTATCTTGAATATAATGTCGCCGCTAACCTAGATTGTAATGTGACTAACGATAAACGTACAACTAAATTATTCCTCTAATAATAATGTAATAATTCATTGTCAGGGATGACAATTCATCAAACCTGGAAAAAAATGTCGACTCAGTGCGACCAATATTAATATGAAAGTGTATAGTGAAATGTGGTATTGAGATAAGTGTATGTATGAATGGGTGGTGTAAACTGTGTGTGTGTGTATGTATGTATGATGGATGAGGGATGAATGTATGTGGGACGGACCATGCTAATGACGTCGGTGGGTCCGGCGAATCTCCTGAAGGCGACGCTCATGCTCGGCCATGTGGTGGCGCCTTTGCTCTTCCTTTATTGCGATCTGGAACAATACCATTTGCCTAAATAGCATACTTCATTGAAGTCACCTTGCAATGACTACAGTGTTTAAAAAGCATATACAGCAGTCCAATTTACCGTTTCAGCTGAGAGCGGCAACCAGTATATGCATGGAGTAGCCTTTGTCTTTCTAAACAAGTCATCCAACAGCTTAGCAGGTGCTTCTTCCTCTTTCTTCTTGAATTTTCTCGCTGTAACATAAAAATTGATAAAAATATAGAACAATTCAATGTCTCAAGAACTCAAAAAGCAAGAACAGGAATATAATATTTGGTTTCTTCATATATTTATACTGAATGCTTATTAATAATTAATTACATTATAATATAATGTGTGGAATATATACTACCATATTAAGTTAACTATTTTAATTGTGAAAGACGTGTGGATATTTTTTATATTGAAATACTTGATAATGACAGAAATGATTTAGATGAAACTTTGCACACTTGCACTTTGCACTTTTGAATTTCTTGCCGGAGTTGTCTCAGTTTAAGTGTATTCCGAACCGGTGGTAAATTCAACTGTTTGAACCATTCAACCAATTTAACGTTCATAAGTGCCTTACCAGGGCCTAAACTAAATAAATGACTATGATTTTGATTTGATTTGATTTTGCACACTTTTATTCTGGAATAATTTAAGATACATCAAGAACGCTGAGAAAACTGCGGGAACTTATTTGAGATAGTTGACCCAATAAATTTGATGAAAATATGTGCAGCACATACCAGGTTCAGGGCTCCTCTCAGGTGTGCGGTGTCTTCTCTTCTCCATCATGGGCCGCTCATCCCGCCGCAACTTTTCCTTATCTTTATCTTTGTCCTTGTCTTTCTCATTCTTGCCAACGTCCCATTCACGCATGACCGCTTTGCGTTCCCATGGTTTATCCTGAAATCAAAATCTAATCATTGGGGATATTCCGAGACTTTGGACATGGATTAATGTTCGTTTTTTAAGTCCTGTTATTGACATTTTGGTCTCCATCCCATTCCAAAGTTTTTTCATTGGTGCAACTTACCAATTCCCCTCGTTCTCTCTTCAGGTCTTGCTCCCTGAGCCAGTCCTCGACTGTACCAGGAATTGTCGAAGCTTGAGCATTATCTGTGTCTTCATTCAACTTAGCTTTGTCAAATGCCTCATCTGATGAAAAGTCCACTTGCAATGTCTTCGGATTTGACACAGGCCATGTGACACCATGCAAAGCATGCCTTGTTTCCACAGCTTGACTGTAAAAAAAATAAGATTACAGAACACTGAAAACCTTTGAATTCTATGAAAAAAGCCTGTCTGATACAAATATGATAAAAGATAGTTTGATAACTAATCTCTTACTAGCACTACTTTCTAACATCCCCTGATTAATGAATTAAGATTAGGTTGGGTTCATGGTACTTAAAAAACCATCATATTTGCATGGCACACAATCCTTCTCTCAGTAATTGGCCAAATTCTCCAATTTATTAGGGTTCCACAAAGGGCAAACTGGAGCCCTGTTATTGTCACTCATCATCTGTCTGTCTTTATGTCACTGACTCTAAATGGAAAGAGTTGAGTGAGAGAATAGAATTACATTTCTGGAATCTGACATTTGGATATTAAAACAAAACCAAGCTTATTTGAATAAGAAATCCAATTAAGTTATTTTTTATGGATCCTATTCACGAAAAAGGAGGGAAAGTTTAGTTTTACCACCATGCCCTGTGGATTGTCATTCATTGCCTAGAACTCATTGAATTCTCACAAATATTATGAATATGAAGGTTTGTATAATTTAATTATAGGATATGATCCGGATGAACACTTACTTTTTATACCGAGAGACAATAGGTACCTCAGGAATGCGGTTACAAACTGCAGGGCGGAAACTAGTTCAAATATATTTTATATTTCAAAATTAAAGAGACCTCCTTAAGTTAAATCAAAGTTGTCAGTTTCAGGGCATTTTTGTTAGCAGGTCTATCTCAAAAACTAAACTAGTCCGTAAATAATATTCCTGCATGTTTCATATAAAATACAGATAAGCTATATGTGTAGAAAATATTAAAATAATAAATTAACCCCGGCAAAAGATGTAAAGCTTGTCTCTATTAATAAGATTTAGAAGAGGTAACTGAAAGGAACTTACTCTTCTTTTTCATATCTGACAAAGCATTTAGACTTGATTTTGTCAATCCAAAAACCATTCTCAGCAATCCTTCCAGTTCTTTGGAGTAAATTCTTCAATTGTGGTAAAGTGAATGGCCTCACTAAATTTGTTATGTACAAAATACATGACTGCTTGTGTCTAGGAGGACTTGGGGGCCTAGCAATTATACTATCATTGTCCTTCACTATAGATATCTTCCTGTTCATAGCCAGATTAGTTTCTTTTGTCTTTACACCATCCCTTTCTTTATCTTCATTTTCCTTTCTAGTTATTTCCACATTTTCTGTGTTGTCAATAACAATCTTGGGCAACACAGGCCTCTCAAGTTTTTCAGAAGCATCAATTCTCTTATGTTTCTTCTCTTCAATAACTTCATCAAATTCTACAGGTTTCACATCTGGTATAATATCCTTTAGAACATCTGTGGAAATTGTTATTGACTTCTGTGTTGTCAATTTTGTGACACGAGACCCCCATCTTCGTTTCCTATTTATAACAATAGGTGCTGCTTGACCATTATGGATAGTTTCATCATGAGAGGACTGTGTTGAATCTGAACGTTCTATAACCTTATTTCTATGTTTTTCTTGTTCTGTTTCACTGCTTTTATTCATCTTCTCATCTTCTTGGTCTTTCCGAGAATCAGATGACTCCTTCCTTGACCTCTTTTCACTATCAGGGCTCTCTACAACACCAGGTTTATTAATTTCTTTATTGCTCTCATTATGAACTGATACTGGTTCCTTACTGACAGTTTGATCTTCAGTTTTTTTACTTACCTCTACATCAGCTGCCACTTCATGTGTTATGGTGTCTTCCTTTATTTCACCCTCCTCAGGTTTGCTTACTTCTTTATCAGGAGACTCAAGTCTATTATCTTCAGCATGTAGTTCCAATACTTCTGATTTATCTACTGATACACTTCTTTTGCGAGCTGGACTTTCCTTATCAGTTGAAGTATTTGTCTCCGGTTGCTTTTCATGATCCTCTATTTTAGATAAAACTGTTTCTGTTTCTTCTGATACAGCTGTTGTTTCAGCTTTAGGTGAAACAACAGTTGTATCAGCATCTGAAGTTTTACCATTTGCCTCGGTTTCACCATCTGTGGTTTTACCTTCTGTCTCAGTTGCAGTGCTTTGTGGTGCTTCTGGGCTTGACTTAACAGATTCCGTAATTTCAGTAGTCTTGTTTTCCTCATTTGTAGTTGACACAGGTGTTTCAACTTCAACTGAACTGCTTTCCTTAGCTGTGTCACTTTGAGAAACTTCACTGAGGGACTTTTCTTTGCTAGTTTGCACCTCAGATTCAGCTTCTATCTCATCACCTTGACTATCCTGAACTTTATCTGGATCATCTTTCGATTCGCGTGATCGTTTGGAACGATGCTTAGACTTTTTCTTATCTTCTGGGGTCTCTACGCTCGGCGTATCACTGGAGCTTGTTGCTCGTGAATGCTTCCTTCTACTGCGGGGTGACCTATCTACTCTTTCCGGTGTGGAGGGCGGGCGCGTCAAACAAATCTTCAACTTCTGTATTTCTCCTACATCGCCAGCATCTGTTGTCTTCACCTGCCATACCTGATCCGGGGTTTCTTCCGGACTATCCTCTTTGACGGGTGTCTGTGGGGGTTTCTTTTCTGGTTCCGGGACTTTCTCTACTTCAGGAACTGGACTAGATTCCTCAGCGGATTCGTTCTCAGATGAAGAGGATTGTTTCCTACGTCTGGTTCTGGTACGTTTCGCCTTCTCAATCTTTTTTTCCGGGGAAGGATTAGCCTTCTTACTGGCAGTACGTTCACTTTTCCGACGCATCGTTAGCTAAAATAAATCAATCACAATTGGTATTAGAAACACTTTCCGGTAATTGTACCTGTTTACTTTTTATTTCAAATAAATGCCGATGTCAGTATTGGTTAATGATCTCGCGTAATTACAATAAAAATAGTCAGCGTGGTTTATTAACTCAACAGCCAACAAACCGCCATTTTTGTTATCAGTGCTGCCAGCAGGCCAGCAGTGCCAGCCATTTTATATGCCTGCAAATCGTTTGTAATGGGAATTATTTTTGTCAGTGTCGAGCTATAAGTTCCATAAACTTTCACATAGTCCGTACTGTCTAGCCACCGTCCATAAAAATCATATTTTAGTCAAATAGTGGCCATTGTACTAAAAGTTTTTACACACTTTTTGAGGCAAGAAAAATGTATGTTATGTAGGTACGTAATTCGTTAAATTTCACTTCACTAGTGCGCATGGATTGATTTTTATTGGTTAAAACACCACTGATAATACTAACTAATATCAATAATTAATGTCAGTTTGTTTGTTTGTTGCGCCTTCACGCCTCAACTACCTACTCAACGGATCATCATATTTGGCATGCATATAGCCTATGGTATGGAGAAGGACAAAAGCTACTTTACTGTCCCGGGGACGCGGGTGAAACCGCGGGAGACAGTTACTAGTCAACTCAAAATATTTATGAAAATAAAAAGAAAATGCAGTCACTCCAAATTTTTAAAAATTGCAACATATCGTACCCATTCACAGGCTTGCATGTAGAATGACCGCGCACCGGCCACTACGCTGGAGTCAGTCACCATATAGACGCCTAATGCGATGGCAGCGACTCTCTTACTGGGCCAGATAAGCTTGTGGCACTATAATATCGTTTCTCATAGAGTGTTAATACGGTACGATTAACGATATAAAACAATAAAACTATGTTACACTCCAATACTATGTATGAAATCATGGCATGATCATGGCAATCCGATGCTGCGTGAAAGAAGGACGACTCATACTCTCAAACAATCAAGGAATTTTTATACTATGTCCCTGATTCTGTTGTTTACAACTAAAGTAATTTTAGTCTCACTTTGTCTCTTTCTAACAAAGAACATAAGAAAAGGATGTAAAATATTTAGTCCTGTCAAATTAGTCCAATGCTTGTTTTCAATATAAATTTAGTCGCCATCTATCGCGTTTACGCCTAAATACCACCTAAATACACGCAAAATAAGACAGCAAAGATTAATTTGACAGCTTTCAATATAGGCTGCATTCCGAATTAATGATATAATCGCTGTAATCGATTTGAGCGTGCTTAAACCCGTTCCATATTAGTGTGAGCGCCATCACGATGTCCCGTGAAACGTCATAGATGACGTCATGACATGCGCCATCTTGCGCTCACACCGACCATGCCCTAAACTGATATCACCGTGAGCGCTGTCAAAAAGTATTGTGTTTTCGGCAAAAATCTAATAAGATTTTTGGTTTTCCATATGGCAAAGATACTTTTTATGATTTTATGACAGAAAAATAATAAAAAATGCGGATATTCCTTTTTGCGAGTCAAATTAAAAAAGATATAAGGAGTCGTAGCACATTGTTAAATCAGATTTTAATGAAATTCGCAATTGTTCTGTTTTGAATACTGTGAGCGCGATAACGGGCGTTCCGAATTGTTGACAGTTCTCAGCTGTCAATATCGTGATATCTAACTCGGTACGCAAATTATTGCTGTGAGCACTGTGAGCGATATTATTTAATTCGGAATATAGCCATATTCTATCCTTTTTCAATAATGTTCGTAAGATGTGATGTGGCTAAACTGAGTATAGTGCGATCACAGACGTATAAATAGTACAAGCAGATTATACATATTTTACGTATTATAGTTATAAATGTATAGCATAACCTTATCCTTGTTACTCTTACCTTTTTTCATATCGAGCCATATCGTTTTTACTTACACCTATAGCACACTGCACTCACACATTGAAAAAAAGACAGATCGTAGCATGTTCCGCCATCTTGCCCGTCATGATAATCCATGTGACAGGTCAACAACTGTTTGTTTTTATTTTAAAATGTATGGGAAATATTAATTGTTTTTGTAAAAATAGGGTGAAAATCTAGGATAAATATGGTTAAGAGTAGTGCCTATAAGTGTGATAGTTCAAGTCATCAAAAATCACCAGGTATAACGTTTCATCGGTTAGTTGTGTGTGATTTCATTACAAATTCAATATATTTATTATGGTGTTTTTATTAAGAAATAATTACCATTCGTAGCCGTTAATTTGAAAATATGATCAACAATTATGTTAAAATTACGTTCCATACGTTGTATCTAAAGGAATCTACACAAAATTTAAGAAATCTAAAGATTTATATATTGTTTACATATAATGTATCGAGGAGACGGATTCGGTAAATTAAATTTATTTTGGGTAAAACTTTCGGAGACGTAACACAGGGCAGGAGGAAGAGGGGTGTGCGAGGGGTGTGGGAGGGAATTCCCTTCCCCCCGGTACCCCCCAAACTTGAAGCAAGCTCATGGTTTCCGAGATATTCATGGTTGAAGTTTGAGGTTATATATGAGGTTTTTTGACATAAATACACTTCTGCATCGACTCAGGTGGGACGCGGGGTAAGGGGGGAGTGGAGGGGGGATACCCTTCCCCCCGGTATCCCCAAACTTGAAGCAAGCTCATGGTTTCCGTGATATTCATCGTTGAGGTATGAGGATGAGGTTTTTTTGGCATAAATTCACTTCTGCATCGGCTCTGGCGCTGCGGGCAGTGCAGCCCCTTCGCCCTTGCGTAACGAAGAGCAGGCACCCATGCTTCCTCCTGCCCTCTTTGTTATTTTCAACTTTCTTAAATCTTTAATCTACGTACATTCTAGGAAGCAATTATTAGAAGGTATTTAAAAAATAAAACGGTTATTTTTATATTTTCTATTTAAATGATATTTAGTCTAAACTTGTCCTCACAGTGATAACAAATTGTGTGTTTAGTGTTTCCCTTTAGTTTATTTTTTTATTTCTAAGGCAGACCTAAGTAAGTCATTGTCACTTTAAAGCGTTTGCTTGCGGCGGCGTCGTGTGACGGGTCGCTCACTTCCCTCCAATATAGCGAGGAGGGCTATGGCTGCCATACGCGTTATACTTGTGAACTGCTGGTGTTTGTGGGGGCTAGTCTAATAATAAAAATAATAATAATAATATCCTGGGACATTCCTCACACACGGTCATCTGATCCCAAACTAAGCAAAGCTTGTACTATGGAAACCAGATAACTGATATAATACATATACTACTTTTTGTTTATAAATACATACTTAATATACATAATTACACCCAGACTCAGGACATACAGACATGTTCATGCACACAAATGCATGTCCTGTGTGGGAATCGAACCCACGACCTGCGGCGCTATACGTTAAGACCCCACGTCTTAACCAACTGCGCAAACTGGCCAGTCTGCTTAAGTTTACTATTTATTTACTTATTAAATTCATTTAGTTTACTTTTTAGTTATGCCGCCGCGCCGGGGCTCGCAATTGTTGTCAGGGCGATTAGAACGTAAATGTTATGTAATGAATCTAAGCTTGTTTTAAATGAGTTATTGCTGAGCTTATTGTCGGCTCTTCTCAGCAAATGTAACCTTCCGAACCGGTATTAGAGAATTAGAGTCAGACTTTTCATAAGTGCCTGCGAAGGTCTATTTGAATAAATGATTGTGAATTGATTTTCTTTCAATAAAACCTTTACTAAATTATACTTTTCTTTCATTTTCGTGAAAATATGTGCGGGTTGACCTTGAAAGTAGCTTATGTCCTTCTCCATACCAGGCTATCTGTATACCAAATTGCATGATGATCGGTTGAGTAGTTGAGGCGTGAAACCGTAACTTACTTTGGCATTTATAATACTATTATGGATTATCTCCGCCCGTCGACGCCGCCCCTCATTCATAGACGTAAATATCTTTACCGGCCTTAGTTCGGCTCTGTAACAGCTACACTTTATTTGTAATTGGCTTAAAAATTTTTTGCGAATGCTTAGTCTGCTTGTACTATTCATACGTCTGTGAGTGCGATTTAGTGCTTTTTACTTTTAATTACCGCACAGTATTATCACATTCTATTAAGTATTATGATAGGTATAATCCCACAGACATATAATTCTTTAAATGTCTGTGTATAATCCAAGTATAATCTTAAATAAATTCTTAATATAAACGGGTAAAATAGTTTGACAGCTCAACGCTATCAAAAAAAAAACTTGCGCGCCATTTTTGTTAACGTTCTCATTGTGTGGTTGATTATTACCCAAAAAAAAAAAACTTAAATAATACAAGTCTGTTTTTTTCCTCGCAAGTTTGTTGAAACACGTCGCATGACACGCGTGTGCATTGATTATTTCACTCAAAGCTTATCGCCTCGAGTGTTAAATAACCAGCTTTGCACACATGTATCATAATGTACTATTATAATATCACTTTCATATAGTCCACACATTAACTTTCACATGTCACCATCCAAAGTCATGTTTTAGTAAAATGGTGGTCATTTTACTAAAACTTTTCACGGACCCTTTGAGACAACTTGAAAAGTCACGATACACATGATTAATTTCATTTTACTTCACTGGTACACATGTATGATCTTTATTGGATAAAATGCCACGGATAATATGCAATAAAAGAACAGAATAAAACTTTGGGTTTAATACACGAATTTATGAAAATAAAAACGCAACGTCACTCTGCAAGTTCCCGCCAAAAAGTCACGTCAAATTCAAATAGATAAGGCTGTATGTGACTGACCTTTGCCTGCACAATAAACAACAACAATCAAAATGACATTTGTAGGTGTATGAGTTTTCCTTGAGATTGCTCTACATTTTATAGAAATGTGTAATTTAATAATTATTCTGTAAACCGAAAATGTTAAGGTACTATAATATTATGTAGATAGATAACAACCTTCAGTACTAGTTTTAATTCAATGCTAATGTTAGTGATAGAATATTCATGTAGCGCCTTTTGTTTCAGATACTATGGGCCTTTTATGTCATACGACCTGTGTATCGGCATACTATTTACGTACGTCTAGACGTGTGGAAGTAATGATAAAGATAATTCTGTAATATTCTTACATGTGATATAACCATGGGTAATCAGAACAGTTGCTGTTGTTACCGGAGTCCATCGCCGATCAGGAAGGATATCGTCAGGTTAGAGGACTACCTTCCTGAAGGAGAAGTGAGCTCAAATAATATCCAACACATAAGCGAGAGAGAGCCCGATGATGGCGATATAGACCCATCTCAAGACCCGATAGCTGGCACCATTTTCATGGAAAGATCTAAAGCTTCATTAGAAAATGGCATGACCAGAAAGCGTAGTCAACATCAAATTGCTGATAATAAGCTCAAAAAAAGCAGTTCCTGTTCTACAATTTATTTAGATGATAGCACAGTGTCTCAGCCTAACCTAAAGAACACAGTTAAGTGTGTAGCTCTGGCCATCTATTATCACATAAAGAATAGAACGTCAGAACGCAGATTGGATATCTTTGATGAGAAGTTGCATCCTCTGTGTAAAGAAGGGGTGAGTGATGACTACGATAAGTATAACCCTGAGCACAAACAGATTTATAAGTTTGTGAGAACATTGTTTAATGCTGCTCTATTAACTGCAGAGTGTGCAATCATCACTTTGGTTTACTTGGAACGACTGTTGATCTGTGCAGAATTGGATATAGCACCCTCAAACTGGAAAAGGATAGTTTTGGGTGCCATTTTGTTGGCAAGTAAGGTATGGGATGATCAAGCCGTATGGAATGTTGATTACTGCCAAATACTAAAGGACATCACTGTGGAGGACATGAATGAATTGGAGAGGCAATTTTTAGAAATGCTACAATTCAATATAAATGTACCATCTAGTGTATATGCAAAGTATTATTTTGATCTGCGCACACTTGCTGAGGCTAATGACCTAGCTTTCCCTAGTGAGCCTCTCAGCAAAGAAAGAGCACAAAAATTAGAAGCTATGTCTAGAGTCATGGAGGATAAAATATCTGCGGAGGTAGTAAAAAATGGCATCAAGAAATGGTCCAGTTTAGACAATGTCAATTCAGGTGCTGGGGTTAGGCGTAGTGTAGCCATTTTGTCATAACTTATTAGTCATGAGCCAAAATTTGGATCCAAATCACAAATTAATAAATAATATTTGTGTATTTTATAAGAATGTATTGTAATTAGTAATTTGCACCAGATTGAGATATTAGTTTTTATTTAATGCTTCAGTATTTGATAAAAAATTACATGACTGCCAACTATTGCCTTGAATCCAATAACAATTATAATTTATTCCATGCAAGAGTATAGTAAGTCATTAGAATTACATACAATATAGACAGTGATGTACCCACTTTTAATTTGTTGAATATGCACAAATGCTTTAATTGGCGATGCATAATTATTTAGTCCAGTCAAGATTTACTAATTATTTAGTCACATAAAACTGAAAGACTTGTTTGTGGTCCAATATTTCTTTTAATGATATAAAATTGATTATTGTCTAATTAATAATCTATCCTTCATTGGCTTCCAATTAATTTTATCCATTTACTTAGTTTATAAACTCATTAAAAGCACTAATATTAGGTTGCTTCCAAATCTATGCTGCTTAGTGTATTTAGAATGATTAGAATGTGCAACTGCAATTTTGACTGAATAAGGATCTTGTGATTGTGGTATGAATGTGTTAGTCAGCAACATTTATTTTGTATAATTTTACATTGTCATGATGCATTTATATAAAATCTGAACTAGTTTATAAATTATGCCAAATTGTTACTTTGTATATCAAATTATATTAGTATGACTTTGGGTAGACACTTGTATTTCAGTAATTATAATTTCATTTTATGGTGTTTCTATATAACATAATATCATTATGTTTGTTTTTATTTGAACAACATGAAATATTTGAATTCAATGTTTCATAAATATTTAGATTGTGAGTTGTGATTGAAATATACAATCCATATAATGTATCTTTATTGTAATTAAGCAGAAATAAAAATTTTATATGAGACTTTCAAAGGATTTTCAGTTTTATAGCCTATCTAGCTTTAAATCTAATAAAATTAAACTAAAAGTACAGTCTTCCAAACAAGATACATTATAACTTATTATGCTAAAGGTTTGAGGTCTTTCAAGTATGAGCTGTAATTCTCAAAGATGTCAACAACTTCACTCTTCTTATTAATTTGCTCATCATATTCTGGTCCAACTGACCACAATGTTTCTAGGTCATAAACATGCCTGGCTTTTTCTGAGAATATGTGCAGAGCTATGTTACCTGTAAAATTATTCATTAATTAAATTTCAACAATTGCAATTCAATCTATTTAGATCAAAAAGTAATATATTCAGTTTAGGCCCTGGTAAGGCACTTAATAATCTTATTATTAGTTTATATTATGGACAAAGCACATGAAATGATTAAACTCATGATAAAACGAGTAGTGTATAGGTATTATTTAAAATAATATTTAATATTGGCTGGCCGGTTGGCATTGTTAGTAAGATATTCTCTGGCTGGTTACCAATTGGGTTTTTATAACACTAAATCAATTGTTAACTTTTTAACTGGTGGCCAAAGGAATAATGCAATTATGGCATTATAATCAGGAATAATTGTTTACCTACCCAAATCTATAGCCATCCATTCATCTGAATCTTTACCCTCAATCTTTGGTATAGGGTCAGATTTATGACATTTTTTCTTATAAACCTTTCTTACAAACTCTGCCAATGCAAGGATGTGTCTCTTACTACGAGCACTTACAACACAAATGTAGTCAACATATTGAATGTCCTGTGGTACGGTTGCTACAAATATATCTTTTGAGTTTTCTCTTTCAAGTAATTCTACAAGGTCTTCTATTTCAAACACACCATTCTGTCCTCCTGAAATTTTATAAAGACACTTGTAGGATTGTAATAAAATAGAAAAGTGACTATATTTCCAGGACATTAAAATATCACAGATTAAAATTTTCATAAATTGCAGTTATTTTTTGTGCATAAAAAATACTTACTTTCTAAGTTAATTCCATCGTATTCGTCGCTAAGCAAGGGATATTTATCTACCGCATGTATTTCCTCAGCAGTATTTTCAATAACAGGTGAATTGGCGTCCGTTATCACTTGATATTTGCCGGCTATAGCTGGTGAGGTTGTATTGTTTGGTTTCGACGTGTACCTAGGATTTCTTAAGCAAATTCCACAGTGTATTTGCCTGTTGATTGTAATATTATCAGTAAGTGAATTCTTGGGCAAGTGTTTGAGTGACCTTGACAAGATATTTCTGAACATTTTTATGCTGTTATCTCGTGGTGCGAGTCCTCTGAATAGTACTACTAGTATTACTTACAACTAATCAAATCAAATATTATTAACACTCGAAAGTTTACTTTTTTTTTATAATATAACCTAAAATAGTTATCTGTCAAATAATTTGTTGTTGTTGTTTACAGGGTTGCCAGATATCAGCTAACTCAATTCGCCTAATTTTCCCTACCGGTTTGCCTAAATCACCTGTTTTTTTTTTTTACTAGAATTAGGATAAAAGTAAAAAAAAAATAGGCGAATTAGGATTCGCCTAAAATTTTGAGCTAAGTAGACATTGGCCCTGATTCTGTTGTTTACAACTAAACTAATTTTAATCTCGCTATGTCTCTTTCTAACACAGAACATAAGAAAAGGATGTAAGAAATTTAGTCCTGTCAAATTAGTCCAATGCTCGTTTTCAATTTAAATTTAGTCGCCATCTATCGCGGTTACGCCTAAATACACGCAAAATAAGACGGCAAAGATTAATTTGACAGCTTGAAACATGTTCTATCCTTTTTCAATAATGTTCGTAAGAAAGAGATGAGATGTGACTAAATTTAGTTTAGTGCGTTTTACAACAGAATCGGCACCATTGTGGTAGACACCGGCTTTTTTGGCGGGAACTTGCAGAGTAACTTTACGTTTTCATTTTTATTGTACATACGTGTACTAGTTTTATTTTTATCAGATCAATCCATGTGCACCAGTGAAGTGAAATAAAATGAATTATGAGTAGGTATCGTGAATTTTCAAGTTGTCTCAAAAAGTCCGTGATAAGTTTTAGTACAACGATCACCATTGTAGTAAAACATGACTTATATGGACGGTGACTGAGAACTATAATGTGAATGAAAGTAATTTATTGTGACTGGAAATTGCACAGACATATGAAACTTCGTATGTTTGTGGGAAATTGTAATATAACTCGACACTGGCATAAATAAGTCCTAATTTTGATTTGGTCGCCGAACTTAGAAGAAGGCACCCATGGGAAGGGACTTTTAGACGGGAACTTGCAGAGTGACGTTCTGACGTTGTGTTTTCGTTTTTATTTTCATAAATTCGAGTATTTTGAGTTTTATTGCATATTATTGGTGGTATTTTATTCTGCTACACAGGCATATAAGAACAAGTTCTGCTATTATTTTTATGCTGTTTGAAAGTCTAAAAATGCCAAGCGGTTCCTACTATTTCTGCCTTTTGATCCATCTGTAAATATTTAATAACATTCAGAATAGTTATAACAATAAATTGATAACACAAAATTAATAAGTCAATATTATATACCTAGCGATGTTTAGGTTTTATCTGGTTTCAGAAAATTTGTGTCTATAAAGTCTAAGTCTACGTAATATAACCTACCCATTTATCTAACTAAACTGAACATTTCTGATTGCTTCCAACACTGAATCGGAAGTAGGTAGGCACTAGGTAGGTACCTACTTACCCAAAGCCAAAGACTGACATTGAAACTGAACTGAATATTAATTGAATATTTACTTATTAATTTATATAAATTATTTAGTTAAATAAATGCGATTCATTAAAACATACGTAGAAGGCTACATCTACTCGTATACAAATTACTGCCTTAAACAATATTTTCGTCACAAAAATTTACAGTCTGAATAATGTAGCGGAAATCGCAATGTGTGGCGCTTTACGGGAAACGAGCGTGCGTCCCTCAATTAGGCAGGTAGTTAGGTATTGTACCGACGTAGGTACCCTATAGCTGAGCCTATAGTAATATCCCTGATGCATTATGCTGACTTACCTACGGTATTTTCCTACCTACTGAAGGCCTATTATTTGATAAGGCATAGATATTGTTGTTATTTTATTTATTAAAATAATAATTGGACTGTTTTACAAAAAAAACTTAAACCGACTTCTAAGTAGGTACACTAAGAAGTAATCAAATCCTGATCTGGACCAAGCGGGAAGGGTACCCTTCCAGACTAAAAAAGAATTTTCCAAATCGGTTAATAAATGACGGAGTTATGAGGTAACAAACATAAAAAAATACAAACGAATTGAGAAAAAAAATATTGTTGTATAAAGTTATTTGGCTGCGATATTCCGTAAGGTGGATATACTTCCCCAGTACAGCTGCTATGTAAGCGCATAAATAAACGCTACGCTCTACCTCTCTTATTAACCTTAACCTGCTCATACAAATGCAATTAAAATACTAGAACACTGTTTATAAAAAGTAAGTTATCGCGGTTATCTATTCCAACTCTTTATCTTATCACTGCACTGTTATCAATGGGCGCGGGGAAGAGAACTACTTACATTCTTGTTTTCTATACATGACAAATGTGTCAGAAACAAAACACTGATTTCGAGGTTTAAAAAAGTTTGCATTTTTTTTTAAATTGAGAACAATAAAAAGTGTGTGTATATCGTAGTGATGAGCAGTTTTATCCATGAATCATAATATGATTGTACGAGTGTCAATCGAATATGGTGGCGTGTGAGTTAGACAAAGAGACTGCGGGAGAGATTCTCGGCTGGAAGCTACCAGCATGGCAAGCACTTCTCCTGCATCGTGTGCTGCCATCTTGTGGAGGGTTTATCGTGTACCTAATTCTTATGTGCTTCGATTTTGCACTGATTACTGAACATTTCATCAATGGTGAGAATGGGTGAGTCACAATACAAAATCGTAAGGAAGTCAAATTAAAAGTTCCTTTAATATGTAAGGACAATTTTAACTAAATTCCGTCTCGAGGTTTCACACGTGTTCTCGAGGGATATAGGTTTTCCCCGGAAGAAAAAGTACCTATAATAATTATCATCATACTTATTCTATGTGGTGTGCCAAACATCGAAATCCATACAGTGGTTTTGGGTGAAAGAGTACCTAACAAACATTTTAACATCTTCACATCCTCTCATCCTAACAAACTTTCATATTTATAAAAGAATAGAAGATGAGATAAGAGTAGGATGTGCAATCGTGTTCTATTGTCATATTTAATCAATCGATTTTATAATCTAGCCAATATTATCGCATGTAGTCTAAGGTAGGTATGCAAAGTTAAAGCAATGTAGTTAGTCAGTATCTGTAAGTATGTGTTAGTATTATCATAATTACAATAAGTAAATAAATACTAATTGTCATTACTTGAAGTTACCTGTGTAAATGTAGGTACAAGTACAAGAATTAAAGGAGAAATATTCTAATAAGTTTCATCTACTTTAGATCAAAACCCAGACTTCTTATTTTCTAAAGCATATCTGAATATTTGACTAAAGCTTGTTATACAACGAAGCCAAAGAATTTTCTGAATAAGACGGAGGACACTATAACACTGATTTAGTTCTATGGGGATTACGAATAAGGTGCTTAAGATTAAAATCTATCGTCAAATAAGTACTGGTGTGTTTGCTTGTTGCATTTGAGGGCCAGCAGTTCATTCTTTGTAACAAATCCTTAAAACAAATTTCTCCCAGTCATTGTTTAATTTAGTTCTTTTTTAATCGACTTAAAAAAAAAGGAGATTATCAATTCGACACGAATGTATGTAATATTATTGGAATTGCATTATATTCACAAATCTATTAGGGCTACCGAACAAATATACAAAATTTCATAGTGTATGTATGTTTGTATGTCCACGCATATCTCCGAAGATATTAATCGGATCGTAACCATTCTTTTTTTATCGGTTTACATTTACTTTAACTTAGGGCACAGTGCAAGTTTCATCGAAACCGGTTCAGTAGTTTTCAAGAAATGGACAACTATGTGTGATGGCCTAGCTTATTGATACGAGCTACGCGTATGGTGTAAAAGGAAAAACATCTCAAAACATTGGTCAAATTCTAGAGCATTTAGGAAAAACTAAAAATGACGAAATAAAAATGTAATTTAAAAATATTATATCGACTTCAAAATACACTAAAAAGTATGAAATAACTCTAATCTGACACTGATTTGAAGTCAGCGAACGAGCACGACGTATTCCATTGAAAATATTTCGCTTTTTTAATTACTTTTTTATTGTTTTTATTTTTTACAGGCTTGGGGCATACTGCATTATTCTGATGTCATTACCATCGTTAATATCATTGGTTTTCACATTGGCATCACCACCTCCAAGCTTGGAGACGGAACTATCAGCTTTCTCTGTAAATATGGAGAAGAATGACTTGTGCTGGATTGGGATGCAGTTCGTGAATGCATTATTCTTTCCTATTACTGCTTTAGGGAGGTAAGTTTCATTTTGTACTACTTAAGCGAGTACAGTGCAAACGTTTTGATTAGCACTGTACTTGCTTATAATTGACGTAATAAATAAAAACGCAAAAAACATCCAATAAAAATTCAAATCCTAACACACTAACGCAAAGAGTTATTATCGTTACGATAAAAGGGATGTCGATGTTATTAAATTAAACGAAAGCCCATCACTACTGACACAGAGGCATATAATTCAGTATCCTCTGTATGTAAACTTTTTTTTCCTACAGGTACTGCTTCCTTATATTCTGGTGGGTAGAAGCAGTGTGCGCATCCCGTGCCGGGGATGACGAACGCACTCAGGAGGCGATTAACCAGGCCAGAGCTCCGTCACCGACAGAGCTCTACCTATTTCTACAATCATTCCTTCACGCCGCCCCACATGCCATCGTTAATATTATTGACATGCTAACGAGTTTTCAAAACACTTCTTATGATAAAAGTAAGGAACTATCGTGCCCCATGGTTTTACCCGTGTTCCCCGGATAAAGAGTATCATATAAGCCTATCCCTGTGTTCCATTCTAAGTAACACAGGGCAAAACCCTATAAATTTTCATCAAAATTAAAACTTACTTCAATAAAAAAAAAATATACAACTAAATCGGTAAACAAGCATACGGCCCGCCTGATGGTAAGCGTTTACCGTAAACGCTATGCTCTACCTCTCCAAAAAATCCAGTTTATTCGCATAATAGTAGTAGTAATGTCGCCTGAGCTTACCCATGTTTTAACCGTTTACCATAATGGCTACGGTAACCGCTTCCGCTTATCGTATGGCTTTGGTAATCGCTTACCATCAGGCGGGCTGTACGCTCGCTTACCTAATATACCTACATATACAGTCGAATTGAAAAACCACCTTCTTTTTTTGAACTTATTCATTTTTATATCTATGCAAATAGTTTTTTTTTCTAATTTTCATCTGATTTGCAAGCACGTTGAGCGGAGCTTCATTACACTGTAAAACGTGTTTGCATGCAGATAGCTTAAATTAGTTACAATGTTAGAAATGTGAATGGGAAATGGTTTTTCCTATACCAATAGAAACGAATATGTGTATAGTTTAAAGGAATTTTGCAGAGCTAATGATGCCTTTTTAACCAGTTTCAGTTCAATCTGTAAGTATCATCGCTTGTTCACTTCGTATGGCCAGCACAGCTACGATGTACAGAAGATTTGAAAGAGAAAAACTTAGTGGAAGAAAATATCCTTGGAATAAAAATGCTGGTGTCATTGATAATGTTACAAACGAAGACATTGAGAATAATAATGAAACAAACGAAGACGAACCGATTTACGAACCCATTAATAAAAGAGATTCGTCAGCTTCGCAACAGGGTACACTTGATAGAAAACAGGTACACAGTGATCTGATTCAGTTTTCCCCCAGAACAACAGGTCAGATGTTTTTTGACGAATTCTCTCTTTCCGAAACAAGTTCGGACTATATGCCACCACAATCTCCAAATCAAAATTCTAAATGGCCGACTTCAGACAGTGACGATGAATATGTTAGGCCCATATCAATTATAGATAGAGTGGCACCTCGAAGACGAGATACAGAGTACACCATTGAGAAAGTTCACATTACTCCCCCACCAGCAATGGTAGCACCACGACCAGGCTCTATAGCTGTGTGGGCAGAAAGGATGGTCGAAAATGCGGAGTCAATACCGAGTTGGTTATCAGCTCCTCCAAGACGGAAATACTGTGATGAAGTAGTCCAAGACGAGCCAGATATCCCTCGACGGGTGCCAAGGTCTTACATGCGAGGTCTAGAACCTCAAGACGCTACAGCAGCGATGGTACACTACTTGGGCTGGTACACGTTTTTCGTAGCGCGCTTGCTCTCTATTGCATGTTTTATCAACTTCTTCCCTTTCGTTGCTATTATTGTTCTATTTTCACACTATCAAGTGATGCTGTTGTTCTTAATAATTCCTCAAGCTAGTACGGTGAAGCGAGGTTTCTACATTTTTCTCGCGTTCATCTACTTATTTTGTTTGATGGAGTTCAAGATACGTTTCCGGCACGTGCGTGTGTGGCATGTGTTCTGGATTATCTTGTGCACTATAGAGATCGTTGTGTTCACCGGCTTATGGGCCTCAAATACGGGTTTGGATGATTGGTGGAAAAATTACATAGTCAAAGTTATCCTTATAAGTACGTTATTGAGTTATATGTGCTTCCTTGTTTATTTCGTATTATTAAAGCCGCGGGAAACTATTGTTTATATTCGAAATAAAAAAATATTTACTGAGTAGTTACACATCTTGTATTATTTGATCACGTTTTATCTTATTCTGTCATGATGATTCATATTTCCACAGAGTTAATAATATACTACGCACAAACAGTCTTTTCCATATTATCCACATTATTTAATTCCCAGTATCAATTTATTCATCATCATGCAATCAATAGATAGCATTCTTATAGAAAATAAGCACATATCTATATATATAAGAATCAATGCCACTTTTCGTTGTAATTTTAGGGTAGGGTAGGGTAGGGTAGCACCATAGGGTAGGGTAGCACCACGCGAACGAAGTCGCGCCGGGCAGCTAGTCAAGTATACAAAGCATACATTGTAAGCATGTCAAAGCTACAATTAAAGTATATTAAGTTACACTTACGATTACACATTTCCAAAAAAGTAAGTAGGTAATTTTAAACCCAAACGAAAGCAAATACAATTGTTTTGTTTCTAAAATTAACATTTCATGGGAAGTGTTGAACATACGAAGTGTTTTAACCTATTCTTCTGCGCATTGAGCTGACATTCAGTAAGAAGAGCATGTTGTAATGTACCAATATCAATAAACACAATGCTTTATGCTACTTCAAAGAGAACGTTATGCTGCAAGCTGCGATTGAGTTATCCCTTTTGGCTGTAAATCGTTGTAGTTTTTATGTTGAGACGTTTAATTTCCGCTTATATTAATAAGCAATTTCGCAAGACCGTTTGCCAATTCTTGGCATTCGTATTTCAGTTTAAAATAAAAACTTATTGGCCACTCTTAATATGAAATTCAAATGGTGAGGTTAATTTATCAATTCTTTGGTCAAGATCCTCTTTCTTAGATCCTCTCTATAAAGACTTATGTTGGGTTAGTCATGCTGAACAACTTTTACTATGGGACCAATAGTGAATTCTCAACATTTTTTTTTTTACTTACATTACATTATGATCGAGCAATGTTGACATTTAGGGACTATCGAAAAGAAAATTAGAGGACTAAAAAAATAAATAAATATCCTGAGACATTCCTCACACACGGTCATCTGCAGAGCTTATACTATGGAAACCAGATAACTGATATAATACATATACTACTTTTTGTTTGTAAATACATACTTAATATACATAATTACACCCAAACTCAGGACATACAGACATGTTCATGCACACAAATGCATGTCCTGTGTGGGAATCGAACTCACGACCAGCGGCGCGATAGGTGGATTCTTGACCAGAGTCCGCGCCAGTTGGCCCGCTAGTATTAGTTTTCCGGAAACCCAGCTGGAGGTATTGGGTAGATGCGTGATGCGCATATTGGGAGGTGAGCGCGCAATACAGCTCCGGCACAATTCTGGAGAAATGGGAGTCAGCTTCTCTGACGTCCCCATCGGGGATTGAAACCGCTAGCACCAAAAAGATTGCCGCTTGCGTATTGGGGTGCGCGTGGTGAGCAACTTTTACAGCTCCGGTACTATTCTGGACAAATGGTGTGAGTAATCACGGTGCAACTCTCCGAGTGAGTACCAGGGTGGATGCTCAGGTGGCAGGACCTACCGCAGATAGTCCTTGACGCTTCGTAAGGGGTTGCCAGGAAGAGAGAAAGAGCTAGTGTGCCTCCTTTAATGCCTAAGGGTAGGTAAGTTGGCCAATATACGAAATCTCATGTTAGTCTTGTAGGGAGTTGTCTATCTATTACGGTTAATGAGATATATCCCACTGACAGATAGACAGATGGACAGATGGACGGACGGACAGCCGAGGCTTACTAATAGCGTCCTATGTGGGTATGGAATACTAAAAACATAATGTTGTCTTTTTTTTCGCGCAGTGGGGTAAAAAGTCCGAAAGTTTATACTCAATCACGCTGTAATAATTGGATAAGGATTTAGACGAAACTTGGCACATCATCATCACCATAGACCAATTCTATTAATGCTTACAAAAAAAAACGATTTAATATCTTTGTTGGTTCTATCCCATATAATTTGTAATAAGATTTCCAAGATGTCTATGTATGGTTATATTATCTTTTGTTTATTATTATTTTTTATCGAGGAGTAGTGATGCGGTCACGTCAGGTCAGCAGCCTTGCCACATGAAGCGCTCTGTATCCAAATGCGTATCAAACTCGGACAGGGCGCCATTGATTCCGACATAAAGCAACGAATACCAATGTTATATTCTTCTCGTAGCACGTTGCTACGATATTTTTATTTTATAGCTAATGGGATTTCCAAATCAGTTCCAATGGCCTCCTGTAAAATATTACTTATTTACGTTCTATGCTAACCTACAACTTTAGTTCTCTTGGTAGTTTGTGTAACCTACCCACTCTAGGTGATAAAGCCTTACATGGGGTTTGTTGATTTTTAGTGGTTCTTTCACGCCGTAACGGAACATCGTTTTGATGTAATATTTTGCAATGAGTTCATGGGCCAGCTTTGCTCCTGTCATCATAGGCCCGATTTCGCGCGGAGATGGGCTTTGATGAATACCGGGACATAGGCCAGAGTAACAGCTAGTTTATCCGACTAATATAAAAAATGCGAATGCTTGAATGTTTGTGAGTTTGTACGTTTGTACCTCAATCACGCTTCAACATCTCAACGGATTTCGATGACAAATAGAATATATTTTACATGGGATACTTTTTATTCCGGGAAAGCAATATATCACTCCGATACATGGGTGAAACCGCGGGGCCTAACAAGTATACATATATTTCTTTCCTTGAAATTTGGTCATATTTTTTCTGACTCACCAAAGTAATGTATTTTTACTTATTAGTACCGTTTCGAATAAGAATATTTTTTGTTGTAGCACTTTCTACGAATTTTACTTATTATTGACACAACTGTTTGTCGCTCGCAGCTTAGCCAGTTTGTTTATAAGTACAATAATACGAAGGTATAACACATTTTAAATCTTCATAAAAATAACATTTGTTTTGTAAAATATTTGTTGTCGTTCCTTTCCTTCAAGACCCTTACAGAAATTAAGGTATTTTTTATTATAAACGATTGTAATTACATGAATGCCCACACAATTATTGGATGTAGCGAGTTTTATTCCAGTTTTTTTTTAGCAATTGTAACCTACCGAACCCTGCGTTTCAAACTGACAAACAATAAGTGCCTATGAAAGCCTATTTGAATAAAAATATTCTTTCACTTACCTTCTCCAATTTTCGTAGTTCACAGTAAGTGCACAGTCTGCGGCGTATGCGGCTTTGGAAAAGAGCCTGCGAGCACGTGCGGAATGTCTGATGATTATTTTTTGCTAATTTACCATACTCTTACATGTCGATGGAGGGCCGGAGATGGGAGCACCGGGCGCGGCGAGGAGCTGTAATTACCAATGCAGAGTATCATGGTTTATTTTTGTTATAATAATCTTTAAAAATGTTGACTTCGTAATGTGTAATTTATTTTGTTTCAGTACCTTTCAGAGTATACCGTGTATCAATTCTCTTGGTGCATAAAACTCAATGAGCAATTACTAATAATTATAGCTATTGGTATTTTTATGTCAATCAAGGGAAATCTGTAACAATTACCAATACTATTTTGTAAAGTAGTCGCAATGTTAATCTAAAAGCGTATCTTATAATGGGATGGGCAGATATTTTTAAGGCCTATAATGACTCATTATTTTAAATAAATATTAGTAAAATACAGTCCACTTTAATAATGAAATAATAAAGGTTAAAGATCATAGTAGAGTATAACTCTAACCAGGAAGAGTAAATACATTGAAACATGTAACAGATATCGATAGTGCATCAATGCAAGTGATAGTGAGCACCTACACTGAGATGTAGTCGGAGGCTGGGCCAAGGCCCTCGCCCGCCGCGCGTTCGGTCGGACGTTCGTAACCCGACACCTCTTGTATTCAATCTTCTATACTAATTTGCAGGCCCCGACACTGCAGGGTTGACACATAGTTAAAAATTATGTTTCATGAGTTTTCCTTTGATTTTGACCTCAGATATGTATTGGCAATATCTGAAAAAGTCATATTTAAATGTCTGAAAGGTATTATACAAAGCACTACCTCTCCTAAATAAACGTGTCACCCAACTATTTGCTAGAGTCATAAGCAAGAAAGTGGGTAATCCAAATAAACCTTCGATACCTAACGTAGCTACTTAAAATTACCATGCATGTAACTACTAGTTAGACTGGGAAAGGGCTTAGCTCCCTTCTAACTCTCACTGACATTTAACAGTCAAAACATTTTTACTTGCAAAACAATGTAGATACATAGGAATCGTGCCAACAGTTTACATAAACATGGCCATGCGTATTTATACGAACAATGAATATTTATACGTATTCACAATGCAATTGAACTTAGGTACTCAAGTGATAGAAGTGTCAATAAGATTTTATAGGCGGGGAAACGAGTTCGTTAGCGGTGACGGCGATATCGCGTGTCGATAGCCCTAGCGAATGCCAAGTCCCGGGTTGTAAGATGCTGCAAGGAGGCGGAACTTAACAACGGCCCGCGTTGTGCTTGCGCGGCGATAAATCGAATTTTGCGACGACAGTACACCCGTCCACTGAGATCGACGTTCACGATTACTGAACGTACGATTACACTGAAGAATCTCGCCGCTGTCCTCTATAATTTGTTAGTAACAATACAACGCCTCTAGGCTAGTCTAGCGAGTCGTCTGGCTATAAATCTATGCGGATATAAATAGTAGCTATATATAAGTAAGGTTATCTAACTTATCTACACGTGTGTGCTTTTGTTGCATGCAGTTTTAATACCATCCAACATTATTTTATTATTTTATTGACTCAAGGAGAAATCATATCGACTCTAACTAGCTTTCTGATATCCAATTGCTCGTGATTGCATGTCTTGTTTTCCATCTGATGTAAATTTTTCATGTAATTTCAGCTCGAATTACTTTTCGTGATTTGAAGGTCTTGTGAAATTTATATTATTTCTTCTCGATATTAAATGATAAATAAACATTTAACTACACTTTATGAATAAAATATAAACATCGTAAGTATCAATTCACTTTCAAACTCTATGAAGATGAATTAAGATTATATTATTACAATATGTAGGTACCTACTAGGGTTTCGTTCCCGGGTCCCGGGAATCGGGAATTCCCGGGAAATACGTCGTTCCCGAAGTCGGGATTTTTTTTGCGTTTTCCCGGGAATTCCCGGGAATTTCTTTATGAGATGGAATGCTCTAAAACACTGCAAATATTGGTCAAAATTAATGAAAAACCTTTGAAACACAAAGATGTTGCTGCATACGTTCTTAAAACAAATGTCGATATCCACCGAAATCGAACGAACTGAACTACAAGCTTATGAGAAATCGCTGAAAGGAACTGTAAGAAGTGTGTATTTGTGGAGATAACGTTTTTTTCTTACATGTTTGTTTGTAACCTATCAAAAGTCAAGTAAAATACGTAATTTAAACCTATTTGTGTCTCACACACAAACATAAGTAGAAAATTCAAAATAATCATATCAAACTACAGGTCATACATAGTTACTATGGGTAGTTTCTAAACTGCCGATTTTAGAGAAAATCTCTGAATGCGCGTAATTTTGAAGAAAATGAAAGTTACATTAATATTTTTTTTAAATGTATATTTTTGGAGATAAAGCTTTTTTGTATTGAAAAATTTCAATATTGCCGAAAATGCATATTTTTTTAAATAATAAGTATTATTATTTTTACCTACCAAAAGTCAAGTGAAACATATCATCATCATTATATCGGCATAAGGATGTCCACTGCTGAACAAAGACCTCCCCCATTAGCTTCCACTTCGAACGATTTTGGGCCGCTTGCATCCAGCGGCGCCCAGCGACTCTGAACAGGGGCTCTACCGCGTAACTTTGGTGGTAATCCTAACGAACACCATTAATGAATTTCATCCAATCAGGGCCACGAATGGTCATCGTCGCGTCACACCGTGTGCGCGTCATTGGATGAAAGAATTAATGGTGTTCGTAACGATTACCACCAAAGTTACGCGGTACAGCCTCGGGTCGTCGATCCGCCTGGTGGGAGGTCGTCTCTAACGGCGCTTTCCTGTACGTGGTCGCCACTCGCGTTGTCTTCGAGCGATGTGGCCTGCCCATTGCTATCACATCAGCTTTTTATCTCTAAGAGCTATATCGGTAATTTTTGTTCTCCTACGAATGTCGTCGTTTCCCTGTCTCGTAGAGAAATTCCGAGCATAGTTCGTTCCTTGTGAATTAGTAAATTTATTTTTCAACACTTGCTCGTAATTTGACATTTATTGCACCGTTTTTATTATCATAATGTAGCTTATGAAGCACTAGTGCTTTTTAATTTACATTACCGCATAGTTTTATGGTATTATACCTTTACCCGATTATTGTAACTCAATGCTATTAATATGTGCGTAGACGAAGCATTCTTAATTTAAAGGGTTAAAACAGTTTTGCTGTCAAAAAAAGAACTTGCGCGCCATATTTGTTGACATTCTCATTGACTATTATCAAAAATGTAGTTTAAAAAATACAAGTTTGTTTTTTTCCTCACAAGTGTGTTGAAAAACGTCGTATGATACGCGTGTGCGTTGATCATTACACTCTCGGGTTCCTTTGCTTAATAGGTACCGTCTCGTGTGTGACTACCAACTCTACACACGTCTCATAATGAACTATTATTTACTTCTGAGACAAATAAATTGGTAATTTAATTAAATTACGAATTTATTTACTTGACTTTATATACGTTAAAATAACAAAACTAACAACTTTTCAAAATTTCCCGGGAATCGGGAATTCCCGGGAAATCATTTTTTTCATTCCCGGGTCCCGGGAATGGAAAAAGGTCGGGAAAAACGAAACCCTAGTACCTACCTACTAATGAAATACCTATATTTTTATAATTAAAACGCAGTAATGTTATCTTCTTTGAAAATAATTAGACTTGCTTATAATACAAATCTACACTGCGGAGAAAATGCGGTTACGAATCCTTTATTTTTTAATAATTAAGTGAATTACCAATTTAAGTGAAATTATTTCTGTACTCCTTTGGATGGCGGTTAAAAAAACAGTGACATCATTGTTATTTTAGGACGCGCGTCCCTCGCGAGAACCAACAGTGTGTTCACACACCATTTCCAACTTTTGATTGAGCTGACCTTCCTAATAAAATTGGTAGAAAATTGCCGCAACTTTCTAATTAGGTAAACTTCCTATAAATGGACACACTATTAGCCAATGTTTACGTGACTACGTCCAAGAATGTTTATTGATTACGGTCACACAAACAATGCTGTACTTACTTTACTACCAGATAAGAGGTATCACCAAGTAAATGTGCCCCTGTCATTGATAATATGATAGCTATTACAGTAATGCATCTGCTTGCTAACACCGAGAACGAATAGGATAGTATTTTAGATTTTGCTGGACTGTGAAGTACTTGGCTATCTACCAGCCTCTAGTTGAAAATCTTTCGCCAATAATGTACTCTTGTATTTCGGCACACATTTTGCACTTGAGAGCCTGCTTAACTTTGGTGATCTCCTCGTATTGCTATTGTATAAATGCGAGACGGTAGCTACTACTAACCGGTGGACCGGTCTGCCAGCTGGACATCTGACTTAAAAAAATACTGGGACTAGTTTTCAAGAAAAATATTTTTCAACACACTCGCTCGTAAATTGACATTTATTGCACCGTTTTTAGTATCTTATTTTTAGTAGCTTATTACGCACTTGTGCTTTTTACTTTACAAATTACCGCGCAGTTTTATGATAGGTGCCAAGCATTCTTAATTTAAACGGGTAAAATAGTTTGACAGCTCACCACCATCATAAAAAAAACTTGCGCGCCATATTTGTTGACGTTCTCATTGTGTTGATTGGATTATTATCAAAAAATGTACTTAAAAAATATTAGTCTGTTTTTTTCCTCGCAAGTGTGTTGCAAAACGTCGTATGAGGAGACGCGTGTGCATTGATTATTACACTTTCGGCTCACTTATCGCGTTCGCCTGCGGCTCACTCGAGTGTTAATAACCAACTTTGCACACATGTATCATTATGTACTATTATGTAAAAGGTTTGTGGTAAATCAATGGAAAATCAGATTAAAACATTATATCAATCTCCACAACGATATGTAAGATATTAGTGGGTATAAAACTTTCTATTGTTCACTATTTTTAACCTCGCTTCATAATGTAGAAGACCTCGAGAATGACTCTGCTGTCGATCGGAGAGGCTCCCAGCTGAAAGGGATTATGTTTGATGAATCACCATTATGCAACATAAAACCATGGATTTCCCAACACAACTACGGCAAAATTGTATACTAATCGAGCTTAGATAATCATCTCAATTGCCAGAGTTGGATTACTGACCTGACTTACCTATACATACATGTACTGTGTACTGTGTCCCCATTGTGTACCGAGCGCATCCATTTCACCACGACATGCATCTTCTAACGTGATAAAGTAATGACTTTCAAGATTGACTCACACATCTTAAACTATAATATATATAGCCATGTATATAAGTATATAAAATAATTTAAGTTCTATGAACTGTGAGCAAGGCGATACTAAATTTATGTCACGTGTTATCATTGGGAATGAATTTTGTAATGGCACGCGTTTTCCGGAGTGTGCAAGACGAGTGCGTATTTATTAACTTATGTATTATGTTGGTACTTTCTTGTTAAGTTACTTGAGTGATATGTATAGTATCATAGCAATCTCTCTTTTTATCATCATTATTATTGATTTAGTGAAAGTATGTAGGCTGATGCTATACCTTCGTTGATTGTTACTACAAAACGAAGTGTTACCATTGAAAAATACCACCTATAAAGTTACTAGATTTCTTTTCTCCTATTTTTAGTTGTTTGTTATTTCGTTTAGCGTCTTTATTCACTAAGTTATCATCTTTTCATATCTTTGCTACAGATAAACCAGGATGAATAGACTTTGCGGCTATCCCATTCGGTGGTAGAGTCGAACCTTTCCATGGCCGAGATTTTCCACTTTGAAACAGAATGCCATATCTCTCTACATGGATACGTTCACTAAATAATAAGTAGTGGTAATATTAATAAGTAGTACCTATTATAAGTAAGAGTATTATAAAGTCATAATTTTGGTAGGAGCTACTTAAATCTTGTGGTAAATTTAAATGTCCAAAAAACACTTTTAATGGTATCTAAATTCTCAGAAATAATCACTTAGCCGATAACTGCTAACTAAAAATGGGTATTTTTTGCACTTTTGATAACAAGGTCAAAATTTAAGTTTAGCGATAATGGTTTCATTGAATGGACCGCTTTTGTGTTGAATATAAATTATATAAACAAGGAAAGTCAGCTTATAATAATTTTAATCAGATATTTATCATAAGCTGATATTATTATGAAGCGCTCGTGGTGTAGCATAATTAGCCGTTCTTAATCGATCGGCACAGTTAAGCTACCACCGTCGTGGTCGGTGCCTGGATGGGTGACCGCCTAGTGGTATTTCAGATCGAGCGTTTCCGTGCTTCGGAAGGTACGTAAAGCCGTTGGCCCCGGTTATAGTCGTTAGGCTAGTTGGAGGTCTCCGAGGCGGCTTGAAAACTCCAACAGTAGGTTGACCATTAGCCTACCTCCACCGATCCGCAATGGGCACGCGTGGTGGAGTATCTGCTCATTCCCTTTCACCCTCATTTGTGAAAGAAGGCCTGTCCTGTACTCAGCAGTGGGACATTATAGGCTGATGATGATGATATTATTATTAAGATTAGGCATGTCATTACGAATCAATATTTGACATCAGGGTAATCTGTAAATTATTAACTCCTATTACTATTGATTTTAGTAAAACAGTAGAATATCATAGAAAAACTTGCATTATGAAATTACATGCATTATAATACCTTACTAATGTTGCGGCAATAAGGCAGCTTCAAAGCTAAAAAAAAAAGTAGATTTTTAATTGTTATTTAAAATATTTATAGTTAATAAATAGATAGGTTATAAAGAGTCATCTTAATGTAGTGTCTGTATTAATTAATTCAGTTAAAAATATATTAAGATAACAAATATGAGTAATTCATCTTGTGTGGTCGTCCAGAGAATGATTTCGCGATAGCATATTATAATGTCACCCAAAAATGGTCAGTTATTCTTATTTTGTCACCATTTGTGTCATAGTACCAAAAGTAGATAGAAATTGTAAGACTATGACTATAATATTACTTACTATATTGTTAGGCATACAATAGAAGAAACGTGCGGATTCTGCACATGGTTTCTAGTTAAAAGTTTTTTTGAACGCGCTCATCTCTGGATCTACCAGTACGATTCTAAAAATTCTTTCTCTGATAGCACGATACATTAGCACCGAGTGCTATAGGCTACTTCATCCCGGGAACGCGGGTGAAACCGCGGGAGAGAGCTAGTTACTATATAAAGATAGTGGTAAGACTGTGCGTTACCTATAGTCCAAAGACCATTATATTACTTAAATTAATTAATAAACAATATTGGCTAAGATCCTACATAGTGACACCTACATGTTTTCCTGTTTGTAGAAAACTAACTTGCTATCTGGGATCATGATTTGCAATTATTAGAACATGTAATCTGTTTTATGGAAAGCATTTCCCATAAAATATGAGCTAAGTATATAATAAAACAATGTGACTAAAATTGTGTAGGTAAGTAAGTTACATATTGCTTTCGTATTGCCAATTACGATCAAACAGAGCGTCAAAAGACTAACTTTATGAATCCTGGTACCTTTTTAGAGATCAACTTCACAGGAGTTTCCGTAATGAGCCAACAATAGAGCAGGGTTGGCTCCCGCGTCCTCAGCATCATGTAGGTAAATAATGCTAATTACATTCCTAAGTATCCGTAGTTTGAATATACAAGTGTCGGAGTCGTTTGGCCGAGCTGATGTAGGTCGGCCGCGTCACGCACGTACACTTCAGAATGCCTCTATATCTTCACTTCTCACTCGCCTCGCCATGGTCTGTTACGATTGTTCACCGATCCTTTGTCTACTCTTGTACCAACGTCTCATTGGAACTGATTAACTAA
The DNA here is from genome assembly GCA_947623365.1 of Achlya flavicornis. Lineage (NCBI taxonomy): Eukaryota > Metazoa > Arthropoda > Insecta > Lepidoptera > Drepanidae > Achlya > Achlya flavicornis. The sequence goes on from OX392468.1 coordinate 13,675,884, forward strand.
TTAGATATGAGGCAAGCGCCGTACGTCGATCGTTAGGCGTAGCACGTAGATTTTAATAGGATACGTCGTATCTATTTGTAATACTTTAGCTGACTGTTTCGACGGGATAATTAATCTTTCTCGGATTTTAATCGTGACATATTTGCGTGGCTTCATTATCATTTAGCATCAGCTCATCCCTAATGCGTCGCTTTAGAAATAAACAGGGAGATAAGATTTTACATTAGATAATTACTGTAATTTTGATATGGTGGTACGAACAATTTTTAAGTACCCGCCTGGCTCTAGTCTTTCGGCAGAGGCACTTGAGAGCCAGTTTTTTTGTAAGCTATGTTCGCGTAAAACCTTCGGCTTTACCAATTTCCTATGCATGGAAAAAAATATACGAACGCATCATTGTTTTGTTATAAATTAGGAGCTAGTCAGCCCGCGGTTCAACCTCGTCCGAGTTTTTTTTTTCTTGGGATAAAAGGCATCCTATCAATTTGTTTAGGCGTTGAGGCGTCAAGAGGTAACAAACAAGCAAACTTAGTTTTGCAGTTATTATTATTTATTATTAATAATACTAACAATTAGAGAACAAAAATAAAACACTTTTACGTCAGACTTCCTTTTTAGTTAAGTCTTTAGGTATAGGATCTGTACATTTTTCTTTTCAGCTAACTTTTCTTTATCATCATCATCAGCCTATAATGTCCCACTGCTGAGCACAGGCCTCCTTTCACAAATCAGGGTGAAAGGGAATGGGCAGATACTCCACCACGCGTGCCCACTGCGGATCGGTGGAGGTAGGCTAGTGGTCAACCTACTGTTGGAATTTTTTCAAGCCGCCTAGGAGGCATCCAACTAGCTTAACGACTATCACAATTAAGTGATAACCGGGACCAACGGCTTTACGTGCCTTCCGAAGCACGGAAACGCTCGATTTGAAATACCACTAGGCGGTCACCCATCCAGGTACCGACCAAGACAGACGTAGCTTAACTTTGCCGATCGATTAAGAACGGCTAATCATGCTACACCACGAGCGCTTCACTTTTTCTTTATAGTAGGAAATAATTCCTTTTAGCCAAGTCTTAAGCAATAGGACCAGTATTTTTTATTTTCAGTAAATACAGTATGTAATAATGTTTCAAAGAAAACCCTCGAGGTTGCCTCTACTGCTGATCATCGGCCTGGTCCCAGGTTTTATCTGCATGAAGAAAAAAATCTTATTATATAAGTATCGCAATGATAAAAAGTACCGCCGCGGGCGCGTCAATATTCTTACATCCCATCACATTACAAGGTTTTTATCATGATAATGCTTGAAAAACCATAGATCGCAACATGTTGCGATGCTAAAAACTGTTGGTAATCAATACCGCCTGTTGCAGACTCATACAGACATTCATTGTAGAGTATCTAGGACGCACAAAATTCAGTTTTAACACACATGTGGGTGTGATTTAAAATTGCAAACCAAACCGGGTTCAGCCAAATTGCCTAAACAAATCGTTGAATTTCAGCCGCCGATATCAGAAGAAGTAGTTGTAGCAATTTTTGAAAGACGAATCTACGCTGCGGGCATGGATGTATCGATAAATAAATGTATCTATTTTTACCGACAAAGCTTTACGGCGGAGCGCTCGTGGTGCAGCATGGCTTAGCCGCTTATTCGATCGACAAATTTAAGCTACCACCGGTAAGGCCTGGATGGGTGACCGTAGTGGTATTTCAACTCGAGCGTTTTCCGTACTTTGGAAGGCACGTAAAAGCCGTTGGTCAGTTCATCGTCAGGTATCACTTAATTGTAATAGTCGTTAAGCTAGTTGGAGGCCTCTTAGGTGGCTTCAAACTCCAACAGTAGGTTGACCACTAGCCTACATCCACCAATCCGCCGTGGGCACGCGTTGTGGAGTATCTGCCCATTCCCTTTCACTCTCATTTGTGAAAGGAGTTTGCACAGGTGCCTGCAGTTGGACATTATGGGCTGATGATGATGAACTCTATGAGAATCATATTTGATATTAATAAAAAACCTAGTATATCGATGTTTTAAACTTCCCTCACTTTTCTAGTAGGTACCTAGGTAATGGTGATTGATTTTAGATTACCTAAGATATAAATTGTAGGTTCACAATCAACTGTAGCACCTCGGTGCAATTTCTCATGGAATTGACCTCGAATTGTACAATTTACAACTTGCTAACGAACTTGCTTGCGACTGTCGTTGGTCTTGAGTATTCCAATGGCGTCACTAACAATTAAGCTATAAACTGTGTGAATTTACAACTTAAATACACTATCTCATATTACTGATAGGATCAATATCAAGTGTTGTTTTTAATAAATGATCATCCCACATACTAAAACACAACACTAATAACTATTCATGCACTGCAACAAACGTCTTTTATATGGGACAGTTCAGCTACATAATGATGTTTCAGGTAATTTATAGCAAAAATTTAAACTCCACCACCCATAGAATCCCGTCTATAGTTGTAGTAGTAGTGAGTTATATAATGATCACTTCAGTGTTTTTTTCTGTTTATAAAGAAAAAGATGACGTCGAAGGGTTTGAGGTCCAAATAACTATTAATGAGCTAGCTTTCGTTAATAGAAAGTGCTTATCGGAGAGAGTGGGTTATGCCCCGTGTGCTGCAAGCGTCCATATGGCTATGATAATCGCTTTTACCCACAGGTTGGCCGTACGATAGTTTACCGAAATCGTCGTATAAAAAAACATTGTCATAAAACTATATTACGGGGGACTTTGTAGTACCCGATTGACCCCCACCTAATCCCTCACGATAAAAATCAGTCACCAAGAGAGTGTGTGAGAGAAAAGTGAAAACTAAGGCAAGGAAAATTTGCTTAGTAACAAGTTATTAAAAGTAGTTATTAATTTATTGATTGTATGTTAATTTAATGTATTGATTGTATTAAATTTAAATTTATTGAGTTATTGATTATCTTGAATGTATCTATCCAATTAGCTTTTGATTTTCTGTTATTGTTGTGTATTAATTTAATTTCTAACATAAAATTTGCACGATCGAAAGGTTGAATATAGTGAATCTTCTATCTGATAACGTCTAATGTACCTATGTTCTGGCAAATAAACATTCATTAATTCATTCAAAAATTAGAAAATTGTACGCGACTAATAAAACACACCTGCTTTTAATAACAATTAATATTGATGAGCGACCATATGCATTTTACTTTCGTGTTACGTACGAACATAAATCTTTTTGAGTAATTGCCGAAAGCAAACGCTTTATGAATGTTTAATTGACCAAACTACATTGTGACAAAGGTAAACAATAACGGCGGATTCAAATGAAAGGATTTTCCAGCAACTCAAAGGAGATCACAAGTACCTTTAAAATTAATTGAATTTTCCAGTTTAGCCTATCGAGGCAGACCAACTCCGAGCAATCCAATGACGCAACAACTCAGTGATTTTGCACTGATTTTGCATGCTGCATCTGCATCGTGTGTTCTTGTCTTGGCCAATGCGAGCGCATGTGTCCTTGACTTAGCCAATCAGAGCGTATTGTCAGTGGTGGGAAATTGGCGGAAGAGATTTCAAAAATGAACGTCATTTGCACTTCTTCCATCGAGTTATGGTTTCTTTAGTCTGCGGCTTGTTCGATGCACATACTTATTGAGAAAGCAAACCTTTTCAGTAGTGTAGTGTTCATATTGGGACCACTGAAAAACAGTATTAGTGCTATAAATAAGAAAACTTTGTACTTAAATAAAACATTTTATTTTGTGAAAAAAAAAAACTATACCATCATTGACTGTACTTTAGTTTAGAATACATTGCAGTATAGGGTCATTATGCTACTGAAGCAGAAACTGACAATAGTATATCCAAAGGTGGGTAAATTAATTTGCGTTGCATACCTATTGTGCAACTCATCGCATAGGTAGCAATGTTTTAATTTGATATACAGACACGTAATTGCTATCGGTGTTAGAATCAAGTCTGGATAAAGTCATAATATTTATTTGTTCATTTAATTCATATGTTCAAACTAGCTTTAGCCCGCGACTTCGTCCGCGTAGATTATTTCTTTTTTCTAGATATGAATCATTGTAACAATATAGAGCTTTGTTCATGGCTATAGCCCGCCACTACGTGTGATATTTGACAAAAGTTCAGGAAGATTGAGAGCTTACATGCGAACATGCCACATAAAACTGAAACAGTCCTGCCCGATTTGAAGAAGAAGATCTGAAAATCTACCGGCAGAAATATGCATACATACACTGTCCGATTAGCTGAAGAAGAAATATGTTTTTTTTGGGAGGTGTCGAGATCGGGATTATTTATCTAAAATTACGCCATGAGACCTATCCACAAATTCCTCAACCATTTCATGACAGCTGAGATATTTGCTCATGGCACACGGACAGACAGACGAATACACCTATATCCACAAGTTCCTCAATAATTTCCTGACAGCTGAGATGTTTCTGTCTGTCTGTCAGTCTGAGGAGAGAATTTGCCTCCTTATGTGTGTACCGCTTGTACAACGGACAGTTCTCTGAAGAATTGTTTGACTTGATGCCCACGGGCTACCTTCTACCATCGCAACTCTCGCCATCGACGGGGAGTCCATACTCATATATTGGAACCGAAATGGTTTCTACTGTGCGGTTTCAAAGGAGTTTTCTAGCGCGTAAACTCAGGCTGTGGAATGAGCTCCCCGCCATGGCGCCAGGGTGTGAAGATATTTCTGTATGGTCGGCAACGCACGAGTGATACATACGGTGACCGCTTACCATCAGGCCGGCCGTATGCTTGTTTGACACCTTAGTATTAAATTTAAATAATAATAATAAATTAAAAATTACCCGTAGAAGACAGACAGACAGATTGATCGACACGGGCGAAGATCTATCCAAAAGTTCCTCAACCAGACAGCTGAGAATTTTTTTCGTGGCAGACAGACAGATAGATGGGCGGCAGTTGATACACGTGTACATTATTTTACTTGAATACAAAATTATGTGAATGAACAGCTTAAATACAAAATTTAATCCCCCTGTTCACTCATTAATGGATCAAATTCCAACAACACAATTCTTTGCGTTAGTTTCCAAATTTTAATTATATTCCAAGCTTATATAATAAATTTAGTATACTTCCATACACAACTTCATCCCTTTTTTACCCCTTCGGGGTCGGAATTATCGAAAACGCTGAGGCACATATAAATTAATTTTCAATCATCAACCTAAACACAAAATTTGAAGGTCCTAACTTCCAAACTGATGGACTTTCATCCAAACTCGCATCCCCTATTTTACCCCCATAGGGGTGTAATATTGAAAAATCCTTCGTTAGTGGATACCTACACTTTATAATTATAAATTTAGTGATGTTTACTATGGAAATGAAAGATTTTCGTATACAACTTAATCCCCCTTTTCCCTCTTCGGGATATTATCACAAACGCTGTGACAACTTTACTTTCATTTTCAATCGTCAGCCTAAACACAAAATTTGAAGATCCTATCTTCAAAACTGACGGACTTCCATACAAAATTTCATGGCCTATTTTACCCCCTTAGGGGTGGAATTTCCAAAAATCTTCTTTACTGGATACCTACACTGTATAATAATAAATTTAGTGAAGTTTATCGTGAAATTGAAGGCAACTTCATTCCCCCTTTTCCCCTTTCGGGGGTGGAATTATCATAAATGCTGAGATAACTTTACATTAATTTTCAATCGTCAGCGGAAATACAAAATTTGAAGATCCTAACTTCAAAACTGACGGACTTGCGTACAAACTTTCATCCCTTATTGTACCCCCTTAGGGGTGGAATTTCCAAAAAAACCTTCCTTAGTGGATGTCTACAACGTATAATAGTACATTTAGTGAAGTTTACTTTCAAATTGAAGGACTTGCATACACAACTTCATCCCCCTTTCCTCCTTTCGGTGGTGGAATTATCACAATCGCTGAGATAACTATACATTGATTTTCAATCGTCAGCCTAAATACAAAATTTGAAGATCCTAACTTCAAAATTGACGGACTTGCATACAAACTTTCATCCCTTATTTTACCCCCTTAGGGGCGGAATTTCCAAAAATCCTTCCTTAGTGGATGCCTACACCGTATAATAATACATTTAGTGAAGTTTACTTTCAAATTGAAGGACTTGCATTAACAACTTCATCCCCCTTTTCCTCCCTTCGGTGGTGGAATTATCACAAACGCTGAGATAACTATACATAAATTTTCAATCGTAAGCCTAAACACAAAATTTGAAGATTCTAACTTCAAAACTGACGGACTTGCATACAAACTTTCATCCCCTATTTTACTCCCTTAGGGGTAGAATTTCCGAAAATCCTTCCTTAGTGGATGCCTACACTGTATAAGGTATCTTTGTGCAAAATTTCAAATCTCTAGGTCCAGCGATTTGGGCTATGCGTTGATATATTGCTTACAAACTTTCATCCCTTATTTTACCCTGTTAGGGGTGGAATTTTTAAAAATCCTTCTTTTGTGAATGCCTACACTATATAATAATATATTTAGTGAAGTTTACTTTGAAATTGAAGGACTTGCATAACCCACTTCATCCCCCTTTTCCTCCCTTCGGTGGTGGAATTATCACAAACGCTGAGATAACTAAACATTAATTTTCAATCGTCAGCCTAAACACAAAATTTGAAGATCCTAACTTCAAAACTGACGGACTTGCATACAAACTTTCATCCCTTATTTTACCCCCTTAGGGGTGGAATTTCCGAAAATCCTTTCATAGTGGATGCCTACACCGTATAATAATACATTTCATGAAGTTTACTTTGAAATTGAAGGCCTTGCATACCCAACTTCATCCCCCTTTTCCTCCCTTCGGGGGTGGAATTATCACAAATGCTGAGATAACTATACATTAATTTTCAATCGTCAGCCTAAACACAAAATTTGAAGATCCTAACTTCAAAACTGACGGACTTGCATACAAACTGTCATCCCCTATTTTACCCTCTTAAGGGTGGAATTTCCAAAAATCCTTCCTTAGTGGATGCCTCCACTGTATAAGGTATCTGTGTGCAAAATTTCAAATCTCTAGGTCCAGCGGTTTGGGCTGTGCGCTGATATATCAACAATCAGTTTATCATTTTATATATTCATTAAGATTGACCATGTCAGGTTCAGGACTCTACGTTCAATATCAGCTCAGAGTATTATTTATTTATTTATTTAGCCCGTTAAACTGGGTGAGATTATTCTTTATGACTATTGTATGATTTGTTTGGCTATAGGATGTCTCTCAACTCAGTGTGCCTTTTGGCAAAGGCCTCCTCCAGTAGTTTCCATTGCTTCCTGTCTTGAGCAACTCTCCTCCATTTGGGTCCCGCAGTAAGTTTCAGTTCATCTTCCCAGCGCATTTGATGTCGTCCTCGACATCTCTTGCCATCTCTTGGATACCAATTTGTTGTAATTTGGCTCCATTTTACTTGTATAGATCTCAACATATGGCCAGTCCATCTCCATTTTTGGAGGTCTATTTTTTCCAGGATATCGTTTAATTTGGTTTTTGCTCTTAATTGCACATTGCTAATTCTTTCTTATATATAGAGTATACTACGTACAAATATCGGTTATTCAGAAGGCATTTCGTGGATTCCACAACAATGCTTGTTTTTGACGATTGGCTCAAAGTAAAAAGTTTGATATTTTTCTATTCCATACTTTGACCTACAGTTTTTCAATAAAAGGTTTTTTTACGGAGGGACCTACGTGTGATTTTATTCCGTGTATGTACTTAATTATTTAAAAATTTTTTTTTTAAACTAGTTCAAACTTCCACTCTTTAGGTTTGATTTAAGATATCCTACCTAGCCAAAAAGGTGTCGAAAATAGCTCTATCTCTAGCTGGAAAATGAGAACATTCAGCGTGCTTTCCATTTCCCATCTCTATAAATCCAAATACATCCCACGAAGACGCCATTCCGCAACATAACTTCTCATTATTACTAAATTTTAAATACTAAGTCATTGGCAGTGGAAAGCAAATAGGCGCTTGCGGTCAAACCCAGCTCAGGCAGTGGCCACCATTCAGCCAATTTATGTTCAAATATAGTGCGTTTACAGTAAGTAATTCTCACAAATTACTGCTAACCGACCGTAGAAAATTTTATTCACTCAGCCCAGTTTGTAGGTTGAAGGTATAAACAAATAACGCGAACAGCATGTTTATTTTGCAAACAAACTATTCACCTATTCATTTCTATTGTTAATAAATTCAGAACCTTTTGTTAATTGAATATATATCGGTACACTTACACCCTTACACCTTGCCCACGTTGAACAAGTATCTTAGACATATTGTTACCATATAAGGAAGCGCTTTTGAGTACCTAGGTATATTCTGTTGATGTGTTTTTGTAACATTAGAGAGAAGAGAAGTATTTTTTTTTTATTGACAAGATGATGCCGTCCCAAAATTTTAGCCTTCGCACCCTTACGCGGACAAATCGGCGAGCAAGACTGGCGTGTGGAGGAACGCAAGTAATAGTGGTTTGTACCCGAGTCTCTCCTTTTCATCACTAATACGAGAAACAAAAACTCTTACTAATTATCCATGCTAAAGAGAAAAAGTATTCAAATAATTAACTCAAATTAAGTTTATGTTGAAATACAGATTTTAATAAACAGATGTTTTGTAATACTTGTTTGTTGACGGGCCAGTTGGCGCAGTTGGTTAAGACGTGGAGTCTTAACCTATAGCGCCGCAGGTCGCGGGTTCGATTCCCACACAGGACATACATTTGTGTGCATGAACATGTCTGTATGTCCTGAGTCTGGGTGTAATTATGTATATTAAGTATGTATTTACAAACAAAAAGTAGTATATGTATTATATCAGTTATCTGGTTTCCATAGTACAAGCTCTGCTTAGTTTGGGATCAGATGACCGTGTGTGAGAAATGTCCCGGGATATAAAAAAAAAAAAAAAATAGTACTTTTTCAATAAACAGTTAATTTATAAGACTTCTTTATACCCCGCATTATTGAAAGAGAATGGAGTATTCAACTCGAGTTTATGTGAACCATTACAGCCTCGAACTATATAAATACCTATCGCGCCTAAATATCTCAACTATAATTGATCACTTCTATACCGATCTATTGTAATTTTATTTTAATTTTTTATGCTATGTAAGTATAAAAAGAGAGAAAGAAAGAAGAGGAGACATGTACCTTTTGTATGAAAACTAGTATTTTTTTTTGTGATTTCGATGTTGGTCCCATAGTAAAAGTTGATCGTATACATGAGTACTTTACGTGGTTTCATTTAATGTCGTATTGTCGTATCCACCCCGTATAACATGTAATCATCATCATGATTGCATGTCTGCATTTCCAGCAGATATCCATCTAATATGTAAGGCGATGATAGATGTACTCGTGCTACTACCGCGGTGAAGATCGTGGGGTCGAGGTCTGCCAGAGCTTATGGTGATGGCAAACATCGTGAGGAAACCTTAGCTCCGTAGGGTAGTACTCAAATGGTTGGATATCACCCTCAAGTTGAAAATCTGTCGTCAAGCATAAAATAAGCTTTGTGTGCTTATCACCTTCGGACACATCATCACTTACCATAGTAAGATGGTGGTAAAACACAAGTCAAAAAGTAGCTTTTCCATATGCTCTTAAAGTAAAAAAATAGTTGTTTGTATTTACTTTAAAGAAGAGCTTTCAGGGGGCCAAGTCTGCTATTTCAATTGTGTTCCAATGAACTTTCAGTGGTGTCAAAATTGTGACATTTTACAGTTTTTGTAGTCTACTTACTAACAGAAGTGTCATTATGGCACAATTTTGACACCACTGAAAGATCATTGGAACACAATTGAAATAGCAGACTTGGGCCCCAGAAGGTTTTTTTTTTTACTTTTAAAACAATTGATCTGAGATTATAGTTATTTATCGGGGTACGTTTCACTATCTTCAAATAAATTGCTATAACCAATATTACACAATTTATAGCAAATAGTTTGTAGCACAAATATAAAGCTTTATTATATAATATGAAATCTTAAACGCCGTTAAAGGTTTATTGCCTATAATGGAGAAACCTGGTTTCATAAAAGTTGATAGGTCAACCGTGTCACCACAGCCTATTAACTACTTAGGTAATTAATAAAAATATTATCAGGTACTTATTACCTACATGAATGACATAATTGTATTGCATCATAAATAGAAGTACAAATAATCATTATGTTATAATATAGCAGTTTCACGAACATTTTAGTTTCTGCGTACTCAGGTAAAACTCATGCGTGAACACTGAAAAACGTAGTAGTATTAATCCTCATTCGTTCATATTTGTTTGAAACATTGAGTGGTTCACAGAATTTGAAATTAGAATTCATCTACCTTTGTAAAAAGCAAATTCGAGCACCCTTTAATTTTATTCTTTTATTTAAATAAAATATATTAACGTGTACCATCACAGCTAAGAATTCTAAAATATCGTAAAACAATAAAAAAAATACAAAATAACAAAAAGCTCGAAGTAAATAACACTAATTAATTAATAATTAACACCAATTAAATAAAGCTACTATCAACGTAACTAAAATAAACCCTGCCAATTTCACCAGGGTTTTCGCGAATTACAGATGGATCGAAAGTTTTCCCAGAATAAAATTACAATGAAACAAAAAAAATCTTGCGCTTTACTAAAGTATAGATTACCTAATGAAATTTATAAATAAGATGAATCGTCGACTAAATTATAAATATAAGATAGTAATTTTATATTTAACTAGCTGCCCCGCGCGGTTTCACCCGCTTTCCCGAGGGATCGTATGTTTTTCCGGGACAAAAGTATTATATGTGTTAATCCAGAACATATTCTATCTGTGCATATTTTTTTTTATACTACTTAGGTAGCAAACAAGCATACGGCCCGCTTGATGGTAAGCGGTTACCGCAGCCTATGGACGCTTGCAACGACGGTATTACTCGCGCGTTGCCGACCCTGCAGAAATCTCTTCAAAGCCTTTTTGAAGAACCCCATGCTGTACTCCATTGGGAAAACCACGAGAGCTCATTCCACAATCTGAGCGTCCGCGGAAGGAAGCTACTTTGAGACCGCACAGTTCGAAACAATTCTGGGTGCCAAATTTCATCCAATTCCGTTCAGTAGATTTTGCGTGAAAGGGTAACAAACATCCATGCATACAAACTTTCACGTTTATAATAAATATTATTATTAAAGTAAGCAATAATATATATATCCTTACTTTAGTAAGGATATTTTTTTGAATTCATGTTGTTATGTGTACTCTCTTTCACATCTTTCCCCCATTTTCTTTAATCTAGTGGAAGCTAGACTCTCAATGATGCGTCCAATATCTGCGTGATTTAATTCGTCACACACAGTTTATCACTAAGCAATTAGCATTGCACCCACTCCCGTTAATTGGATTTGTATGTGTAAATAAAGTGCAGGGAGCGCTGATTAGATCCGTGCACAGATCATCGCACAATTATTTATTTCTACGCAGTTACTGAATATTCAATTCTGCCAATTTGGATTGAAAGCTTTCTGTTTATCTCAAATCTATTGAATTTTAGTTATCATGGCTGGTTATACAGCAATGTGACATTATCAAGGGCATTAATAAAGCTTATGGTTCTCTTTAACTACTAGATCCAAATAGCTTTCCGCCCCATGGCTACGGTGTGTAGAGTTTGTGAAGTTAGGGCCAAGCTTATAACTTTTTGACGGTGCGAGCCATATGGTCTCATCTGGGCAACATTTTACATGAAAATGTTTTTGGTGGGATTTCACTTCTCTTTGTAAGTTGCTTATATTTATTTATTTGCATATATTGTAGACAATATTTTTGTATTTTGTTTTTTTTTTCAGCAAAGTTTCATATTTATTTATTTTCATATATTGTAGACAATATTTTTGTATTTTGTTTTTTTTTTCAGCATACGTACTTCTTATTCAAAAGCTTAGTCCTTCACTCAGGATCAGTTTCCAAATTAATCTTTTTCCTCCGAAGTGACGGACTTCACTCTACAATACTACTCCGATGTAGTCCTTCATCGGAGTATGCCGTCGTTGCGTCCGAGAATGTATAATGATTTTGGCTATGATTTTATAAAAAATTACTATAAATATACATAAATCAGGCTCTCTATATAATACTTGCGGTATATAAATTAATAAATCTATCAATATGTATTTTTGTATTTCGTTGATGTCTTTTACTCATAGTTTTGATTAATGTATGTTGCAGGCAAGATTAATACGTTACAAAAGTTCAGTCGATTAGACAAAGTTATAAATGAACGAACAGTGTAGACATTGCTGGAGTCTGTCTAACAAACGAAACAGATATTTCGAAACAAATTAATTTCCCAAAGCAAAGTTCGTAAATTAGACATTGTTGATGTTACGTCAGTGTGTGCATATAATTATGTGGAGGCAGAGTGCAGTAATGTGCATAAAGTAACTCTTCAACTGTGTATGCTAAAAGCACGGACAATTTGTATGCAGTGTCGATGCGAGCCGACGTTTATTGCAATCTCCCAGTGGAATCATTAGCTTTTAGCGAGCGCTGCGCATGCGCCACTAGAGTGGATATCGCAGGCCTTACTGCCATACATTAACAATTAACAGCTAAACCTTCGGATTGAACAATCTTTTAAAGCTCAAGCAAATTGCCAGCGATAGCAAGTCGTGAATAAAGTTGTAGCTTTATTTACATAAGTGTCTTGTAACGCCGGAAATTAGGGGTTATTAGAAATACTTCGCGAGTATTAATTGAGGATACTCATATTACAACTCACTTAAGTCGTTCTGATCGATTAGGTTAACTGTCAAGTTGTAGCGCTTGCTGACGTAAATCCGTGACATGACGATGTAGCCAAGTAGAAATATTAGTATCTGGGTGCACGGGAGTGTCCCCCGCCAAGACGAACCAAGCGAAGCGCAAGGGCACTACCTACCTTTTCTCGAAGCGCTTCGTTGTTTTTTAGAACCCTCATAACTTAGGTTTGGCGATAAACAAAATTTTCGGGATATGTTGTCAATTTTTCATCACTGACTCAAATTTCAGCATTCTAGGACTTGAGTTTTGATGAACATCAGTTCATCGAAACTCAAGTCCTAGAATGCTGAAATTTGGTGTGTAAGCTTGTATTAGTACAAAAACAACAAAAAATATAAAATAATTTTTTGTGATAAAAACTATTGTATTACAGAAATTAAAAAAAACACCCTACGCCCATGTGACGCTAGCGAAACTGCTAAGCCACATATATTGCCTACGGAGTGTAGAGTTTGTGAAGTTAGGGCGTGTAGAGTTATAAGCTTGGCTTTACATGAGATCTGATAACTTGTTGACAGCCTAAAGTCTCGTATTTGCAACATTTAACATAAAAATGTTTTTGGTGGGATGAATAACTTACATGCACTTATTTTGTAATTATTTATTTATAAAAATATACCGAACTTTAACCTTTGATCATGATGTCCTTATAAAGTATTTTGCTATTCGTATTTATTTTACACATACAATTGTTATCTTATGAGATAGACATACCCATCATGAGATCCTTAATCTACACTTAGCTACTCAACAAAATAATTAAGAAGGGGTGAACGTTTATCAGTCTTATCTATCACGCAAAGAATTTGTGTGTTTACTTATCTGTAAGCGGCGAGGGCGCGGGACGGCGGCGGGACGCGGCCGCGTGGCGTGCGGAGCCGCCGCGGAGCCCGGAGGCGGGAGCGTGTAGCCGACGATGCCCACTCTACGCCAAGTTGGATCCGTAGCGCGACGCCTCCCGCGCCTCTACGCGATACGACACTACGCGGGAAACTTATTGCAGAATACGCCCGCCGCACAAGAAAACTGAAATTTCCTGTACTCTGTAGTGACCTCGGATTTGCTCTTGAACCTATCACAGTGCTGTTTGTGTTTTGTTTGTTTATAAGTTTTTATAAAAAATGAGTGGTTTTCCGAGCATGCGGACAAGTTAATAGTGATAATAAAGTGTGTTTAAATGTATATCCCGATCATAAATATGAAGAAAAGGAACCATACTTCGGTGGAGAAGCTGAAGGGGAAACGGAGGGTAATTATTTTTTTATTTGACTATTTCAGAGTCATTTGTGTTTATGTAAATCGTCTGCACGAAATTTTTCATGTCGTTGAACCAAAACAAATGAGAGACGACAACGTCACCGAATTTAATTAGTCGCTATTGATGTTCAGTTAAGTCTTGGCCCCGACGACATATGGGTATATCATGGTTAGGAATTAATAAGACGTAATGTATCTAATCCCTATGTAGGATTAGGTATACCTATAGTAAACACTTCTATGATTTATAAATAGGAAGTTTCTGTTAAAAAAATAATTTTTCATTCAAGCTTTTTTGTTGACTGTACCAAATATCAAGTCAATCCAACCACTGGAAGTGGATGAAATTCAACTTGCAAGATTTGACCCGAACATACATACATTGCAAGTTATTAAAAAGCTTGTAAAAAAGGTAGGACAGATTTTTTGCATCTGTTATTTTCATAACATGCATAGATTAATTTAGGTATTCACTACTATTTGAAACTTTCATGTATTTTCAACCCGAAATTACGAGATATTTTCATTTGTATCCGAATCATCATGTTTATTGCATACTTTGGTTTCCATCCATCAATCATTTATCGCACGTAAGCTTTTTAAAATACACTCATGATGTCAGGGATACCCAATCTTGTTCTTTATAAAATGAAATTACTCAAACTATTTAATGTTTACATCGTATTTTTCTCATGCAAAAATAATCTTATAACTGTTTAAACTGGTTAGATCATGATACGAAACATAGGTATATTTTCAGCACAAGTTTATGTAAAAATAGGTAAAACGGTAGAAAGTGTACAGTACATGTTGGTGGTAAATACTAAAGCTTGGACATTGTGCTAAGTCCTTGTACAACGAACGATGTATAAATTACTAATGCCCGTTTTCACTAACCAACTTAGAGATACTAAGATAAGCACTTCTGACACATGGCAAATTGACAGTTTTTGTGATAAAATCAATTTAATATATGCTAGGAGACATGATAAATTATTGGTTAGTGAAAATGGCAACCCCCCTTATCACGTCAGTGGATTTAAAGCAAGTCTAGCAAAACCCAGGTTTTAAACATCATCGTTTTAAATATATCTGTCACTTTCTTACGTCATATAACAAAACCGGCCAAGTACGAGGTAGACTCGCGCACTGAGGGTTCCGTACAAACCTGTAGGTATATCAGTATGTGGTATAGACCTGAGTATTTGATATGAATTTCAATTTATGACGTATTCAAAAAAATCTACTTTTTAGATCTTTTTCAAACCAATTTTCGGTGGAAGTTTGTATCGTAATGTACATCATATATTTTTTATTGATTTATCATTCTCTTATTTTAGAAGTTACAGGGGGGGACACACATTTTACCACTTTGGAAGTGTCTCTCGCGCAAACTATTCAGTTTAGACAAAAATGATATTAGAAACCTCAATATCATGTTTGAAGACCTATCCATAGACACCCGAAACTTATGGGTTTTATTTAAAAAAAATATGAGTTTCAGTTCTAAGTATGGGGACCCCCAAAATTTATTGTTTTTTTTTCTATTTTTGTGTGAAAATCTTAATGCGGTTCACAGAATACATCTACTTACCAAGTTTCAACATTATAGTTCTTATAGTTTCAGAAAAAAATGGCTGTGACATACGGACGGACAGACAGACAGACATGACGAATCTATAAGGGTTCCGTTTTTTGCCATTTGGCTACGGAACCCTAAAAAGAGCCGACACTATCTTGAAACCTGGGACATACACCTTCTCATGTACCTAATAATAAGACAGTTAAAACTCTATTGAGTACAAGCATATAATACTCTATTAACGCTAATGACAATAATATTATGTACAAATTAGGTAATGATGATTTATTTTTTGACGTTATGTAAATATTATTGTACCCACTATGCAAAACTTTTTATTCACTAGAAAGTATCAGTGTCAATTTTCTAATTCACTGCTTTCGATACAAAACATATTTGAACTACATAATGTATATAGTAGGTACCTATAGGTTATTGTTATTGTTACCTAGTAATGCAATAATGTATCGCGTAAGTAAACAAGTTCTTATCTGGTAAAATGTTAAGACCCCTGCCACTAAACATATTAGTACAACAACAAAGACGACAGTTTGAGATCCTCATGCAGCTCAGGGCTCAGGATATGTTTATTTCCCTTGTTTCCCATTACACGGTCCGCAGCTCCGTTATTTGTCGTACTAACGGTTGTTCTCCGCTTAAGGACCTAATTAAAGAAAAGTTATCACAGAAGATGTTTTTAACTTGTGACAGATTGAGCCAGAATTTTCCACGTAAAGACCAAATGCACTTGACAGCTAGCCTTCAAGGCTCTATGTCACTTACGTCTATTCAGAAGTGAGCAAATGTGTAAACATATTTTTATTCCGGTAGAGCCATCAGTGCACGCCGATTTGTGCGTATAAATGTTTATCACATTTATACGCACAAATCGAAAGAAAGAAAGAAAGAAAGAAAGAAAAAAGATTTAATTGACAGCACATGAAATATAACAAAAAAATAAATAAACACACAATAACAACAAATGTAAAAATAAGATTAAAAAACTAGAGACACAACAATGCTGCATTAAAATAGGGTAGATCCCCATTAACAAAAGGAAAAAAATCAAAATTAAAAAATACATTTGTCGCTGTAAATTCGGATGGTGTGCTGTCAAAAAGGAGACAGCTCAGCATATGCTGCTGAAATCAACAGCGCTGATTTTCAGCGGACTCCTCTAGTGACCACGGACGAAGAGTACAGTAAATAAGGAAAAAATAAACTCGTGAAGTAAGATAAATAGATAAAATGAAATACTCATATAAAATTGTAATACATAAAATAATAAGCTAATGATAAATTACTATACCTACATAATATTGTAATATTATACCTGCAGCAATGTGTTTCAAAAAAGATAAATTATATGAAATAGTGATCCAAAAGGCTGCAAGAAGCTGCAACATTCTTAACTACTACCTTACGAATGGTTAAACTACCCATCGATGGGTGAAGGTAAGAGTTGAAGTTTTTTTTTTTTTATTAACTGATAAAAACAAGCTTTAAATGTTAATATAAATATTGACTACCATAAAATATACTGGCTGTATTAATCAGCCTTTACCAGAGGATATATTATGATAGATGGAGTGGAGTTACCGAAAAACTCATTTTATTTTACGAATTCTTTAACGTTTTCCAATTAACTTCGGATTATCTATCTTCAGAGAGAAGTGAGACGTTAAAATATTTTGTAATTTTCAACTGAAATTTAGCTTTGAAATGATTATACAACCTGAAAACGTTTTTTTGAACTCCAATTACAGCTGTGATTTTTTTCTACGCTATGAAAATTGTACAGATAACATAATCAATCATTCCTGATTATACAAAGAGTAGTCCTTTTGGCCAGTTCTTCAAACTTTTTTGCAAAAATAGGTCCTCTAGTCTTTATTATTATTATTAGAAGAATGTTTGTAGTTTCTAACATAAAAATAACAAAAAACCGGCCAAGTGCGAGTCAGACACGCGCACCGAGGGTTCCGTACAAACCTATAGGTATATAAGTAAATGGTATTATAGACCTGAGTTTTTGATATGAATTTCAATTTATGACGTATTAAAAAAAAACTACTTACTAGATCTCGTTCAAACCAATTTTCGTTGGTAGTTTGCATCGTAATGTACATCATATATTTTTTATAGATTTATCATTCTCTTATTTTAGAAGTTACAGGGGCGGGGACACACATTTTACCACTTTGGAAGTGTCTCTCGTTCAAACTATTCAGTTTAGAAAAAAATGATATTAGAAACCTCAATATCATTTTTGAAGACCTATCCATAGACACCCCACACTTATGGGTTTGATGAAAAAAAAAAAATTGAGTTTCAGTTCTAAGTATGGGGAACCCCCAAAATGTAATGTTTTTTTTCTATTTTTGTGTGAAAATCTTAATTGCGTTCACAGAATATATCTACTTACCAAGTTTCAACATTATAGTTCTTATAGTTTCGGAAATAAATGGCTGTGACATACGGACAGACAGACAGACAGACAGACAGACATGACGAATCTATAAGGGTTCCGTTTTTTGCCATTTGGCTACGGAACCCTAAAAACGTTGTCACGCACGTAGGCTTTGGTTATCAGCTAACTATCAGCCTCCGACCGGAGCATTCAAAATAGTAGATGTTGAAGAAAATGAGACTTTTCGACTGTCTTCCATACAGTTTATTGAGTAAAAATAAAGAACTGTAACAATGAAAATATGATATAAAACACTAACGAACTAACCAAATATAGATATGGATACTGAGACAACAATTTGGGATAGGTACAAGGAAGTGATATGAAACCAAGGAACTTACCCCAGCTGGGTTCTAGTAGTATGTTAATTATTTATACTATAAGTGCACTGATAATGTCACATTGTACACACAGCTATATGTCAAGTAGTGTACTACACGGGTAACTTTTATTTCTCTTTATTCAATAAATATTTTCTGATTTGTTTTATTTCACTTGTAAAAACATGACCGCACAATTTAAGTTGTGTCTCAGAACTGATCCAATAGACTGAATGTCTGATGGATATTCTTCATATGAGAATTAAAAAAATTGAAAATTAAAATTCGAAAATTTTATCATTTGAAAATTTAAAAATTAGAATAAAGATTTGTGACCAGAAGCAATAATTGAAATAGGAGAGGTCGCATCGTTACAACGTCGTCGTCCCAAATATCCAATGTAACAACGAAAAAAGAGAGGTAGAGTTTAAAAGGGGTAGAGCGTAGCGGTTATTCGCTCAAAGAGCAGCTCAACTGGAGAAGTACCTCTACCTTGCAGAATACCGCAGCCAAATAACTTTGTGTTGTGTAAAGTTGTGTTCCTGCGCGTGAGTAAGGTCACCAGAGCTCATAGGGGACGGGGAAAGGTCGTTATTTTGTAATCCCCAGTTTACTCCTACAAAACTGGATCGATAAAAATAAAAACAAGAATCATAATAACCTTCTTATTATGATTCTTGAATTATTATTTTTTGGCTATGTCTGTCTGATTTTCTTTGTTTTTATATTCGTAAAATTTTTTCGCTGGACCTCTGATAAGGGCGTTAAAAATGTTATATTTTTGTGATTTTAGAAGGCTCCTAATTCTTATAATAATTATTTTATTTTTATAAAAAAACAGTATTACTTAATAGTTATTCTATTATAAAGTGGACTTAATTCCATTAAATAAATGTTCCTGTAAATGCATTGAGAAATTCCTTATTCAATTTGAAATAAAATTACCGCAACGTACACTAGGCACCACTATGCACAGACTAGGCTAGGCGCAAGCCTCCGTCGGCCCGGTCCCTTTAACTCTCGCACTCCTGTTGAGTATTACGGCTACACATTAACTTATTTCATGATTTTCCAATTAATATTATTATTATTTTATTATTATTAAACAATAAAGTATTTTCTTTATATTTTTTTGCACCAGTATCACTTGTTTTAACAACCCTGAGTCACTCGTTGCTGACCAAAACAACGACCAGGCCCCCTAAAAAGGAAGGATTTTTTCGAATTTAAAGCAGATCTTATGCAATTCATCAATTCCAAATCTTTTAACGAATTGAATTGTATATAATGTGTAACTATTTTACCAAAAAATATTGGAATCACTTAGGATCTGCCTGAGAATTCGAAAAAATGAATTGCGTAGCAATATTTCTTTAGCTTCCTTTTTAGCCCCCCTGTATATTACTATCCATAATATATGAAGAGAAAACCTGAACCCGCGCGCAAAGAGGACTGACATTTGTCATAGAAGTTATATGGAGAATAAATATAAATAAAAACATACAAATATACATACATAAAAGCTTGTAATACAAATAACGGTCGAATGTCGACCGCTGGGTGACCACTAGTACATATAATTTCGTCTGGTTGATAATCTATGGTGTATTTATGTTTTTTACGCAAATATTTTATTTGTAAAAAATTACAGGTTTTATTAGCAAGGTACTTACTTACTTATATTTCAATTTCATTTCATTTCAATATCACATTTATAATATTTTCTATAATACTAATGATGCTCGATGTAGCGTAAATCAAACATTAAAATGATTCTTAGATATTAATATGATGTATCATTTAACATATTAAATTATTCAATATTTGAGTTTCATTACATATTCTGAAAAGTCCAAACAAGCTTTCTTAGAAAAAAGGACTAAAGGTACTATTAAAAAACATTTTCACAGGTTGAAATAAAAACATTACTATTCGTTTACATAGATACATAACGAAGAAAAAAAATCATATAATTAACTTTACCTGAGTGAAATTAGAATAGCCTAATAATGGGCGTTAGGTTATTATTTAAGACACAAATATTTTTCGTACCGAAATAAATACTACAAGAATAAAACAAGTATGATATAGACACAAAAAAATCAGTAATATTGTGTAAGGGTTACGAGTGTTACGACTCAAATATACCTACTCAAAGGTGTGTAAACTCAGAACTGAATTTCAGTCAAACTCTATTCAATACAACGAATAACCGCGAATAAAAAGTATACAAACACAAAACAGAAAAACCTCTAAAATCATAGTCATATTCGAAAACTACCAGGTGATATCAAGTTGAATTTTCATATATGACGCAAATACAATGATTGTATAATAATCGTGGTAGGAGTGGTTTTTGAGTTATAAGCACGGACAGACAGACAGACAGAAGCCTATGTTTTATAATGTAAAGGATATAAAACAGGATCTGCTTCAAATCATACTCGCTAAAAAGCTTTCAAAGTATTTCAGGCTAAGAAGCTTTTAAATTCATTTTACAAACAAAGCCTAAAATAAATTTAATTTTTTTTTATAGAATATTTTGTTCTTATTCCATCACGATCATCATATTCGAGCGATAATAACATATCATTGTTTTATGCAAAGTTTTTATTTTAACCTTTGTGACGTTGACCTTTTTCTGACCGCACTTATATAGATTACACCACAGGATTACACATACAAAAGTAATTAAAAAAATTAAATCGCATTCAAAATGCACTAAAATAATCTGACACTGATTTGAAGTCAGCGAAATATTTTCAATGGAATACGTCGTGCTCTTTCGAAAAATATACCTTTTTTTATGTCAATATGTTAACAAGCAGGCAGACGGGCCACCTGATGGTAAGTGGTCACCGCCGCCTATGGACATTTGCAATACCAGGGGGATTGCCAATGTGTTGCCGACCTTGTAGAGCTCTTTTTACGCCTTTTTTGAAGAACCCCATATCGTAGCGCTGAGGGAAAACCGTAACGGGGAGCTCATTCCACATCCTAATGGTCCGCAGTAAGAACGTCCGTCTAAAACGTTGTGTGGACGCTCGAGGATGTGAGGATGAACTCCACATCGCCGGCGAGCAGTGCGATGGTAGAAAGGTGACGATGGCAAACATTCAAAATCATTTATTCAAATAGACGTTCGCAGGCACTTATGAAAAGTCTGACTCTAATACTCTAATACCGGTTCGGAAGGTTGCATTTGCTGAGAAGAGCTGGCAATAAACTCAGCAATTACTCTTTTCAAAACAAGCTTAGATTCATTACATAATATTTACATTCTAATCGCACTGAAAACAATTGCGTGCCCCGGCGCGGCGGCAAAATTACTTAGTAGACTGAATAAATATTTAATAAGTAAATAAATAGAAAACTTAAGCAGACAAGCCCCTACAAGCAGCACCTGTTCACAAGTATGACTATGAGCACGAGGTAAAAAAGTCCTTGTGAACACTCAAAATGGAATCAAACCACAAATCTACTTCTAAACTTCTACATGGATTGTGTGCCTGGTTACTACAATTTAAAAAGAGTATTTATATAATAACTGTATTAAACTTTTTTTTTTTTTTAAACTTTAAAATACTTTATTTTATAATAACTGATTTCGATTGAAATTAATGTAGTCAGTCAACACAAACTCATCGATTCACATAACTTGGCATCCAATAACTATTCAAAGCATCCAAGCTGCATGTACTGTGATGTGGTTATGCCATTATGTTATGTTGCAACGTGTAAATTGTTGAGATGCTTTTTGTCAATGTAGCATCGAATTATAAAACACATAAATTTCCACATAATATTTACTGCGTGGAATTTATTCTCTATGTTACTTTTGCCTGTGGATTCCCCGACGAGAGTAAAATTACAAGGAATATCCTGCAATAAAGGCTATTGCACGTAGTATTTATCTACTCTGAGCTATTGCGCTTGAAAGCCAGAGGTGCTACTATAGAGTGAGGTCTCTAGAAAGGTCAAATGTCATGTCACTGAACGTTATTGTTTGCGAGTAAGTCTCACTGATTTTCACTAATATTGTTCATGATTGTTGTAAAAATTGTGCCATTCCTGATTAACAGACGTACCTGCAAAATACCAACTACAGTTTTAGGCTTTTTTACTGTGTATAGGCCTGTGTATTTTCGGCAATCTCACCATGGTAAGTGATGATGTGGCCGAATGTGGTAAGTACACAAAGCCTAATTTTGTCTTTTTTTGGGAACTAAACGGGACTGCGCTACATTGAAGCATAATCAATACTTTATTAATTTGTTCGTATCAATAATTGACCCTGCCTTGCTAACAAATACTTTTGCAAAGACAGCAGGACCTTACTTGCTAGTGGCGTCAACTGGTAAGCCTAGAAATGATAGCCCTCATTGCATGACCAAAGCTCACAGCTCAGGGTTATCAAATTTACCAAATTTGCCGGTAGCCACAGAGACTTACCACCAGATGGCCTGTCAGCCTTTTTTATCCCGTAAACAAGCAACTTACTTAATTATTTTGAACTTTGAATTAATAGCGATAGATCGCAATTTCGCTTGTGTGATATCGGCTAAAGGTAGCAAACACACAAAATCCATCAAAGCTACATCAAACAATCATGCTAGTGTTAAAAAAATTGGTTAATTTTTACTTCCTACAGCACATTGAAATGAGGATGCATTATTAAATTGACAACAAATTACGCATTCGTGAAGAAAGAATAAGGAAAAATATTTTTTTTAATGTTCTTGGAATCTTTCAAAATATAATATTCCAAGAAAAAAGATGAACATTATCGTATTTCGATTAGTAAAAGGAAAATACTTAATAAATATCAGTTATCTCAATAGAAGAAATAATTAAATCTGAATGACATTAAAACAAAGTAACAAATAGAAGAAATATTTCACTGGAAAATACTTAGACACTTATTCATAATCGCATTTTAACTAAATCAGTGTAATAATGTGCCCTGTCTCACTCTTTTGATCACCAAATGTCACGTGTCAGATAAAGACTTCGGAATTTTAGTTAATCAACGTTTGATAACTTCATTATGAATAAGGGGGTTAGACACTTATGTTTTACCTTATTCATCCTGGCTTTCCGCAACCAATCACTTTCGGAGAATAGCTATCATGCTGATAAACTAATTAGGAACGATATTTACCTATATTTATTCAAATACACCATATATACATAACTGTATCTCTAATAGATAATTTGACTGTGAAAATCGCCGTTTAGGTACCTAATGTGTTTACCTACCAGTGGTGATAATTATTATTCATTAATGGCACAATGTTCGAACGATATTTACTCACATTAATAACAATCGTCATTCAAGTTTAGGTTGGAATTACTAATAATATTGTCGACCTCTGGCCTAGGGCTACGATATCTTCGTACTAACGAATTGTACATTATTAGGAGCGTTTGCAACCGTGAGATGACGTAACGCTATGCGTTTAAAGAATGCCGACTCCACAACTTGAAGTTATCGTGAATGCACTCTTTTCCGTTTTACGCACAATTATAATAAAATAGCATATACAGCTAGCCGGTCTGGGTTAAATATTGAGGATATGTATGTAATAAATAAATAAATATCCTGGGACATTCCTCACACACGGTCATCTGATCCCAAACTAAGCAGAGCTTGTACTATGGAAACCAGATAACTGATATAATACATATACTACTTTTTGTTTTTTTAAATACATACTTAGTATACATAATTACACCCAGACTCAGGACATACAGACATGTTCATGCACACAAATGCATGTCCTGTGCGGGAATCGAACCCACGACCTGCGGCGCAATAGGTGGAATCTTTACCAGACAGTTAACCAACTGCGCCAACTGGCCCGTCAATATTGTCGATATAGGGAGACGTAGACTATTTGTCTTCCTTAGTAGACGATCAATGTTTGTAATATCACATACTATGATATAGGTACATAATCACCCTACAATAGCATTTAAAATAAGCTTTTCTACTATCGATATTCATCGATCGTCAGAAGCAGAAATGAATTGGACGGATGATATAATAATTTTAATTTATTTTAAGGCATCCAAGAAGCATACACTTACTAAAATAACTATGCAGATTGACAACTTATTTTTCTAATTGCTGTCTCAATTATACACAACAGCATGCAATAAAAAAGATATATAACTGAAAAATCGTTCAATTTCTTCGTTGCTCGGCTGGTGAAAGGGAGCTTGGGAACATCTATTTTTTAACCAACTCTAAAAAAAAGGAGGAGGTTCTCAATTCGGTTATATTTTTTTTATTTTTTATGTTTGTTACCTCATAACTCCGTAATTTATCAACCGATATGGAAAATTCTTTTTTTGTCTGGAAGGGTACACTTTCGTTTAGTCCCATTATCATCAGATCAGGATTTGATTACTTCTTAGTGTACTTTGAAGTCGGTTTAAGTTTTTTGTAAAACAGTCCAATTATTGTTATTTCTGCTAGCAGAGTTGTTTTGCAAAGGGCAAAACCTGGAGCCAATAGCCAGATTCTCCCTCGGAGAAAGCTAGAAGAAGAGCACGCTCAGCAAGGCTTTCAGAGCCACAAAAGGCTTGACTGAACTTGTTTGTAGAGCGAGCGACTCATCCCATTGCCTCTGAATTAGTGCTTATTATAACGAAATTTAGCATTTGTTGCATTGAATACGCATTTGCACCGGGCACAAAATTGGAATACGATTTAGATGTGGCAGATTATATCGATTGTATTAAAACGCAGAGATTAATCAAAATTCTATTTTATCATAAAACTAATAATATAATGATTGCAGCTTGTGAATGGTAATTATCATCAAACTAAATATTGTTTAGTCATCATTTATTATTAACATTACTGCAATTATATATTGTTTCCACTTCAACAACTATATTTTTTACAATCTTTTTATTAACTTGCAATGTATGTATTCCTATATATATAATTCATATTTTTTTTTGCAGAATACTAAAAATAGGTTAGATTACGTTTAAAGATTATAATACCAATTTTTTGTATGTCTGACTATATATATTTGTTTGTATGACACACATAAATAAATATGAGTTTTTCCTTGAATGGTAGAGTTCAAGGATCCTCAAATCATTGCCCCCAACGCACATGCCTTAAATCTAGCCCTGAGTGGGCCCCTAGTTTAGCATGCTTCACTCCAATCAGACCCCTCGTGCCATAATGTCCGGTGACTGCGCGTCACTTCACAAGCACTCCATTTATTTTTAGACGAAGTTCCTGTTGAGCCTGTACCTATAAATAATCCGTTTAAAAATGAACACAGCGAGAGATACTCTCAAATCGTTTCATTCGACTGCTTATCGGACGATCAATTAATAACACGGACAAGGTGGTCCGACTCGGGGATCGTAAACAATCGTACGACAGATCGGCATTTCTAAATTAATGGCTTTCGCACCGTAAAATACACTCGGCTTATATTTATTTGCCTTGAGCTTCGAGAAGAAATGTTCGGGCGTTTGCGTTCGGGTGAGATGGGCGGGCGGCGAACACCGCACCGCACCGCACCGCCAGATAGTGGGGTCACGTTCTCGAGATAAAACACCAGATAACGCCAACGTCTTCACTACACGATTGTCTCTGCATTGGCTCTCGAGCATTCGTTTATATTATTTGTTAGGATGCCCGTATCGAGTCATGAGCCAACGTATCTTCAAATAAGTGCGAAGATATTTGAAAAAGTTATACCTACCTAGTACAGAAAGTACGAAATCAGTCGGATTTGTTTACTGAGCTTCATTCCAAATGCGTGTTAATGAATAGAAGTCAGAGATCATTCAATATCATATGCTTCGGAAATCTATGACCGTCCCAGTGACTTTGTGTGTACCTTCACTCGAAGTCAATACTGTTGGTGAGTGAGTGATTGGCCTTACATTCTAAGGATGAACAGTTTACAACAAAATATAAATTTAATAATTTTATTCCGATATAAACTTGCAATGGTGGACTAAACTTACTACGATATTGAAATTAATGTAAGAATTGACATCTACTTAATGTGTTAATAAAATAAACATAAATCCTTTAGGCAGCTACGAAACAAACACATAAATTACCGACATAGATGAAGAAGTCAAATAGACTATAAAAACAATAAAGCTATGATAATATATCCAATATCCACAAGCAAGAGTAAGTTATTGTATACTTAATACAACTATTAATCAACTTAAAAATTATAGCCATGTGGACCGTCCGTGAGTTATTCCCATTTTTCAACGAGAAAGTATAGAATTATTTTGACCTCGAGGTCAATATTATTTATTGGTTACTACCAATATGACCTTTGACCCGAACAAAGAATATTTCCGGTTATAATTCGAATGTCTTGTTAACTCTATATTCACCAGTAAGCCTAACTAAACGTATATGAGCAATAAATACATCTCCAATTAAGTTATGCATCATTTATAATAAACGATGGGTTGTCAATAGTAGAATGTAAGTAATAAAGTCTTATTCAGAAACCGGGTCTTTACAGAAGTAGCCTTCAAAGATTTAAATTACCATTCAAGAAAGACCTACTTCAAATCTAATCATAATACATAATCTGATTGCAATTTGTTACATAACGGATACCATTATGTATTATGGACAGTCGTGCCTCTGAGCCTTCTGATAAGCTCCGCCTTGTTTAATTAATCTGCTATTATTTGGGCTTAAGACACATCTAAGTTATTAATTGGCAACACAAATATTCCATCTATAAGTCTTCTCCAGTCTATCTTTGTGTGAGTGTATAAAGTCTATCGGTTTACTGACGGTTGACGGGCCAGCTGGTATGGTTTGCTAAGAATCCACCTATCATGCGGCAGGTCGTGGGTTCGATTCCCACCCAGGACGTGCTTGTCTACATGAACTTGTCTGCATGGCCTGGGTCTGGGTGTAGGTAATTATGTATTTAAAAACAGTATAATGTAGTATATCAGCTATCTTGTTTCCTTAGTACACGCTCTGCTTAGTTTGGGATCAGATAGTCGTGTGTGAGGAATGTCCTAAGATACTTATTTATATTTATTTGTATACTAGCTTCTGCCCGCGGCTTCGCCCGCGTGGCCTACAGGAAACAAATGACATATTTTCCTTCAAAAACAAACGCAATAAGTGCTCTCACTCCCTCTCAATTGTGTTTTTTTTCTTGTTTAAGCCCTATTGACTCTGTTAGGCATCTCCCATTTCGAAAAAACTATGATACACGTGACCTTTCTTAGTGGATACTTACACTTCACAAAGAACACACCCTCAAAATTTCATGTCTCTAGGACCAGCGGTTTAGGCTGTGCGTTGATATATCAGTCAGTCAGGACTTTGAATTTTATATTCTGTTGACTATATTGGCTATTTTTTTCCAATTTTTTTAGTTACAAAATAAAGTATTAATTATAATACACAATCATAAAAACGCATGAAAAAACCAAGAACTTAAATTACGTGTGTAATAATATGTTTTACAGAAAATTCAACCCCCGTTTCACCCTCTTAACCCCTAAGAGGGTGAAACGGGGGTTGGAATTTCGAAAAACCCTTTCATATTTGATACGTATACTTAACACACCCTCCAAATTTCATGTCTCTAAGACCAGCAGTTTAAGCTGTGCGTTGATATATCAATCAGTGATTTCCCATACACAACTTCATCCTGCTTTTCATCCCTTCGAGGGTGGATTATCAAAAAAAGTTAAGACACGTATGAATTAATTTTCAGTCATCAGCTTAAACACAAAATTTGAAGATCCTAACTTCAAAACCGACGGACTTTCATACAAACTTTCATCCCCTATTTTACCCCCTCAGGGGTGGAATTTCGAAAAACCCTTTTATAGTGCTTACCTACACTTCGCAAAGCACACAATCTCCAAATTTCATGTCTGTAGGACCAGCGGTTTAGCCTGTGCGTTGATATATAAGTCAGTGAGATCCAATACACAACTTCATCCCGCTTTTCATCCCTTCGAGGGTGGAATTATCAAAAACGCTGAGACAGGTATAAATTGATTTTCAATCGTCAGCCTTAACACTAATTTTGAACATCCTAACTTCGAAACTGACGGACTTTTATACAAACTTTCATCCCCTTTTTTACTCCCTTAGGAGTGTAATATCAAAAAATCCTTCGTTAGTGGATGCCTACACTGTATAATAATATATTTAGTGGTGTTTAATGTGGAAATGAAGGACTTGCATAAGTAACTTCATCCCTCTTTCTCCCCTACGGCGGTGTAATTATAACAAACGCTCAGACACCTATAAATTAATTTTCAATCTTCAGCCTAGACACAAAATTTGAAGATCCTAACTTTGAAACTGACGGACTTTCATACAAACTTTCAACCCCTATTTTACCCCCTCAGGGGTGGAATTTCGAAAAACCCTTTCTTAGTGGATACCTACTCTTCACAAAGAATACACCCTCCAAATTTCATGTCTCTAGGACCAGCGGTTTAGGCTGTGCGTTGATATATCAGTCAGTCAGTCAGTCAGTCAGTCAGGACTTTGAATTTTATATATACAGATTAATAACCTCATCTTATTTAATCTCTAAACGATAAATTTCGATTCTTTTTAGTTAGGTATATTATTTTATGTCATCATTACTGGAATGAATTTTTTTTTTTTCAATATGAATTCAATCTAAATTAATTATATAAAAGTAATTACTGTAAAAACCTTTCGACTTATTCAAATTCAAAATCATTTATTCAAATAGACCTACGCAGGCACTTATGCAAAGTGTGACTCTAATACTCTAATACCGGTTCGGAAGGTTGCATTTGCTGAGAAGAGCCGGCAATAAACTCAGCAATTACTCTTTTCAAAACAAGCTTAGCGTCATTACGTAATATTTACATTCTAATCGCACTGAAAACAATTGCGTGCCCCGCAAGTCTGAAAGATAACTGTCAGATAAATAAATAAATAATTAAAATTTAGTATTATGTGGTACCATAGATTTACAGCCTTTAGATAGGGCATCGTGCCTCTTGTGGTACCTATTATATTGTGAAAACATTTAAAAAATACTTTCTTGTCGGTTTCCAGTACACTAAGCCCCTCCCTTTTTTAGGTAACATAGGATAGTTGAAATTTATAGAACGACTTTATAAAATAACGTGTCAAACTGGACTGTTGATGAAATATCAAGGAAATGACCTATCGCCATTTAATTGTATATAACATTATACATAAAGCAAGCCTGAGAAGTTATAAATTACACCCACTATACCCACATCGTTATGAAATTATCACTCGGTTGATATTTGATCGAAGTTTGTAATTAAATAATTACTATAATAAATATTTAGTTCTACGACGTTGTTGAGAGACTAATTATATGGTAGCAGTAGGTTTTCGGTTAAAATCAATGTGTCGAGTCGTTACAAAGTAGGTAAAAGTTAAAAAGTTGATAGTTTTTGTTGTTTTCCGTACTGAAACTGAACTTTATCAGCTTCACTATATAGGTATATGGTAAGGTATGGTATGGTAAGCTCGTTCTAAATAAATAGAAGCGCTCGTGGTTTAGCATGATAAGCCGTTCTAAATCGATCGGCAAGTTAAGCTACCACCGTCGTGGTCGGTACCTGGATGGGTGACCGCCTAGTGGTATTTCAAATCGAGCGTTTCCGTGCTTCGAAAGGCACTTAAAGCCGTTGGTCCCGGTTATCACTTAATCGTGATAGTCGTTAAGTTAGTTGGAGCCTTCTAGGCGGCTTTAAAACTCCAACAGTAGGTTGACCACTAGCCTACCTCCACCGATCCGCAGTGGGCACGCGTGGTGGAGTATCTGCCCATTCCCTTTCACCCTAATTTGTGTAAGGAGGCCTATGCTTAGCAGAGGGACATTATAGGCTGATGATGATGATGAAGGTAGCAAACAAGCGTACGGCCTGATAGTAAACGGTTACCACAACCAGGAGTATCACTCACGTGCTGCCGAAATTGCAATAATCTCTACACATCCTTCATGAAGAATCTTTATTTTACCTATTTACTTGACAGCTCTACATTTGCGAGGAAACGCATTTTTTGCATTCTTCCCATCACTGAGCTTAGGTTCATTGAATTGGCTACCAGTATCTGGAGTTCTATAACATTTTGACTGCACCGACGATTTAATGTATTTAATTGACTCGTATGATGTTTGCTTGTCCCATATGTATAACTGCAAATGAGAGCCTGGTTCAATGAAGTTCATTACCATTTTGCAACGCGGTGGCCTCCCGAGTAGTGGTATTGGTAGTTGGAACATAAGCAAATTATAGTGCTTCGTAGCGCGACAACAATAGACGCGCGACTCACGTGCTACGACAAAAGCTTGGGTTACGTCACAGAGCATTGACAAAATCCTCGCGCCCCTCCTGCGCGAGACTCCTTGCTCTGGGTGTTACACGCTATTATGACAACATTCTGCTCTACGTACTCGTATGTATTTTTCAAAGTCCAAAGTCTTTATTTGTAATAATGTGGTACACACGTCTACACATCAAGCTAGTCTCTCCTTGTACGGAAATCCCATACAATTCGAGATCAGCTTATACTGGATATGTATAGCTTGATGTGTAGCCGTGTGTACAATGTTGGTTGGTAAAAAAATATATATAGTATAGATATCACACATTAAGCCAATTTCAGTATACAAAATAAAATTAATCATTAAACATATTATTACACATACACTTGTACGTAGTATTTATCTACTCTGAGCATACACTATACATACTATTAAAAATGACAAAATAAATGAAAAATACAACAATTTGTTAATGTCATAACTTTACCCTAAAAATAAGTACATCAGATCAATAAAATAAACAATTCAAACACATAAATTAACATAATAATTCAATATTCATGGACATATTTTACATACATTTATTAATAAAAAAATATATTCCACCCTTATGCGATATCAATTCATTGATGTCATAAAAACATTTTTCTTTGAGCCATGACTTCAAAAGCAATTTAAATTTCTTTTCCGTGATAAAGGACTAATTTATATAAGATCTTGCTGTTCCTGCGGTTTCGCCCGCGTTCCCGGGATGATAAGTAGCCTATGTCCTCCATACCATGCTAATCTCATCGCAATCAGCTCAGTGGTTTAGGAAATGGTTACAGATAAACAGAAAGAGTAACTTTTGCGTTCATATTATTAGTACATTTCAGAATATAAAGACAATTTATTAATGTGGTATAGACTCCATGGGTTGGTTGGAGTAATAAATTAATGCCTTAGCGGCTTAGCTTACAAAGAAAAGGTCATCTTTTTGTCACTTCTTTGAACAATTTACTGCAACTGGCTAGCCAACACCTTGTGAAATACTGTGTGCAAATGAAGTTACCTCACTGTCTAATCTAGCGATAGATTGACGTCTGAATGAGTACATAATTTAAGTATCCTTCAATCATATTATTGCGAAGTACATAAATGAAGATAAGAAACTATAATTTTAAACGAATTTTTAATGAAAATATTCAGACTGTTTATGTCAAAAGTAAAAAATACCAGAACGTATTTATTCAATAAGTAGGCTAATAGGAAGAGCGAAAATCAAAACAAGAAAGTCCCTAGCTGGTGCTCAAAATAAATTATCCAAATAGAAAATGTTTAATATCTAATACACGAAACAACAAAATAATTTACTCGTTTTGCAATCTATGTACAAAATTATAATTATTGATAGTAAAAGATAGATAGAGAGACCCAAAAGGGTAACGTTAATCGTTAGATAATTATATTATAAATATAATAATTATAGCAACATTTTAGTATTTGGCACTGGCAACATTAATGGAAGAATCCACCTTGGCTACATAGCAATTATCTTCAAAGTAGGCCCATAACATGCCCATAACACACCGCCTGCCAACTTGTAGTACATACTTAAACCTTAAATGGAAAAGATGTAGTTTCTCAAGTGGTATCACAACGTTCACTCATGTGGGGAAAATTCAATGGTATATCATTACCTGTCACATATCAAGGTACTCTTACCGCACACTTGACCGCACATTTTTTACGTTTCATATCTAATAAGCTGATTGATTATTCGTTGCCCAGTTATGCGTATAAAACTGATCGCGCCGGGCTATAGCGGACCACCCGAAGACAAACAAACGTTCTGGCACCGATTAGTTCAATTAGTAGTTTAATTCGTAATAAGTAGGGTAGAGATAGACTGGGACGTCTAATTATGTGTACGTTTACATGTCACTTTATCCTGTACTAAATCGTCGATCAGTACCTAAACTAGACAAGTTTTCAGCCAGCGAGTTTTAACGAAAATCGCTCACTGAACGTGGTAATGCAGCGTGATTTTGCAGAGTGGATTTTTTCTTGGTGTTGTATCGTGCAAAAATAGCAAATATCGACGTCGGCGTTAAGTGCTAGACGACAGTCGAATAAACAGAGAGCGCGCTCAAGGGCGCTCGCGTTTTTTGTATCGAGTGCAGCATCCCACGCTAAGTCCGGTAATTCATGCATGCCTACCCGCGCCCGCCTGCCCGCTGCCCGCTGCCCGCACTGGCTCTCATACCATCTAGCATTAGAGCATTACCCATCAAATATCATTGTGAACTTGGAATCAACTATTTTACTTAGCGATATTCAGGCATATGCAAGTATTCGCAACCCGTTCTTACGACTTTTGCCGTCAGCTTACTGAACTCCTTATCAGGTCACATCTGTATGAAGATTTGTGGTTTTTGGATGCTTTGTACATACTCACACCTCCTTCTTATCAGGTCCCATCTGTATGAACATTTGTGTGTTTTGGATGCTTTATCACACTTGAGTTCACTTGACGCTATTCTCAGTTTAAAAGGAGATGTATCAGCAACTAAGATATTATAACAACTCCCCTTCGAGGGAGCATTATGCCTTTTGTTTTTCAATTAAGAGCAATTAGATAATCATTTTAATTTCAATCAAATATCGACATAAGAGTAAACACAAACCGTCGAAAGCTGTGAGTCATCTGCTCCATCATACGATACTATTAGAAATGCTGTTGAACGAATTTGAGTAATTGAATAACATCTTTCAGTTCACGTAAAATATAACAACGTTCGAGTAATCAATCAAGTGATGTATTAGAGCTTTACTAGTCTTACAAAGTCATCTCAATGTTGATTGAATTGCTGCCTACATCGAGAGAACGATTCAGTGTATCGCATAATTGAAAGAATAATGAAATTCAACAATGTTTTGTGACAAAATAATAAAGCCCATTCAGTTTTCTTATCAATATAACATTTTTCCAATTAAATTTAAAAAAATTTCAATAGCTTTAGCCCAACAGATGAGTAGCTTATTTCAATACTAGGAATTTGTTTTTACCTTTATTAAATGAACTAAAAAAACTATATTTACAACACTTAGTTTGGGATGACCTTTTGTGAGGAATGTCCCAGGATATTTATATTTACTTAAATTTAACTTTCGATTAAAATTTTTAGGGTTCCAAACTAAAAAAGTTAAAAAACTTCCCTTATGGTACCACTCAATCCGTCTGTCACAGCGGTAAAAAAAAAAACTTATTTTTCCTTTCTTTGCAAAAGAGGGCCAAGTATTTTATGAGCCGGCTTTATTTTTTTTATATGTTTTGTATTTTGAACATAAACCAAAAAAATACTCTATCTATAATATACTATTCTACGAGATTATCATATAACGTCCGAATTAGCAGACAGCTGCGCAACGAACGCCCGATCGGATGCAAAACGTCAAAATATTTATATTACCTACAATGATCACTTACTTGCATAATGAAAAAAAACTATATCATCGTATGCAGAGATAGCAAGAGAAATACATTTTCCATTTTCATTCTTATAAAAAGGCACTTGCCTTGTGTAAATCAATGCTTATTTATTACAAAAAGAAATGATAATAATGTGCTTGTTAGAAATTAATTCAAATTATTATAAGCTAATGCAATTACTTACACGAAGAAAGCGAATATGTTTTACAAACAGCCATATTAATAACCCATTAGTAATCGATAGGCACTTAATATAGACTGTTGGGAACTAAATTAGTTTTGTTCAATAAAGAAACAAATCCAACTAAACTTAGTTTACAAGTTCAAGTTAAAGTTCAATTAGTAGGTAAGGTATTTCGCGTATACGTTTCTTTTTAGATTTTAAATTTTATTTGATGATTGCAGTTGAAGTATGCGTGTAAGACAATTTTGTTAACACGGTAGTACCTAGTATTTATACACTCTGAGCTAAAACTAACTAAACTAAAAAATAATAATAAAAGTTAAAAAGAAAAATATTTACACAAACAAATATTACGACTGTTATACCTTATAAAATTCAAGTTATATTCAAAATTCTATAGATTAAAGAGCATGTTTTTCTCTTTTTCAGTTATTTTTGTTTTACGCAGGGTTTTTTTAGTTTATTTTTATTGATTAAATATAAACTAAAATATTCGCCATGTGTATTTTCCCACAGTATATGTCAAGCGAGCAGTGCAATTTGAAAGTCGCCTTGCTAAAGCTCCTTATAAAAACCAACGGCATTTTATACACGTTTTTAAACTTGCATTCATTCCCAAACCGTAAGGCTGGCATTGCCTGATATGGATGCCTGTACGCAAGGGCAAAAAGAGCACAACAATTCAAAACATACCAAATGCTATACTTATTGTTAGGGTTCCGTAGCCAAATGGCAAAAAACGGAACCCTTATAGATTCGTCATGTCTGTCTGTCCGTGTATGTCACAGCCATTTATTTCCGAAACTATAAGAACTATAATGTTGAAACTTGGTAAGTAGATGTATTCTGTGAACCGCATTAAGATTTTTACACAAAAATAGAAAAAAAACAATAAATTTTGGGGGTTCCCCATACTTAGAACTGAAACTCAATTTTTTTTTTTTCATCAAACCCATAAGTGTGGGGTGTCTATGGATAGGTCTTCAAAAATGATATTGAGGTTTCTAATATCATTTTTTTCTAAACTGAATAGTTTGCGCGAGAGACACTTCCAAAGTGGTAAAATGTGTGTCCCCCCCCCTGTAACTTCTAAAATAAGAGAATGATAAATCTATAAAAAATATATGATGTACATTACGGTGCAAACTTCCACTGAAAATTGGTTTGAACGAGATCTAGTAAGTAGTTTTTTTTTAATAGGTCATAAATTGAAATTAATATCAAATACTCAGGTCTATACTACCATTTACTTATATACCTACAGGTTTGTACGGAACCCTCGGTGCGCGAGTCTGACTCGCACTTGGCCGGTTTTATTTCTTGGTATTTTTTTTTCATAGCACAATTAGTTAGTTAATATTGTACGGAACCCTCCGTTTGCGTGTCCGACTCGCACTTGGCCGGGTTTTTTTTAATCTATAGATCGGTAAGTAAATATAAGTATAACGCAGGTAGAAATTTTTTGGCGGGCTTTTCAACAGGGCGGTCTAAAAAAATTTCCCATTTTCAATTTATTTATTGTTTGTATTTATTGGTCTATATTAGTAGTAGTTATTATCGTAGCAGCTCTTTTAGGTAAGTTTTAACATTTTTATTCTTTAAATATTGCTTAATCTTAAAAATATGGACGTGGTTTCGGAGTCTGAAGAACCACCCGACCCCTTGATCACATTATTAAATGCGGCTAACTCAACAGTTGATGTGCCTTTTGAGACCATATCGCGTAATAATAAAAAGGGTAAAAATAAAATTTCAAAGAATACAATATTTAAACCAAGGGATAAATCGTCTCCTATGCGGCCCTTCCACCATGCCATATCTTTCACAGGAAATCTAAATAAAGATTTAGTTATGGTTAAATCAATTAATAACAAAGATTCATGCGAAATTTCTAAAACTCAAACGGGAAATATTACAAATAAAGTAGAGTCTCAAACGGGAAATATTATAAATAAAGTAGAGACAACGTTTAGAACGCTTTATTTGGACACTGACCCTGGTCCTTACATTGTTCATGTGGAACTAATATCCCCTGA
Organism: Achlya flavicornis; assembly: GCA_947623365.1. Classification (NCBI taxonomy): domain Eukaryota; kingdom Metazoa; phylum Arthropoda; class Insecta; order Lepidoptera; family Drepanidae; genus Achlya; species Achlya flavicornis. The sequence goes on from OX392468.1 coordinate 13,712,423, forward strand.
TGTTAATTCTGGCTCTACCTTACATACTATTAAATTTGGACATTTTAAAATCTCTATTATTAAGCTACTGTAATTTAGTGATATTATCAAAGGTATATTATAAAACTAGTAAGTTCAGCAGTTTTTTTTTTGTATAGTTTATGTAGTCCAGTGATTACTTCATGATAACCTTTGGGGACCTTTGGGTACAGGAAAATATTTAAAATATGGCTGAGGCGCCATTTTTTGTTCTTGTTTATTAGGCTTAATGAGTGTTACATTAATGTGAACTTTTACCAACTAAAACTGAAATAAATACTAATTGCACAATCAATTATAGGTAAACATTCAAAACATTTTATTATCTTATGGTCGTAGATCGTGATATAAAACTAGACAGATATCATATAAATAAGAAAATGGAAAAAAAAATACAACCAATACTAAACAAAATAGTATATACCTAAAAAAGAAAATAATAATTAAAACATGCCTATAGCTATCCAACGAACACCTATAGAACTTCGTTAATTTAAATCTCTTTTTTTTATTGGCAATGCAAACTGCTAGTTTTGCACTTGCATACTCATCTTGACCATTTTACATTTATGTTTTTTATAGGATAATTATTACATCCACTATGTTTTTTTTTTTTTTTATACAACAAAGTCGGTAAACAAGCATACGGCCCGCCTGATGGTAAGCGGTTACCGTAGCCATATGGACGCTTGCAACACAAGAAGCATCGCTCACGCGTTACAGACCTTTCCCCCCTCCCATATGAGCTCTGGCGACCTTACTCACGCGCAGGAACACAACTTTACACAACATAAAGTTATTTGGCTGCGGTATTCTGTAAGGTGGAGGTACTTCCCCAGTCGAGCTGCTCTTTGAGCGAATAAACGCTATGCTCTACCTCTCTCAACGCTATGCTCTACCTCTCTCAACGCTATGCTCTACCTCTCTCAACGCTATGCTCTACCTCTCTCAACGCTATGCTCTACCTCTCTCAACGCTATGCTCTACCTCTCTCAAACCTGTTATACCATGTTATACCTAATTCGGTAACTCCATTGTTTCTGAGGTAGAATCTCTATACCTAACCTCCTAACGCCCGCAATAAATATTCAATTTATCCTTGATTTTGTAATGAGTAAAAATAATATTTGGCTATAAGAAAGCAGTTTAAAGGAAACTAGAACAGTATATTTGATTCACAATCACGAAGATACTGAACCGTAGAAAGTCGTAAAGTAACACTCCGCAGACAACATTCCTTGAGAACTTTTTTAAGTCAGGACTAAGTACTTCGACTGAGTAATAGGAATGAAGATAAATTAAGAATTTTGTACATTCCCACTAGCCTACCTACACAAATGGTGATAAATGGGGGCGTAGGCGAATGTATAGGCGTTGGTAGAGTTAGATAAATCATAATTTTCCTGAAACAATTGCACAAGCGTTCATCTAGCTCACCTCATTTCAGTTCATCGGGTAAAATAATCACTAGCAGTGCTTAAAACGATATTAAACTAAAACTCTGTTTAAGTAGTCACATATTTATCGATCGATTTATTGTTATTGTCAAACAATTTGATATTAACTACGTGACCGTTTAGTTAAATAGCGTATGTATCACGAACTTAAACAGAATCCATCAAAACTGAGAAGTTCAGAAAGACAGGTGTAAAGTTAATTACGAGTGCAATTAATAGCTTTGCGTTGCGTAAACGATTCGTACAAGATTGGAGCTCAGTGCAACATCTAATTAAAGGATCATTGTGTGAAGTATGTGGGTCGGGCCGGGTCTTGCAATTGGGACGTAGTTCCGAACGCACCGTAGCCAACAATTCACGTGGCCCAAATGCACGTTTCCGCATTAGAACCCAATGACACTGGCAGTGATGACAGATCTACTCTCACTAATCGATCTATTTTTATACTGACTTCTAAAAAGAGTTCATGCTTTCATAGGAGGTACATCCTTGCTCAATATAGGACCATGTACGTAGTAGACACTTCTTTGTTTAATCGCTTTTTGATTTTTACACAGAGACATCGTTGGCAAAAGTGACATTTTGGATTAATCATCCTCAGTTAGTTATGATCTTTTATTCAATTACTGTGGTTAGTTCAGCTGCCCCTGACAAAATCCCTAGCTAGGACCAACATTAGTAATGATCTATGTTAATGTTAGGCCAATATGCCTAACTTTACGTATATTATTATTTTCACTATATACGAGTCGAGTAGGTAGAGTACCTATTAAAAATGATGAAAATGTATCATCGAATCATATTATTTCTCAAGCTTCCCATTTCTATAATAAAATAATTAATCAGTCACATTATGTCAAGTTCTGGGGATACGGAGATATGAAATCAACGTCTGCATAAACACATACAATTCATTCCTCTCCGAATGTGGATATGCTGCAGCTTTTATTCTGTTGGTTCATGAATAGTTACAGGAGGTCTATACATCCTATAACTATTCATGATTACTAGCTGGTTCACCCACGTTCCCGGGTCTTATGTTTATCCCCGTGCCCCAAACCACCTCTCTGCCAAATTTAACAAGAACAGACAGACGGAGAAAAAGACGTGCGGATCCACTCTAGTTTATATAGTATAAGTAAGGATATAGATCGTCAGGATAATTGAACGACTTGTATATATGACCAGCCTTAGTGCTTCACAATTTTAACATAAGAACTCGTCATGCTGTAAAAGCCGAAAATGGCGAGTTCACAAAGTGGCTGCGAATGCTGAAAATAAGTCGCAGAATTATATGTCATTTCTATAATATGGCACAATTATATGAGCACTAAGCCCGAAGCTTCGAAAACAGATAACGTCGCTTTGTTTTTCGTCATCATCAATATTCCTTTATCTACCTTATTGTTATCCCACATGAAACAACTTAATAACAGTATCATGGGTATTGTCACTACTAATGTTGACCACGATTTAAGAGAGAATCGGTCAAAACTGTGATATAATTGGTATCACTTGGATATAGCCTTAAACCTATAGAGTGTGATTCTCTTTCGAAAAATGTTTATACGACAATGGCTGTAAACAAGCATGATGGTAAGCGTTTACCGTAATCATATAATATCCTGGGACATTCCTCACACACGGTCATCTGATCCCAAACTAAGCAGAGCTTGTACTATGGAAACTGATATAATATATAATACATATACTACTTTTTGTTTGTAAATACATACTTAATATACATAGCTACACCCAGACTCAGGACATACAGACATGTTCATGCACACAAATGCATGTCCTGTGCGGGAATCGATCCCACGACCTGCGGCGCAATAGGTGGAATCTTTAACAGACTCTTAACCAACTGCGCCAACTGGCCGTCAATATACCTAGACGCTTGTAACACACGAGGCGTTACTCACGCGTTACCGACCCTTCCCTCCTCCCCAATGACCAATGAGCTCTGGCGACCTTACTCACGCGCAGGAACACAATAAAGTTATTTGGCTGCGGTATTCTGTAAGGTGCACGTACTTCCCCAGTCGAGCTACTCTTTAAGCGAATAAACGTTATGTGCCTCTATAAGAAGCAGAACAGGAACTACAATTATGATTTTAAAGCTCTAGGCTCATATTACTCTCCAGGATATAACCTATCTCAATGCATATATCACGTTGATCCGTTGCTGCGTGAAAGAAACCAACAAAAGAAAACTTTCGCATTTGTCAGATTCCAGATACATTACAAAAGAAGTGTTACCTAAAAACGAATAAATGCCACACACAGCTTGTATAACTGCAAATTATACAAGTTTGTCAACAACGATAATATGGACAATATCTATAAACCGGACACTTTATATTCGATAAATCGTTGTAAATACAATAAGATACGATCGTATATAACATTCCTTACATCTTCACGCCTCTATACTTTCACTATGGTGGCGAGAAAGCAAAACCCTTATAAGTACATAGTCATAGGCCTACTTACTTGTAATTTTCACTGCTTATTAGGTACATTTTCAAATCAGTTACCTCTTTATATTTTCCTGCGGTTCATTCTATCAAGATATTCTGTCGAAGCTAAGGAACTATAGATCGTAGTTGTAGTATAGTCATCAGCTTTTTATATAGGTACGCCTGAAATATATTGTAAACTGAGTCCCAAAGTGACCACCATAGTGCCGTGATCCCCCTATCGTTTGAAAGTACCTTGTTAGAAGAGTATGTAAATAGATTGCTCATTTCTTTAGTCATAATTAGGGTTCCGTAGCCAAATGGCAAAAAACGGAACCCTTATAGATTCGTCATGTCTGTCTGTCTGTCTGTCTGTCTGTCTGTCCGTCCGTATGTCACAGCCATTTATTTCCGAAACTATAAGAACTATAATGTTGAAACTTGGTAAGTAGATGTATTCTGTGAACCGCATTAAGATTTTCACACAAAAATAGAAAAAAAAACAATAAATTTTGGGGGTTCCCCATACTTAGAACTGAAACTCAATTTTTTTTTTCATCAAACCCATAAGTGTGGGGTATCTATGGATAGGTCTTCAAAAATGATATTGAGGTTTCTAATATCATTTTTTTCTAAACTGAATAGTTTGCGCGAGAGACACTTCCAAAGTGGTAAAATGTGTGTCCCCCCCTGTAACTTCTAAAATAAGAGAATGATAAATCTATACAAAATATATGATGTACATTACGGTGCAAACTTCCACCGAAAATTGGTTTGAACGAGATCTAGTAAGTCGTTTTTTTTTAATACGTCATAAATTGAAATTAATATCAAATACTCAGGTCTATACTACCATTTACTTATATACCTACAGGTTTGTACGGAACCCTCGGTGCGCGAGTCTGACTCGTACTTGGCCGGTTTTTAATAAGTAATTTAGTTAACAAAAAAAAAAGTCGATGATGTCTGAATTGCAACTCATCAATGGTGCCTTTGTACATGTATTTCTTAGTCATCCGGTGTAGCCCGAATTTGTATTTGTTTGACATTGAAGGGCATTGAGAGGGGCAGTCACTTGCAAATTAAACATGTTATTGTGCTCGTATTTAAATTAGGGTGAAATAAACAAATAATTGAAATAGCAGGATAACATAAACAGAATTTAGGACAACACTCAACTATTCATACGATTTTTTATGATATCATAAAACTGATAGATATAAAACCATTACGTAAACCGCAATATGATTGTGTCATACCTAATACATTAGAATTTTACAACATTATTATAGTTAAAATGAAATCAGCAGATCAAAGGCCGGTGCAACCTTCGCGGAAGATTTATTTAAAACAAACACTCACGTTGTTCAGGATCGGGGAGTTTACGGGTTGATGGTATCATAAAAAGTGTTCTTTTTGACACCAATCTGGTGTTTATTATTTAGGACAAATGTGACCCGCGCCGCCCGTAACCCGACACCGCACCGTCTGTCGAGTCGACCGACACCACTCATCTTGTTTGATCTACTGAGAGCTTTTTAAACTTTTTCGGTCTTATTACAAAACGTGGACTAAATTTCGTACCTGGATTAAACATGGTAATAAACCATGTACTAAAATATTTCGTATTACAAAACGTAGATTATCTCATATTCGTGGATCAATTATGGTACTAAAGATAAACCAACAGCACCCCTAGTTTGTCTTTGGACTATCGCACGACAGAGGACTAAAGTCACTAGCAAACGTCAAATTGCACAGTGAGGTTAAGTTTTATTGTTTTACTTTTGTTTTCTGATTACAAGAAGAATGGATAATATTGATTTAATTTATTGATCTAGAGGATATGGACGATTTAGATTTATTACGGGTGCCCCGGCGACCTTTAAGACTTCGTTATTGGCTGAACCCTTTTGTTGAGTTGTGTGACGAAGAATTTCGATATAAATACACGTTCACGAAGCGTTTCGGCTTAAAAATAGTGGACCTGGTAAAAGCTGAAATATCCCAGGATCCCCGAGGATGCCGAATACCCCCTGAAATTCAAGTGGCTTGCCCATAACGGAGCTGGGCTCGCATTGCTCGCAATGAAGTAAGTGCCTTATAAACCTTGTCTAATAATAGCAAAACAATGTGCAATATAACTTTCTAATGTATTATTATTGTTTTACTCATAGATTCAAGACAACACAGCCGATTTGCACGGTGTGTCTCAGCCAGTTGTCAGCCAAATATATGTAAGAAAGTAGCAGGAACCATTGCACAGATGTCACACAGGTTCATCACGCATCAAAAAGATATGTGCTGATGGGGGCAGTTATATATTAACAGAAAAGGATATCCATCTATAAATGTGCAGGTATATAATTTGAAATTTCAACTTTCTTGAATCATTTTGTAATGTGAAATAAAACAAGCATTTGTTTTTAGGTGGTCTGTGATGCTGATCTCAGAATAATGGATGTAGTAACCAGGTGGCATGGCAGTGTATGTACATGATTCCAGAATATTCCGGGAATGTAGACTGAAACAGTGATTTGCAAATAAAAGTAGCGGCTGGTGCTTTCTATGGAATATTACTGGGTGACAGTGGCTATCCTTGCACCCCATATTTATTTACACCAGTTCTGAACCCTACAACACCTGCAGAAGAAAGGTATAACCAGTCTCACATGTGTACAAGGAACACAGTGGAGAGATGTTACGGGTTATGGAAACAATGTTTCCGCTGCCTACTAAGAGGCATGTGTTGTGATATTTAAAGTGCCAAAAAAACTATAGTAGCATGTGCAGTTCTTCATAATATAGCCATTGACATGAGAGAGGAGATATTTTCTGATTAAAATGATAGCAGCCTGACACCATCCGCTAGAGAAACATTTTCACAATCAAGAGTTGAAAACACAGTTCATGGAAGGCAGTTCATTGAAACTTATATTCATTGATTATATTTATTTATTTATAAAGTTTAGTTACAGTACTTAGCACTTTTATTATTTTCAATTTTGAAATTTATATACTAATATAATTTCTAACATTCTCACATTATGTTTTGTATAATTAAGACATTTCATTGATTATTATTTATTACTGTTGTGGTTGACCTGAAAAAAAAAAGAGATATTAGTTTATTTTTATGAAAGCTGCTCTTGTTTTGCATAGGTTTATTTAATTTGGTTTGAATTTGTTTTACTAACATTTTATTCATTAGTGTGTTTCTTGCTTTCTATTTCTAATAAATCTATTTCTAAATCCAGTTTTTTCATTCTTGATTCTGCAATTATATTATAAGAATGTTCAATCTCCAACTTTTGTAAAGTCTCCTATGTTTTATCCATACCATAGGCTGCCTGCATGCCAAATTTCATCGAGATTGGTTCATTACTTTTTGAGAGATGCTTGAACAAACAAACATCATTTTTAAAAGCAAGCTGTCCCCTTCGGTTTCACCCTGAGATTCCATACATAATTATAAACATGAAAGTAACTTGTGTCTGACTGCTGGACAGGTATAGAGAGGGACATGGGCTACTTTTTACCCTAGGACCAGGAGAAACCATGGGGACTAGTAATTATATGTACTTACATGTGTTGAGAACCTTTTTTAGTTTTCTTTGATCGAATTCTATATCAATTTGTTCTGGCCTGCTTGTCACTAAGAATATAATATATCCTAGAATGGTTGAAATTAGAGTTATCATAAAGAATGTTATGTGTATCGCACAGTTTTAACATCAAAACAAACTTTCTCTTCGGCACTCCAATTTTCACCCCTTCCTTTCTTCTGATCATCTATTGTAGAGTTTTTATTATAAAATAAGCACTTTTTATTTAACTTTTTGTTGCTTAATGTTAGTAGTAGCAGTTTCGTATTTATAATACGCGCGAGAACTTCATTTATTCCGTTACGCGCAAGAGTTGTTGCTAATATGTAATATTCACGGGTAATATTACATTATTATACGTGAAAACAACGCCAAAAACAAAATTATAGTTGATAATTTAGTTGCACCAGCAAAATCTTTTCAAAAATCAATATTTGAATTTATATCTTATTAGTATATACTATTTTAAATTTTAATAATTTATATAATAAATCAGCTATGTAGATAAATGGAACGGTGCGAACGAATGATGTCAGATTCAATGAATGTTTTCTATAGATAATCTGTGGATATTATTTAATAATGGACTAGCTTGTGGTACTAACACATCCTCCGTTAGTCTGCGATTTGTAATAAGATCGAATTTTAGTCATAGGACCAACGTTAGTACCGTAACAATCCAAGACTTGTAAGTTATGGTTTAAACCAGGATGAAGATCGTTTTTTGTAATAAGACCGTTTATGTCATAGTTTAGTGCGCTTTAGGCGCCTTTATTGCTGAATAAACATTTCAGGATTATCCGTCGCAGCCGCAGTGAGCTCTACCAACTTTTCATTTTAAGTCATCGTTGCGTGTTTTTAAATTTAGTTTTCCTTCGCCAGTTTTTAACTCTTCAGAACTTTTGGAGTAAGTTTAGAACAAAATTCAACTGATTATCACACAATATTTTCATCGAGACGAGATAACGCTGAGAGTTATGATACCATAAATAAATAGAATAAAGAGTTTGTTTTTGGTTTATATCTGGTAATGCGTTTATTGATATATTGGTGATGTTTCAGGAAGACTTTTGTTTTGTTAAAAAGCACCGGCCGATCCGAAGAGCGCCGAGTGCTCAGACACATTAGGAAAATAGACAGACCGTTTGTATATAGGCATTGAAAATCGTCATGCACGAGTGTACTAGTTAGATAATTACAAATATGCATTTAATTATAAATTATGAAGAAATTAACAATTTAAATAAAAATTACCGTATTTCTAGTAATTATAAAACATAATTGATTAGCAGATATTTTCTTGTAATTTTGTTACTTGAACCAATAACGTTGATTGATAACAAGCTATTTTTTTAACCTTTCCTTGAAAATTATTTAGTTTTAAAACCTGTTTGATAAGAATACTTAATCCAAGAAAATTATAGATTTATATTTTTCATAAAGTATTTGCCAGAACTAAAAAAAACTACATAATTATTTACAAACGATAATATTTCTAATAATTGAACGGTACAGTTAAAAACAAATCCAAAAATCATCATCACCATTCATTTGGTGTTAATATCGTAAACCAAATGGTTCACTGTTGTGGAACATCAGCCGGCGTTAAGCGGTCGGATTTTTAAATAAACATTTTTAATGATCGGCCCGCGCCTTCGCTGCCAGGTGTACACAGACGGTGCGTCCGCGCAGCCCCCACTTCCCAAGCGTACTACTTCACTTCTTTTGTTCCAAAAACAGTAACCCATTTATTTTTGAAGAAATCTAGTTCCTATCCTCCTCTTATGATTATTTTATGTAAATATTGAAATGACAGGAAACATACTTGATGTAATATAAACGGATGCAGATAGATCCGGTTCCGTTTAAAGGGGTTCTATAAAAGTTTGGTCGAGACAAAAGAAGCTTAAATTAGATTCAACAGTTCTCGTTAATTATTTATTTAATTTCGACCCTGGACCAAACAAAGATGAGTTAAATAGAATGTGTGCGATGAATAGGTAAAATTAATTTAATGCATAGCTTATAACAATTGATTTAATTTTGTATTTATGTATTGAAACCTGTAGGTGTGAATGATGCAAGTCAACTTAACAATCATGTGGGTAATTTGTTGTATTGTTTTGCCAGCATGGGGAATCGTCGTACATGTCTCTAGCTCTAGGCTACAACTTGTTAGTGTTATTCATACCGTAATCTATCAGCGAAACTGTCATGAGTAGGGTTGTCGACTACCTAGTTGAAGAACATTTGCCTAGTGACAAGTAAAGGTAAATTCCCAAGATATTTTATTTAAAATAAAAAAAATAAGTATTCTCGTAAATAAATCCTAATTGGTATCTCTTGCATTGTTTGTAAAATTCATATTATTTTGAGCTTCAATAATACATTTTATATTCGTGGGTGAACTAAAGGTATCTAACTGTATATACACTTTACACATTTGGATCACAATACTCATAAGACTAAAAAATAATAATAATATAATAAAAACCTACCTAAATGTGATGTTTTCTTATTTAAATCATCGCTCGTTTTACAAACAACCAGTACATTAGATATGTGTCGAATCGAATTCTATTAAAATGCATTTTATTTACCCGCGCAGTTTGTTGTCATGGTTCTTAATATATTACTAATAAAATGCGTTTAGTTGTAACTTGTATCTGGCAAACAGAGTTTCGATTTCAATACAGAAACTAAACTCATATCCTCGTTATTTTATGGTCAACTTTTTATATGCAGTTTACAATCTTCTTTATATTTATTTAAATTGTATTGCAATGAGCTGAAATTGTAAGTCCCACACAAACATTAGCTATGCGGGACGCATGTTCTATAAAACTTGGAAACGGGACGTCCCGATTCTCAACGGGCCGGCCGCGGTCAGCGCGGGCAAGCAGCTACATAACAACATTTGGCAACCCTAGTCACGTGTCTACTCAACTCCACCAAAGCCTACGGCCTGTTTACACTAGAGTGTAATTCGATATTATTCCGATTGTACGTAAAAGTGACACTCGGACTCCTCATGGATAATATCGTTATCTGAATAGCTCAATAAAGAGTCGCTTTATTGTTTGACATTTCTGAATTTCTCATTCGCGTCAGAATGTTCGAAAGCAACGCGATTGCGAGATAAAGATTGTCGTTTAGTACCGTTGTAATAGGTATAAAATATTATATATCTTTTTGCCTTATATGTACACTTACAGTACAAAGTATGGACAGAGATTATTATCTTTGCTAGAAACGACATGCAGTTAAAGTTTTTACATAGAAGAAAGCAGTGTTCGAATTAATAGAAATATCTAAGACATGTCACCTTAGGTTTTATTAAAATTAGTATTTGGTTAGAACGAGCTCCCACGGAATTAATAATTTGAAATTGAAGTACTTATGATATTCCTTTGTGTACCTAGTAACTTTATTAAAAAACAAAATTTGGCATCAAGTATGTATACACGCAAAGGGAGAAAAGATAGAAAACGCCTTGATATATCTCCGAATTCTTATCCTTCTAATTATTATTACAGCAGTTATCTTGAATGACAACAAATTAAACTAGACAAATGACGGAGCCATCTCGCACATGTCAAAACATTCTAGGGACGGAAATAATAGACGCCCAAATACTCTCACGAACACGGAAAACTTTTAGTAAGATAATCATTTCAACAAATTAGGATGTGAAGCCGCAAACTATTTAGGTTACAATAGACTGCATTATGTTCAGAATGGTGATTAAGTGTAAGGCTAATTGACTCCATAAAAAAACAAAGCTTTGGGATGAAAGTTAGAACAAAATTATACGTATTTTATAACTAGTTTTACATAAAAAATATGATTATGTATGTATTTACAGTCAGAATGTACCTTATATTACATTCTTACCTACATTATTTATTTATAGTTCTAACAGAATATTAGAATTTCGATTAGAGAAATTCCCTGTTTGGACAACTTCAAAACTTTTGCCTCTAAAATATGTTTGGATTGTTCTACTTATGGCGTTGTCCCAATTCCAAGAATTAACACGTCACATAGCTGAATGCTGTCTTAAAGCATAGTTTATATTCTACCTATATAAAGTCTCTATCTCTGAAAATCGTATCGTTATGTTCAACTAAGTATGCGATGATTTTATCGTATCAAATACACGAATACTAGCGCCATTTACTAGCGCATTAAATCTATGTTAACAATTTTATAATTAGCCGATTCGATCACGTAGATGCCTTCAGGCGTTAAGGATTGTAAACGCAATGTAAATAATTACTTACTAGACAGTTTATAAAGAAAAACTTTAAGTTTGTAAGTGTAGATAGTAGACACTCGTAGGTGCACTTTGTGTGTAGTCAATAATTTATAAAAAAATAGAAATGCTGCCATTACTTCGAAGGTAGAAACTGTCAAGTTCATAAATGAGCTCGTGGTGCGTATTGAAGACGGTTCACCAATTACACAAAACTTAACATCTAGTTTCCACCCACTGTACTCCTAAGTCAAATTGACAAAGTGGGTGGACGTGACAAACGGGTCAAAAAGTCATTTGTTTCAATGCCCAAGTCTAGTGGTACTATTCATTCATATCTTTAGATACTGTCCGGCTAACATATTTAAAAGAAACCTTAATATAGTCAAACAAATTGAGAGTTTCATATTCAGCTCTATTTTTAACCGACTTCAAAAAAAAGGAGGAGGTTCTCAATTCGGCAGTTTTTTTTTTTTTTTATGTTTGTTACCTCATAACTCCGTCATTTATTAACCGATTTGGAAAATTCTTTTTTTGTCTGGAAGGGTACTCTTCCCGTTTGGTCCCATTGTCACCAGATCAGGATTCGATTACTTTTTAGTGTAGTTTGAAGTCGGTTTAAGTTTTTTGTAAAACAGTCCAATTATTTGCATGTCTACTTTCATGAACGTAGTAGGTAGCTACCCGAATCCTGAGTAGCGTCTAAACGCAATGAATTCAGTCCACGGCGCAAACTAGGTTTTATTTTTAACTTGGTTAGCTTAGAAATTAGTTTACCTGCAAGTAACACTGCGGTTTTCAAACTTATAAGTTTTGCAGGTTTCGCTTGTGACAACAATAAGGTTTGTTCAACGTGCACTTGTATCACGTTTCACCAGCCAGTTTCAATAACTATGCACGCTTTAATAGATTAACTAGCATTTGTCTAAGTCTATAAAGTTAACATACAATGTTTGTATTTTCGCGGTCAAATATGAATTATTAGACACAAAGCTCTATCTTATTCTTTTCAAATTAGAGAAAATAACTTATGAAGCTCCAGATGTGGAAGTGACACTTTTTAGGGTTCCGTAGCCAAATGGCAAAAAACGGAACCCTTATAGATTCGTCATGTCTGTCCGTCCGTATGTCACAGCCACTTTTTTCCGAAACTATAAGAACTGTAATGTCGAAACTTGGTAAGTAGATGTATGTACGTCTGTGAACCGCATTAAGATTTTCACACAAAAATAGAAAAAAACAATAAATTTTGGGGGTTACTTACTTAGAACTAGATACTTAGAACTTAAACTCAATTTTTATTTTAATAAAACCCATAACTGTGGGGTGTCTATGGATAGGTCTTCAAAAATGATATCGAGGTTTCTAATATCTTTTTTTTCTAAACTGGATAGTTTGCGCGAGAGACACTTCCAAAGTGGTAAAATGTGTGCCCCCCCCCCTGTAACTTCTAAAATAAGAGAATGATAAAACTAAAAAAAATATATGATGTACATTACGATTCAAACTTACACCGAAAATTGGTTTGAACGAGATCTAGTAAGTAGTTTTTTTTAATACGTCATAAATTGAAAAATACTCAGGTCTATACTACCATTTACTTATATACCTACAGGTTTGTATGGAACCCTCGGTACGCGATTCTGGCTCGCACTTGGCCGGTTTTTTTTAGAGCTTTGCTTGATGAAACCTATTGATTGTTTTAGTTGACAATTTTGAATAAGTAGGTACTTGTTATCTTCAAATTAATACACCACAGTAAAAAGTTTTTGTTTGTGAAAAACGCAAGAGTAAGGTCTGCTTCTGTACTTTCTTACAGTATCGACATGCATTCAGACTTGATTGTTTCTTTGTAGCATTCCGAGAACATTCTAAATAAAACTAAATCAGCAGATTTGGCAGCGTTAATCCAGGTCGGGTTCAACACTTGAACAACAATCAAATATTATGTAACAACACGGAGCATTAATGTTAATATCTTGCTAATCGTTATAGTTATGACTAGCTTCTGCCCGCGGCTTCGCCCGCGTGGCCTACAGGAAACAAATGACATAATTTTCTTTAAAAACAACCATAATAAGTGCTCTCACTTGTTTTTTTTCTTGTTTAAGCCCTATTGACTCTGTTAGGAATCTCCCATTTCGGAAAAACTGGTACACGTGACCTTTCTTAGTGGATACGTACACTTCACTTGTACAACGAACAGTTCTCTGAAGAATTGTTTGATCTGATTCCCACGGGCTATCTTCTACCATCGCAACTCTCGCCATCGACGGGGAGTCCATACTCATATATTGTAACCGAAATGGTTTCTACTGTGCGGTTTCAAAGTAGTTTTCTACCGCGTACACTCAGGCTAGGAGTATATCCAGGGGGTCTTCAAAAAGGGTGTGAAGATATTTCTGTAGGGTCGGTAACGCACGAGTGATACCTACGGTGACCGTTTACCATCAGGCGGGCCGTATGCTTGTGTGACACCTTAGTATTAAATTTAAATATGAAATAATAATTTAAAAATTGCCCGTAGCAGGCGGACAGATCGAAGGGCGGAGATCTATCCAAAAGTTCAAACAGACAGATGAGAATTTTTCATGTGGCAGACAGACAGATAGATGGGCGGCAGTAGGCTTCTTCTTAATAAAATGATACACATGTACATTATTTTTACATTAATACAAAATTGTGTGAATACAAAATTTCATCCCCCTTTACACCCCTTCAAGGATTAAAATTCGAAAAACGCGATATAAGTTCCGTTAGTTTCCAACCATAAGCCGAAATAATTAATTTTGTGATTTTACCTCCGAAAATAAAGAACTCCAAATTCAAAATTTAATCCCCCATTTCACCCCTTAAGAGTTCAAATTCCAACAACACCGATATTCGTTGCGTTCGTTTCCAACTATAAGCTTAAATAATAAATTTAGTATACTTCCATACACAACTTCATCCCCATTTTTCCACCTTCGGGGGTGGAATTATCATAAACGCTGAAATAACTTTACATTAATTTTTAATCGTCAGCCTCTACACAAAATTTGAAGATCCTAACTTCAAAACTGACGGACTTGCATACAAACTTTCATCCCCTATTTTACCCTCTTAGGGGTGGAATTTCCAAAAACCCTTCCTTACTGGATACCTATACTGTATAATAATAAATTAAGTGTAGTTTATTGTGAAATTGAGGGCCTTGCATACCCAACTTCATTCACCTTTTTCCACCTTTGGGGGTGGAATTATCATAAACGCTGAGATAACTTTACATTAATTTTCAGTCATCAGCTTAAATACAAAATTTGAAGATCCTAACTTCAAAACTGACGGACTTTCATACAAACTTTCATCCCCTATTTTACCCCCTTAGGGTTGGAATTTCGAAAAACCCTTTCTTAGTGGATACCCACTCTTCACAAAGAATACACCCTCCAAATTTCATGTCTCTAGGACCAGCGGTTTAGGCTGTGCGTTGATATATCAGTCAGTCAGTCAGTCAGTCAGTCAGTCAGGACTTTGAATTTTATATATATAGATAAGTTTCAATTTACAGTAATCTCATGCTAACAAGTTACGGTGTATAAAGGTACAATGAAACTACTCGTTAACGAATCCGATGTTAGATTAATGAATATCCAATTATTGAGCAACAATAGCAATCCCCACTTGAGTTACGAGTGGGGATTGCATACCAATATTATTACACTTATCTTCATATTAATAACTGAGGTGGAGCTGTTTAACTTGGCAATGGTAAAAAGTCTTAAAGTATTTAAAGCCTCTGAGGTCTTATTGACTTTTTGAGGTTCTCAGGCAATTCAATATTTTTTGAGGTCTATTTGTATCTCAGTCCTCTGTGTAAGGTAAAACTGAAACTATGCTAATGTTGGCGCCTCACAGAAAAGCACGTAGTCTCGCAAAAGGTTCTTTTAAGTAGGTATAATGTTGTCATGATTCTTATTAACAGGATTTTGATTGAAAATATTATAGTAATAACAATAAAATAAAATAATGTAAGCGATATTTTCTTAGTATCAAAATAAAAACATGACTTAGCGTCATAAAATAACCTAGCCTTTAAAATTAGGATTCTCTGTGTACCTACTATGGGAATAACGTTTTCTCGTCTTAGTTTATAAAGGTGGCATCATGTCATGCATCAAGATGCATTTTGCAATAACTATTATACAAAATTACCCATCGTAAATTGATGTTATAGAGTTCTTAATGCAACTACAAAGCTATATCCGCGATTTATATTGAGAGGTAGTGCCACTCGATTGGTAGGTGGGCACTTGAACGAAGATATGACGACACAGTCATCGTTAATATTAAAACCCTGAATAAATTAGTAATTAATAAAGCTTTGCTTTAGAAATAAGTTTTGTAGAAAATGTGAGAACTAGAGAGCCTCTTTTTATGCGTCGGTAAACCAGCATACGGGGCCCGCTATTTCAATTGTGTTCCAATGATCTTTCAGTGGTGTCAAAATTGTGCCATAATGACACTATTCTGTTAGTAAGTAGACTGCCGAAACTGTAAAATGTCACAATTTTGACACCACTTGATTGTAAGCGGTTACCGTAGCCATATGGACGCTTGCAACACCACTCACGTGTTACCAACCCTTCCCCCTCCCCAATGAGCTCGGGCGACCATACTCACGCGCAGGAACACAATATAAAGTTATTTGGCTGCGGTATTCTGTAAGGTGGAGGTACTTTCCCAGTCTGCTCTTATGCTCGCGAATAATGCTATGCTCTACCTCTGTACAAACTTTCAATATCTTGATTCTGTAGGATGAAAATTCCGATGAAAATCACTTTACAAATGTAGAGAATTCACACGCTAAATAGCCACGTTTCTGTGATCTGAAAGGCAATTAATTACAATGAAAATCTCTTTACAACGAAGTACTTTTGAATATACAAATATGTAGATAAGTAAACACGACACTGGCATAATAAATCATTTAAAACTTTTACAATTGGTTCTCTCATTCACATTCTGAAACTCTAGGCACGTGTGTTCGTAGAATGTTGATTAGTTTCGTGTGGTGGTTACAATCCTACATGTGTAATATCAAATTGTGCGAGTTCAAAATGAGATCGACAGTACACACGATTATCAAAGCAAATACAGTCTCCAGCGGGTTTTGATTGCCTAGCATTATGTTTGGTATCATTATTGGTGTAGCGTCCACGCACTGACACCACTGCACAGATTAGTGACTAGTTACTCCGTAGCACTGGCTCACCACTACACCAGGTCCGAGCGCAAGCGCACGTCCAACCCGCACCGCGTCTAATGTCAGACTGGCCGGTTGACAGCTACCCCCTCTACTGGTGTACATGAGACAGTGTATTATATCTACTGTATAGATACAAACACTACATCCCTTCCCTTTTAACAAATTTTAATTATTTCAAATGTAGGTAATCAATACTAGAGATAATTATTATTTACTGATGCAAATTACACTTTTGATATTTGTGGCTTTCACCCAGTGTCGCGACAGACACGTCTTTAATCTTAATACTGATTCTAACCAACACCGGTGTACATGATACAATGTATTATATCTACTGTATAGATACAAACACTGCATCCCTTCCCTTTTACCAAAATTTTATTATTTCCTTAGATGGTACTCGCGGTCCTTTACATGAGTGCTTGAACCATTCACGTAAACTTGGAAGATATCGGTTACAAAACCATCTTTGGAACATCCCTCGCATCTCGCAAACCATCCACTTGTAAAATTCTCTAAACTATGGATCCAATTCAGGGATGAACCTGCATTTATTTTTTTCTTTAGCAAATAAATTTTTGTTAAAATGTTTGCCATGAGCTTGTGATGTAAAGCATTGTCTGAAGTAATAGGACTGGGTATTCTTTTCATAGATATTATTCTTTTTAGAGCTAATAGACCTTTGTCGACTGATTAATCTTGTACTACTTGCAAATGTATAGCTCTAATCTTGCTCTAACTGCTAAACAAGTAAATAAACATATCCACAATTTAAGTTTTTTCCATTATCCAATTTAAGTCAATAACCAATAACTATTTCAATGCAATGGGAACCTGTACCTTGTTACCGTATAAGGAACCTACGCAATATATTAGCAAACAACGTGAAATCGACTCACCAGATACTGCTTTCAAAGCTATCCCAAGCACCACCACATGGACACCAAATAGAAAGTAAGTGCTCACATGAGACCCCCGGCACCAACTGGAGATGACAGCTTCAGGCCGCTATCAATATGATTGATGCTGCCAGCATAGAATCACCACCATCGAACTGCAAATTATTCCAATAGAATGGAATTCTAACAAATTAATTCAATCCTTATTGAATGGAATTCATATAAAGTAATTCTTATTGAATGGAATTCAAATAAAGTAATTCTAATCGAATGGTATTCAAGTAATTCCAATCGAATGTAATTCAAGTAAATCCAATTGAATGTAATTCAAGTAATTCCAATTGAATGTAATTCAAGTAATTCCAATTGAATGTAATTCAAGTAATTCTAATTGATTCATATTGAATTGAATTCGAACAAAGTAATTCTAATTGAATGGAATTCAAGTAATTCTAATTGAATGGAATTCAGGTAATTCTAATTGAATGGAATTCAGGTAATTCCGATTGAATGGAATTCAGGTAATTCCGATTGAATGGAATTCAGGTAATTCCGATTGAATGGAATTCAGGTAATTCCGATTGAATGGAATTCAGGTAATTCCGATTGAATGGAATTCAAGTAATTCCGATTGAATGGAATTCAAGTAATTCCGATTGAATGGAATTCAAGTAATTTCAATTGAATGGAATTCTATTTTGTGGGTGTTTGCATTATTCTTTCCTTACATTTCTTTTATGTCATTTAATTCCAAATTTCATTTTTATGTATGCCTTGTCAATGACATTTCAATTTTAATGTATGCTGGTCCACATCTTGCTTAACATCGTTCCATATACTACTTAAACTGTATACTACTGTAAAGCTGGTCGTATCCATGTTATTTCTTTCTTGAACCATCCATCTTATTTGCATCTTCCATTTCTGTTATTATTATCTCTAACTGCTTGCTTATTTCTTCACTAACTCTCTTTTTTTTTTCTAGAATGTGTCTGTTATTATTGCCCAATTCCGACAATTTCCAATTTAATTAAGGTATTAATTTAAAATACCAGACGATTTCCAATTTAATGGAGGTATTAATTTGAACTTCCCGACAATTTCCAATTCAATGGAGGTACTACCAATTTTAATTCGTATTTATCTGATTATTTTCAATTTGATAGAGCGTTTCGTTTCGTTTCTTTGCCTTTCTCATTTCATTTCATTTCATTTCATTTCATTTCATTTCATTTCATTTCATTTCATTTCATTTCATTTCATTTCATTTCATTTCATTTCATTTCATTTCATTTCATTTCATTTCATTTCATTTCATTTCATTTCATTTCATTTCATTTCATTTCATTTCATTTCATTTCATTTCATTTCATTTCATTTCATTTCATTTCATTTCATTTCATTTCATTTCATTTCATTTCATTTCATTTCATTTCATTTCATTTCATTTCATTTCATTTCATTTCATTTCATTTCATTTCATTTCATTTCATTTCATTTCATTTCATTTCATTTCATTTCATTTCATTTCATTTCATTTCATTTCATTTCATTTCATTTCATTTCATTTCATTTCATTTCATTTCATTTCATTTCATTTCATTTCATTTCATTTCATTTCATTTCATTTCATTTCATTTCATTTCATTTCATTTCATTTCATTTCATTTCATTTCATTTCATTTCATTTCATTTCATTTCATTTCATTTCATTTCATTTCATTTCATTTCATTTCATTTCATTTCATTTCATTTCATTTCATTTCATTTCATTTCATTTCATTTCATTTCATTTCATTTCATTTCATTTCATTTCATTTCATTTCATTTCATTTCATTTCATTTCATTTCATTTCATTTCATTTCATTTCATTTCATTTCATTTCATTTCATTTCATTTCATTTCATTTCATTTCATTTCATTTCATTTCATTTCATTTCATTTCATTTCATTTCATTTCATTTCATTTCATTTCATTTCATTTCATTTCATTTCATTTCATTTCATTTCATTTCATTTCATTTCATTTCATTTCATTTCATTTCATTTCATTTCATTTCATTTCATTTCATTTCATTTCATTTCATTTCATTTCATTTCATTTCATTTCATTTCATTTCATTTCATTTCATTTCATTTCATTTCATTTCATTTCATTTCATTTCATTTCATTTCATTTCATTTCATTTCATTTCATTTCATTTCATTTCATTTCATTTCATTTCATTTCATTTCATTTCATTTCATTTCATTTCATTTCATTTCATTTCATTTCATTTCATTTCATTTCATTTCATTTCATTTCATTTCATTTCATTTCATTTCATTTCATTTCATTTCATTTCATTTCATTTCATTTCATTTCATTTCATTTCATTTCATTTCATTTCATTTCATTTCATTTCATTTCATTTCATTTCATTTCATTTCATTTCATTTCATTTCATTTCATTTCATTTCATTTCATTTCATTTCATTTCATTTCATTTCATTTCATTTCATTTCATTTCATTTCATTTTGACTTCGACTTGACTTCGACTTGACTTCGACTTGACTTCGACTTGACTTCGACTTGACTTCGACTTGACTTCGACTTGACTTCGACTTGACTTCGACTTGACTTCGACTTGACTTCGACTTGACTTCGACTTGACTTCGACTTGACTTCGACTTGACTTCGACTTGACTTCGACTTGACTTCGACTTGACTTCGACTTGACTTCGACTTGACTTCGACTTGACTTCGACTTGACTTCGACTTGACTTCGACTTCATTTTATTTCAGGGTCATAACATTTCAGGTTCATTCATTTCAGGTTCATTTCAGGTGGTGGTACCTGATTAGTCGTAAAAATATGATTAGTCGTAATAAATACCCTAGTAATATAGATTTCTATAAACCTCTAATTTATTGAAATTCAATAGGTATGGTACACGCTAAGTACAGTACCTCTTATTTAAAAGAAGTCTGAAGCCTCAATTTCAATTTAATGAATTACTTATTGTCTTAATTTACTTATGTAACGACAATTCCCAATTCCAATTTTATGAGACAATTTACAGGTGCTTCAAACACGTTCATCTTTCTCACATCCTGAAGAACACTATCCTGCCACATCCAAAACTAACAATGTTTAATTTCATATTATGTTAGTGCAATAATAATATATCTTAATCTTCCTAAACTGATACTGGAATAAAATAAGCTGATATACTTTATTATTTATATCCAAATTAGAAAGACTTTCTTATAAAAATACTTTTATAATCTGCAGGAATTCTTCAAAGCTACCACAGATAAATATGCCTGACATGTAACTCATATAATCAATATACTGTATTACATACTATTCTAATAATACTCATTCCTTATTTTTGTTGAATTTAATTGGATTTATGTATTTAATTATTACTTAATATTATTGTAATGTTGCAATGCCCTTGCAGGGCTTATGTATTATACCACTTTATTCTTTGTAACATCTTTAACATACTAGGTACCTATGTACCTAAAATGTATGTGTAGGTGTGCTTCATGTGAAGCAGCAAATAAATAAATTGAAATATACCTGCATAGTTTATTACATATATACAGTCATGTTCATGCACACAAATGCATGTCCTGTGTGGGAATCGAACCCATGACCTGCGGCACAACAGGTGGAATCTTCCAACTGCGCACACGGGCCCGTCACTATATTTACTATAGGTAATTAAGCGCTTCCTTTAAGTATGAAACAAATAGGTACAATAAAGCCTATAGAAAATACAATATTACCGAAAACAACCTGCTAATGAGAGTTCAAAGCAACCTTTATATGCTGGTATAAAGGTATTAGTGACATCTTTTTAATTAGGAAGATTTGTAGCTCAATGCAATCTCCTTGTACCTTTTTTGAATAAACAATAATCATTTATTCGACAACACATTTGTTTTGTTACCTTTGCGGAATAATTTTGGACATAAGTAGCATTTTTCATTCTATTAATCTTGTTAAAAGATAAGGAAGGTAGGTACCCAAGCATCTTATAGTTTTCTTACATTATAATTTATTCTCTCATCAATCCATAATACCACTGACGAAATCGTCACTTCACTTAAATAAGTGGAATGAAATGTATTACATTGGGATTATTTTGCGTAAACAACATTCCATGACGATCCAACTGATTATTCTTACTATTGTACTACTGGGTTCGTCTACTTAGGAAATGTTATAAATATGGTATAATATTTAGTACGCATTGCATAAAACTCACACACTTTTTATTGTCACCTTCCTTCCCTTTTAATAATAATTGAATTTTATTTACTGGCCTTTTACACACGTTTCTCGTACTTTATCTCGTCGCCACTTGTAGCGTCCACGCACTGACACCACTGCACAGATTAGTGACTAGTTACTCCGTAGCACTGGCTCACCACTACACCAGGTCCGAGCGCAAGCGCACGTCCAACCCGCACCGCGTCTAATGTCAGACTGGCCGGTTGACAGCTACCCCCTCTACTGGTGTACATGAGACAGTGTATTATATCTACTGTATAGATACAAACACTACAATTGGTATGGGTTTTTTATTTATACCTAGCTGTCCCTCGCGGTTTCACCCGCGTTCCCGGGATAAAAAGCAGCCTATGTCCTTCTCCATACCATTGGCTATCTGCTTCCCCAAAATTCATGATGATCCGCTGAGCAGTTGAGACATGAAGGCGTAACAAGCAAACAAACTCACTTTCGCATTTATAATATTAGTTAGGATTGCGTTATTTTTTGAAAGAAAAAAAAAACCCTTTTATTACCTTTTATAATAATAAAGACAGTGACGAACAGTGGCGAACGCCATTATTAAAATTAAAATATACCTGGTTATTTTTATTTCCTTAAAACTTGTTTTAATGTTTAGTAAAATTGAATGTATAAAAATGAATTAAATTAACCAAGGGTCGGCAACGCGCGCGTGATACCCCTGGTGTTGCAAGCGTCCATAGGCTACGGTAACCGCTTACCATCAGGCGGGCCGTATGCTTGTTTGCCACCTAAGTGGTATAAAAAAAAAAACAAATATAATAACCAACTACCTAATAACTTTTTACAGAATAAAATATATGAAGCACACAAAGCAAGAATTATAATTAGCAAGAAATATAGAAAAGCTTTTCCGCCCGCTATCGAAACGTTCCGAATTTATACATATAACATTTAACATTTTTATGAATTCAAATAATATTTGAAAAAGTAAACTCTTTTCTTATACCTACTTACTCTGGGAATGTTCTAAAACTTTACTTATAATAAAACCGTTATCACATTCTAAGCTTGTCAACACAATCAAAACTGTGGCCTTTCCTGTAAACAAAAACCGCGCATCAAGGGTTTCGTACAAACTTGTAGGTATGTAAATAGTTTGTTCATCACGGGAATCGTCGAGTCTCGAAGATGAATTCCCCTTTTTGCCGAATTTGTTATTTTTTGCGATGTAACCAAAAACTTACGGGTTTCTGATTTCTTCCTTTAGTTGTGCTACAAAGCATTGCTTCTTGGTTAATATCATGATCAACGGGAAGTATCCTATAGGTTTTGATTCCCTTGCGAGCGTCAAAATATGTGGAATAAACGGCCGTATCTTGTGATGGCGTTGACTTATAAGTTTGATTTTTTTCACTGCTACAAGGGATTGTAGACCTGAGTATTTAATATTAATTTCAGCTTGATACCTCCACGCATTCCTGTGAAAAAAGGTCTTAACAGACGGACAGACAACAAAGTGATCCTATAAGAGTTGCGTTTTTTTCTTTTCAGGTACGGAACGCTAAAAATGAAGAGGACAAAAAGGTAATGTAAGCAGTACAATGAATAAGTATGCTTGGTACAGTTGACATTTGTAACCAAGCACAAACAGTAAATTTATATCAATCAATAATTCACTTAGGTATACGATATTATTGATTTATCGTAACCCCAGGCCACGGCGGAGTGCGGCCACTCTCCACGATAAGGTGGCCAAAATAACTCTGCGTCGAGCATCTCAAACGCTCCAAAGATAACGTAACACTGCCCAATCGTCTTATTTTTATTTTATTACAATACTTATAATACTATAGAGCCGGTAATACGCTGAATTTTGAGTGCAAAACACCCGTAAATCAGTGGGCACTCGAATCTCATGTGGAACATATTCGCGTACGTAAGAAGGTGGAGCGATCGCTAGATATTACGAGATCGTGTCTCGATTACAAAGGATACAAGATATAAATACGTCCTAATGGTAATTAGTAATTAATAAAGTTTTGCATGCACTGCGTTAGTCAATTAACGTGAAAATGCATTCTAATTCAGTGTGAGGGTATTTGACATGTGTGGCGTGTTGTAAGGACACCTTGTTTGTAACTGTTGTTTGAGCACAAATACTTCTTATACGGCAGGTACAGATTGTGCAGCGTGTAATATATTCTTCACTGTAATATAATTGCAAAGCTTGAGGATCTAACAGGGACTACATTTTACATCCTTTTCAGGTCAGGTTCGCAATCACAGCTTTTGAAGCCGTCTCAATTCAACTGACTTCCTATATAGTGATTCAATGCTAGCAACAAAGCATTGAAAGTAAATAATTAATATATTGTACATGTGTGAGGGTATCTGATTTTGTAGATGACAAGAATGCATTTGAATGAATTGTTCGCTTCGCACGCTATTGTTATATATATTTTGTAAATTGTAATATTTATAAGTACACATAAAAAAAAAAAAGAACACTTGCTGAGTTTCTTGCCGGAGTCTTCTCAGTTCAAGTTGTATTTGGAACCGGTGTAGAGTCATTTGTTAACTTTCATAAGTGCCCTATAAGGGCCTAATTTGAATAAATGAATTTTGATTTGATTTATCAGTCTGTATAGTAAAGGGCACGAGTGGTGAGCACAAATTGACACCTGCGCAGTAGTAAATTTTTCGATTTGTTTGGCGGTATGAAGAAGGGGGGAGCACCGAGCTGCACACGATTGGTTCGTCAGTCAATGCTCGTCGCCTATTGGATTCTTGCGTGTCATTTGGCTACTGTGATTTGGCCAAAAGTGTACATGCGCGACCTTGCCCCCACTACTGCCTATCTGTGCTCACCATTCGTGCCTCATACTGTACATTTTTCTAGGCAGACGACCCACCGCCAGTAAGTGGTCACCGGCAGCGATAGGCGTTCGCAATACTAGGGGAATTATTGTAATGTGTTTCCGACCTTCTGAACTTGTAATCGTAATGTGAAGGTCATTACTAATCCCGATATTCTGACTGACTGTGTGGACTTAGGCGGTTCAAAGATATGAGGATGAAGGTGATATTGGCACCAAGTTAACAAGTTTTGATAGCATTCCCGATTATATAGAATGTAGCTGTGGTTTACCCGCATTCCCGGGATAAAAAGTAGCCTATGTCAAATACCATAGGCTATGTGCGTGCAAAATTGCTTCGTGATCGGTTCAGTGATTTGGGCGTGTAAGAATAACAGACAGAGTTACTTTCGCATTTATAATATTAGTATGGAAAAATAATTAGATATAGAATACACAGAGAGAGCCTATATCTCTCCGAAGGCTGAGGTACATAACATAATAGGACTCGATCATTATGCAGATATTATTCAGGTAGGTCGGTAGGTAAGTGGACCAGTCTGCACGGTGGCGCCTGCAACCTGCACCTGACTAAGAGTAACATGGTGACATTTCCAATGACTGATCCAATTAATATGAAAATGTGTTCTGATTGATAACGAGCAATTATAGATAGAGGGTATATTTAAATGGGATTCGAATGGCCTACGCACCAGATTTGGATTTGTTACTGGTAAGATCGCAAGCAGTAATTCAATCTGGTTGTACTTATTGAATTGCAGCTTGCGTTCGATTGTTTTCTAAGCAACTTGAAAGTGAACTACCTACGTAGGGAATCCAGTCCCGCATCAAAATCTCTGTCGTCAAGCACCTATGTGTTCCGACAGCTGCACTTGAGAGCGAGTTTCTTTTAGGTTTTATGTGCTTACCACCTTCGGCCACATCACACCATGGTGAGATTGCGTTCAAAAACGGATCTATATACACAGTAAAAAAAACTTTTTCAAAAGGGTTACCTGTCAATTAACTATTTTTAAGAAGTTACACAAATCTGCCGCGGACCAATTGATTTATTGTGTCGTTTTTCAATTTATAATATAATTAAATCAGACCTAATTTTGCGGAACTATGGTCGGTACTCTTCTCTCCCCCGGTTGATATTAAATTGGAATGTAGAAAATATAAACATATACTGATTCTGTTGGAGTAAATAAAATTCTTTATTAGGTTTTTCCGTAACACGCTTTTCTCTTGAACCATAAAATGATCGGCTCTGATTCCGTAAAATAATAATTTCCTGTTTGTTTCAGCGGCTTCGGGAACACGCGGAGAAATTAGCGAGGGTTGCCAGAGAAGAAGCCCGACCCGAACAGACCCAGCAAGACTCCCCAAGTAAATACAACGGCAATACATAGAGATAGGTTATATAATGGAAGCTCTATCTTAGTATTCCAGCTGCGTATCTCTATCTAAATTCTTTTGGTCAGAAAAAAATGCTTTCAACTTTGACCAATTTCAATAGGTTTTAATAAAGAACAACATAATTAAAATAATACAATGTAAATGTATTCCATTTTTCTTTCCTTTCTTTTCCTATGGAAATACGATAAATTAATTTACCAATACGCGAAGTGGAAAGTCGCAACTCATAATACCTTCTTGGCGTCCTCAATAAATGTAATTAAAACAAAATCCAATAAAACGGGAATGTTGCCATTTCAGTCTCTTGGGAGAGAGCAGTTTTAATTTTATAAATTTATTTTCAGCTAAATTCTTCCTTGGAACCTGTAAAAATTTATCGTGCGGCAAAGAAGCGGCATGTGTGCCACACAATGACACAGTCCACTATTGCTTGTGTACGACAAATGGACTTCCAGTTACAGAAGACTTCAAATGCCCTAGGAGTACAGGTGATGATTTTACCATAGAGCTATACTACTTATAGAGAAGACGCCACACACAAATAGTTCCGTTCAAGTGAGGCCGTCCGGCCACACTTGTACGGAACTAGTAAGCGCCGTGAAAGTCACGGTGTTTGCGAAAAAAATACTCCTAAAAGCCTTCTGATAGCCCTACGTGGTTCTACTGTCTGATTATACGATTAATGATTGTTTCAGCTCTTTCACCTTTGCTTATAGCTTCTCTATACCACTGACATTAATATGACGAAGGTACTCTAGTAGGTATGATAAAGGAGCAACTATATAAAATGGTCTATTTTTATTATTATAACTAATTAACTATGCAAACAAATGTTTTAATCCTTTGAAAGAAGTTTAGGCAGATTGAAAATGGCCGGCTTTTAGCGCTAACTTATTGAAAAATATAACACATATAAGTTTTTTATCTAAAGCACCGTTAAGATCATTTTTCCTATTTAATATTGTAAAGAATTGTGTAGTTACTACTTGTTTTGGACGCGAACATCTAGAAAACGAGCAAAATTAAGACCTTTTTCCCTGCAGTAGAAAGTAGTAGATGTACAGTTGAGTTTTTAAATTTAATTAAATCCTTTGTATGTCATACAATTTTACAAGGAATGGAATAGAAAGTTAGAAATAGGCTTTCAGTAGTTACTTAGTCGGATAACCAAAAATATGTAAAACGTCCGTTATCTCCGGAAGTTACGGTAAAACATTTCAATACGCAATCAATTTCCATTTCTAATAGAAAAGAAAATAAACAGTCAATGCAGACTAATGCACTATAATCAATGTTGTATTATTGTTTTCTAGTATGCAGCTTTAAGATTTAATGGTACCATTTGTAGTATCTAGGGTTGCCAATGAAAAAATATAGACGACCAGGAAATATGAAGACTTTATGACACATATATTTTAATTTATGTGTAAGCTTTTTTTACGAATAAAGTTTGAAATTTTAAAGTACCTACGTAGTATAGGTACTTATATTACGTATATTCGATGTAGAGCTTCATAGAGAAGAAAGTGAATAACTAAATTGTCGCATAACAGAGTCATATCAGTAATAATTTCCATTTAAATAAGCGTTTACGCAACGTTATCTTACAGTTGCGTGTGACCCTAGAAACCTATCATGGTTCATTAATATTTTCTCATGCTTTGCCATGCACACTGCACAGTCAATAAGTTAAGAGCCAGGCAATAGATCTTAACTATTACTATAATAATGTATCTACAACTTAAACATTATTCAAGAAGTTATAATCCATTATTATATCCTTCCTACGTAAAAGTATGGAACAGAGGTCCTAGGGTCTGATTATCGAATCTCCGACATCAATGTCGCATTCGACATTTGCCGAAAAATATGGCGAATATTTTCTTTCTATACATTTTGGCAGAAGACTTCTTTTCGCCAAATGACGAACACGAAACTTTCATATAACTATATTGAGCTAACATACTGTTTATTTTTATGTAGATAAAGTCACTTTTCATAATAACAAAGAGGTGGTCTTTAAATAGCCTTAAATATCTTGTTACTACCAAAAGATCATTTTTATACCGTGAACACAATTATAATTCCCAATTGACTCTTCAGCTTAAACAAAGTTGGTCAATAAAAAGGATAAGCTATCGAATCAGTCTCTAATAGGAATTTCTATCATTTCAGTTCCCGTGACGCCGCAGCCAATCCACAATATCATCCCACCACGGATTTCAAATACGTCGAGTGACACCAAATATGCACCGTCACCACCCACCGCCCAGGTTGGACCATCAATCTTTATTAACTCCATTTTATCACCTTAACTACCTTGTAACACTCAACAGCAACCTAGTGCATTAGATATATGACATACTACCTAATTTAGATGTAGGCACGGGTTGCGAAAAAGGTGCTTTGCTAACAGATAATTAGCTACTGTACTTGAGGCTTGAAACAAGCATAAGGTTATGTTTTGTATGGTAAATATTGTGAAATCCTCTTCTCTTCGTGACTCGATCACGCGTAAACGGTAGAACTAATTGTTTGGCACAGATAGAAGAGGTATTCTGGTAATATTGAACGTATTGTGTTCAGGAGCAACACATAAGTAGAAGTAATAGAGTTAGAATAATATAGATTGATAACGTTAAACACGTTACCTTGTACGAAGCGTGAGCAATTTCCATATAGATGCATTCACAGATAGGTATATCGTACACTAGTTGATTTAAGCCCATCACAGACGTAACTATAATATATATTAACTAGCTTCTGCCCGCGGCTTCGCCCGCGTGGCCTACAGGAAACAAATGACATATTTTTCTTTTAAAACAAACATAATAAGTGCTCTCCCTCCCTCTCAATTGTTTTTTAATAAAGTATTAATAATTAAAAAACCAAAAACTTAAATTACGTGTGTAATAATATGTTTTACAGAAAATTCAACCCCCGTTTCACCCTCTTAATCCCTAAGAGGGTGAAACGGGAGTTGGAATTTCAAAAAACCCTTTCATATTTGATACGTACACTTCACAAAGAACACACCCTCCAAATTGCATGTCTCTAAGAACAGCGGTTTAAGCTGTGCAATACTGTGCATTGATATATCAGTTACTTTTCAAAAATTTCATCCTGCTTTTCATCCCTTCGAGGTCCAACTTCGAAGGGATGAAACAAAGAATACACTCTCCAAATTTCATGTATCTAGGACCAGCGGTTTAGGCTGTGCGTTGATATATCTGTCAGTCAGTCAGGACTTTGAATTTTATATTGTGATATTTATATTATTTTTTTCAAAACATTTTTTTTATTTACAAAATACGCAATTATAAAAAAGCATGTAAAAACCAAGAACTTACGTGTAATAATATGTTTCATAGAAAATTCAACCCCCGTTTCACCCTCTTAGGGGTGGAATTTCGAAAAACCCATTCATTCAAAACACTTCCCAAAGAACACACCCTTCAAATTTCATGTCTCTAAGACCAGCAGTTTAAGCTGTGCGTTGATATATCAATCAGTGATTTCCCATACACAACTTCATCCTGCTTTTCATCCCTTCGAGGGTTGATTATCAAAAAAAAGCTAAGACACGTATGAATTAATTTTCAGTCATCAGCTTAAACACAAAATTTGAAGATCCCAACTTCAAAACCGACGGACTTTCTTACAAACTTTCATCCCCTATTTTACCCCCTCAGGGGTGGAATTTCGAAAAACCCTTTCTTAGTGCTTACCTACACTTCGCAAAGCACACAACCTCCAAATTTCATGTCTGTAGGACCAGCGGTTTAGCCTGTGCGTTGATATATTAGTCAGTGAGATCCAATACACAACTTCATCCCGCTCTTTCATCCCTTCGAGGGTGGAATTATCAAAAACGCTGAGACAGGTATAAATTAATTTTCAATCGTCAGCCTTAACACTAATTTTGAACATCCTAACTTCGAAACTGACGGACTTTCATACAAACTTTCATCCCCTTTTATACTCCCTTAGGAGTGTAATATCAAAAAATCCTTCGTTAGGAGATGCCTACACTGTATTATAATATATTTAGTGGTGTTTAATGTGGAAATGAAGGACTTGCATAAGTAACTTCATCCCTCTTTTCCCCCCTAAGGGGGTGTAATTATAAAAAACGCTCAGACACCTATACATTAATTTTCAATCTTTAGCCTAAACCCAAAATTTGAAGATTCTAACTTCGAAACTGACGGACTTTCATACAAACTTTCATCCCCTATTTTACCCCCTCAGGGGTGGAATTTCGAAAAACCCTTTCTTAGTGGACTTCTACTCTTCACAAAGAATACACCCTCCAAATTTCATGTCTCTAGGACCAGCGGTTTAGGCTGTGCGTGCATATATCAGTCAGTCAGTCAGTCAGTCAGTCAGGACTTTGAATTTTATATATACAGATATAAACCATAGCAAGGCATATTACGATATATTTTCAACTACTAATCTTTGAGTGACCTCACACGCAGCTATATTTCTGTTACTTCACCAACTTGTACTGTAATTTGTATTATAGCTCGGCATATTAATATATATTATAGCTACGTCTGTGATGGGCTTTACAGTTAGACAAAATCTCGATATGGATTCTTTGTCATTTGTTCTCGGTAAAAGAATCAATAAAAAACTAAAAATTGGCATTCATATGTATTTTAGTTGTTCAAAGTTTCAAACTATGTACGCGCACTTCATTTCAAGGCATTTGGACCGTACCAGTGCTCACGGACCGTATTATAGTACAGTCGCTCTATAAATATTCTAACTCTATGGGTAGGATATTAAGGAAAGTGATGGTTTCATGAGGTAGAGCATAGAATATAGCAGCCCATTAACTTAATGTTGTGTTCCTGCGAGTGAGTAAGGTCACCATACCAGTACCCCGAGTGTAAAGAATTGACGTTAGTAAACGCTTACTAACGCGTTTGCGTTTACGACACTTCTCTATAGGAATTGGCACATCGCCTCTAGCGGAAAACTCATGGTACTATACTAATTTCTCACATAGGTACTAATTTATAGTTAACGCAAACGCGTTAGTAAGCGTTTACTAACGTCAATTCTTTACCCCAGAGCTCACCGGGGAGGGGGGAAGGGTCAATAACGCGTGAGTGATGCCTTGTGTATGTGTTGCAAGCGTCCATAGGGTTACGGTAACCGCTTACCACCAGCCGGGCCGTAAGTTACTTAGTTTGATTTTAAAAAACTTGGGTAAAAACTAGTATGAAATAAAGATAATTGTTTGTAGATCTGTATTTACTTCAAGGTGTCAACCTTAATGTTCAAACCGGATAATTGAACCTCGATTACTATGGACACCATTTTTTACTTTATCGTCTGGCTAATTAAATCAGACTAATTCTTATCCTAATAGATTTTTTGCTATAGATTTTTTACTCTCAGAAAATGATCTACCAGATTTTTTGTAGACGGTTTCTTGTGCTTTTTTTAGTCAGTGCTTTAAAAGATTAGATAACGTTGTTTCCTGGCTCCAGTTATAAAAACAAGACAAGGTTTTATTAGAATAGATTTTAGATACAGCTAAAACATGTTTTATTTTAATAACGATTTACAAAATTCAGTTGTAGGCGCCTACTCGTATTTTATACAGGTGTTCTAAAAATAGAGACAAGCGGGAGGTAGAGCATCCTTAGAAGTACCCAAATCTACCTCTTGTATATACCGCGATTATTTATTTGTAGTTCCTAGATAAACCGTAGTTTCTTGTTGGGACCATTTGACCGCCTTAGAATTCCCTAAGGCGTGCATAGAATTCCGTAAGGATGCGTTTATAAAGATAGAGTGCTTTTAAGTTTCTAAATCCTAAGTTTCATTCAGTTTTTCCATAAAACTTCTATTACGTAAGTACCTACTAAATAAACACTTGTCTCCACTATTTATTGTCACTTCAAACGAGCTCCTAATTCTTAGTTGCTGCTTCTGCTATTTGTAGTTTCAACATATTTAATTTGACGTCAAATTAAGCATTAAACGTTTGTTAATTGCATTCAAACGTCAAATTAAGTCAAATTTAATTGCGGCTGGAAGCTTAAGTATAATTATAGAGGACAAGTCCTAGCGAGGAGCGCCTACTTAGCTTAAAAAACTTAGCACCAATAAGATATACCTAATTGTAATTGCAAAAGATTTCATGTGTTCCGAATAGTTAGGTAATATTTAAAACTATAGTACGTTTAAAGAAGTTTTTGTTAGACAGACTAATTGGCCTGATTTCTGATTAGCAAAAGCATGAAATTCAGATTTCACGGAAACGAAAATTTATGGATGTTTTGAGCACCGGCCCGTAGCAAGCTAACAGTCGTACCTATAATATTTTCGGAGTATAGACATACGAATACGAATTATATTTTATCAATGAAAGTATTGATTTTGACAAAAGCCGATGAAAAGGCTTTATGGAAAACGAAATCAGTATTTTTCCATGGTAACTGATAAATATTCATGATAGGTCAGCCGTGATAACGTTGGCGAGTGTCACCTAAATTAAGAGTAGGCTTTAATGTAGGCGTTTTAGGTTGTATTGACGTACTTGTTTTTATTGATAAGGTTTTTACGGTACAAAAATATTCATGAAATTGTGCAGGTATTTGAAGAGAAAATTGTGCTTATTTTTTAACATTGATAAGTTTGTGTACAATCTCATCATGATAAATGAATATCATCATTCATCAGGCCGCAGTAGTAAACATACAAAACATTGACAGTTTATCATTTTTTTTTCAGGTTTCAAAGTCACTAGTTAGTGGTGAAATCTTCGCAGAATCGACAGGCGGTAATGACTCGCCTGTATTACGATCCGGTATCAGCAGCACAAGCGCCTTAGTGCTGGCCTCAGCAGGTGGCGTGGTACTACTCGTCATTATACTCTCGGTATTACTCTACCTGAGGAGGCGTGTACGGCATATTGATGGAAAAGCTCCACTTGTAAGGATTATACTATCTCTCAATTCTGGCTTAATTAACTGCTTATACAGAAGATGAAAAAAAATTCTTTTTACTGCATGATCTGCACACAACCCGTAAAAAATAGCTTAATCTTTTGTAGCGTGTGCGACCAGGGGAACCTCTACTTGCTGAAAGGTATATAACGAACCCTCAGTACGGTGTCTACGGGGCGAGCGCTGGAGCGGGACCGGGTGGAGGACCCGCTGCTGCTGGCGTAGTCAGCGCTGATGACACCAACGAGACACAAGTACCGCTTCTAGACAGAAATGCACTCACATTCCTCGAGGAAGTCGGTGAAGGATGTTTTGGAAAAGTCCACAAAGGTTGGTCTAGTCATTTACTATGACCCTCCGACTTTTATCAAAGAAGCATTGTTTATAATGAAATCTTTGTGTAACAGGTCTTCTTCGCAACATCAGCGGTGAACAAGTGGTTGCTATCAAAGTGCTGAAAGAAAGCGCGGGACGCAATGCGGAGGAAGACTTTGTGAGAGAAGTCTCTATTATGTCAGCCTTCCGTCATCCGAATATTCTGACGCTTGTTGGAGTTGTTTATAAAGGTAAATCGAATATACCTACTTATTAATTATTTACAATTTCATACTTAGGTATGTGTGAAAGATATGATAGAAATATTATTTTTTTGCGAAGTAGATCGATTTGTGTACGAATATGAGTGAAATAAAAGGAGTGATTATAAAACCGTAGGTATAGTGTGCGTTGTGGACTGAAAGAAGATTTAATAACTCAGAAACGAATGTAGAATGAAAGACAATTGACTGGAAATATAATTAAGGTAAAAATATTAATAGAGGACTCGGGAAGGGAAAACTTACCGGGTAGGTATATAACAACTAGTGAAAGTGTTCATAAAATGAATTTAATAAGAGCGAATCCAAAAGTGTTCATAAAAAGGATCTAATTTAATTAAGAGAGATCCAAAACATTAATTTAGAAATAGCAAAAGTTGTGTGTTAAAAGAAATGTGTTATTGAACGTTAATGTTTCTGCCTACACCAAATATAAAGGCGTGACAATAAAAAAGAAAATGTGTTTTACAGATGACTTGAATCGTGGCAGTCCATGGATGGTGTTCGAGTACATGGAGTGGGGAGATTTAGCAGGAGTACTACGAGGCTCACGAGGCGGTGGCAGACCGGGACCCACGTTGGACGAACCTGCACTACTACACGTTGCATTACAAGTGGCACGCGGCATGCAGTACCTTGCTTCCCGTAGATTTGTACATCGAGATCTTGCAGCAAGGAACTGTCTTGTTGGAGCTAACTTAGCAGTCAAAATTGCAGATTTTGGCATGTCTCGGGATGTTTATACGTGTGACTACTACAAAATGGGCGGCGAGCGTCCTATGCCCGTCAGATGGATGTCCCCAGAAAGCATAGTTTATGCCCGGTTCACACACGAATCAGATGTCTGGTCATTTGGTGTAGTGTTATGGGAAATATATAGCCGTGGAAAGCAACCCTTCTACGGTCAAAACAATGATGGTGCGACAAAGCGAATTCTACAAGGCATATTGCTGGTCCCACCGGAAGATTGTCCGCACTTTGCCTGTGAGTTGATGCGCGCTTGTTGGAAACCAGATCCGCGACATAGAATAGGATTTGATGAAATTTGTAGGAAACTGGAAGTGGCAGCAGAGGGAGGTGGTCAAAATATACAAATACGTCTGCCACGGCCGCCTGCAACACCGCAAGACTCAGAGGGGTATTTGATTCCGGCGCTTCAACCACCTGTAGATTATTTACAGCTGTCATTACCTGACCACGATGGTGATATCGCGTCAGAGTCCAGCGAAGAGGAGGATGATGAAGAGTTCACCTGACGGCCGGAGATGGCGGCGGCGGCGGCGGCGCGGGCGGTCTCACAGTACGTCCCGCGCACTTCGCCCTCGGCCGTCGCCGCTCACACCTTCACATTCCTGCCGCAGAGCAGCATCGTTGCCCATTTTAAATGTTGATTCCCTATTGAACAACAATAGAGATTGTCATAAGCAAATGGACTTCTTTGAGTCGAAGATAATACTCAATTACCTGTGTGATATTTTCTCATAATAAGTCAATATTGTATTTGAATGGTAAAGCGAACTATAGGTACCTACCTACTTTTAGGTAGGTATACTACCTTTAGAATAATCCTGCGACATTTATGTTAAGAAAGTATTTATGATAACTAATTATTTTATGTGCCATATACCAAAAATAAAAAGTACCTAAAATATATAACTATCTAGCATATATAGTTAAATAATTTAATGAATAAATATTTACCTAAGTACATCCTACCTAGTTGAGTAGATAAGGAAAAATAGTCTTGTAAAAAATATACCTACGATATTTTTAATCCTAACTATTAAAAACTTCGACTGAAACTTGTATTTTGTGAATGAAATGTACTACAGGAAAGTACTTATTTTTTTGTAAAACTAATTCAATAATGTAGGCTCAATTTTGATAAGCCTAGTGTTGACCAGCCAATAGAAATATATCCATATAAATGTTTCTTATAGAAATTTGTTGTAAAGCCTACATACATAGGTACATGAATCACCAATAAATAACCAATTTAGTAAATAGGTATATATATACCAACTATACACACTTTGGGCATGAATAGTAAAAAGGTAGATAGGTAGGTAGGTACTACTTACTTAAGCTTTAGGAAATAAATTAAAAAAATATAATAATGTAATACCTAGTTAGTACCTAATTGACGAATGTATATAAATCCATTTTGTTATTAAGATGATAGTCGATTTTACGATAGATAGCTGAAATAAGTAGGCATTTAATTTAAACTAAGAAAAATATCGTTGTTATTAATTGACTGTTAGAATGTCTTGACAAGAAACATTGGTTGCGATTCCCGATCATTGGCAAAAAATGCCCAACGTTCGAATGAATGTGTTCATAATTTACATAATCATGGGTACCTAGATAAACCTTATTTATCACATATATTATTTGTATAAAGAACTTCATATACCTAAATGTTTTTCAAATGTGTAATAAAGATATCCTATGTACAACGACGTCATTGAATTCGTTTTATTCGCTGAAAATATACTTGTACCTACTTATATGCGGCTCTGGGATATTTTCAGAGGGGGAGGGGTGGTGGAGGTGTGTGTAGGACGTAGAAGTTTTTTTTTTTAAATTGACGCGATTACGTGAAGATTCCGGCCCAAGATTTAGCCTTAGCACCCTTACGCGGACAAATCGGCGAACAAGCTCCAAGCTCAGCCTGGGTTGCACGATGCAGTGATTAGTCCTTACTGTTCAAAATCAGTGCAAAATCACTGACAATCCTCATAGTGAGGAAATCCTCATAGGATACCCGACCGCCCCGGGGGTAGCGGCCAGGTTATGCCGGACTTGTACCGGCTAAAACCCCACGGTGGTCGCCATCTGCGCTGTAGAGGGGTGCGGGCTCTCGTGTTGAACGCGTACCTGACCACCCCTCCACGCGCGGCGCTAAGATAGCTGTTCCCGGAGGAAGTGTGATACCTACCCCCAGCACCCTCGCTGTGCTATCGCACTATGAGTTGTGGCCACATCGACCCATCGTCCGCCTTGTGGTCGCTTCTGGGCGCACAGAGCCCCCGCTCTGATTGCCCACGACCCCAAATTCCCCGTTTAGTCGCCTTTTACGACAGGCAGGGGAACACGGTAGCTGTTATTCTAAGCCCGAGCGACAGGGCAGGGGGGACGCGACGACACACGTATGCGCCTCGGCGGCTTCGTCTCCGACCGCGATCGGCCCTTCGAGCCCATCGAGGAAAAATCCCTTTACAGTATTAATACCTACTCTAAAGGGACTTTTTCTCGATGGGCTTCATTAACCACTTATAATCAGGCGGGCCGTATCAGCCGTATGCTTGTTTACCAACAGGGTCGTATAAAAAAAGAAGTTATTGAAGTTTGAACATGGATCTTTTTTGAAAAATGAAGGGAACTCACATTCTAGATAAGTACCTGATTCTACATCACTAGACTAGACTTATAACTAAGTAGGTAGCTACCAACGATATTAAATACTACGTGTAGCTACATATACCGTAATTTAATTCCAGGATAGTTACTGCTATTCAAGTGATTACAATTAATAGGATATAAAGCCGAATACCTATCTTTTAGAGTCCATTCAAGTTTGCGTTGGACATCAATGATGCTTGACGCGGAATTTCAAAGACCAATCGATCTGGATATCTTGTGTTTCTTGGATGTCCTGTGCTGTTTTAAAATAATCTAAGATGCGATTTCACAAATAATGCAACTTCAAGTAGGTATGTACGTACCAGCGTTGCCAGACGTCCCGATTTTTAGCTCAAAATTAAATTAAATGTCCCGCGCGGGACAGTCTCAGTCACCGGGTCTCCCTGGCCGCCGCAACAACACGCCCGCCACGCCTGCACAGTCCTACGGCAGTTCAATACCGCTGGTCCCCACACACTGCCAGCACAGCGCCTCCTCATGGAGCTCTGGCGACCTTTCTCACCGGAGGAACACAACACCACATTAAAGTGATGTTATTTGGCTGCGATCTTCTGTAAGGTGGAGGTACTTCCCCAGTTGGGCTGCTCCGGATTTCGAACGGAAAATTAATATTATGCCCGTTTGCCCTACCTCTCTTATGTATTTATTTATATACTTATGTATTTATTTTTTGTAATACTTATAAAAAAGCTTGTTTTTAATATTTCAATTTTACTAACTAACGTGAAATATTAGAAATAAAAAAACCGGCCAAGTGCGAGTCAGACTCGCGCACCGAGGGTTCCGTACAAACCTGTAGGTATATAAGTAAATGGTAGTATAGACCTGAGTATTTGATATTAATTTCAATTTATGACCTATTAAAAAAAAACTACTTACTAGATCTCGTTCAAACCAATTTTCAGTGGAAGTTTGCACCGTAATGTACATCATATATTTTTTATAGATTTATCATTCTCTTATTTTAGAAGTTACAGGGGGGGGGACACACATTTTACCACTTTGGAAGTGTCTCTCGCGCAAACTATTCAGTTTAGAAAAAAATGATATTAGAAACCTCAATATCATTTTTGAAGACCTATCCATAGAGACCACCCACACTTATGGGTTTGATGAAAAAAAAAATTTGAGTTTCAGTTCTAAGTATGGGGAACCTCCAAAATTTATTGTTTTTTTTCTATTTTTGTGTAAAAATCATGTGGTTCACAGAATACATCTACTTACCACGTTTCAACATTATAGTTCTTATAGTTTCGGAAATAAATGGCTGTGACATACACGGACAGACAGACAGACAGACAGACAGACAGACAGACAGACAGACAGACAGACAGACAGACAGACAGACAGACAGACAGACAGACAGACAGACAGACAGACAGACAGACAGACAGACAGACAGACAGACAGACAGACAGACAGACAGACAGACAGACAGACAGACAGACAGACAGACAGACAGACAGACAGACAGACAGACAGACAGACAGACAGACAGACAGACAGACAGACAGACAGACAGACAGACAGACAGACAGACAGACAGACAGACAGACAGACAGACAGACAGACAGACAGACAGACAGACAGACAGACAGACAGACAGACAGACAGACAGACAGACAGACAGACAGACAGACAGACAGACAGACAGACAGACAGACAGACAGACAGACAGACAGACAGACAGACAGACAGACAGACAGACAGACAGACAGACAGACATGACGAATCTATAAGGGTTCCGTTTTTTGCCATTTGGCTACGGAACCCTAAAAATGCATGGTAGTTCAATTTATTGAGTTATTTTTTAACTTTTTGTGTGATACTTTAAATTTTCGCTGAATAAAGGGTTTTTCCCCAACAGCAAATTTTTTTTCGTTTATTATCTAACACTGAACGGTTATTAGCTATCTAGCTTTTCCAAAGGGACTGGCAGCTCCTTTTCAGTACGAAGAGTTGGCAGCACCGGTCATGAGCGTTGCCAACTCTACGTCTTTTTCTTTACGTAGATCTACGTATTTTAGGCCTTTCCTCAAACCTACGTCTCAGAATCATGAAGAATGAATCAGAAGAATGATTTTCAGTCTCAGAATCTACGTATTTTTATAAAATTTTACACATTTGCAAAATAAAGTGACATTAAGCTGAATGATCATAATTTCCAGTACCTTCGCGAAAATCAAACACTCACCTCGCGACACAACAAGACATTGTGTGCTTTCTTATAGTTCTGTGACTCGGAGTTATCTCATCTCATGTGAGTGTGTAGAACGAAACGTCTCATCTCATTGCACCGTAAACAAGTGAAACACTTACATACCCTTTTATAAATTATTTAGATTTGTTTTATTGCGATATATTTCAGTGTTCTGCTCAGTTTAATTGGTAAGATTATGTTTCCCTTACTAACTCAATGCAAATATCGAGCGTCTGCTTTCAATCTGATGAAAACTAAGAACTGAACCAGATTTACCACTGACACGCTAACAGGCTTACTTTTGACGAAAAGTGACTTAAAAACAAACTTGGGGCCTACACAGGAACACAATCAGCTATTTAATAAAAAATATGTACAAATATAATTTGCCTGATGATAAATAATTAAAATAAATCTCTATTATTATTACTTATTTTATTTTTATTAAGACAAAATAAATATATAAAAATGAATCCCTATTTCCCTTGGTCACGCCATAACTTGAGAACGAGTTTACCGATTTAATCCATCTTTTTTTAAGTTTTATAATATTCTGGAGAAGTTTTTTATGGAAAAAAAATAAGAAAGTTGCGTTGAAAATTAGAAAACTTAACGGTAGGGTAGGGTCCGTTATCCCTTGGGTATGTGGGTGAAACCGCGCGGCGCAACTAGTCGTATAGTAAATCGTTATTTTTATTATGTTTTACCTACCCTAATCTATTCATTTCATTTTAATAAAGTACGTAGATCTACGAACTTTCCATATGCAAGTTTTACTAATTCAACGTAATTCTCTAATCTGGTCTACGCCTTTTTGTAAATCAGAGTTGGCAGCACTGCCTATAGTTGTCATTAGTGTCAGTGTGTGTTTCGATTTCGCTTGCTTCGCTTTATTCTTATTGCGGACACATTGCGGATTTCTTTCGGCGATTTGCGAAAAGAAAATATTGATTTATTCTTAAAAATGTAAACATTTATAAATAATAATTGTATTTGAATAAACTTTGAATTGTACGCATCGGATATGCCTCCAGTCAATTCTAAGGCGAAGAAGAATGGCGCAGAATATGAGGTAAATAACGCTCGTTTTTTGCTCTTTTTAAACTCGCCGTAAGGAAGTCTGTACATTGCTTATATCTATTGTATTTATAATATTATATATACTATATTGGGCTAATACTATTTGCCTACTTCCAATGCACAAGGGAAAGTTCAGATTTCTCTGATTTATTTTACGCTAATAAACATTTCAAAGCTTTCTATATTATTTTGGAAGCCAAGTAGGTACTTATCAAAATGGTCACAATTAAATTTAAATAAACAAAAAGGTACCTAGTCTATGTATTAGAATTTCTATAGTAGGTATGTTCATATAATGTTTAACATTAGAAAAGAATAACTACATACATATTATTAGTTGTAGTTGCTACAGCTGGCTGTCTATCTGTTACACTATATTTCCATAACATTAACTGTAGAATATTGTAAACAAGCATGAAATGGCTTTGAGCTGGAAGCACTTTAGCTTGACTCGAATTTCAATGCTAAGAATGAAACCTGCATTAACATAGTTAGCAACGGGATTGCTTTAGGATTAATCCTTTGAATCGTGGTTAAAAAATTGCAATGAAAACGATTGTTATCATGGGATGGGCATCCCATGCGAGAACCAACAGGTTTAAGCTACATAAAATTTATTGAATGTAGATTGGGTACCTGTCTATTAATTACTGACTTATCTGTTTTATTGTCATTAGATCTAAGTCTAGTATTGCTTGTGTTTGGTGTAAACAAAAGAGCAGCAATTAAATCTGCCTTCTTTTTGTGACAAAACCAAACTCTTAATTTTATTGGTAAGTTGGTTCAATACAAGCTATTTATTATTAGGAATACACAGACCTTTCAGTGTATATTACCAAAGTCTATAAAACCATACAGTCATTCGACAAAGCCATCTAGACAGGGCAAACCCTTATCAATCTACTGAGATTTTCTATAGTGGCCACCTCTACCAACCTTTTGGTCATAATAGACGGCACACTATACCTGGCAACCCCTTACGAAGCGATCTAGACAGGGCAATCATGCGGGGTGTGAGGGTTGAGATGTGGCCCAACCTGCAAACAAAACGATGTTAGTCGCTCGGGAAACAGCATACTTTCTATGGCCATTGTGATACTGTCTAGACGTTGTCAGCATTTTCCACAAGATAAAAGGCATCCAACCACTGTATGGTTTTATAGACTGTGATATTACTTTGGTTTCAGAACATCATACCAAATAAATGTACAGCATTGGATTTTGAAAAATACATTCAAGAAAACAAAACACTTCTGTTGAATGATCCACTTCGAGATATACTTCTGTACCCAACTGATGATGTTTCAGTAAGTAAAACACTTCCTATATTAATATTATGTCCAATAAAACACCGAATTTAAGTAAATACGTATAATGTGCTAAGTAGCATTGCTATGTGAAAACATGAGTGAAAAAGTATGAACTACCCGACTTAACTAATATTATTATGATCAAGAATATTTAGCAAGTACCTACATAACCTATACAATATAAAACATGAATAGACATATGTTTATACATAACATACCTTTCCCCCAAGTAGATACATATAATTTTAATTTTTAAATTAAACATGATTAACAACTCCTAGTTTTATATTAATTAAGTTAAAGAACAATAGATAAAACAATAAATACAAAACACAAGTAAGTAATACAAGAAATACAAAACACATGTAATACAATAGAAATTATGCAATGAAATTATTAGTATAGTTATTTCTGTCATATGGTGTCTTAGAGTGTATGTTCAGTCTATTCTTAAGTTTGCCTCCAGAATGACTAAGTTCTGAATCAGTAGGAATACCCAGCATTTCCGCCCATTTCTCTTGACTAGGTATTTCTATTATATCTTGACTAATGTCACTATCACTACTTATTAACTTCCTATTTCTACTCTCGTCACTCACTCCTACCTCAGGCCTTTCTCTTTCCTCTCTCTGTACTTCAGTTATTTCGTTGGATTGTTTCTTCTCAATAATTTGGTCTATATGTCTATTAATTATGCTACCATCTCCTGTAGACACTTCATAGCTGGATGGCCCATTTCTTTGAACTACTGTACCTGGCATCCATCGGGGTCCACTGCCATAGTTTCTATACATCACACTCTGTCCTTCCTTCGTATCCCTATTAATTTTATGAGCGTTCCTTGTAATTTGTTTATTTTTCTTTTGTTGTTGATGATTATCGGGATGAATCGTGTCTAACAAAGTATGTAATCGTCTATTCATTAACAGTTCAGCTGGACTCTTGTTCGTTGCTGTACAAGGAGTGGCACGTAAGCCTAGTAGCATATTGGGTATCTTAATATCCCAGGGAGTATCGTCCATTTTGCGCAACTTGTCTTTAACAGTTTGCACCATCCTTTCAGCTAAGCCATTAGTGGCTGGATGATATGGTGCAGTGGTGACATGTTTTATTTTATTCGCCTCCAAAAATTGTTTCATTTCTGCTGAGACAAACGGTGTTCCATTGTCTGACACTAATGTCTCACATAATCCATGTGTAGCGAAAATATTTCTAAGATGCCGAATAACCGTCGTAGAAGTCATATTATTTACAATGAATACTTCTGGCCATCTTGAATAAGCATCAACCACAATTAAAAAGGTTTTATTTTGATAGGGCCCCGCAAAATCTATATTTACCCGAGACCATGGCTTAGTAGGTGTGATCCATTCGCAGCTACTTCTCGGAGGCATGTGACGATTTTCTAAACATTTGTCACATTCGCTTACTAATGTTTCTATATCCTTGTTTAATGTTGGCCACCAAACGTAACTTCTGGCAAGTGCCTTTGTTTGCACAATACCACTATGTGTCTTATGTAAGGCCCTTAGTATAGGTTCACGAAGCGATGGCGGTACTACTACACGACAACCAAGTAAAATACAGTCCTCATGTATA
This sequence comes from Achlya flavicornis, assembly GCA_947623365.1. NCBI lineage: Eukaryota > Metazoa > Arthropoda > Insecta > Lepidoptera > Drepanidae > Achlya > Achlya flavicornis. Next base: position 13,756,075 of record OX392468.1, read on the forward strand.
GAGAGTTCTGTACGATGTAACCAGTAAAGGTGCAGTTCATTGTCTGTGACTTTATTGGGCCAGCCGCTTAATATATAATGACTTACATGAGATAAAGTCTTGTCCTTCTTTGTTGTCGCTGCTATCAGATCAACGTCAACTGGAAAGTCACTAGGTGTCTCAGCCATGAGCAAAACATCACACAATTGCTGTTCTGGTTCATCTGGTACCGGCTGTGGCCAACGACTCAAACTATCTGCATGTCCTATCTGCCGACCTGGCTTGTATATAATGCTGTAACTGTGCGAAGTAAGTATTAGTGCAATTCTGGTCAATCGAGGTGACAAAACAGCAGGCATTGGCCGTTTGGGATCGAATATACCAAGCAAAGGCTTGTGATCCGTCACTATAGTGAACGATCTACCCATTAAATAGTTGTGAAATTTAACTACTCCAAATATTATGGCAGTAGCTTCCTTATCTAGTTGAGAGTATCGTCTTTCGTGAACGTGCAACGTCCTGGAGCTCATAGCGATAGGGCGCTCTGAACCGTCTTCCATGACGTGCGATAGTACGGCGCCGACGCCATATTCAGAACTATCGCAAGTGAGTACCAATGGCTTTTTCAAATCATAATGAACGAGTGTCAACTCGGATGACAACAAGCTTTTTGCAGTTTCAAAACTATTTTGCTCCCGGTCAGTCCATTGCCAGGATTGCGACTTATCAAGCAATCTGTGTAGAGGCTCAAGTATAGTCGCTTTGTGAGGTATAAACCTCTCGTAAAAGTTATATAACCCTAGAAATGCTCGCAACAGCTGGACGTTTTTAGGCTGAGGGGTATTGATGATTGATTCAACTTTGCTCGGGGCAGGATGAATACCGTCAGCGTCGATAACAAAACCTAAAAATTCTACGCGTTCTTTAGCAATCTTGCACTTACCCTTGTTAAGACGCAAACCTGCCTTTTCGATACGTTCCAGTACTGTGTCCAAGCGCAGAGTCATCTCGGTGATTGTACGGCCGCTGACGATGACGTCATCAATCAGCACTGCGACTCCCGGCACGCCGGCAAGCAAACCCGTCATCAAACGCTGGAAGATTCCGGGACACGCCTTTACACCGAACGCTAATCTATGTACAGAGTACAAACCTTTGCAAGTATTCAAGGTTAATAGCCTAGCCGTGTCGTCCGTCACAACGACTTGTGTATATGCTCTGTCAAGGTCAAGTGTAGTATAGAATTTGCTACCTGCAATAATCGCGAAGACTTCACTAGCTGTAGGCATCGGATATGTATCCGATTCTGTAGCTTGGTTCACCGTGCTACGGTAATCTCCGCAAAGACGTATGTCTCCGTTTCGTTTTACAATAGGAACCACTGGTGTCGCCCACTCCGAAAAAGATACGGGGTGAAGTACGCCCTCTTCCACCAAACGATCGATTTCCTTTTCCACTCTTTCTTTTATCGCATATGGGACGGGCCTAGCTTTTAAATATTTAGACGATGCGTCCGCTTTTAGCTGAATCGTGACAGGGTCTCCCCGGTAAGTACCAAGTCCCTCCCTGAAAACGCCACTATACTTCTCCACTATCATGTCAATCGTCGTCATGTCCATGTCAGTTATCAAGTTAACATTTAATGATATATCGAGTGCCTCAAACCAATTACGTCCGATCAAATTCGGTCCTGAACCCCTAGCTACAACAACATCTAAATTACAATTAATGTCCTTATATCGAACTCGCAACGTAGCTTGTCCTAACACTTGCACTGGCGAGTCGTTCCAAGTGCGCAGCCTGTTGCGTAGCGTCTGCAGTGCGCTGCGGGACCGTAGCTGCGTCCAGGTGCGCTCATTCACGAGTGAGAATGCAGCACCAGAGTCCACCTCCATCATAACCGGCACGTCATTCAGCATCAATTTAACTCTATACGCTGGCACACGTATCGTCACACTGTCGTGTCGTGGCACAGTTCTGTTCTCCAATGTATAAATGCCATTAAGTTCCATATCCGAATCGTCTGCAGCGTAATTCACCTTGCCTGTCCGGCTTCTCTTTTTAGATATGCATATTTTTTCTATGTGTCCCTTTTTCTTACAAAAATTACAACTTGCGTTTATGAAACGACACACGCCTCCGTGACGATCCCCACATCTATAACACACCCGAACACTAGATTTAGACTGCATGGCATTAACGTCCATCGGTTCATGGGACGTCACCGCCGAAGAAGATGTTATCGCGTCGCTGTGAGTTGCAGCAGCAGTACAGGACACACCCTGCATCATTCGAACATCCTTCTCTGCGCTTTCTGAAGACAGCATAGCGTCCACGACGTTCTCATATTGTAACTTGTCTTTCTTCAAGAGTTCATACTGTAACTTGTGATCGTTCATGCCGCATACGAGTCGATCGCGTAGCATACGCTCTAAGTCCATAAAATTACAACGGGAACTTATTTTTCTGAGTTCTGCTATGTATTCTGATGCCTTTTCACCTTCTTTTTGATTGCGTTTATAAAATTTATATGACATGGAAATCTCGTTAGGTTTGGGACTATAATGTTTTGTTAGGATAATCACAATTTCATGAAAAGTCACATCACTCGATTTTTTAGGTGTAATTAACGCCAATAAGGTTTCAAACACCTGTGAACCACAAACTGTATAGAAATTAGCCCTTTGGGCGGCATCTGTGACGATTCCATTGGCTTCGAAACAGTATTTTAATCGATCAATGTAATTGTCCCAATTGTCACTTTGAAGATTGAATTCATGAAATTTCACTGATTTACACTCCATTGTTCATAATTTATACCACGTCGCCACTATTATGTCCAATAAAACACCGAATTTAAGTAAATACGTATAATGTGCTAAGTAGCATTGCTATGTGAAAACATGAGTGAAAAAGTATGAACTACCCGACTTAACTAATATTATTATGATCAAGAATATTTAGCAAGTACCTACATAACCTATACAATATAAAACATGAATAGACATATGTTTATACATAACAATTAATTAATTATTTTGTTGATAAAATGCAAATAGGTTTGCAATTGCAGTTTATATGTGTGTATCCTGTTATTGGCTCATTGAATTATAATACATGAATAACATATTCTTTATATAAAGTGTTGGGTTTTTTCATCCATATTCTTAAAAGCTGTATACTACTCTGTAGCACATTAAAAATAGCAGTGTTATCTTTTGGCCTCGCTACTTCGTACATATGTTTCACACATGAATATGTACAGTTGTCTATTGCATATAATCAAATGTTTGAAGAATAATTCACGAGTTGCAGAAACAACTAGCAATTGAGGTTGTTTAATCAAATCTGGAAAATGATTTTAAATGAAAAATTACTAGATTTTTATACACTTTTTGAAATAATGTCATGTTAATACATTCCGGTGTTGTTATGTTGATTCTATTCTGTAAATTCCACAGCCAATTGTTATAACACTCACTTTTGGTCACACATTTAAAATACCTACTACCTTTTAATATTCAACATGTTCTTTTGTTTATTTTTGTGCACAAAAGGCAGAAATTGGCGTCCCAGAATGTCATTTATGCCTGCTCTATTTACCAACAAAAACTGACTCTTCTCTCAACTCAAGTGCAACCTCTCATGTGTGGATATGTCGCATTTTTTTATATTATTATAAATGTCAGCAGCAAAACACATAATTGAACTGAATTTTCTAGCCAGATATTATCATTGAATAAAAGAGCTGCATTAATACTAACATGGATGTTTAAAAAGCTACTAAAAGTGTTGCCTTTCATCAGAGCGTGGTTCTTCCACGTCGTTGGCGGACGGTGACCACAGCTGTGCCCGATGTGAGGACTGCCTCAACATGCCCCTTGCTCACAAGGCAGGCGTTGCTCAGCTATGCTTCCAGTTGGAATCTCATACACTTCAAATTCAGCAACTATTCCGGTACATACCTCAACTTACCAAGGTCAGTATTTTTTATTTTATTGTATTGATAACTAGTAACTATTTTACTTTCGCAAACAAAATATTCATATATACTAACTAATAAAAATTGTGATTCATTTTCTTGTAGCTGTAAATGTGCTATGTTGGATATTTCAATTAAAGGAATTACTGAACTTAGGCAAGGCAAGGCGTGAAAAATTTGCTCACACGAGTATAATGATATAAAGGTTTTTCCTTTCGAGTCGACATTAATAGGACGACCATTTATGGTGCATCCTTATACATTGGTCACTTCGCCGCCAACTGGTGTGTGAAAATGTACCCTGTGTCGTGTCGTGAAGCTGACTGATGCGTGGTGACGCCTTGTGACCAATATGTGTAAATGCTATTTATGCCAGTTTGTGAAAGTTATACCGTCTGTCGTATGTAATATGAGTACCTAGTAGTCAAGTATCTAATGAATATCCAAATTTAATTTAACAGTGGTGGTCGATAAATAAGTGACCATTTTAAACATTGTTATCATGGAGTAGATTGATGTCACAATATTTTTTTTATTATTCAAAATTACATCATATTGTTTCCTAATTGGCTCAAGCGAAGGTTCTGACTGTAAAATATGAAAATCATAATAAGTAGCCAACATAGAGCTAAAATGTAGGCAGCATACCATTCGTTAAAACACGAACATAAGTATGAGCTTTTTCAGCAACGTGTTAAAAAGACTAATTAATCGACTAGCCATTATCAGTATAATTATCGTATATATGGTATACGATAATTATATGCACGGCGAGGGCAATATTTTTTTTTACACCATTTGGTATTGTTTTGCAAGGTCACCTCACATAGCGATTTGAATCAGATATCATCTGAGTCATTTCCCGCATGTTACAACACAGGATAAAAGGATAATAAATTTAGACTATTTAAATGTAAATATCATACGATTTTGCGAGACTCGAGATGAGCACTTTCACTAGGTGTAATAAATATCTCCAATAGATTTCCAACTTTAATTAATTGAAAATAAGACTGTGTTTCACCTGTACCACCATATTTGCACTTTATAATTTGCGTCATATTGATATGAAACTACTAGGAATTTAACGTATATGACGACTGTAATAAAGGTGTTAGCCTTATGAGTAACTTCTTATTCATCATTATGAATATTTTTTTACATAGACCGATAGAAAACAAATTCCCCGAGGAAGTGTACGATATTGACGCAGAGATTGAAAGTGATAATGAAAACCAAGCGGCGAAATTGGACCTCGGTACCAAAGAGGGGTACTTGCTCAAAGGACCCGAGATCGGCTCAGATAGGATATTCAGTAACCTTGCTTCCAAATCGTTTAAGAAACGCTACTGCTCAATGCTTCGAGAAGCCGACGGCGCTTATATTCTCGAAGTATATAAAGATGATAAGAAGACGGATACAAAGCTCACTATTGTTATGGACTTTTGTTCAGATGTTGTTAAAGTAAGTTAAACACATACTTTTATCGATATATATCGTTATCTATATCGATAACACAGTCCTGCCTGCAGTATAACTAAAATTTTTCCGTTGTCATTGTAGAACCCAAAACGTGGCAGATTATGTTTCGAACTGCGAATGGCTGGCGGCAAAGGGTACACATTTTCAGCCGAGAATGAAGAAGAGATGACCGAATGGATCAATGCTTTTAAAGCTGCTTTGAAAAAAAATCTAGATAATCAGGAAGGTCATCAAAGTGATGAGGCGTTGGATAAAGGTTGGTCACATTTGCTGTGGCATTTAACATAATGTATGCATATTCTAATGGAACATGCCAAGCGCATAATGCAATGCGAAGATTGCAAAAATGCTAAATACTTTTAGCACAAAGGTGATGTGTTGCGTTATTTTATGAGATCTCTCATTTTTGACATTTCTTGCTTTTTGCATTTGCGCAACTGAATTATAATTGTTTTAAGCTTGTCTCGAGGTTGTAGGTTCAAATTCAAAAAGCATTTATTCAATTAAGGCTCTGATAAGGCACTTGTGAACGTTAACAAATGACTCTACACCGGTTCCGAATACAACTTGAACTGAGAAGACTCCGGCAAGAAACTCAAACAATTTCAAATTCGATTGGTTCAAACAATCATTGCTGTAAACCTACTCATTTTTCTTTTTTGTTACCAAAATATAAGTCATCAGGTAGTCAATACGATTATATGCCTTCATTGTAACAGAAGAGGCCCCAGCATAACAAAATGTTGTATACAAAACTTTCCTTCTAGACGCAGACGTGTCCCTAACTGCGGAACCGCCTCCTCCTACGTACGGCACGCTAAAAGGGCTGGAACACAGCATGAACCCGCTCCTAATACGGTATTCCAGGGAGACGGACATGTCGATAGCTGCCGCTCGTAATGAGAGTCGCATCAACATTTTCAGCATGCCGTATAAACGGGCACACTCGCCTGAACCTCAGTTGGAACCATTCAAGTAGGTTTCTTAATGTTTGATTGCATTGGTTCTATTAAAAACTAAATGACTTAAGATTTACTATTTTTAATGATGTAGTATCGACTAATCCGCTTTACCGTTATGAAAGTAAGCGTGGTAGCAGATACAGTCATCGTCATAACTAGATAATCACTTTAGTACCTTTTCATAATAATGTATTGAGATTCTCATGTCAGTTTGTATGCAAACTGAGAAATGCGTAATTTGACTCGGTACTAAAGTGATCAGCTACTTATGAGCCCGACTGTAAACAAAATGTGTTTACAGTCATCAGGTCCGTAACAATTAGGTATAGTGGGCAAAAGCTAATGAACTGTCAAGTAAATTGATTTGATTTAGTATTTATAATTAAGGTGTATTGTTTTATTTAAAACAGTGAAACTGATATTATTAGATACAAATATGATTGTATTATTTTATTTCTTTTCTTATAACTAGTAATTTTATCAAACTAAATCTTTCAGAGAACACTTTGGCCAAAGAATTTTGCTCAAATGCGAAAGTTTAAAGTTTAGGTTACAAGCGCCAATAGACGGCGATAAGGAGTTGTTGTGTCAAGTGGAACCCTACTACACTTACCTTGCGCTATACGACGCGAGGAGCGGCAAGAAGGTCACGGAGAACTTCCACTTTGACCTGAACCACGACGCTGTCAAAGATCTAGTCAAAGACGTTGAGTGCAAAAAGTCATTAGTTGAAAATTTTAGCTACGATGTTAAGTTAGACGTTAAACAGATACCGGAGGAATGGTTTAAATCAAAGAGACAGGTGTGTATTGTGCATTATAGAATACCAGTATTGGCTAGTTAAGAGGTAAACGCTAAATTTTCCGCATGGTTTTGTATGCAGCAGTCACATGTCTCATTCTTATCTTTGTTTATTTTCAATACATAATTAAACTTACTAACTTTAGGGTCGGCAACGCAAGTGTGTTGCAAGCGTCCATAGGCTACGGTAACTGCTTACCATCAGACGGGCCGTATGCTTGTTTGCCACCTCAGTGGTATAAAAAAAACAGTTTTACAAAAAACTTAAACCGACTTCAAATTACACTAAGAAGTAATCAAATCCTGTTCTGATGACAATGGGACCAAACGGGAATTGTACCCTTCCAAACAAAAAAGAATTTTCCAAATCGGTTCATAAATGAAGGATTTTAAGGGAACAAACATTTAAAAAAACAACCGAATTGAGAAAGTCCTCCTTTTTTTGAAGTCGGTTAGAAGAAGTAATCAAATCCTGTTCTGATGACAATGGGACCAAACGGGAATTGTACCCTTCCAAACAAAAAAGAATTTTCCAAATCGGTTCATAAATGAAGGATTTTAAGGGAACAAACATTTAAAAAAACAACCGAATTGAGAAAGTCCTCCTTTTTTTGAAGTCGGTTAAAAATAGACATTCCGCAGTCGCGCTGTCTGAAAAGGGTTGGTGTCCAGTTTTATATGACGATAAACAATCCTAAGGCTCGCCTGATGGTAAGCAGATGCCGTAGCCATATGGACGCTTGCAATACGGGGCATGACTCACGCGTTACCAACCCTTCCCTCTCTCAATGAGCTCTGGCGACGTACTCACGCGCAGGAACACAACATAAACTTATTTGGCTGCGGTATTCTGTAAGGTGGAGCTACTTTCCCAGTCGAGCTGCTCTTCGAGCTAAACAATGCTATGCTCTACTTCTCTGAAAGTGGGGCCCGTTTATCATTAATAATTTGGATGACATATAAAAGGAAAGTCGTCCATCACACATAGACATATCATTAGGGGGTAATAACAACAATACCGTTTGGTCTACTGTTGTAGTGGTTAGATACCATGACCGCAATACCGAGGTCGTGTTTGTATACATCCAGGACACACATCCGTATGCATCAATATGTATTGATTGTCGTGTTATCTGGTTGTAAATATATAGTTTAGACAGTGCGAAAACTATAATATTAAAAGCTCTGTATAGAATCTGCTAACTATATGGAAGATTTCTTATATGATCTTGTTTGTTCAGTTTTATAAAATATCATTTGCCTTTCAGGTTGTTCTCTCAGTCAATAATCCCCACCCAGATCTATTTATAGTGGTGAGGATTGACAAAATACTACAGGGACATGTAAGCCAAGTACTTGAGCCATACTTAAAAGCAACTAAAGATCCTCGATTGGGACTCAAAGTTCATAAAACAGTTCAGGCGTATGCTAACCGAGTTGGCACATATAGGATGCCTTTTGCTTGGACAGCCAAGCCTTTGTATAGGTAAGATAACGTTAGGTACATTTGATAAGCATATATTTGTGGATTGTTCAAAAATTAAGAATACTTAGAATTTACTTATCACTAACATAAACATCTTAGTGTCAGCACTTCACAAAAGAGCTCTTGTAGTAAGAATTACTAACGATGTGAATTTATTATATATGACTCAAATTATGTAAGTGCTTGCTGGCCTTACATCAAACGTGAATGGAAGTATCCTTTCTTATTATATTGTAATATACTGTATGTCATTCAGTTTCTAAATCAATCTGATGTATTATGCAGTTTTTAATATATGATAATTATCTAGTTTAGTTTAGAAATTCTAATGGCAATGGTATTGTGAAAAAATGTAATTTTGATGAAAGATTTTTGCAATAAATCGATTTATGTTCCCAAATTCTAGGATGTACAGCAACGACTTAGATACGACTCCAGAATTTCCCGCGATTTACCGACAGGAGCCAAACAAAATGTCAGATGAAGATCTCATAAAAATTCTATCCGATTTCCGGAAACAAGAGAAATTGGCGAAACTGACTGTGATACCCGGATGGCTCAGCATTAATATACATCAGAGTAATGAACAAATACCAAGTAGGTTGAACCAGTTCTGCCATTCCAATTTTTTTTTTTGTATTTAACTTAAAAACGTTGTCCTCAATTGAATCCTTTGTTATATTTCCAGATTGTATGACGAGCGCCTACGCTGCATTAAAGCCTTTCCCCCTTCCCCCCACATCGCCCCTAACTGTAGAACTGGCAAACCTCAATTTAGATCCGGAACAACCCTACGCTGCGTTCATACATCATATGTACGTGCGTCCTTTGGCTTTGAACTTCGAATCGCAGAAGATGTTTGCGAGAGCTCGGAATATTGCTTGCTCAATCGAGTTGAGGGACAGCGATACTGGCGATAATAAACCTCTTTTGGTGAGTTTTGTTATGCTGAAGTACTGTTCCTTATCATGTTTACGTATTTTATTACTTATGTATAGGGATGGGCAGGGAAAGAAAAATATTGGGAAGAAAAGAAAAATACGGGAAAATACGGAAAAGAATGGAAAATACGGGAAAATTCCCAAACGGCGGGAAAATACTCAAATGGCTTTATGTTCCTCAAAAAATATATTTGTTAATGCTTTTGATTGTTATTTTAATCATACTCGCTGTTGTATGTACCTACATCACCTACGCGCGGACCTACGCGGACCTTGGAGGAAGTTATCACACTTTTTTTTATACTACCTAGGTAGCAAACAAGCATACGGCCCGCCTGTTGGTAAGCGGTTACCGTATCCTATGGACGCTTGCAACACCTCCCTCGGGACCCGGGACGGGCTATATAAGCGTCGTACATGTGCACACGTGCTCTTTCTGCACGAGACCGTCTGTCCGACTGTCCACCGACTGTCCACCACAACCCTTACACCCCAAAACGTCGCATTTTTTAAAAACAACGCAACTTTTTTTTTTATTGTTTTTTTATTGTATGATATCAGTATGAATGTTATTCAAACGATTTGGTAAAGGTATTTCTCGCTATATACGCAAAATCTACTAAATATGACTATTTGAGTATTTTCCCACCCAATGGGAAAATTCCCGGGTTCTTCCCACTGGAAGACATTGGAAATTTACTCGAAGTTGGGTTTATTCCCGGGAAGAAACCCAACCCTACTTATGTAATATCATTATTATGTGCTACAATAGCAACATAAGTGGACAAAAGACTGAATAAATGACCTATATAGCTTTGAAAATAGGGATTTATAATTTCATTTGTAATATTATTATGTAAATATATTATATATTTATGACCTTATTGAATAATTATTTCTATCTATACTATAATATAACCTAGTTTTTTGTGTTCTCGAAAAATTCAGGAAGCTACATTATCCCTGAGTGTATTGGCTACTTTTTATCCCGGGAACGCGGTTCTAACCGCAGGGGACATAATAGTATTATCCTTACTAATATTATAAATTAATGAAAGAATCATGGCGAGATTTGTACAAAAAAATAAAGATTTTTAGAGACGTTATAATTGATCCTTGGTGCCTAAGGAATAACTTGAGCCATTTAAAATATTTTTAGAACCCCGGGATAAAAATGCTAATTTCTATGGCAACCCGGCGAATCGCGATTATTCGCGACCAAAACCATTATGTTGTGGTTACGTTTTGCGGGATTTATTTAATATTTCATGTATATTAACATGTTGCTGGTAATGTAATCTCAATATATTCAAATCCCTCTAAAATGTTTTTTTTTTTTACAAATCAATGTATGGAACTCGCCATGATTCTTTGGCACGCTGATAGAATTTGTTCTGGATTAACACATAGGGTACTGATTTGATGATGATGATTATTTACTTTATCCAGGCGGTATACGGTCGAGGTGGTATGACGTCACAGTACCGCTGTTCAGTCCTCCACCACAACGCTAATCCAACGTGGAGCGACGAAGCGAAGATCCGACTGCCGGCTACCATCACGCCACACCATCATCTCCTGTTCACATTCCACCACATATCCTGTGATCTCGCCAAGAAAAACGATACTAATGTTGAAACTTGTATCGGGTAAGTGGAAATATTAAATAAGTACACCATATTCCTTGAAATTTTTTCGTGTAAAATTATTTGATGCCAAACTAAGCATAGCTTGTACGAACGAACTGAATGCTAGAAAATTATGACATATTATGACTAGAAGTGTTTTAAGTGTGCATGAAGAAAAATCCCTTTAGAGTAGTAATACTGGGCGAGCCAACTCCGTAACTAATAAGTGTTTTTGCACTGATAAATAACAGTACCGACCAATCACTGCATCTAAATATTTAGTGTGTCCTTGACTTAGCCAATCAGAGCGCATTATCGGTGGTTGGAGGATTAGATTTGGAACAAAATGAATGTTTATGCGCTTCTTTGGGTTAATTTTTCGATGTGCAAACAGCTTGATTAGTACATTTTTGTTACTAACAACCAATTCACATACCAAATTTTCAAAAAGGTCTGTTATTTTTTCAGGTATGCTTGGGTGCCGCTGCTAAAAAATGACAAATTTGTTGACGAATTTGTCAATTTACCTATTGCAACACATTTACCATCTGGATACCTGGCCATTCAACCCCTCGGACTTGGTAAAGGGGTATGTACTATACTATACAATTCATTCTAAGTAAAAAATCAAGGCGGAAATCGCCAGTAGTATAGTGAGATAGAGTGACGATCTTTTGTCGATTGATGTTATAGTTATTGCTATTACTTTCCTTTACGCCCGAAAAGAAAGGGATGTCAATCAAAAAATTGTCGCATAGAGCTGTGTAAGTAAATGTATTGTCTTTGCGAATATCTACAAAATCTATATGCTTAGCCATAGTTATTTTTAGAATAACGTTAATGGTGATGACCATTAACAATTGACAATCTCGCATTATGTCTATTGAGAGATTGATAGATTTATTTATTGTATGTAGACTAATGCCCGGTTTCTATAAAAAAAAACTAATCGTTTTGCTTACCAATGGTAGATTTTTATTGCCAAACTGGCCATATAGATCATTTCTTAAGCTAATTGTACCTGTGATAGCTACTTCCATAAGGGAGGGTCTGCTATGCAAAGCTTTTAGTTCTTTGCTTCATTATTAGTAAAGATATAAGAGTCTTAATTTTAACCGATAACGGCCCCAAAATTATAGGAATCGGCCATACATAAGAAATTAAATATACACCCGTTACCGTATAAATGCAAATTAAAATGTACCGAATGGTTCAAATTGTTATCCTGCTATACATTCACATAACTCACATATCCACACACTACATTCACTCACACATACCATACACTCTCACACTACATACACTCAACACACAGTTCATATAGGCACACTACAATTACACTCGACTCGACAATTCAGAATCACATCTTGCATTTTATAATTTCTTAAATATGTTTTAGTCTCTGTTCATGTATTTAAAACAGAGGATGTTGAACGTTGATATCTGCGACACAGTTTTGTACTATTGCAGAATTCATATAATAATAATATAATTTTATCTTATCTTCTTTCAACAGAACACAGGTCCAGAAGTAGTATGGGTAGAAGGCGAGAAGCAACTCTTCCGTTGTCAACTGGTCCTTGATTCCACAGTAGCAACCCGCGACACTCACTTGCACAATCTGTTCAGTCAAGCGGAACGATTGATACGCAGCAATTCTCCCCCCACGTCCCCTTCCCCGCCGCCCTGGAACGACGTGTGCAACGCGTTGAAAGCTGCGCATGCGATCAAGTTGAGTTCGTTAGTTGGTTTCTTGCCGACGATATTGAATCAGCTATTTGAGTTGATGGTAAGCAATCTAAAGACATGTATATTTAAATTCAATTAATAATTAAATAAAAATATTTTTTATGTCTACACAACTAAGGCTCAATTTACATTGCCGCGCAACGGATTGGATGCGAATTTTTATTACAAAATTTTATTTAGTATAATGTTTTTTATATCAATTGTGTAACGCACAAACTAAATACGAGCAAAAAAAAAGGTCGCGCGTCTTCCGGGGAATCCTCGCGCATTCCCGGGAATTTATGCTATGTATTTAGTTTGGTTCTAATACAATTGACATAAAGTCAATTATGCTATGTACAAATTCATTCGCTTCCATATCATTCCGCTGCTATGTAAATTGAGCCTAAGGCCTGATTTTTCAATGGCAGATAAACGGTAAAAACAATTAATTTGAAATTAACAGCAGGCTACCGGGTACGTCCATGGTAATAAACTTCATTAAAATGGTCTTCCTTTTTCTACAATTCTAGAATGTTTATGTAACATGTGGATATTAAACGAGTTAAGCCATCCATTAACTCGTCCGGTGACCCGCTTGAGGTCTAAACATTATTAAACTCCAGATTATGCGATTTCAATTAAGACCATTTTAAAGAAGGTCAATAAGATTGACTTACGCGTTAGTCCCGTAATATTTGTATGGAAAGCTTATCTGAGGTTTATCCAGTGATTGAAAAAACGGAACCAAGTTCTCGAAACTACTAGTACCCAGGTTTCCATAATTATTGAAGATACTAGACGGATTTTATTTTGATCTGTGATTCTTATTTGCAGACAGTAGAGAAAAGTTACACTCAAGATATGGGCTATCAGATTGTCAAGTTGATAGTTCACTTTGTTCATATGATCCACGACTATGGACGGAAAGATTTACTAGACAGCTATGTCAAGGTAAAATAATTATGTCTTTTTTATCTCATAGTAGTGCTATATATATTATTCTAATATAATAAATATTTTATTCACAGTATGTATTCAGCTGCGTCGAATTCAAATTGCACACAGTATTAACAGCGCCATTACATTTGTTTGTGGACCCAAATCAGCAAGACTTCCTATTGGGACATAAATTCATGCAGTATTCTAGCTTTTTCTTCGACATCATAGTCAAAAGTATGGCTCAGTACTTAATTAATACTGGTAGAATAAAAGTAAGTAAAATATAATATAATTTAAAAACTTGCTAAATATTATATGGATACTTAGATCCTCATTTGTTTCAGATGCCTCGCAATGAAAGGTTCCACGCTGATCTCTTAGAAAATATTGACAAATTGGTGACTGTTGTTGAACCCTCATACATACTACAACAGCCAATGCAGACCCATGTTTTCAACAAAAATCTCGCTCTATTCCTCAAGGTATATTACACTCTATTCTCTATGAAATAATATTCACATTGCCTTGTTATTGTTAAATAAATTGGTTATCGATTTCAGTCGTGCCTATCGTTCATGGACAGAGGTTTCGTGTTTCGACAAATAAAGAAGTATATTGAAAAGTTCAAGGCTTGCGATCCCAAAGCCCTGTTCGACTTTAAGTTCACATTTCTACAAACGATTTGTTCTCACGAACACTTCGTTCCGTTCAACTTGCCTTTACACGCGAATAGATTGGCCAAAGATTGCGATGAGGGTATGTTTTTTGAAGACTATTCGGCCAAGATTTTTATAGAAGAATTTATTGTTATTAACTCAATTATTTATTTTATTATAGACCCCGCAAAATTGAGACTAACGAACGAATTTATCATGAAACATTTTCTTGCTGGAATTCTACTAAAACAGGTAAAATTTTAGTTATAAGTATCAAGTTTATTAACAAGTTGTGGATGTGAAAGATTTGAGAACAATCCTCGAAAAAAGCTCTGTGATTACTAAACACATCAGACTTCCATTTTGTCAATTAATCTACTCTGATTCTAAAACACAATTCTATCTACAAGAGAGGTAGAGCGTAGCGTTTACTCGCTCAAAGAGCAGCTTGGATGGGGAAGTACATCCACCCTACAGACTACCGCAGCCAAATAACTTTATGTTATGTTCCTGCGCGTGAGTAAGGTTGCCAGAGCTTATTTGAAGGTGGGGAAATATCGGGAATGCGTGGGTGATGCCTTTTGTCTTACAAACGTCCATATGGCTACGGTAACCGCTTACCATCAGACAGGCCGTATGCTTGCTTTCCGACTTCGTCGTATAAATAATAAATAAATAAATATCCTGGGACATTCCTCACACACGGTCACGATCCCAAACTAAGCAGAGCTTGTACTATGGAAACCAGATAACTGATATAATACATATACTACTATTTATTTGTAAATACATACTTAATATACATAATTACACCCAGACTCGGGACATACAGACATGTTCATGCACACAAATGCATGTCCTGTGTGGGAATCGAACCCACGACCTGCGGCGCGATAGGTAGAATCCTAACCAGAGTCTTAACGAACCGCGCCAACTGGCCCGTCAAAAAAAAGAACAATTCTCTCGCCTTTAAACGAATCAATATAGATTAAGATTTTTTGCTCATCATATCAGCCTATGGATGTCCACTGCTGAACATGGGCCTTGACTAACACTTCGAACGGTTTTGGGCCGTTTGCAATCATAAATAAACAAATTTTAAAAAAAGTACATAATAATAATAATATAATAATAAAAATCTTTATTTTTCACCACAAACCAAAATACAATGTTATTAAGAAATCGTGTACATTGCTATGGATATATTTTTTTTGGATGTGGATCACTGGTGCCTTTGGTAGGTTATAATAACCTGTGTTACAGGTCACCAGGTCTCCACCTCTCGGAGGTTGTTTTTGCAAAAATCAATAGCAAATAATACATAATAGTTACACTTCATAATATACTTAATGTTATTCTTTACATAAATTGCAGGTAGAGCAATCCCTCCGCGAAGCGCCACAAAAGCGGCGCGCGGCCCTCGGCGTGGTGCGCGGCCTGCTCACGAAGCACGAGCACGACGACCGCTACCGCGCGCGCCAGTGCCGCGCCCGGCTCGCGCACCTCTACTCGCCCTGGCTCACCATCGTACTGGGTAACATACATCATCGCTTCACTTTTGTAACGCGATCATAGCTCACTGGTACTGGTACTGACGTCGGATACCGAGACGAAGGTCCCGGGTTCGAATCCTTTTTTTTTTCGTGGGGAAATCCTCATTGGATTCCCGACCGCCTCGGGGTAAGCGGCCAGATTATGTCGGACTTGTACCGGCTAAAACCCCACGGTGGTCGCCATCTGCGCTGTAGAGAGGGGGGCGGCTCTCGTGTTGAACGCGTACCTGCTCACCCCTCCAAGCGCGGCGCTAAGATAGCTCGTCCCGGGGGAAGTCTGACACCTCCCCCCAGCACCCTCGCTGTGCTATCGCACGATGAGTCGTGACCACGTCGACCCATCGTCCTCCTTGGGGTTCGAATCCTACAGTGAGCTTGAGTTTCGGTGAAGGACAACATCGTGAGGAAACCATAGCACGGTGGTGGTAGGGTCCTTTGTAGTAACTGATGGATTGGGCTAATAAATAGAGACTGTTAAGTTGATGACTTCAGATTTATTGCTTATAAAGAACACGACACAGTTAGCTCGGCGGACATTAGAAGAGTGTTGCCAGGCTTGACATTCATAAAGTATACCTATAAACTAAATGTCACATATACGAGGCGATCAGTATTTAAGTCTGTTTACACACGGTCTAACCGTAACTGGCTGGCTACCGCCCTCGAGTTGAAAATCTGTCGCTAAGCACCTATCGGGATGTTCCGACAGCTATACTTGAAAGCCAGCTCCTTCTAGGCTTTGTGTGCTTACCACCTTCACCGACATCATCTCTTACCATGGTGAGATTGTGGTCAAACACAGGCCTATACACAGTAAAAAAGAGAGATAGTTCTACACATTTCAGCTGCTTGCTTCACGTTGCAACTAAGTTAGTCAGATGCCGCTCTTTGATCGACGTCAGTGGACGGGATTAACTAAAGAAGGTTGAAAGATCAAAATATTACAACATTGTGGGGATAGCCGATCCAGACGAACGATTCTACGGTCCTAATTTACAATTATAATAAATATAAAACACTATTTAAACCTTTAACCGCATGTCTATATACGGGAGGTTTCATAGATTTTTAAAATTCAATTTAATATCAACAGATAACGCGCACCGTCTTGTAACAAAAACCCTCGCTAGTCCAGCACTAGAGAACGGCCATGATAAACCAGACGGCGATGCAACAATGACTAGTGTCCTTAACGCACAGAAAGACGCAGCTTCTGCCAACAGTACTCCTAAAAGGAACAGGCTTACGTTGCATTTTGAGCACACGCCCATTAGAAACTCAGCACATTTCAAAGAACCTCCAAATATTACGAGCAATATGTATGGAAAAGGTATGTTTTAAATTCTATACTTGGAGTTTCTGTGTATTTTTTAACGTGTGTTAAATGTCTCGTTTATAACTGTAAGTGTAATATGAATAGCTTATGAAATCTAACACATTAATTCTATTAAAGATCTTTTTCTTTTAATCGGGTTCTTTCTGTTTAAATAACTCTTATCTTTGCAAATACCTGAGACCTCTTTACTTTTTGCAAGTTTCGCTCCTTCCTATCGATGATTGCTTATGGTCACTATATTCTATCAAAGGCGTACATTATTTCTCACAAGCACTTGTATATTTGTAGATCACACAAACAATTCACAAAGCTCACTAGAATCGGTATCGACAATGTCCGGAGGGGATTCGCTTCCTAGGAACATGGCGCGGTTAGATTTGAGCGAAATCGGTGATCAGGTCAATAGGTAAATGTACCACTATCACTTTACTAAAACACCATACCGTTATTATTTCATTTCTTAGTGACTCTTATGCGGAGTGTAATAAAGTATATTTGTGTACATGTAGATTTGGTGTGATGTCCCCGGAGGAGGTACGCGATGTGCTTATGTGTTTCCTGTTTGTGTTGAAGTATATTGATGAAGAAAGGCTTGTTGAATGGTGGAAGACTCAAACTCAGGCGCAGCAACAATCTTTTTTTAATGTTTTAGAGTAAGTCGTAAGAGCTACATAGTCTGATTGTATTTTGAAATAATAAACTTAGACCAAGTTCTGATGAAGTACTGATGATGTTTTTACAGAATATGCGCAGAACAATTT